>JAZARR010000059.1:1635000-2855375 GCA_037389465.1 Baylisascaris procyonis
TGTGTTGCATTCTGATCCTTCGTTATGCTTGCTGGTCACCTAGACGTTTTTTTTTTCACGTTGGTAACAGCCTGTCAAAAACGATAAGTTTGGACGGTTTTGCAAAGGTGACAAATGTTAGCTTGCTTTTATAAAGACTGACAGAACAAGCCAAAGACATGCGAGAAGGCATTTTCTCCTTGCTAAGGAAAAACGTGCTTAGCAAATTAAAGGAGGCTGGGCAGAAATTCGATCTCCTAACTAAAATTGCCATCGAAATACTTGTTTCGCTTATTTTGCCTTAAAAGTTTTCTTTGGCCTCCATTGTAAAAAAAGGCTGCTTTTCTAGGCGTATAACATTGGCCAACTACGAGGATCGAGCAGAAGCCGCAACATTGTTACGCAAAGATGCAACGAGGATACGAGAAGTGTTTGAAACGTTGCATGGCGATATAGAGATGCCGGTATTTCCGTTCTTTGCATCACCTCTATTCGCCACGAGCATTTTTACAAACTTGTAGTCTATATGAGCATCGCTGTCAGTATTGGTTTGCTTGGCCAATTTGTATACCCATCTCACGGTGCTGACAGATGTCATTGTACTGTAAGGAAGCATGTGCGAATATTGGTTACGAATGGTTCTTGGTGACCAGCGTCAAGTTTCAACACAGATTCCGATCCCAGCTCTTTTCTTCCTTTGAAGCTTTCTGTTGAGTTGGGACTTCTGCCTAAGCTTTCCATTGGAAGCAGTATTGCATCTCCAAGAGCCCCTCAGTCAGGTAATCCATCATGGCAACTCAGAAATTAGCAGACTTGTTTTCAAACTATGTCGAAGCTATGAGCAGCTCGCAAACGCCTAATTACTTTAGAGGCGTGAACGCACATTCGTTTGTTTGTTCTCATGAAACTTGATATGTGACATATTACCGCACGCTGTTCAGCTACTTACAAAATTTATGATAGCGTATTAATTCCTGGCCAGGCCAGGAGCCCTTAGTACCGATTTTTCGACCAAAAATTTATATGCATTTGTTCGGACTTAAACGATGGAGATAACTGAATGGCCAAAGAACTGTTGGCCAAAGCCCGAGCCTTCAAGCTTTCAATGTTCACATCGCATATTGCCCATATGGTCATTCCCAGATGCTGAGTCAGAAAGTCTGAAATATAGAACCTTTCGATTTTCCACATTTCAGTAATTCATTCTACTGTAGTGCGTGCACTACTATTACATCCACAATAGGTCTTCTCAGAGGGGGGAATATTGCAATATGATAGGAATAAAGGTAATAGCCATGTCTAGACAAGTGGGATATTTTAGGTGTGTGCTTTTCAGTTCGTAGATATGAGTGCTGTATTGGTCGACATGTCCGAGGTGCTGAGTCTGCGGGATAAGAGTCTCTTGGCACTGGAGACGACTTCGTTTGTGAGGAAGTATCCGGATATTCATGTCGAGTTGCTCAGCGCACTTATTCAAGCACGGGAAGACATGGGACGAGCGGAAGCAAGGTTGGCCTTTTAATGAACTCATGTCCCATGAAGCCGTGTGATTGTGAGTGTTTTTGTTTCAGGTCCTGGAAGAGAAATTTGAGCAGTTTTATGTAAAAGTTATCCGAAGTATGGTTTCAGTTGAATCACTGGAACTTGACAAGACGTGAGTTGTGTGCTGATGAACTGATGAATATAGTCGATGTGGAATTTCCACTACGTGTAAAATTTGTTCTGCTTGCACGGTCACTCTTTCCATTCAGTGGGTCAGTTTGAGTATTGCACAGTAGCCTTAGAAATTTGATGTTGTTGCAATGCTGATTCATTTAGGACTTCGGCTTTGAATATTGTTCGATGAAATACCGATTTAGTATTCTATTTTTATGCGATATGTGTTTAGTTGAGCACTCCTTTCACCGCTTTCACGAAAGGAAAGTGCTTGTGCCTTATTGCGCTCTTAGAGGCATTGAACGTGTTTCTGATCTTTGCTTCAAAAACAGTTGCGCCATCTGTGGGAGTCTTATTCTTTTTTATCAGCGTTTCAAATAGCAACGGTCCTTAGGGAAAATAGCGCACTAAATTCGTATGAGGTGCACGTAGGCTGCCTTGAGGGCTCTAAAACTGGAGTTTGTTCCTCGCACCTTGGTGGCTCGATCGAGTGAGTGATGCCGTGGTTTATACTGCCAGGTGTCCTCCAAATGCCACCTCTACTTCTCCTTCGTTGGTGAGAAAGAAAGCACTGTAGCTGGAAAGCAGTTTAGTTAGGACCGTTTTGTTTGGAAAGTGTTGTTGCAGGTCGATGGCCGAGGAGACGCTCACTCATACGAAGTACCATCCAAAGGGCGATGCCGTTTTCGCCAAACTTTTTCAGGCGTGTAAAATGGACTCTAAGAGAACACTTGCTTTTGAAGAAACAATGCAGAATATGTTCGCAACGTTAACCTCCAGAAGCTGATTCAGTGATTAATGGTGGTTATCGTTTTGTAGTAGACGCCGACTTCATTTGTTGTACATCTTTATTTTATTTAAAAATTGTTGACTTTTCGAGTCTTTTGTTGTATAAACTGTAAAGAAGTTGTTGTTTAAGAGTTAAAACTGAAAGTGAACTTATAAGCGAGTAAAGATTCCTGTAGGCCTACAACAAACATTACATGTTCATGTTTCGGCCTTTACTCACTGACATGAACATGTTGGCTATGCGTGGGCCTTCTTCAGAGTGGTGCGCATGATCACACAAAATTTAACATTTGTTCTGAGGGAAGAAGAAGTAGGCAGATGGCAGATTGATTGGAACAGGCTACAACCTGAAAGGAGGATAGTGTAATAAATAGAATGAGCAAGATATGTAAGGGAGACATCAGATGGTGTGTAAGAAAATGAGTTTACTAGTGTAGTTGACGGGCTGGAATGTCGCATCGTTACAGCAAAGGGGTATTGGAAATTTAGGTATTATATATGGTGAGTATAAAAGGTACAGTGCTCAGTGAATCGCCGCTTGATCATCTATGTGGGACTGATTTTGAATGATTTTATTAAGTACAGATGTGTACTGTAAAAGAGCCCGACGTTGAAGCAATAAGGGTAATGAATAAAAAATTGGAAAACTGTGTCGTCCAGAGCAACGCATAGTGGTTTTCTACCAACAGAGACTTGAGAAGACGTGATCAAGCCATCTTTTCGGCTGCTGTACACAACACTGACCGAAATACTGAAAAACCCTCGTCTTTTTTCAGTTGGAGCCCTTCATCGTGTACGTCGATAGCTGTATTACCGAAATCAGCGACATTAAACACCAGTACATCAAACACATATCTGCGTGTAATGTTTTTAAACACAAATATTTTTTGGCATATGAAACAAGCATATTCTCTAACTAATAGGATCGGGTCTGCAGTATCGGAATCGGCACTCCCACTCCATATTCAAAAATGCGTTTAGCAAAACAAACGTAACCCTCAAGGAAGAAGTTATGAATTAAAACATTAATTTGTAGATAGCTGAAGCGTTCAATTGAATTTCCTATCGGATAATAGGAACTGTTGTTGGATAAAATCACGAATGACTTGATGACAATAGTGAAGCAAAGCATACGGAACATTTGATCACCAGCATGCCTAGGATTTCTGAATGGGTAGTGAAGGGTTGTTTCTCCTAATGGCCCGAAGGGGGTGTAGGGAAAACTTTGGAATTTCGACGAGGTTCGAAATATTGCTGTTAAAAGTTTTCTGTGGGGTTCTGGATTTACAAAAAAAAAGATAATAATAATAATAATAATAATAATAATAATAATAATAATAATAATAATAATAATAATAATAATAATAATAATAATAATAATAATAAAATAGACTCAAAACAATGATAGAACACTAATTTTGCCAGGGACACCAATCACGACTGTTTGACGATTTTGCCGCGAACATCTATTTCACTTCACTTGATCTATCTTATGCTAGATATGCGCAGCATCAGCTTGCCACTATTTCCTTTTGTTTACACGTGCATTATAGGAAATAACTTATGCAATATACACCACTCCAACTCTACGGTCTTTGACCATTGCTGCATTGTGGATTCTTCAGTATCGCCACCCATGTGATGGTGATGTTGTGGCATCGATGTTTTTCGTCGCTACTTCATCATCAAAATAGTTTGCCGGCAACTATACGTGTTATTTTAAATCACTAACTTGTATAAGCTTTTAGCGCTATGTTTAGAAGGTGTGAATGCGCTACCATAATTGAGGCTATCTCATAGCAAAGAACAAGGCGTGTGGGTCGATGTCTTCCGTGAAATCATTTCTGACACTCATGACCACAATGACAGCCAAAGCCGAGGACCTCCGTTTCCCCCGGCACTGTTCACCTTTCCATCCTTTTATCCCCTCTCCCTGAGGCTGATCATGGAGCTCTGTTTGACTGCCAGATATGAAAGGAAAATATCTGAAATTTTAATGAGCGGTGGATTCGTTAAATTCAGCTCGCGCCGAGAATTCAGAAACTCAATCCAGCTATGTGACTCCGCAGTCTCGATATGTCATTGTTCGAAATTTCGTTCGCACTTCTAAGTCGAAATCCCGACCGCCGCATTTCTTACTGTTTCGCCGTTGCATATATGCTTCACAATAACGCAGTTTTTATTCTATGCTTTCTCACGTGAATGTTTATGTCATTTAATTAAGATACTTGCTCGTGAGTCAAAATTAAATCGGAGAGAGAATGACCAGTGGAGTCTCATTTATCCTTTTATGTGTGGTTGCGCTCGCGTGATGTATTTGCTCGACATTAGTTTGTGGATAGGAATTCGATGGAAGTTTGAATTTGAAAGCATGCAGAACATTGTGATATGATGTGCAGAAATGGTTTATCGTATTGTAGGGTGAACATTAGCAGTCACAATGGTAACATTCGATCAGAAAGCGGCACAAACAACGCAAACAATATAGAAATTGCATTCAGTTAATATTTAAGAAATTTAATACCGAAAGGTTTTATTGGTGAAGAATATGCAGTCTAAATAGTGACCGCGCAGAAAAATTACCAATATTATGTCAGATGTTTACATAGTTCCATCAGCAGCTATCTGTTTCACATAGTTTCCATCAACGTCCAGTCAGCTTCGGGAAAAAAGTTGTCGTTTACAACACCTCGACAGATTCCCTCTTTGTATGGAGGCTAACAGTCTGTGAATGGAGCTGCTTCTAAGCATCGCTTCAATGTCTTATTTGTTCACTGCCTAAGGCGTCCTTCGCTCAGTCTTCATATAGTGCCTCATTCGCCAACTGGTTCGGAAGACTTCTTCGGGATGAAGAAAGAGCTTTGAAGGTGAGAGATACTCGCAACACGTCGAACCTAACAGCAGTCACTATTCTCTTTTTCCACCTAGACGGAACAAAACAGGACAAGAGGACGGTTTAAGAGTCCTTATTGGCTACGCATTACACTTTCCATCCTGTGAGTGGCGGATAAGCCGAAAGTGCGGCAATTCTGTCGCTTTTTTAACAGCGTTCGTTTCGAGTGCTTTTGTATCATTGTTTTGAAAGACGTGCTAATAACTTCAAATTGTTTTTGCTTGTTCTTCACTGCCTTTTTGCAAATAGCTCAACTCGTTTCGTTGCGTTTCCCATGCCCCTCCTTATAACTTATGACAGAACTGCAAAGGGTAAAAAGTAGTGTATGAGGAAAAAAGAAGTGAATTTCTGCATAGCGCAGGTGTCCGATGACTACGAGAACAAGATAAAGGCAACCTAATCTCCCCAGTCCTCTCGGAAGAAGAGCCGGGTTCGTTCCTATAGGCACGGAATACAGCCAATAAAGATGGTGGAAATCCACATAGAAATATGCCTAAAGGATCTTCGCAAGAGCGCTGCAGGTGCCGATACGATCGAACGGATGAGTTGTCCACGTGCATAGGAGTAGGAATGACCTCGTCTTTATCAATATTAGGCAATTCTGTGAGCACAAATGTATTCACAACATTTTCGCTAGGCTTTCCTGATCAAACATCTTTCAAAAAATGGACTATGTGTACTAAGCATTCACTGGAAATCTTATTTTTGATTGCTTGCATAATTACTGTAAAAAGCGTGAACAATGAAGCTTTCTAAATATGCAATTTAAATGGGGTTCAGCATACGCTGCTTGCAGCAAGTGCATTTAGAGTCAGAAGTGAAATATTGTCGCACAAGAAGGTGTTCTAAGAAGAGGATGAGCTGACTTCATAACAGGATAGAATAGAATGGAATGAACTACTTGTGAGAGTGGACGAAATTCATTTCCATAACTTTAGAAGGTGAGACAATGATGGGCTAATCTACTTCGGTTGTAATTGAAAAGGATAATAAGGAGACACAAAATGCAACTAAATAAACTGTACACGATCACCGGGAAAGCATTCAGATCGATCTCTCGGCTCTCATCGTTAAATTTACGCAGCCGTTGAAACAGCGTGCCGATAATGTCCGTTCGTTTCTGAAAAGAAATGCCTTTTGTTTGCATAATTAAAAGCATTGAATATGGCACATGACTGGTTGAGCATTTAACGGTTCTCTGCAACGACTCAGTCAGGGATGGGATAAATGGTGCTGGTGGTCGCAATCTTCTAGAATCCCGAGAACTGGTTCTTTTTGCTCTGAATTCGCTAATCACTTGTACTGGATGCCGCCGAAGGGGTATTTGAGCGAATATTTTACCGACCTCTGAAGTCAACTCCTAAATTTGCAGTCTCTTCCGCGCTAACGGTCCCGTCCACTTCTTAGAGGAAACCTAGGCACCTGCTTTCAGGAATTCTTGCAAAAAGCTTCTGGCCTACGATTTTGCCCCCTTGTAATTTAGCAAGATATCATTAGCAGCAAACAGATGCCACGTCTTGTAAACTGTGCATGTGCTGTGCAATAGAAATATTGCGTGCTGAGGTTTTAAGCCTTGTGATCTGACTTGCAAAAACTTGCCAGAGTGAGGGCTTTTTCAAAAAGTTTCGTCTAGTATTTTTGGCCATAGAAATTTTGGATTGCAGATCCTCGATATCCATGGGTCCTGGGATATTCTTCCTGAAAACTTATGTTCCATACATTACAAAGAGCTTCATATATTGTGAAAATCTGATTGGTAGGTTCTGATTGATTTTCAAGAATGTTTTCTTTTCGCAGGTCGTTTGTACTTGGTAGTGTTCTTTTATTACGTTATCGTCACTGCACGGAGTAGTGGAAGGGATGGGTGGGAAAGGAGTGAAAGGATCCCGGATGAATCATAACAATCCAGAGAGATTACAAGCAGACGTCGACAATCAATGCAATTAACCTCCGCACACAGCTCCACAAAAAAAGATTATTTATACTCTGGGCAACACGACCTTGCTATGAATATTACATTCAACTGCAATTTTTCACCATAGTTTTTTCACCGCAATTGTGATTTCCTATTTTGTGAACTGTATTGCATTTCTTGCATTTTTATACTGTACTTCCAAGCTTCCTCTATCATAGCAGGCCGTTTGTAATGCGGGTGTGTTTTATATTAAATATTTTAAAGTTGAAGAGAATGGGAAAGATTATGAAAGGTAGTGATAAAAAAATCTGTGATCGGCATTCGTCCAAATCGACTTTTAACCCATCACTGACGATGTAGCTCAATGAACGCATATCGTGCTCATGCTGAGTATCTTGTGTGTCAGACGCATCAAATGAGATGGATAAGACGGGTGTCATCGG
Source organism: Baylisascaris procyonis (assembly GCA_037389465.1). NCBI lineage: Eukaryota > Metazoa > Nematoda > Chromadorea > Rhabditida > Ascarididae > Baylisascaris > Baylisascaris procyonis. Next base: position 1,642,676 of record JAZARR010000059.1, read on the forward strand.
CTGGCAGTAACTGTCACTAGTTGTTGGCTGGCCATTCGATCCCCGAATTGTTTCCGTATTCAGGATTTTTTTTTGCGATGCGTCGAGGGAAAATCCGGTGATGATGGATGTTGAAGCTTATCGTTAATGGCACACTAAAGGCACGAACTAGAGACAAGTTTCGCTTTAATGTGCCAGTGAAAATATCATATAATTACACAAATTAAAACATCATAGATAATAAGTTTTTGCAGCTATACTTAACCGCTCACTGGCGAGCCTTTTCAGAGCTCATCTCAACGACTCTTGGATCAAGTTGTTGGAACTGCTTAGACATTACAAGTATAAAATTTGCAAATTCGAAAATAAAAATGAGTCATGTATAAAAATAACAGCTGGAAAGGAAAAAAGGAGGGAAAAAATAACTGGACCAAAAAATGCTTTCAGAGGAAGTGTTACTAGCACACTCAATTCTTTTGTGACGGTTAGAAAATACCATTGCGATTCGAAATGTAGGCGGTGAGGTTAGAGCATCAGCATACATAATATAAATTGCTGAAGCAATGAAACTCTCTTCCCAATCTAAGACACGTTGTGATAACGCTCATCGCCATCAAATTTTTCTGAATTATATAGCACTCTCATTTTTGCAGCAAGGAGTAGCAAACTGTAGGCCTAGAACGGTAAGTGCTTTTCTCAGTTCCGTCATCTAGACCAAATCGACCCGCAAAATGAATACTCCAAAAATGAGATAGCGTTTAACCACGGTTACTTAACAGACACTATCACTTGTACCAATACGCAGCCACAAAAATTAGTAACTTTTGCGAGTATTTTGCGGTATCTCCAGGTTCAAGAACGCAAAGGATTGGAATTTAATAGGTCAGTAAGTCATAATTTGCAGAGATTAGGCTCCATGTAGATTCTATTTATCAATTTCGTCACCGCGGTTTTCCTGATTCAAGAAGTGAAAAACTTTAGAATAAACAACTCACAACATTGAGCATAGATATGCCATCGTTGATGTGACCATAACACAATGTGCTTTTTCAAAACTTTGCGTTAACGGTTGTAGTCACTTAATGAATTATATAGCTGCACTCCCTATTGCGAGCTTTTAGTAAACGTTGATGCGAAAGCAGCATTCTTGTTTGTATCTGATCTTGTTTGGCTGTACTTTTAGATGGTGTGGTAAGAAGGATCAGCGTTATCAGTGGTAAGAAGAGGGCTTCGAATTCATTGTTCGATAAGAATGTGATTTAGAGAACAAAACTGGTGTCGATATTTGGAAAGTGCGTAATTTCGTAGATGTTCATGAATAGAATGCTTTCTTTAAAAATGCGAGGAGTCTGCATAATTAGGCAATTCGACAGAAAATTCAAAACTTACGAGGAATGAAGGATGTCGAACTCAAAGGATGACGCAAAGTACAAATCAGCGTCGAATTGAATACGTGGATTTACGAGCTCGCTGGAGTGATGAAAGGTGATGGCATTCTTTGGTGGGTTATGAAGCGTGGATGTGTGCTGTTACTGTTGCATGTCCGGGGTTGTACTGAAAACACATTACTGAAAGAAACAAACGAATATTATGTAAACGCAACAGACGGTCGAGTCGCATTATTTTCAAACATATTCTACTTTTCATAGTAACATAAACAAAAGCGGTACAGTGGAAAGATATAACTCTTGCCTCATATTGCTGCACCTCTCTTCACACTGAGGGATTTATTTATAGCGTGCGAATTTGTCGAAAATTAAGAAAACAGAGGAATATGCATAATTTGGCTTTAAAATAAACTTTTTGCGCTTTTTCGCACTAATATTGTGAAATATTCTCTCACTTATATCATGAGATGCGTAAACAAGACTTACAAGAGAATGCTAACATATAAACATAAAAAACAATAAATGAGCGAAAAAAGTTCGAAGGTGTCCAAAAACACTGCACAATAATCGAGTGCAAAATGCTTTTATGTAGTAGAGATATTGAAGCTCATCGGGCGCATTGCAATTTCCCATAAATTTCTTATCACCTACGGTTGACCTTTAAAACTTGAGCAAGAATGTACCCAGCTGACTAGGTACGTGAGTAAAAATAATCGTAAATTCACACTGTGTTTTCGAATTTGCAAATTTACATGTGAATGCTTGGCACTTGTATGCCTATCCGTCATTTTTAAGTTGTTTTAATTAGAGCTATAATCATGAGGTTTTTCAGATGTAATCTTCTTTGCAAAGCTAAATTTCAATTCCGTTTACTAAAAAATCTATGGGAATTTTATAACTTTTCCGATGGAATTGAATGTGATAGAAAGAAATATCACAATATGCTGCAACTGTTCAGTAAGAGCCTTTAGAAGCAAACGAAGAACGATTGTTTCAAATCAACGAATTATTAGGGGCAATAAATCATCTTTTTAGTTGCAGCGTTTACATACAAGAGTTCTTTCTTTATCTGAACAAAGAAACAAAACACACAATCTTCACATGGATAGGGGCATACGTCAGGAAAAATATGAAGATAAAAAATTAGATGGAATGAGCAAAAAGCTTGCAGTGGGTTGGAAGGGATAGACGAGACATGGAAGTAGGGGTCATTTGTTTCCCTTGAAAAATGAGAAGCCAAAGTTCGAATCCCTGCTACCTTTTGCATTTCCGGCTTTTGCCACTCCGCTGTCTTCAAGAAATATCCAACCGGGCGGAATTGTCAGTCATGAGTGAGTGGGATCGATCAATCAGCGTCGAACCTTTTGGTTGAACTGCTCGAGTGTTAATATATGGAGGGAATCCATCCCATGGAGTGGCGTTTGAACATTGGAATGGCAGGTTTCAGTTAGTGCGTTGATGAAGCGAACGTTTTTTTACTGTTAAAAAGTGTTAAAATGCTTGCAAGAGTAGATGTAGTTGCAAACGAAACACTTATGAAAAAAGTTCTCTGTTCATATCTATCATAGTGCTGCTTGTTTTGCTCAAGGCGAGTCGAGGAGCGAGGTGATGCTCAACCTCATTCACCTGGTTTTATTAGGTACAAGTTATTGGCTTGCTATTGGTATCTTGAAAAAATTAGCATATTTTTTAAGTGTAATTGAAAGGGGCAATTTTCAGAATTCAGACTTCTCGTTATCGACTGAGCAAGGTGTGCTTTGCCACTATTCATGCAATCGACGATTCTGCGCATTGAAATCTCAACTCAGTCAGGTTGGAGATGAAATCCAAGTATACAAGGCACTACATATCCGAGGAAACATAGTAAATAGCTCATTTCACCACTCACATAACAAGCGAGCAAATAATGTGCTGGGCGAGGATCTCTCGTACACTCGAAGAAATGAAACAGGGAAAGACACACCTTAGAGTGAAATTTTTCAAAAGCGCTTACAGTGGCGTGCGAATTTTGCATTGCTTGGCATACAATTGGCATACTGACCCATATATTGACATTCTCTCTCCCCTCTTCATTTCTCTCCCCCTCTCTCTCTTTGTGCCGTGAATGCGCCATGAAGTTTGCGCATCGGATATACATTTCAGGCGCCGTCCATATCAAGTCCACATGCACGCTGCAGACAGCATGTGCTGAAGGTACTGATCTGCATTACACGTTATGGCCCACTCTCGTGGCGATCCTATCTGACGTACCTGGCCACCGATAATTATCAATTCCGAAGTGTTTTTTTTTCAGCAGCAGCGCTTGGTTCGGCATACTCTGCCACGAACACACAATACCACCCAACTTATGGAATATACATCCCTTGAATGTGGTAGCAGTTCGAGACCACCAAATTCGCTGCCCCTCCAACTCGGCAGAGCACTTGTCAGGGAGAGTCCTGTCTTTTTCATTTCCTCTTTCTTGTGCACCTTTGCAAATTTACATTCATAAAATGCATTATGGCGTCATTATGCCTGTTCGCATGCATCTATGCCTCTGCATATCCAACAGTTTCAGTTGGAATACTGAATCCAGGATTACGGAATCTGCTGGTGTAATATTCACCAACGGATGATCTCCTGTACCAGCCCTTAAGTTGACCTGTCAACTTTGAGACGAGTTTTCTAATAGACATTCTTAAAGCTTTTAAAGAATCAGCTTCTCTTTTCCAGCCGGTTGGATTGCATTTTACACTGACTGAATTGCAAACAAGGGAAATACTCGCGAGAAGCACTGTTAGATATGGACTTCCATTCCACTCACCTCACCAATTAGCTTTATAAGTTACCAGCAAAAATATGCTTCGCACAGAATCTTCGCATTGAACTCTTCAGATCGCTTATGTGTTGCTGCATCTCTTTCATAGAGTATCCTCTGTTGCCGTCGTTTGTCCACCTCGTTTTGCCTCACCAAGAATGGTGCATTCTCCACCGAATGCCTCCTTTGACTTAATTATATGCAGAGTTACACATAGGGCTCACAGTTATCGGTTATTTTGTCGCTTACTGTCACAGAATCATTCTTCATGAATGTGCAGCTGTAACGGTAAACCATTAGACAGAAACCGTATATGGTCGACCGAATGGCGGTCACTTACGGGGGACATACCGAATAGAAATTTTTTAAACGATCAATTAAGCAATAGAATAGAAAGCTGTCTAATAGAAAAATTAGAAGAATGCGTTAAGCGGAATGTAAATTAGATGAAATGCAGATGGCACAGGAATATAGAAGAGAGCTGTGCATAAAAGATACTACAGGCAGTAAAGAATACTTGCGAAACTAGAAGGGAGTGAAGTGGGGGGAGGGGATGGGGGGGGGAGGATAAAGAGCAGCAAAAGCGGATTCAACCAAAGCGCACTTACAGTTTTCTTGAGTTATTCGCTATCGCATAGTCTAGAGGTGTGACCTCAGTAAATGTAAACCTCAGTTTCTTTGTAAATGAATAAGAGAGAACTGTTGTGTGATTGGAGGACAACTGAATGCAAACGGATGCAATTTCCGGGCGTTTAGCAGGACTTTAGTATCGTAACAGTGCACTGAACGAGTAACAAAGTTATTATCATTTATCCTTTCTGTCCGGAAAGAATGTAGCCTGCTGTCGGAAAATGGAGCTAATTGTTCATCCTTCACACGTTAAGGTGAATTGATATGAATGCCTAAAAGTAATAAAGTGATAGCATATAGAGTGTTTGAAAAGTTTTATTTCGCGAGCAATTAACATTGAGAAGCATGAACTTCTACCAGATTCATTTCTCAATCCTAAATGGATAAATTCCTTATCAGGTCGTCAGCTGAGATACTGCTGTTGCTAAGTGGAAAATGTTAAAGGCCTTCGGATGCATCAAATGCGGTTGCACATCGAAACTGTGTGAAGCAAAACCTACAGTGAATAAAAAGACGGTTGACGAGAAAGAAGGGATATAAATATCACAGTTCGGACTGGTCGAAAGAGATCAATTAATATTATAGCATGTAACTTTTTTTGGCATGAGAGCGAACTCACAAGATATAGAGCAAAAGGTATGGTGGTAAGTCGTAGAAGCAAAGAAAAATTCTACTACGAAAAAATCGGTTTCTGCGACTTCAGCGGTCGATGCTAATTAATTGCAGGGGATCGCCAAAAATGCTCGACCGCACGGTAGTGGACAAATGGCCGGCTGGTAGAAACGAAAGAAGTCGCGTATTATGAAGCCAAACCGAAAGACGCTGCCAACTGGCTGCAGTTACCAGCCGGTTGCGTGCGCATTACACAACGGTCCAATCGATGCCGCTTTACGGCGTGACAAAATAGCCAGCAGAGAGCGAGGCGCGGCGGCTGTCCGGCTGTCGTGAACTGACCATTGTCCACTCTCTCTGACCACTTTCGAAGCGAAGCGATCCCAGCTGTCTAGCGATGTGCACTCTTTCTTTTTCGTCTGCAATCGATCAATTGGCGGGCGAGTGCCTCTACCGATTTATATGAATGCGCGTAATGCGTAGCACAAAATAAACACTTCATTTTAATTTAGGGTTGCTCTGAAATGGAAGGAAATGGATTGGCATATATTTTCACAGTTGACTTTTTTATAACTTCGCTCAGAATCAGATGGGACTTTAAGGATATGAAAATGTAGGGTGGGTAGTACGATGGCTGTGGTGGTTTTACTAAAATTTCGGCATTCAGCTTGCTAATGAGGGAATTATATTCTGTATGTGTATGTAGAAAGGCGTTATTTATATGAAAGGAATATTCAAATCAATATGTCTTCAATGAAAGATTCCGAAATGAGAAATGCCAAGTTTCAAACGAGTATATCTGATATGCTTATCTTTAAAATACACTGACTGTGTCACAGTTATGGATATGTATATAAATGTGTTAGCGTCTGTCTACTCGTGTCATGTCTGCGATCAAATAAGCAAGGAGTGATGGTCATTTGTTCATTTGAAAAGAAACATTAGCCAATAACTTCCTGATGTGGTCACTGCTCGACTCCACGTGGAAATATTGTGATGTTCCTTTCGTTTGAAAACACACGTTGTAGTATTTACCACCCAAAAACGTTTATGATGTCTCATCTGGTCGATTCTTAGAGCTGCTTAATTGCAAACGGCTGATATGTGGAGCAGAGATTCGATTAAAAGCGTTCTTCTTTTGGCTCCTTTGTTTTTGATTTCTGTCTATTTTGAGATATTGAGTTGCTATTGGTACTCAGTACTACTCAGCATACAGTTGGCTGTATCTTTGATTGTTCGATTCAGCGCTGCTTGCTTTTAGCACGGGAGAAGGAAAGCAGATATCGGGTGAAAGGAAGCCGGTTAATCGCGAAGTATCGCTGGTGCAAAAAATAGAACACAGCTTTTGCGAGAGTAGTTTTTATCGAAATCTATCCTGAAGCTCCAAACATCTGGAAAAGTATAAAACAAGTGTAAGCATATCAAGGAGACCTCATGGAAGTAGAAAAGAAGACCATTCATCTAAATCAGACAGTAGAAAACAATCAAAAATATCCAAAAGCAGGTGGAAGGGTATGTTTTTGATTTAATGATGAATGTCCATGCTGCTGTGCAGCGTTTGGTCAACTCTCTCTCCCTGGACGCATTCCGATACCCATCATAACAGGAAAAAGCAGGAAAATGAAATTAGCGTTCGTGAAAAGCTATCCGAATTGGAAGGCGGCTGATTTTTCTAAATTAGCCGCCAACGAAAAGAAGATCAGTCGTTTCGGCTTTGATGGCGCCAGATGCTTTTGCGCTGTCGATAGGGGTAGAATCTCCGCTTCCCCCCCCCCTCCCACCCTCCTATCCAAATTGTGGGAAACAGTCGGTTAAAGGCAGGTTCTTTCAAGTATTGCTGGCCCGCCAGTGTGTCGCAACTTCATGGTTTTACCGCTTCAGGTGCATTCTAGAATTACATCTGTTCGTTCGGTTCGGATGTCCGACAAGACATTTGCCATATGTGCGTTCAGTAGAACGAAGAACTGATTTCGAAATATCCATTTCAAAGATTTTTTGAACGTCGCAGGCTTGAGACCTCAGCCCAACTTGGAATAGGTAAGTGATGTCATGCACGGGCGACGTGATTGCAGAGAAAGATCTGATAAATTCAAGTGAACTAAGCAGAGCCATCGGGGAAGCATAGCGTAATATATTTACCGAAAACATGAGCAAGTCTAGTTGCGTTAATGCCAAGACACTTTGCTGCGATAGCTAAAGTAAACGGTTTCTCGAAGAAGTGCTGATTGCGTACGATTAATCCATCGTTTCTTATTTGGTGTTTCTTGAAAAATTTAGGCACGAAGCTGATGAAGATGACCTGTCTCCAGTTTAACGTCCGATCCATGTGCTGAGTTAATGGAGATGACAAACTTCAACTAGCGACATGAAAAACCATCTGTGAGAAGGGAACATGCAAAGTGAACGTGTTTTTGTATGTGGGTACTTAACTAGTTGTGAGCATAATTTCTAGTGAAATAGTAACTACCGTATATATGAAGTTTTTTAGTTAAAGATTATAGTTATCAGTTGACGTGCGTCTAGGGTTTTATACCTTGTTGCAAAGTCCTGCCCATTCATGCAATGTGTGCCTGCCTACTCGTCCTGCAATTTCAGCTTGGGGGTAGCTTGTGTTGGCGGTATGAAATTTAGTAGATACAATGGACGTCATAAGTTTACCCTTTACATTAGCATTCAAGTTGATCTGTCAACCATTGAAGTGGTTATAAACAATTAAATGTGCCCAGATATTTATATGCATTTTCCAACTTACCGCGTAGGTGTTTATCTATTCAATTTCAAGTTTTATACCGTTCGCGTTAGAATTAGGCAAACTTTTACATAAAATTTATGCGACTTGGTTCATTAGGTTGAGCGATGAATGCATTATTTAAGATATTTTATTTTATTTTGGCATTTAACGATAGCGGGTGCTGTGATGCGATGAGCGCATCGCGTCAGTTCTTCTGGCTCATTTTCCCCTTTGTTAAACATAACATGCTAGCGATTAAAGCTTGACTAGTACTTGTTCTTTCACGTCAAAGGTGCAAAAAACAAAAGCTAAAGGATATCAACTTCAGTGAAAAGCTATAGGTAATAAACTGATGAGAGCGAAATCACCTATGCGCGGTTCTTCCAAATAACTATCAAATTGCATATGCTTAAGTTTCCTGAGAGGTGCGGTGAGAAACTCCAGAGAAGGCTATGCAGATTGACCAATACATTGCAATGCGAGTCGTACAGGATTTTCATACAAACTTTTCCATGTCCGTGATGGATCAAAATGTTCTCTGCGCAATTAATAACTATTTCGGGGCACGAATATTCCATAGCTCAACGCCGATGGTGAAAATGTTACGATACTATTTCAGCCAAACACATTTATCAAATTCACATTTGCTAGTAGCCGTGAAACACATTCAGTGATCCTGAACTCATCCTAAATCTTTGCCTCCAAAATGTTCACATGTTCACCTGTGTATTTGAATCCAATATTATGAAAATGAACCAATTTACATTCTTTTTCAAATTTTCGGAAATACAGGCTCTCGGAAATCTCTGCTCTAAAAAGACATTTTGAAGGGGGGCGGGATATTGTTGGATCTGCCTTCTATTTCCATCTAATGCTTCACAGAAAACTAAAGCAAGTGCAAACAGTAAGGCGTAAATGCCGTAATGAAAGCTCTTCAACAGTCGCAGATTTTGGAATACCTGCGACTGTTTCGAATATGCAACACTCAATGAACTGCTGGATTCGATTAAAGAAGAAAAATGCTGTCACACCATGATATGCTTGAGTGACTCTTTTGTTGAGTATTTCACTGTTGCTTCGCTATTTCGAAGAGCAGCAACTCTCCCCTGCATGCATATACGCTTCTCCCCTCCAATTTCTGCCTTTCTGTTTCACATGATTGCGACTGAGCGAGTCGAAATTCGATGCTTTGATGTCAACTGTTTTACAATAATCCTCTATACATTACAACAACCGTGCTTATTTAAAAATTAGGCAACATAAGCCCTTATCACGCCATAACCGCAACTGGCGGGTCAAAAATTGTTCTTATTACGTGAACTTAAGGGCAAAAATAACTGCAGCTACCAAGAAACCACCCCAGCTTTGTAGAAATTTAGCCCCATGAACTCATATCATCATCTCAGCTGGTAAGCCGAAACTGTCACCCAGCTATGCGAAATTCTCTATTTTAATGACTTTCGCCTAGAATAACTCCTCCCAGCCCAAAACAATTCCGATTGTATAAACATTCGGTCTTTTCATCGCTTACCTCCTCATCAATTAATGGACTCAAAATCTTAGCCCCGGGGAGTTCAGCTTTTGTAGTAGTTCAACCTTAGCAGTCTTTATCACTTTTCAGTAAGCCAAAAATTCTCTTCTCTGTAGTTTTTCAACTGGTTGTGCGTCGACATTCACTCATTTATTGGTATTCGTGAATGAAAAAAACTCATTCGGTGTATTTATCCCTGATCCGCTTCTCCACTAGTTAAACATGGTCTTTAATACGCATGGAAACAATAGTCATAAAAGCCACAGTCGCGACATTTCGCCACGAGCGGCTTCATTAAGTGACAATTAGGGCATCGAGGTGTTTAAAGAGCAAAAAGAAAAAAGCCAATGCGAATGGACATAATGTATCAAAGTGTGATAGGAGTCAAGAACAGGTCAAGGTAAGAGGGGAAGGGGGAGTGGGGAGGGGCGAGGAGGAGGAGAAAGAAGGCAGTCAAACACAAATTGATCAAAAGCCAAGCTAGGAACAAAACTCCAAGCCACCAAGAACGAGGAAGATTAAAACTCAAAATCCAGCTGAAAAAAATAAATGGAAATACATTGACATTCGCTACCCGACATTGAGCCATTACAGGATTCTGACAGCAAATGCAAACTTCGATTGTTTTTGAACATGTCGGTGGATCGTTCTAGCAGTTCTTAGAACGATGTCTCTCCTCTCTTCTTCCCCCCCCCCCCCGTCCCCCCAACTAGTTGCTACAACCGCAGGAAGAGGTGGAGAAGAGCAGAGTCGAATGGGGCTCAGCCTCATATGATGTTTCTTTTAGAAGTTCTAGAGACGAAACGCTTCAAAAAAATATTTGAACTGAAGAAATTATTACTGTTCCTGTCTTCTTCTCTTTCTCATTTTCCATTCTTTTCTCTTTCCCATTCGAACGATGCGTGAAGAAAAGTTTTGTGATGGATAAAGAAGTCGTTGAGAAGCAGTTCTTAAGAAGTTTGTGAAAAAAATTCCAGTACCATATTTTATGCAGTAAATTTGCGAGCATTTGCAGAGAGTTGCAACTTGCAAATATGAGAAGCCGGGAGAATGATATGAAAGCATTCCGAAATAAGAACTGCTGATAACAATATTTGTGTATTGTATTTCTTCAAATAGAGATTTGGGCCTTCTACTTTTTTCTTTTTTCTATACCTCCAACGAAAAACATTTTATTCAAATTAGACTTCCTTTCAAGAGACGTTGCCTGCCTTTCCCAAGTTGCAAAGTGTAAAGGCGGGTGGGCCAAGAACCTTTTAATTACCTGAACACTTCTCTTTAAAAGAGTTTCATGTTGAAGGGACTGTTCCATTTCTGTGAGGAAATGGAGTCTTTTATTTGGGAAACATTTATTCCAACAAATACGGTAATATTACTCACTACTTTCAGTTTAAGTAAAAAAGGTTACGGTTGTTGTTATCGTCGAAATTCGTTTGAAATTAGCAGCAATGAAGGGCAATTCTTTACTAATCTTACTCTCAGAGCATTTTATATACTGGCTCAAATAACTGATTCTTTTAGTTCGTTTTTCATGCTGCTTTGCAAGTGTTGCTATTAATGAATGAGATGGAGTTACCTATCACTATATGTATCTGCTTAAATGCACGTAAATAAATAAGTAAAGAGGTAACAAAGTCTTCCTTTGTTTCCAAGAGAAAAATTCCATGTCAGTTATATGGTTGATATAATTCCACTATCCAGCCCTAATCAAGGCTTCGTGAAAGAAGGAGGACAGTCGTAATGACGGCTAGAATTCTAGCGCCACATCTAAAAATTCTGGGCAATAAATTTTGCTGCCGTGAATTTGGTGGTCACTCGCAGTTAATGCGTGGGAGCGCTGTTTTTGATATTTTCTGAGTCAATTTTTGTGGTCTTGATAAGCATCTTTTTCTCTGCAGAAACTTTTTTCCTACATCTTCATATCATTACATTAATAATATTTTATTCCTTCCTATGAGGAGAAACTACCGCAATTTCCTTATGGCAACTATCCGAATGCTATAGTCCAATGTCGTTTTCATGATCATTGAGTCTTTCATATTGACCGACTGATTCAGTAAAGATCCATGCTTCTGATGTCGTCATCTCCCGACACAAATTCATCTTCTATTGGAAACTTCAGACCTGGCTTATCGTTGGCTGTTTGATATGAGTAGTAATTTTTATTACTATGTGTTTTCAACAAACGACTTTTTGTGATTTGTGTGATGCACGAGGTCACATTGTTTGTTTGCAATCTTTTTAGAATGCGCATCTTGTCATAAGAAACACGCATTTTATCGCATTGGCATGTTAAGCAAACCGAATTAACGGCCCATTTTAAACATTTATGAAGTAATTTTTTGCTGATGAATTGATTTCTTCGTTTAGGTTAGGGTTAGCGTCTTTTTTTAACGGGAAGTCGAAATATAACTCTGCTTTGGAGGGAAAGATAGTTGCTTATCTATGAGATTTTTCTGGGAAATGTTGAAGAATCTATATGGTTCATCTTCTAAATGAACTGAAGAAGAAAACGATCTCCTTCAACTTCGTGCATAAGTAGTGAATGCACTTGGTTTTTCTGAATGAGGAGGGGGTTTTCAAATTAATGGTCCAAACAGGCGGTCAATGAGCAAATTTTTGAAGCATCTATTGGGAAAATAAGCAGCTTTCTGGAAAAAAAGACTTTACTCCCCATGAGAAAGTTGAATTTTCTGAATGACGACAGTAATCGCCTAAAAGTTCTAGAGTTTTCTTCGCATTACCAAATCGGAAGGATGCGACCGCCCCAGCCCCAGCCAATGATCAAAACTGGTCGTTGCAAGATGGTCCTAGAGGCATTTTTGATGATGCATTTCGCTTTTCCCACTTCAATGTGGACGTTCGAGTAGTAGAAATCGATTCATGTAATTTTTTTCTTTTACTATACTTTGCCGTTTTAAATGAAATGGAATGAGCAACGAGGATAGCAGCATGCATTCATTCAACAGTCAACCAGCATTAGTGTGCAGGTAAGTGGGGGTTGACGCCCGTTCGCGGGCGGGGTGCGGCCGAGGCGAACATCGCAACATTTCGAGGCCGGTTACACATCGCTAATTTATCTTTATGAGATGCTGATTTGCACAGCGTAAAGAGTCGTTTATTTCCCAACACGAGGCCGTTCGTTTTCGCTCTGTATGGCGGCTCACTTCAAAGGCTTGCATGTATGCGTGCACCCGCATTCCCCAACATTGACCACTGAAACCTATGATGTGTTTACATCAATTTCGTTCGCACTTTCTACTGTAATTTTCGAGTGCTCTTTCTTGAAAATTTGCAAAAATGTGTCGAAAATTTAATAAAACGATGGCAAGAATATTAGAAATCCGCTGCTGATTCAAAACAAATTCACATACCTGGTGCATTAGGGTGATCAAACGTGTGCACAAATATTTTTTCTGTTGTTTTCACGAAAATGGTACAATTATTACTTGTGATATAAGCGTACTCCAAAAATATGATGACCTGATTTGTAGTATGAGAGTGGAAAGTGAGCTGAAATTGATGTCAGTGCTGACCACGATGAAGAGCTTCCTCAACGTGCTAGAGATGATGGATCAGAAAAGGCGTATATAATGCTGATCCTCCAGTCAAATATTTAAATCTGCGAATCCAAGTATTCCTCGTCAGGCAACTTTGGAATGGTACCTTATCATGAATGCTGCAGGTCGCTCTACCTACTCTGGAATTGTAATGCAGATGAAACAATTTGGAGCATTTTCATGGAATGAAGCATCAGAAGTAGCAGCTAGGGTTCGGTTGATAGTCCTACCGCTGTGAGATGTATGAGATAAATGTGCAGACGCTTCGGTAGCCATAAGAGGTGAGGGGAGGCTAGGCTATTTTCAGCCTTATCGCTTCCTAAAGGGAAAGAGGAATTAAATGTATACCCAGGAAATTTCACAGCCTTGAAACAATTTGAAATATCACTAAACATTTAATCCAATCATCCACAATAAAAACAGCATATATTTCAAGACTTCACCTCAACGAATTGGACAACGATCACTGCATTGTCATACTGAATTCCAAGAGATATTCGTTTCTCTCTCTCCCTCCCCCTTCCCCACCTATATCTCATCTTTCCCACCAATGTCGAAATCTTCTCTTTATCCTCACTAGTAGTAGGGCCCAGATGTGCCTTCGGCTAATTGCTTGATCATTGCATTTCGGCGTGTTTTACAATCTTGATTTAAAAATAAATGAACGATGAAAGGAATACTCAATCGTACCAGCTTATTTGGTATTCGGATAACGTGAACACGCTTCCATTCTTATAATGCTTTCTTCGAGGTAATTAATTTTATATTAATTGACTTGCACACATTTCGAAACTTATTGCCACAAAAATGCCTATTATTGTTTTGCCTCGAACTCGCACTCTTGGGTAAAAGTGAAAGAATTGACAGCAGGAAACTTGAGTTGATGCCAACCTTAGCTTAGCTCCATCCTCCGAACTGCAGCTCACTGCGAATAAAGAAAAATGTTGGCCATCCTTCGAAATGTCGTAAATTTGCTTCGCTATAGACTTCCCAAAATGTCGAACTTCTTCACGAGGACATGAAGCTAGTGTATAATGTGAACATCGTTCCATGCCGTATTTGAAATGAAATTTCAATTTTGTGGTTCGCATAACAACCATGTTTATTGTAAGCACTACATTGTTTCATATGTCAAGTGTGGTAGGCATATCTCCTTGTTAGGCCTAACATAGGTTATGGACCGGAAGGTGGATTGTGAGCGATAAGAGGTGTGAGGTGGCCGGAAGATGACCAAAAAGTATATGACACGGTAATTGGGTGCTAGCGTCATAAAGTGCGCATTATCTGGATGAAAAGAGTTTCGTCCAAAAATCGATCAAACAACCTTTATAGCGATTGGTGCGACGTCCGGGCACAACTTGTCGTAAAGCGACGATTTATTACAAGTCTAATGGCTCCCATTCGGTGCACCTTCAGTGTTGCCTTTTCCACTCTTCACTTCTACAGCAATTTGACAGCAAGTACTATTGCGCTTTTGTGCTTTTTTACAGTTCTTCCCTATCAAAGTTCAGAGCAAACCAGAAATGTTTATTGCCGCCTGAATTTTTCGTTCCACTCTTCGGCACGCTTCTATAACTATTTGAAATTTAAAAACTTTATTCCGGTCATTCGAAAGGCTTTTCTCGTAGAATTAGCTCTAAAATATGAGAATAGTGAAGGCTGAAAATCAGTCGAGAATTGAAGTTGCAACCGTCAAGTTGGTTCCGAAAATACACCCAGTTCCAGTTTGGTATGTGCACATGCTGGCGCATTTTGAAACTGATTTTGAACCACCTTCAAATCTTCGCCACCTACTGCAACACTTGAAATAAATGACGATTTTTGCTTCATAATAAGTTGTAAACAGTGCAAAGTGCACTTTGTCATAGGGAATTTATTCGTGGCTGGTTAAGAGCAGCAATCGTCACTAGGAAGCTTCACGAGTTAGGTTTTCGATAACGAGATTGACTATTAGCATCATAGTCGTCACTTTTTAAGATGGCGAAGGAGGAGGTGCGAGGAGAAGGGGAGAGGGAGGGGTGCCGGTTTCTATCCCGTTAGAATTCGGCCGTTATGACCTAAAGCTGTTCAAAATAGTTCAGATCCCGCCGATCTGCCTGATACAACAGAACAGCTAGAGGTAGTAGAATAAAGCACTTTCTGAACCGCTTCAGATATGATAAAGCTGTTCAGAAAAAAAAAACGTTGTTCAAGGACCACTATCTGTGTTATAGCGACCGATTTGTTTTGAATCGTAGATTCGAATTAGATTTTGTGAACAGCGCTCAATGCGTCTTTTACATGGATCACCAAAAGCGCTATCATCCTATATGTCTATGGCGTCTTCCGTCGAGGTACACAGAACTTGCCAGGAATTGCACCACGTTTGACTATTCGATTTTGACTTGAGCTGTTGATAGGTTCTTCAGATCATTTGATATAAGAAGTGAATGAAATAGTGCGATATCGGCTGCAAGTCACAGTCGCGTCAGTGAATCTATGCGTTGCGTGCTTTCGAAGCGGCAGTATGTCGTTCCATTTTCTTGCGTTTTATGCTTTTGCTGTCGATGAATCTGGTAGAGGATACTTCACTGTCCTTTACTGATGTT
The DNA here is from genome assembly GCA_037389465.1 of Baylisascaris procyonis. Lineage (NCBI taxonomy): Eukaryota > Metazoa > Nematoda > Chromadorea > Rhabditida > Ascarididae > Baylisascaris > Baylisascaris procyonis. The sequence goes on from JAZARR010000059.1 coordinate 1,658,492, forward strand.
TGGTTAATGATGCCGGTCTCAACTCAAGCTTAATTTTAAACCTAGGTTTATAGTATGGAGTAAACTTCCTTTAATTTCGAGCGACAATTAAGTGGCATTGAAGTAGCAGCGTTGACGCCATCTTCTGAAACGAAACGTATGGTGGAAACCTTCATTGCTGTTACTCTACAATCTACTCAGAAAAGTTTCATCTCTTCTGGAGCTCACATACTGCTACACGATGGAGCAAAATCGCAACATGTTCGTGACTGCCAATTTCAGCTCGCAACCATCGCCACATTTATTCATCGTTGTCTATTTAGGGGCGTAAAAATGCACTGTATGGTATATATGTCGAATATGTCACCTAAGTTCTCTCTCGTTTCTATATCAATGGGGCAACTCTCAATCTTTGCGATTTGGAGTGATTGCAAATGACCGTAACGTTGCATGATCTCAAGCTAGTGAGATCGCGATTGAAGAGTGTGGAGTGAAGAATCCGTGATGTGAGACAGGAACATAGCCACCCTCTCTGTAGCAGCTCATCACGTCTACATAAGTCTTACCGGTCCTGTTTATCACGTTTTTAGTGTTGGGGAAGAGTTTAGGATTGATTATGTGTACAGAGCTACGGCGGATCGTACTTGATATAATAGCCCTTGCAAACTATGTTTATTTCACCTGCAAATAAGTTGGTAATATTTAGAGGTTTGACTTGAAGCAACTCATTTTTTTTTTGCGAGGGGAAGGGAGGAAGGAGAGGAGAGAGAGCAAATTTCTCTGAAAATAATATATCAAAAATTTCCATCGTTCCTTTCCCTCATACGATCAAATCTCGACTCATTACCATCATTTTATTATGTGATCAGCACGTTTTTTAAGTTGTCGATCAAATTTCGCGCAGATTGCAAATACTTCATACCTATAATAGATAGTATATACCAGAAGTCAAGTAATAGTTTATTTCATTATTCGTAAGAAGATTGCAGTGTATCAATCGAAAAACTGCTAAAGAGCAGCATTTTAAGAAAACAATTTGCAATTACGATGAAAGTGGTTAGGGAGTGTGAGATAGAAAATTTTTATATAAGCTGGAACTATGCCAAAGCTTTGTTTTGCCGGTAGGATTTGCATATTTTCTTGCAATGAAATTTCAGAAAACTTGTAATTGTAAGAAAGCTTGCAAAAGTAAAGACATCAGGTCCTAAATCTGATGAGCAAGAAGTTTGCTTAATGAGATCCTTTCCTGCGATGTTCATTAGTGCACTGAGCATAGTTACACTTTTATTACTGGTGTGAATCACTCAGCTTTGTGCTGATGGACTGGGCTGAATGCTCGTTCGAGAGCTGCCACTGCCATTTATTCCATTTCTCGCACAGTATAACGAAACAATCTCTTCCAAAATGAAATATATTTTTTATTATGTTGGAGATTTTACTCATTTGCCCTCAAGCAGACGGCCTTCGTTTCTTTTAGAACGTCTCGACTTCCATGCGTCAGTCCAAACGGGTCCATACGATTCACGAAACCATCAAACAGTATATAATAACGTGTTTTTGTGTGCAGCTAACTATATATACAATTGTCTTGTTTTGTTTGCATCCGATAGATTGTAATACAAATAAGTTTTGGTCTCGAAGAAGAGTTCCTTCGACAAGGTTAAGAAGGGTTCGGTTCACCCAAGGGTTCTTCTGGTTCAGTCATTGAAGCCACCGGATAGGCGGACGAACAACATATATATGCACACAGACTATTAAACGCTCATCATGAATAGAATGCATACAAAATGACGAGAATGCTTTATTACCTAACTGAAGATTTCGTCATTTTCGATGCCAATTTAGAATATTGCCATTTCAGTCCCTTTCACGGGTGATCACCAACTCAAGAACAGGAAAGTGGTTGAATGTCAGAACAATATTCACCTATTACAGCATCATTCAGTGGGAACAATCGAGGAACGCTTGAAACTTGTCAAAATAATTCGTGGTTTTTCCTCAAAAAAGGCGTGATGAGGGAACGAAAGAATTAAATTTAATTATGTATTCCGAGTCGTGGAAAATGTTTTTTACGTAATAATTAAAGTGTTTGTTGCACAGATTTCTGCTTTACCAGATGTGGATCAGGTTTTGCAGCTTTTATTAAAGTTCTGAACGGCAATTTCAGTGAAACAAGACGTACTGCATTTAGAAAACATCGAGGAGTTCGATTAATCAATTCGCTGAACGCGATAAATTTTTCGGGAGTATTAACGTCTACTTTAGTTATATCGAGGTCGTAGGAAAAATCCACTATTTCCTTGATACAATTTTAGTCTCAGAATTCTCTGAAATCCTCACTTGATTTTTTCCAATATTTAAGGGAAAAAATGACCTTTTGATAGTGTTTTCAATTGCACATCAACTGTTTTTTTGTCACCCACAAAATAACAATATGTAGTTTGGAGGAGTTTCTCGAAACGAGATTGACCATTAATAAGATTGGTTTGAAGACGAAGTGCCAACTAGCATGTTCTCATGCTATAAGGCGAACTAAAAAGCAATAACAATGGTAAGTGGGGCGTCAAAAAACGCAGGGCAGCGAACATAGAAGGGCGATTCCCACGTTATTTCGAGGTTTATTGTTGGCTGTGAATCGAACGCCACAAGCGAGCTACGCCTCAAAAAAAGAAAGCACGCGCGAACTGTAAGGAGCACTCGTTATGCTTGTCGCGAAACTAGCCAAAAAACATGCGATGTTCTCTTGTAACTTCCTTTGCCGTTTGTTCGACTTTTCTAGTGCTCAGCGCCGTTCATCTAACTGCTCAAAATGCTATCTTTGGTAGTTAATGTTTTAGGCAAGTCCACTGTGGCAACCGTAATGGGTATAGATTGTGAAGAGGATAGGAGAGTGGGGGGAAGGGGGCTGAAAGGAGGCATGAAATATTTGACCAGAAAGTTTTTGAATTTTTGGAGGTGATTGTAATTTACAAATATGTTGTTATTCATGAACATAAGCTAAAGGGATATTGGTGGCATTTGGCAGTTAACCACATTTCTGTAGGCTTAAAATAGATAGCAGAAAATTGATGCACCTGCGATGGGGTACCGTTGAATCTTGTTGCGTTACTTAAGAGAGCAAGGTCAAAAGCGGGACCATGTTAGGGAAAATTACTTTTCGTTCTTTGAGCCTCTCATGAACTCCTTGAGGAACCTACGGGCTGTTTATGTCACGGTATTATAAAACGCGTCCTGTGAGCATCAATTTCCAGAGCAGTGGTACCAGTCTTGACGATTGCTAATTTTGAAAGTCCAGAGCGAAAAGGTTTTATTCGCAGAATCGTGAGCAGTTCAGCCGACTTGAATTGCTACACCAGATCTCATTTATAAGCGACTTAGAAATTAGGGCCTAACTCACTCATCTGGAGGGCTTCAAAGAAAAAATTCTGAAACATTTCTGGACACGTCTGCTTCAACGGTGTTTACTGTAGTCATTTTTTATTAACATACAGTATTTGCTGTTGTTAATGCAAAGGACATAGCTTTGGTACCACCCGCCCAAATTAAATGTAACCGCACGGTTTGTTCGTTTTCTGAATAGAGCATATTTGTTTGTGGGTGTATCGGATGGTGACTTGCGCATGGTGTGTGGTTCCCAGCGAGAAGTGCGCTTTAGGATGAGCCAAATCGAAGCCAAAGTCAGTGAATGGGTCGGCGCATGTTTCTGAAGTCGGATTAAAGGCGTGAGTGTGTGCGTCGTTGAGTGCGATCGTTCGACCATCTGAGAGCAGGCGCCGTCCCACAGAAACGCATACACATTGATGGCATGCGAAAATGAGAAAGCGCGAGAATTGTGCCTCTAATCGCATCATTGCCAATGCGCTTTCCTATAAGATACGAAGTTTTTATCGCAGTTCTCATCGGTTCCTTTCATGGTCCATGCACCTCCACTCCTCTAAAATCTTTTCCACGTCATTTGTGGAATTCACATGCCATGATGAAGGGAATAATCGGTCTTGATCGGCATGACCTTCCTCAGAAATTGCACACTTATGTCGTTAAGAAATCTTCTTTCCAACAAGGAAAGTCACAAATTTTGTGGAGAGCTGTGCGCTTCACTGAATTGGTTAGAACATCGGTGAAACAAGCTGTGTATGGCACTAGTTTTATTGTTGAGCTGAGTCTTGCTACCAACAATCGAGTCTTTGGCATGCGAGAATGAAACTTCGAATCCCACTTATCTCAAGATCACCTTCGTTTGCACATTTTGAACACCACAATGCAACTGCTTTCGGAATGATTGCAGGTATGAGTGACTTCACAATGGTCACAACTGACCACAAACTCATCAGAATCATATGCAATACTAACGGGCGCACTCACATACAACCTATTAATTTTGAAACTAACATTTTAAACGTTCTATCAAAAACTTCATTTTATTGCATCATGTATGCGTTAAAGTACATTCTCTCTGTTATATTATCGTCTTAGAAGTAATCATTTGCGATCCCAGTGAAGTGCGAGCTGAAACAGTTGAGAGTGAATTTTGTACGGCATTGCAGCTACGCTATTTTCCTCTGAATATAAGCTCGAGATCGAAACTGCAACAAACATATATGCAAATATTTTTTTCCTGCACTCCTCTTCTAGCCCGCTTTGTTGTATGACATAACGGTTTGCAGAAAAACACAGTCATATGAAGCGGATGAACTCGGCTATCTGCTCTCGCCTCGTGTTAATCATTTCAAAAGCACATCAACATGTTGGCACTCAACTGCTCATCGTTAGTTGGTGTCCTTTTGTTTAGTTACACAGCTGCTCGATGCAGTTGCTGTTCATGTTGCCCTTCCTATTAACATTTCATGTGGGTTCCTCTTTTTGCTTTGGCTTTATATATATATATATATATATATATATATATATATATATATATATATATATATATATATATATATATATACCTCGTTCACTTATAGGAGAATAAACCTTGAGGTTGTGGGCCTCGCTAAAGGTGACGAATGCTAAAACAGATTCGTGCTTAAAAGTGAAATGCATGTTTTTTTCCTGCGTTAACGTGCTGGCCTGGAAACTAAGTAGGCGTTCCTGCGTGAACGCACAACGATGATTGCTCTCTTTGGTTCAGCATAACGATCGACCGGGTAGATGATGAAATGCCCGAATATGTTTTAGAACAAATTACTTTCATCGTTCCGTATAGCAAAATAGGCGAACAAGGGCAATCGTTCACAGTTCGAATGGCAGCAATCATTCGTACGTATGTTACATAGCTGGTTGATCAATGAGCGATTTAGCAAAAAAAGTTCATACTGGATTCCTTAAAGCATCTGAAGAAGTTCACTTCTTCAGCCGAATACGTGCAGTAGTGAAGAAGATGGCGAGATTTAAGAACATGGCGCCAGAGCATTGCCTTGCATGAGATTATGTAATCGGAAATGTGAGGGTTGCGATAGGTGCACACCAATGGAATTACGAGCGATCGTTGTTCTGTTGGTTGGGCACTGTTCGTACGCTGGTCTTTTTCCAAAGAGCATTCATCATTTCCGATGCCTAATTGCCCACTCCTGTACGTCATCTGCTCTCGATTTTAGTGACATCTTTGCGTAGCTCTGCTTCGGTTTGTTCGACTATGGAAGACAAATGCTATCACTATTCTTGTATTATTTTCATGGTTGCCTCATTAAGCGGTATTTAGAGCGGGATTACATCTGGTGGTGCTGGGCAACCAAGTTATCGCTGGAAAAAGCTGCGGACTATATGTAAGCGAACGTTACACCATCGGCTGCTTTTTTCAGTGAATTCCTCCATTACTGAATATAGGTCGAATTGCAATACTCCAAGGGATTATTCCCGTGAAAAGCTCACTAAAGCAATACGCCTCGTGATTGTGAAAGTTGAACCACTAAACTTGGTAGAGTTATGCTTTAAATTTTAGAGACTTCGAGCAAAGCATTTCTGAGAAATCGAACATCTCGATTCTAAACGCTCCGTTCTCCCTCGTGCTCCCTTACCACTTTTACGTTACAGATTTTTGTGTTTGTTCAGCGTGTTTGTATATGAAGATTAGTGACGTAGCTGAATGCTATTGTTCTCAGTTCACTGAGCGTGGGCACGTGCGAATGTGGTTTTGCGATGAGCGGCTTGCAAATAGAAAGCACTGTGTTCCCACGATTGTTCCTTCATTGACTAATAGCCATACTGTTCGGCCAAATGCTTCTGTCGGCTAATTTCCCTCAGGCTTTGCATTATTCATCGCTTGCAAGAGCCTCCCTGCGATTTAGAAGCACACTCATACACAATGAATGACTGTGAAAAAGGCTGTGGCAGCGTCTCGACGCAAAACCTTGAAAATCTCAATTGATAAAAAATTTTCAGGAACTCAGGCTTTTATTCAAAAAAGCAGGTTGCTTTATCTCCAAAATTTTGGCTAGATGCAGTGACAGCATATGCCGTTTGAAGCTGTACCCGAGGTATTTTTGGATTTTATGATTTAGATGAGGAGAAGAAGGCACTGAAGCGAAGGTTATTTCTCCAAAAAAATTTAAAAGGAAGTTTCATTCAAAGGTGCGAAAAAGATTTTGTAGATGAAAACGGAGGGTTGGTAGGTTTTCTATGATTGTCTAGTGATGACTTGTGAATGTTTTCATATAGGGGGCGATGAGAAAAGAACGAGAGAGTTGTAGCTAGCTAGTGGTTGACTGGTTGAAAGTATCATCGGTTGAAACTCAAATGCAGCGTGCAATCGTGAATTTCAAAGACAGCCGCCAGCGGCAAAAAAAGGCCCATGAATAACGCGATTTCAGTGAGAGTGTGATTGAGAAGGCATGCTGATTATGGTGCGAAACGGCCCGTAGGAATAGGCGCTAAGTGAATATGTCTAGCACTCGCTTCAGTTACAACGCATCTCTTAGTCAGAAGCTTTAGCCTGTCTTTATTGGCCTCTTTCGTTTTGTTTGCTTTCGAACACAATAGGAAGCCGAAAAATGCTCATTTTTTTCCTTCCCATTTTTTAAAAACTCACCTTTGCGATATACAGACATCTTTACCATGTGCAGCACTTAACCTGTACTACTACCGTGTACTTCTTCGAGCTATGTAAACTTATGCCGTATTATAGGTAGTTTGAGGTGTGAAAGGGAAACAAGTAAGGGAACTTGAAATGCGAATGCAGAGAGATGCACCAGCACCATAGGTGAGATGATGTTTGAAAAGAGTGCGAAGTGCATAGCGAACTCTCTGTCATTGAGATGCAGCTAGTATCGACAGAGGTGCGACATAATAATGAATTAGCAAAACTTCTCTAAAAGTGGAGTAGAAGCTAATCTTCCTTGACGCCTTCTTAGAACTATTGCCCGGAATTAAGGTATTGATAAAGTGCTAGCGCCGGTCTGGCCAAAAATGTAATAATCCCATCTCGTGTCCAAGCTCAACTTTCACAACATTCATGTTAATTCTACGATCCAAAGCTGAACAAGTGCCAGGAAAATTGAAAATTTTATCCAGCAAAGGAGAAGTTCGGTGTTAAGAACGCAAGATTTTCGGCATCTTCGGCGCTTAGTTCCTGCAAAATTTGTCGAGCGTTGAAAGAGACGGCGCCTGCGTGGTTCTAATAAACGCGCTGAGATTCAAGCATGTTAGTTGTCGACGAAAAGGTTTTTGCGACATGTTAAGCTCGTCCAGTTGGCATTGTCAGGTGGAATGTCATAAGCGATCCCTGAGCAGCGATGACAGGTTCAAAAAGATCCGATGACGAGCGGATGAGAGACGTGCGCAAATAATGTTTAAGCATTCAGAGAGCTGTGATAAAATGTGATGAATCGATACATGTGAACGATTATAAATTGGAGGTGAAAGGATCGAGCATAGTGGCGTCGTCTGTTCAGATTGCTGACGCGGTGTTCATTGTGCTTTCGCCGCACCGATCGCGTCATATTGTGGTCCTTTCATTCAATTTCACTCACTGAAGATGTCGATTGCTAAGTGTGTATTTGAATCTTGACCAACAAATCTATCAACCTAAGACTTAGTGTGGGCTTTGGTGACGATCATATTTAGGTGCGCTGTATTATTCCAATCCTAGTCGTCCTTCAAACTGGCACACCTTAGGTAGAAAGCACCTATAGTTTGCTTTAAAGAGAAAATTACGGGAGGTCTGTACTGAATGCTTAAATTCTCTTGATCTTCATAGTTCGATGTTACTTGAGCTCTTCTTTATGGTTTCCTACTATCTAGAGGGGTGCAAAACATGTAGGAACTTGGAGACTTTGAGCTGAACTGAAAGAGAAGTAAGTCTTACAATATCAAAAGCTATAAATTACAAATCACTGCATAAAGTTTCCAGCGTTGTGGCTTCAAAATAAAGTTTTATTCCATTTTCGTGAAGTGCTGCCCAAAATGCTTTATATTTCATGCAGTTTCCTCAAACTTAGCCCTCACTATCTCCCCGCGAATCTTATATGTTCGGGGCTTCTATGCTTTACATTAAATTCAATGGTTGATAGGCTTTTGGGTATCTTCACTTCCAATAAGTACGAACTTCTCTGCTTATAGAGTGCGAGATTCAAAATCCACAAAGAGAAGCGTTTCCAAAAGTTTGATGCTCTGAGGAAGCGCTGACTGCCTATGGCATTTAGAAATGCTACTGATAAATGAACCACACAAACTTTTCGGCATCAAATGAAGCTCAGAACAATATGCTCAGTTTTCTTTCTCACAGCTAAATTCAATTAGGCTTTAGCGCTTGAAAATGTCGTTTATTTTGGCTGCAAAAAAAACTAAATGTGATATTGGTCTCACGCATTAGCTGCAGTGCAAAAATTTGAGCAGATTATTTTTATTATTATATGCTGGTAGTTTTTGAGGTAAATCATCAAAGTTGACGACTGGCGAAATATGGTGGTTTTTATTTATGACGACGATGTAAAAGCGACATGAGTAGGCTTATATAAGTGTTCTTGTCACCTATATGATAGGTCGAGGTAAGAAGCTATAACATTCGCCGATTACGATGGACTTATCGAGGCGCAACCCTATCGCAGTCGAAGACATCTATAGCGCTAAAGCTCATGTCATCTTTTTTTCACAAAATCTCGATTCTTCGAGCATAAAGTGCGATCTAAAGTGCACGCGCGAGCGCCAATTGCAGCAAGCAGAGCCAGCGGCCACTGGGCCGTCTCTAATTACAGTTTATCGGCGGTATGCACCTTCCTCGTGGGAAACCCCGCCTCCGAGAACACTTTTTTCGGAGGTCTCTCTTCCGACACATCAAACACGAATCAGTTGTGTCCGCTCGTCGCACACTCCACCCGACCGAATAATTCTTGTTCAGTGGCAATGCGTCCAACTGTCTGACTACCGTAAATATGATGATGCCATTAATAGCAAAAACAACCACTGTGCAGTAATTTCTTTTTGTTCTGACAAATGTCGTGCTGTATGTGCTACATAGCAGAGTTGGGAACTCGTAAAGTTCGTTGCAATGAGTTACTGAAGTTGAATTGCGATGCGTTGTGCTGATTGGACAAAATCTTTGGCATCACAGTGCTCTTCACTATCGATTTTCCACCAGATTTTAGGTTATATGAAGACACTAAATTCGGTGCAGCTTGCGTGTTTCATATATATTTCAGTTCTTCATTTCGAAAAAAAAAACGCATTTCTCCATTGTGTTCATATTTTCTTACTCGATTGACATTTGCAGCTCTGCGATGATATTTTGTAACAATTTCGATGATGTGAAAATGTTTAAACGTTGTGCTTTTATTGAGGTTTTTATACTCAGCTTTGAGACAAGATTTCACTTTCATTTGTGCACTTTAATTATTTTATAGATTTTAAACGTTTGTTTCCTACTTTGCAATATTGCGCACGTAAGAAAATCATATTCACAGATGGCTTCGCTGCTCCAAGAAGATGGCGATGTGTTTTACGCTTGCGTATGGTTGCAATCATGCTGTTCATTATTTTTCTGTTTGGCTTTCAATATAGATGCGTCAAAAAACTCCATGATCCCGGAAATAATTTCCACTTTCGGTTTAGGCTAACTCGTTCATTGATTAGATGCATGTTGATGGCTCATACAGGTGACTGTGTGATGGCTTTGCCTGTAGCAATATTTTGTGTGGTATATTTCCAGCGTTTTCTGATTGTTTGCGCAAAAGTTTGTGTTCGCTAACATCAGTTAGTAAAAATCGGCCTCACTCAACATAATATTCTAAAGAAGCATTCTTAAGAAATAAATACCTCTTGAAACAGAGCAAAGAAACACAAAAGCGGGACTGGAAATATAGGTAGTCCTTAATGTTGGCAGAATGCCTGAAATATCGAGCAAAGAAGTCGGAGAAAATTGAAATAAATGTGGCAGAAATTGTTCTCGTAAGCGTTGTAGTTTCAGCGTCTGTCGATTTTTTTTTTTTTTTTTTTTTTTTGTTAGTGAGCAAATCACTTTTGAGGGAATCTCTCTCCATCATGCGCTTTCGTGAAGCATATCATGGCGTAGCTAATATCTGGATAGGTTTGCGCGTGGTTATTTGTTTGTCTGATGATTTGAACTGGGATTCCACTGAGACCAACATTGCCAAATTTAAGAAGTATATTGTGCATCATGCGTTGGCCCTCATGCACGTTTTCTCGAAAAAATAGTTGCATGCATTTAGAAGTGCATAAAAATTAACATATATTTTGCAACTGGTCGGGTCGGGAAACGAATCTTTTGCGAAAGATTTGAATTAGGCGTTTCGGTTAAGATGGAAGGGCATTAGTACACCTGGTTCATTATTTATTCACGGGGTACGAAACTACTCAACGTACTAGGCGGCATTGCAATAACGCATTTTGTGCTAACTTAACTGACATTCTTTGCTACTCGTTTCCGTTATGTTTAAAGCAACACAGATTCGTGACATTTCCGAAAGTTTTTGCACGGAAAGAATGCGGTTATGCAGGCACGTATGCATCACACTAAAACGCTTTTGGAGCACCATTTTGCCAGCTGGCATTCGTTGTGTCGCCATGCTGTGTTTGGCAACTGCAACCTTGAGTGAGGCCCTAGCTATAAGCAATGATGTTTACGACGGATTAGTCAGAACGTCAAAGCCGAGCCGGAAAATTGGCTAATTTAAGTTGGATATCACATGAAAGTGAAGCCAGTGATTGCTCTTAATAAATCCATTCGTACATTTTAATTATTTCATGATGACGTCAAAGATGTTGCCGTAAAAAGTCAATTTTGTATGTGTTCTCATGTGGATTCATTGTTTTCAGTTTTTACATCCTTGAATCGACGCACATGTGTATTCAAGCTGGATAGTTTTGATTAATGGAAGCTTGCCCACTTGGTAACTCGGCTTCGTTATGTCGCCGCAAATCTCTGCAAGGATAATGCCTTCTCCTTATCCATCACCGAGCCCACCCCAACTACCGCTCGAACGAAAGGTAATTGATTTCACATTTCTATTTAATCAGTTTTGATCAATTAATTTCCGACCTCTCACTTCGTTTAGTGGCCTCACTGTTTATTGTTGTTTCGATGGTTCTATTTTTATATTGTGCTTGGATCTGCCTCTTCTTATTTTCCACTGCAAAGATTATGTATGACGCAGTTCAGCGTTGGAATACATTCAGTTTTGCATTTGTGCACTTTCGCATTTATTATGTTCATTTCTCAGCCCAAACCAGTTGCATAGGTGCATTTCTCAGCCCAGACTGAAAAATAGGTGCATTTATGAATGGCACTTCTCAGCTCAAAAGTTCAGTTTTGCTGAAACCGGCTGCAAAGTTAAGGCATCCTTCAATTCACCTCTTGCTTTCTCATTTCCATTTTTTTTCCATATATATGTGTTTTTGATATATCTACATCCATTTCCGCAAAGTACAAAACTACACGTCGCTTCATTGTGAGCCAGCGGTTGAAATGACCTCAGGCTGCTATAAACGCCAAGACTTGTAAGTGGAGTGATAGAAATATGCGTATGTGTAGAACATCTGCAAATTCTTTGATTTAATACGACCTCGTTCATTTAGAGCCTTAAAAACGCCAACTTAAAAAGTGGAAAAGTGTGCCAAGAGAGCCAGTACGCTTGTACGTTTTTTTCTAATTCGACTGATGCCAGTCGGTTATTTGAATATTGGAAAGGCGATGGATTTTGCTGGGGACATGTTAAATAACCTTTGGATACCATTGAAAGTGAAAATTTTCTGAATTATATGGTGTTGAAGCCGAGAGATATTAAAGTCAAAGCAGCTACATATGATTCAATTTTAATATTCATATTGTTCACTTGAGATTGAATATTGTTATGATTGAATATCGTTTCAACTTATTTCAGTTCAACAATGTGATAGTCATTTCTCAATGCACATATTAATGGGCGATTTGTGAATTTATATGTGTGGTTCCGCATACCACCTTTGTGTGTAGAGCCCAATTTGCTGAATTGTACTAACTGCCCAGAACATGTGACATCGAAATTCCGAGCAAGCAAATAAATTTGAAGGTGGAAGCCAAGAAACGCACGTCTTCGAAATTTTAGCGAGCAATTAAAACTTGGCTGAGCCGCGTGGGTTATGAAACCGCTTCGCATCGTACGACCTATTAATTGAAGAGCTAAGCAGGGAGCCTGGAATTTTCCAGTCTTTCCATCTTTATCTGAAAACTCACGCTGTTCTTTTACAAACAGGAATATGAAAGCTGAAAATTTTGTAGCCACTTATTTCATTGTGGCAGGATCAAAAGTTGGTGTCGAATAAAGCGAACGTTCGAACACTCCGGGTTGTCATTGTGTTTTTTTTTAATTTTTCAATGACAAATCCAGTGCTAATTTTTCGTAACAATTACAAGGATCATTCAAGCGCGCTTGCCTCGTATAGCGCTGCGATGACAGGAGATCTAGCTCAACAAGATGACAACCGTTTACAGTTTTGCGCATATTAAAAAAAATTTATTGTTGACTTGTAACTTATACGGCGATTCATATTTCAGTTTGGAGGCTAAATGATATTGTTGGATTGTCATTTTGCCTCAGCTTATAGCTAACTTTATTTGTTTATCGGGCGGAAAGCGTTCTTTATGATCAAAGAAAACGGGTGCATAAGTGATAAAATATAACAGTTAAAAACTTTATGTAATTACTGGCATCCTGCAGCAGATTATGTGCCTGGTCATCAAGGCAACATAATAAAAAAAAATGAAAAGGACAAGCAAATCGGCTATAACGGCGAATTCGTCGCATTCATTTAGCAGCGGCTTCAGGAAGCGTGAACTTCTTTCCTGCTGCAATAAATTGCTGTAATATTGTACCCATTCGATGCTCTATTTTTGAAGTATTGCATGCCAGAAATTAATTGCAAAAGGTGCGAATTGCTCAAACTTCTGTATTTTGCAAAAGGTGCAAATCAACGCTTTTATTCTTTCATTTAAATTCTTCGGTTCCCTCGCATAGACTGTCATTATTTGTGTTTATGAAGCATTTTTATGAGGGTTTTCTAAAAGGCAACAAAAAAAACCTATAAATGAGGCATTTAGCAATATTATACTCAAAAGTGAGGATCACCGTGACGACCGTTTTTCATACTGTTGTAAAAATTATATATGTGCGTGTTGATATGTATCCAAGATATATTTCTGCCTATCTGATAGTCTGATGTTACCCGTTTCATATATATAATCATGTCTACCCGCATTTCTATATATATTCTATGTCTTCGAATTTCTTGGGCGTTCACAATTTTACATATATGTTTCGTAGAGGTGATGGGCTTTCAAGTTTTCAGAGAGCTTGGGTGGCCCTTTACAGGTTGCTGGTGTGTGCTCATGGGAAGGACAGGAATGAATAATGAAATGTTGTGCTCTATGCACAAAACCGATAAGTCTGCCAAAAAAAAAAAAAATGCTCTCAGCGCGCATTATATTTAGCGACATATTTTCTCGAATGGCGTAGAGCTTGACACACGCTGAAATAAGGGACTTGCGATTGAATCGACTTTCGCTGTAAAAAAGTGCAACAAGAACAATTTTTGTCTTCGAAAGCTGATATTTTCGAATCCTGCGTCTTCATCTGTGGAATCCTGTTTTCAAGTCCCAAGATTTATGGACTTCCGAAGTATTTTTTGGTATGAGGAGGGGGAAGGAAGAAGTCTCACGATTGAGAGTGACTTATAACCGAGAGGAAACTTGCATTTCCGCTAGCACCACAAGCTTCGTCTTAGTGCACCCTTCTAAATGTTCCCACAAATTGTAATAATGTAACTGCAAGTAATCGTGGCTGATATAGTTATTGCGAAAATAAGTGAAGTTATTACAAATGTATGGCTATTGCATGAGCATGCGTTGTATGAGATATGATGTATTTGTGATGCCGCGGACGAGAATATTTCTGAGAATTGCGGTGTTCTACTCAGTAAACGATCTTTAGTATGATTTCATGCGAATAATAAAGCAGTAGTTTAGCATGATTATTCTTCTTTTGTAAACGTACTGTAGCCATATGTTGTATTCATAAATTATTTACTGTATCCCATTTTGGAAGTTGTTACGTTAAGATGATATTTTCAACCATTAACTTAAGAAGGGTGCTTTTATGTATGTGGAATAAGTTATAAAAATAGATAAGTTGATGTTATTCTCCATGAGAAAATTTGTCTCGAAAATGTGTCGAGTCGTTCATCTGCCCTTTAGCAAGTTACAGGAAAAACGCCATAAAAGAATGCGTTCATTCAAAGGTGCCGCCAACAGCGGTGCCTCGAACAGAAAGCGCCTTCTCTTTAGCTTTTTCTCGTTTTTTGTTCTTGTCTGCTTGCTACAAAAACGGATAAAAAGGTGGGAATGTGGCAGTTTAGCCGATGCAGTGTACAGTTGGAGTTTACGGTAACATAAGTACCGCCAAATAGGTTCGTTTAAAAAAACCCACAACGTTGTACAGACAGACGCGGCTGTCTTGTCAGCTACGGTTGGCAGATTTTTTTCTTTGATATCTGTAGCGAAAGAATGCGCAAACCCGCCAGCTGGCTAGCTTTTTTGCAGTTTTCAGATATTAAATGCAGTGTTTTAATGTGTGGCACTTTAACTGCCTAAATGGCAATGCTATAGTTGAGGTAACTCTATCGTTTTAGGTACACTTTATAGAAATAGTACGAAGTTGATTTCATTAATAGTTGTTGTCATAGTAAGCAGTGTACAACCGTTAAATTCTTGTTTTACTAAATTCATCGTTGGCATCTACTACAAAATTGCGAAAGTATCCTACAAGAAAACGAAGCAGTTTTAATCTAGTGGGTGTAAATTAAATGAAGTCGGCATTGTGTTGCTCAATTTCTGTTATGGATCGTAAATAAAATTATTATTTTTCGTATACAATTCGCAGTCTGGAAACAGCATTTTTATCCTTTGTTTCCTTATTTATTAAGTAATTGGAATTTAATAAAACCTTGTAGTCAATTCCTAGTGGATGTTGTCGTTTGTAATGGTGGAAAAAAGTAGAACGCTTTTCATCCTCTGCTTTAAGAGTATCTTCACTCAATCCTCATTAATCATTTTTTCAGCTTTCGACATTTTTTATTCTGTTGCACAAAATATATATATTCTAAATTATTTGCGTATTTATCTGTAATTGCTAGTTATCGAAGGTATTTCCGTGCTCTACGTTCATAACTTAATCGCAGTTTTTATTTTTAATATCCGAACTTGAGAATGTTGCACCGTTGAAGGTGACACATTCCAAAGGGAACAATCTCATCATCTAGTTCCCATGCTCTTCCTTCTTAAAAAAGTTGCTGAATAGATGTTGTGACATCTGTGGGCTAGCTAGCCAAACTCGTTATGGGCCATGGTGGTGAATGTCAAGCGGTTGCATTTGACCAAATAGGCATGCTCATGATGGGCCAAGTCGTCAAGGAGAGTCAGAATATTTTCGAACTCAGCGATGGGGGAGGGAGAGAAGGGAGCATATTATCATGTGTTGAAAATTATCAAATTGCCAGTCTCGTCCTTTGCCTCAGAGGTGTTAAGATCGCTGTGAAGGTTCATAACCAACGTTTTAGAGCACTGCGAAACCATAAGCGATATGTTGGAAACATTTGAAAAATCTGACCGTTGGATGTAATGATTTCAAATTGTTTGAGGGTGTGAATGATAGTATGCGCTCAACATTTTGCAAAAACACCCTAGTTTGATTTATGGTTTGCTTCTTGTCCTGTCTGTCTCGAAATTGCGATAAAAATTGTACCTGGCACTTGCCGTAATCTTCACTGTTATGTAGTTGGCAGAATGGTATGAAAGCCGAGTTTCCGATGTGAAGAGAGTATTATCCTCATCAACGAAGCCGACGTGATTTAACGGAGGGCTTTTATGAAAAAAATCTTTGAAATGAAATTCCGAGGAAATAAATGAAGTTTCCTGAAGAAAGTAAATCGAACTTGGGAGTGTGGCTAAACATAATTATGTGACAGGCTTTCATTCACATACAACCCGAGAAAAACTGAAACATAGTGTGCGCACAAAGGTTCGAGAAGCAGCCAGGTAGTGCTGTAGAAAGAAAAAGGGCTTCATCGTTGATAAGTTTGCGATGTCACTGACATCATAAAATAGATTTAAATGAGTCTGCAAATGAGACAGCTTTAATTGATATCCAATTTGTCATTGTCTGACGTTATCCTCTGTGTTTACAGTTACCAGTTAAATCACTCATAATTTCAGAACCGCTGATTTTGAGTTCTCAGTCAAATATTTGACTGTGGATGCGGTCATTAATTTTGAGATCACATTTCGGTAGCATAGGGTCCTATGTGAATTGATATCAATATTAAACGCTGCAAAAACTGTTGCAATGGGTCATTCGAAGCGAAATGTAGTTTGTTGCATATTATGTACTGTCCTGTACGACGTACAGTCGTAATTTGCTACTGTTGCCTCGTTTGGACATTGAAGTTATTGATTATACACAAAGGCAAGTTATAGACAGCATGCGTCTTTGAAAATGCGACAGGCATTCATAATTGGCAGGTTGCAGTATGAAATGCTCCTGCATATGACTTCCTGTTAGTTCGTGAAAGGAAAGCTGTACCAATGCGAGAAATATTAGCCTTCTGTGTTATGCGATTGGAGAAAGATGCAAGCCTGATATGACAGATAAAAAATGAGGCGAGACAAGGAGAGAATCTCAGTCGAAGCCCGCATTCCATGTCTTGCATCGGAAGTTCACAGATGCTCCTTAGGGGAGCAGTGAGGTGGAGCGTGGGTCGGTGCCTGAAGGCGGATGCTTGTTGGAGGATTAAGATGGGGCTGAGAATGGCGAAGATCTTGTTTTGTGTGAGGCATGTGGTTTCTGTGTTGGCATCGGCGTGTATCGCGTTTTCACTAATGAAGGCACAGTCAATTTGAAAAGAAAATATTGTTTAAATTGTTAGGAAGGGGCTCAGAATTAGGGTATTGAGAGCTGAGGGAAAAGGGCGAGGGAAGCGGTTGGGAATTGGCACTTGAGTCCTAAATGCAGACCTAAACTAAGCCAAGAGCCGAGGGAGCAACCAAACGCTGTTTTAAGCAACGATCCTGATGAGAAACGCGTCATTGCTCATGGTGTGCAGTTGAGGGTGAGTTTGAAAGTGGAGGAAGGGTGGGTTAGAAAATTATATGGTGATGGGGATGGTGTTACAGCGCGTGCTGTATTGTGTTCTGACCGCTGAGAGTGGGACGGTCGAGCCAAATTGAGAAGAAACATGAGTTTTGAAAATTGGAAAGCAAGCAGGAGAGGGCTCGAAGTTGATAAGGAAGGGAATAGTCAGAAATTGAGAAGGAAGGGAGGGTTGGGAGTTCAGGAGGGCTGGGATCGGGCAGGAAAATCCACAAAATAGGACTGCTCCAATGAGTCTGCTTCTACTGACGAGATAAAAAATAGACATTTCTGTTAAATAACGTCGAAGAATGATGATCCAAACTTGCATCTATCAGGAAGCGCACCACTTCCAGGCGATTTGAAGCGTTTCTTACTTACCGCTATATAGTTCAATCGTAAAATTGGAAATACTTATAGCTTTACACGCATCACGTGATTATGACCTAGCGCCTTATGTTGGGGTAATGATCAGGTATTTCTTCGTTAACAGTATATTTTGCGTTGTCTACCTCGGATCATATACGTGTAACAGCCAATCCCACAGTTTGGTCTGCTAGGCATCCTACTTCAATATTTCAATTCAGTATAGTGGTGAACACGCTTGTGCTTATTGTTTAACAGCCCAACCTTTTGGCGCTAACAAATGAAATGTGAGATTGCAGTCTGTTGAGTAGCTGCTTCATACCACATAGCGCATAAAACCAGTATTGCACTATGAACTTCTTCGCCGACTTCGTATATGTGCATCACTACGACTACTACCTGCAGTAGTAAAGTTGGTTGAGTGTGGTCCCTTTTTAAAGGAATAGCTTTGCAAACAACGCACCTTATGAACAAAAATGCGCTAAAACATTATTACTTTTTGTATGTTCTTAGGAAAACGAATCCCAAAATTTAAAAAGGCACATGTCCAAAAGTGTGAATTGAGGTTGTTTTGAAGTGTTTTTTCATTTTGAATACGTTTTTTTTTTTTCAGTTGAAAAAGCCATTAATGGAGAAACGGCGACGTGCACGTATGAACGACTGTTTGGATCAGTTGAAGCAACTCTTACTGCATATTGCGCCACACCAACGCTCGAAGCTAGAGAAGGCTGACATCCTTGAGATGACAGTCGCCTACCTCCAGCAGCTACATCAGCAACGGACTATCTCACCACCGAACACTATTGGTTTGCAGTCTTGTTTGCGTATCTTTGCATTACATAGATTCTGAAAACATCCCAAACTTTCTGCATAATTAAGCAAGTCTGCTGTCCTTAGTTGATACTTCCATTCCTTAAGTTCTGTTATCGTTGACCACCTCAATCTCCTTGGAACATAAAGTACTATAAAAATATGATACGTAGCCTTTGTTCTTTTTATTCTTGAATGGAAGTGACTATAGTAAATGAGATGGCACTAACAGCTCGGAGTTTTTTCAAACTTCTCGGCATAGCACTGTGCACTTTTAGCAAGTCTGTGCTTGAAGAGCCCTTTAAGGACATCGTACATATATGTCTACTCGGCTCTTTTTGCGTTGGTACGTATTGCCGTTTGAGGTGGCAAGATGAATTCTTTTAAAAGCGCATAATCATGACAGCCTCAATGGCATGCATTCACGGTTATTTTTTACAACGATTCTATTTTTTCCCAAAATAATCCTTTCTTATATGAAAGGTATTTATTTTAAATCACAGACGATTCGTCCAACCATATTTTTCGTCACCATTCTTCTAAAATTTCATTGGTTCAATTTTTTTAACAATCAGCAAGCAGCTATCTAATCGATCCGGGTTTTTCTCACCAAGATTCATGTTGAACAGTTTGGTTCTTTCAAAAGACTGGAAGTAGTTCCATGTCTTGATCAATTCTAAAACTATGAAGGAAAGATCTTCCGAGGAATGTGGAATGAGAGATTGGCGTGCACAACAAATGTAGTTTGTTGAAACCTACTGCGCAGGGTGAGTGCCACAAATCTGTGCTCCACATAGGTGCGCACACAGAAACTATGAAGTAGGCAGAGACAAAACTGTATGTGTGCACTGACACGACGTCACCGTAATATTCTAAAGTCGCTAAAAAAGAAATACGCAACCTCTCTATTTTGTTGTTTGCCTTCGTACCGCAAAAAAAATTCTCATTTCTTCAAATTTTTCTGTAAGTTTCAAAGCATTTGGGGATTCACAGATCGGAAGGTGGCTTGATGCGTTTTTGTTTTCAGCAATTCCGTCTATTACATCAAGCGGTTGCTGAAACTTTCAAAAACATGTCCATCCACTCGAATGAGCAAATCCTAAGCCGAAAATCCCTTTTCTGTTCCTACAGACCACCTGTCCTGCGCAAGTTTCTAGCGATGTTATGTTAAACGTTCTATTGGATATTACACTACCGCTTAATGGTAGGTGGACTGCTGATTTGCAGACCGCTGATTGCGGAAGAAAGACCGCTGATTTCTGCACACAATGCAGAGCTAAATTTTAATATATAGAAAATTCATTTTTCTTTCGATATCTATATAGTTCAACACTCTCTGTAAAGGATGCCAGTGGATCTAAATGATTTTTTCAAAAATCTGGAAGAAACGATTTTTCCTTACATCTGCGAATGACATCTCCAGTTGATCGGTGTTCCTGTCTCTTTGTTCATCACTCATTTTGTGTACATCCGAAGATGCTAACCATTGTGAGCATTGCAGCTGGCACAGCCATTTATCGACAGTCCTATATCGATGGTTTCTCGATGGCTTCTGCAGCCTGTGTGGACTATGTTCGAACGGTGTTCACTGGTGATGATGCGACACCATATTGCCAGCAGCTTGGCGTCGATCTGCTGCAGCATTTGCAGTCGTTGCTTTGTGCGCAGCTTCGCGTCATACCTACTGATGGCGGTTCGCCCATCAACGACGCCCATACTCGAATAGGTCACACCATCAAAATGTCACCCCTTCCATTGGTACATCCACCGTCCCCCTCTACTAGGTCTTATCGACGATCTTCGCCCCACGATTTGCCAACTAACGGATGTGAATATCCGCGTTTAGCATATACCTCACCGGCTGTTATCACAGCTGATAAGGGCGTTGCTGATACGCGTACTGGTGTGATTTCGGGTGCCACAACCGCTGAGCAAATTTCGGGTCAGCATGCACAGCAAGCGTTATCAGTGCCGCTTTCGTTTTCGCCAGATGTGTCACTTCAGCTGAGTCCAATTTCGGGCAGTTCCTTGGACAAGACGATCCAATCTTCCTTTGTGTCTACTTCAGGACGAGATGCCTTATACACTTTTACTTCGTCAGAGAAAGACGAAGGAAGGAGGCTGTGGAGGCCATTTTAATTGGTCAACACCTAATAACTTCTGACCTGCTTGTCGTGCTCCTCTGTCTTTTCTCTGCTATCGCTGCGTCTCTCATTTGGCATAGCTTATTACTCCATTTTCGTTCGAACAAAGCGATCTGATGTTCATCGTTACTGAAAGCCGGGTGAATCTTGCTCCTTATATGAGTGTAAACTATATCTTTGTAAGTATGCTACACTTTGTTTGCAATGCAATATTTTTTAAATTCTTTGCTCAAAATATGCAAGAAATGTCTCAAATGAGCCTTATCTGATGTCGTAGACTAGTCGAACGTTCCATTTCACTAGAAATGAGAGGACTCGAAAATCGAGCAGAATGCTTTTATTGTTGGAAGCGTGATCTCGAAGGCAGTTGCATTTTGCATATCTTTCTATAGTCGTGTTCGAAATTTCAGAACGATCTTCAAAGCTTATATGGGTCATTGTCACCTTTCATTTCCCACTATGCTGTCGGGTGATGATGAATTTATCAAATGAATCATAATTTTATGGTTAAAATAAGAGAGTTTCGAAAGCGTTCCTTCATGCGAGTCATATATAGATAAGTGCTCACGTGATCTTGTTATGACGGATTTCTGCCTTGTTGTGGAATAAGAATCAATCCCTTATATGAAGGACTGAACGGCGTATGTTAATCTCTTGCTAAATTATGTGGAACGTGCCTGATCTTTTGCTGACTTCTTTTAGTACTTCGCAGTCGATTGTAATTCACATAAAAATTGTTACAGCTAATTTCCGCCCTGACAACTTTTGCTTACAAAAATCCCTTTCATACTGCATTGCCTTTAAATGATTTTATATGTTCGAAAATGCCGGCTTCCAGCATTTCATGTCAGTCTCGGCATTCATCAGCTTTTATTGCATATCAGTGTCGTTTGCTTTGCTGAGTGTATGCGTTTTCGATAGGAAATTCAATGTTTAAGGACTTTGCAAGCACAAATCTTTCGTGTTCTTCCCATCTTACTGACTACATCACTGATGCTAAGATCTTTCATTAGAAAATGCCTTTCAGGATTTGCTTCCGATGGCTTCCTGAAGTTTTGTTTCAGTAAGGTGAAAATAGAACTGTTAAACGAGATATCGTACGAGGCGATCAAATGGCATATAGGGCATTTTTTTTTTCATATAGACAGTGCCTTTTGTGCGGTTTTATAAACTTATGAATGCGAAACTCATTGCGTTGATAGTGTCGTATCTGTTTGCTTGTCCGTTTGCGTGTGTTTCTATGCTGCACGTACATGGGTGCTTGTGGTTTTTGAGCGTTTGTCTGTGTTTGTATGTGTTCGTTGAGCGTGCGCGTTTGCGTGCATATGTCTGTGTATGTATGTCTTTTGTACCCGGTTATTATAACTCGAGAGGCCTAGGCTATAAACACAAAATTATCCACATGTTAGGCTATCATATGTTGACTTTGTTTACAGCTTTAAAATTTGTTGTCAATTTCGAAAGGTGTTATAGACAGTTAGGGGCATTTTGCATCGGTTTGATTGCAAAAGATCAACTTATAGATTTTCAAGAGCAGTCGAGTCACTTAACAGATTTATTTCTTTTTCGCGCACTTATTGGCAATTTATTAAACTACTTTAGATCTTTGAGTGGAGTTGCAAAAGTGCATATCTTACCGACTCCTCCATCACGCTTCTTCAAACGCCGCTGCAGCTAAGCATTTCAATCAACGGAGACTATCTTTAGGCCACAACGCATTTCTTTTTTTTTTGTTTTTGGTTGGTTGATAGGCCATTTTCTCTCAAGATTAATTCCCACCGACCATATGTGCTAAAAAATGAAGCATCATTTCGTTATTTCAATGTGCTCAAGTCGATAATTGAATCCGATTACTAGCAAATTTTATTTCTAACACAGAGATGTGTTACTGAAATGGTGTTATTGTTATATTCCTGTATTAGACCGAGCGGTTGTAGCGGGACTGAGTATTGGTTTGCCCAAGTTGTAGAGACATGTAAGCGTTTTTTACGATTATATAATATTTCCATAGCTTTGTAATATTGTTGATAGTGTCGACGTTGAAACTGGTGATTTCAAAGTCTGCTTTTTTACTTATCTGATCAAATATAATTCAAGATCGTAATGGAGTCTGAGTTCACTGGAAAGGTTTTTTGAGGAATTTTTAGTCCAAAACATTTTAAAAGCCATGTGAGGTGCACCTGTCTTAGATGTTCAGTATTCGGTATTCATATAATGTGCCTTGTTCTATGTACAAAATTTTATTTTTCATTTTTCCACCATATCTCTCCATATCAGTGATATTTGAAATCTGAATTAGATGTTTAGTATAAACATAATTCTTCTCATTGCCTCCTAATGAAGTTTCTTTTGCTACGTTAGTACTGTATAAATGATTTCTTCATGTTTACCTACTGTAACATTATCAAATAGTTTGGTGGGTCTGCAATCCCTAATGCTTTGCTGCTAAAGGAGCTCCTGTATTGAGCATCTGTTCATTAACCTTTTTAAAAGTCACTGCATTGTATGAAAGACGCTGATCTACCTCTTGTTCACCGAGGTATCAATTTTAGGTTGCAACATTATGTAATCGGCCAGAGGGAGAAGTTTTCTGGGCGAACGTAGCAAGAGACTTATGCTAGGAAAAATAGAAAGGAGAAGCAGGGAACTAAAGGTGCCCCTACAGTCTATAGCAGCTCGTGGCACCTTTCTAAATGGAGTCCGCTGCTAGCAAGGGATCATTCAATTAGTTATAGCGTGGTTTTTTTTTTTTTTTCATATGAATGTAGCCGACTGGCTAATTTATTTAATCACTAGAGGGTTACCTTCTCACGAGTTGTTGTTGTTCAGAATGATGAAAGTAGACGTATTTCTTCTGCACGATTTGTGAAGAGGCGATAGGTAACTCGAACAAATACATTCATGGCTTCTAAAACGTCTTTATTATGCAATATTTCTTACTCGTACAGTCCTTAATAGTGTTCAGCATCGATCGTACGTTTATAGTGACTAGTGACTTAATCTTTCATGAAGGCACTGTGAATCAGTTCATTGCTTATGAGCTGTTTTTAATAACTGCTTTCTTCCAATTCATCCACTCGGGTAGATCTTCGTGTAATGATAAAAGTGAGAGGGCATATTTGAGAGGTTGCCACGATATGCATCATTCGAAGTCTAGACCATGGTATTCGCTGGGCTGACATTTAGCGGAACATATGTACTTGTAGATAATCTTTACCCGATTTTCAGTGATGGCTTCTCAATGGAAATCGGTGGGAGATTTGCGGGATAAAGCTCGGCACAAACATTTCGTCGTGTTGACAAGGTTGAGAAGCATTTTACGATGAACTGGTGTCGAAAAACGTTTAGTGCTACTTGCATTAGTCATCTTACATGGTGCACCTATTTTCTTTATATCACTCTTGGATTAAGAGGGTAAATAAATTTCCCTTCTCCCTTACAGCTGCAATAACTATCCGATAAATATATATCCAAAAAGCAAACTTTTTCTATGAATAGAAAGTTATTGGATAGTTTGATTCTGATCCACCTTAGTTTTTGAGGGCACTGATTTTGAAATCAACAGTTTTGTGGAAGAAAAAAGGTTGTACGAAAAATTTTCATGGGCTTACTCGAGACAAAACACCCGCTAATCAAACACAACCGGTGTAAGCAATGTCCATTATGTGCACTAAATGCAATTTCCCAATTTCGATTACTGAAATAGAATTGCGTTCAACTTTCTTAGCAAAAGAAAAACATTATAAACATCACCAACCTGGTAATTCATAGCTGTTAATGTCTGAGAATTTGCTTTCAAGCTGTTCAGCCGTATTTGCATTTGTACTGTCGTGGTAAATTTATGGAGCAAGGATTGTATCATTGTACTTCTTTAGCCGCTACTACATTCACACATGGATTAGATGTTCCCACAGCGAAACGCATCCCGAAAAAGGGGATACTCAATATGATTTCAGGATTGCCATTCGCGGCTTAAATATCGTGTGCCGATCGGATGCGCTCGTTAATTGCTTCAAGCTCACCGTAATTATAGTTTCGTTTCCGATTGCCAAGCCGCATCAGCGAGTGATTATAGCTCTGGTGAGTGGGGGTAGTTAAAAGTCGGAGTACCTTCTGACGTAAATAGTGCATTTTGTTATCGTTTGTTCGGATCGTTTGAACGATTTTGAAAAGCTGCCGTAGATTCAAATCTACAGCTTTGAGCGCATCACCAGGTGATTTTTCCTGGCTCTCGAAGATGAAATTTAGTCAATAGAAGATCGAAGTTTCTAAAAACGCTGCGATACATTGATAGCAAGTTGGAAGTGATAAATTTCTTGGTGGTCACATTCACAGTCGCAGCATTGTTTACCGCACATCTCTGTGATTGTGGCGCAGTTTTACGTTATATGCGATCATAAAATGCTAATATTTTGCATCTTTGTGATGCAGTTGTTTGCTTTTCTCACCCTCTACCGTCACCTTATCAAGGAACGTTGCTTATGCTAATACAGCAACTGATTAGCACAGCTTTGCTTATGCTTTCGGATTAATGCGCAATATTCAGTTCACGAATTGTGATAAGCGAGTACCGTATCTTCATTGTGGGAATTTTAATAAGATGTACAAGACACAGATCAGAATACAAGATTCCTTGCAATAACGAAGTCATGAAATAACAACTTCGTATATCTTCCCTCTCGCTCTTGCCCCCGCCATCTCGGCATTTAGAGGCTGAAGTGAGTACATTCACAAGCGGCAATTTGTTATATAGCTCCACTATATATAATCTGCGTTATTATGCTGTAAACTTAACCATCTGCTATAAACAATTATTTCCCACTATTTGTGGTAAATAACAAAAATGAAGAGAAAAACGCAAGGGCAACATAACCCAGGAATAAAAATATAGGAGTAAATAAAACAAAAGTGATTCTGCTTGTGCTGCTAATTTGCCAATCATCAAGTGCCCAAAAATATACCGTAGTTGATTCTCTTCCAAAATCATACTTTACCTCAACAGTTTCGAGTAATGTTTTCACAGAAAGTGATCGTTGAATTTTTCTCGGCTCATATTCCCTATCAATGAGCGCTCATTTTTGGCACAGTTATAAAATTTTGAGTAACGTTTTTTGTAATGAGTTGCTCTTGTGTTCACCACACGCTCTGTGCAAATGTACTTCTTTATCGAGGAAAACTGTTTTGTAAGCTCCAGAAAGGATGTACGGTGCAGTAGGGGATATTTGTTGGGCTTCCTCAAAAATAACGAATTCGAGTTTCTCCCACATCACCGGGGATGGAAGAGTGAGAAGGTGAGAGTGGATGAATTCAGTATTGGTTGAGAGTGAATGAAAGGACATTGTGCCATCTTCAACTTATAGCAACATCGCATTTTGAAAAAGATGCCCTATTACTTTAACCAGATGGAAGGCGTCGAGATGTAGCGTCAGAAATATTCATCTATCGGAAGTCTCCAAAGTCCAGAACCTCCAAAGCATTTGTTGTCTGTACCGAGATTTTGATTCGGATTTTGGGGCTATTGCCGATACGCCATTTCTATTGGTTGGATGCGCCACAGAGAACGTAGCTATCACTGCTCTGAACTGTAGAGAATAAAGAAGCGTAACGGGGAAAACATCCAGAAGCATTAAGAATTTTTGCACCTATAGAAATCGCTTTCGAGTCATTGTCTTTTCTTTCGCATCGTTCACAGCATTCCATTAGTGAGAAGTGTTTGCACAATTTCCTAGGGTTGGACACTCAAGTGCTCACATCAAATCTCGGACAAACAATCCTGAGCAAGTAGATTCTTCTTGAGTGTGAAGTGCTATAGTGCTGGTGAGAAGCTTGTTGCTCAACTGTTACAATGCACTTACCTTCGTTTTTGTCATTCATAAAGTCCATTAGCATCATGCATCAACATCGATCGATTTACTTCCCAATTCTACAGAGGGAATGCCCAAAAAACTTACATTCAACTAGAACAGGTCGAAAACTCAAGGCTCACAATTGGCGTTTATCACTTATTATTGATTCTGACGTGATCTGCATATGTCGGTTACTCGATAACACATCGTGCTGCGCCACAGTAGAACGCAAATGAAATTTTCAACGATGACGTAGAAAACCCAATACTGACGTACTGGGTTTTGCACGTTTGAAGTTATATATTTTTAGGCCCCGTATGACGCAAATTTTTCCTCATCAGTGGTTTTTAATGTCCAATTATTGCTTATGAGAATTTTAAAAGCTCACACAGTGCTTTCCATTGCGCTGCCAATTGTTGAAATCATGCGATATTACAGTGTTTTATACTAGATAGTAAGCAGTGGTCTGAAATAAGTAAAAAAGGGTATTGGAATCGCAGTTGTTCTGCACAACTTCTAGAAATTCTTACTGAATGTCAAACAGTCTAAGTAACTGTTGACACCTTTGACGTTTTACGATCAATTTCCTATATATGAATAACTTGAAGGAAAGCTTAAAAAGCATGATAATTTAACTGTTATGAATAAGCGCACAGAGAAAACCGTGAAGCTTGCGGATCACTAAATGGATTGAGGCATATCCATGGAAACTTATCATCGAAAACATTGTACGGAATCAGGGTTGATTGCGAAGTTATTTATTTATTTATTTGCGTATTTATTCATTTATTTATTCATTGATTTGCCTCTTTGTTTTTATTTCACCGATTCAGCACAACAGGCGATGGCTTGCCTTCATGATGCATTATAAATTTCATTTGTCACGTGGGCAATGGAAGTTAAGGAGCTGTGTTTCTCTCCTCTCCTGATAGCGTTTCACAGATTCCTGTTTTTAGTGATTTGCTTAAGCAGCTCTGATTTTAAGCAATCACCGTTACTTGGAATGTGCAAAAGTGTTTTTTCAAAAGTTTGCTTGAAATTCCCTTCGAGAGTATTTCCTCGTTTACAAAATTTCCGCAGTGCTTGATCTAACACGCTCTCCAAATCTAATAGAAGATAGCAAATAGAAGTGATGTGCTTAATTAATTTGCTTTTTTTTTTACCATGTGTTTTTTTTTACCATGAATTCCTTACCATGTGAGGTAGTTACTGTTGCAACTTGTCATGCATTAAACAACGTTTAGATCGGAGAGATTTGCTGCTGTCATCTCCTATTCTTAAATTTTTCTTTTAGGCTTTAAAAGTCATAACTATGTATTTTCTTTATTATCAAATGAAAATGTGTTTTGTTGATAAGCATAGGGATCTATTTATTATTCTAAACAATGAATACTGAGCCGTTATGAATTCACAGCTGATCTGATCAATTTTAATAAATAAGGATAAAACATAAGTGATCACATAATGCCTATCGATTAACAAAGAATTTGGGAATATGCAGCTGGAATATCTTGAAATTCTGCATATTTTTCTCTTTCATTTCTTGCAGCTTTATCAAGATTATCCTTGATTTAATACCTCTACAGTCTACAACGTAAATTTTTCCTCATTCATTTTAACTAATGCATTTTCATCCCCACTAAAATTGGTGACCATGCGTATGGTAACAAGCGGAAAGAGGATTCGTTGGGAAACGGTAACCACTATCAATAAACTGCGTTTTCGCTTCTTTCTCAACCCTAGATAGGAGCACGCATATATATATATATATATATATATATATATATATATATATATATATATATATATATATATATATATATATATATATATATATATATATATCTGAGCCGGACTTCAGTTGGCTCAAAACTCAAAAACATCCAACATACATATCCATGTCTGCCCAATGTCAGTTCAATTCTGGTGCATGGCGTAATGCGCCCACCGGAGTGTCGTATAATGTACGCACATGAACTGACGGGAGTTCATAACACGAGGTTGATGACTAGTGAAAACGTCCGCGGTAGCTCAGTGGTAGAGCACTCGCCCGGCAAGCGAGAGGTCGCGGGTTCGTCCCCGTCTGCGGACAAGTTTTCATTGGTCATCAAAAACACTCATTATATATATATATATATATATATATATATATATATATATATATATATATATATATCATGGACTGAGCCGTTGAAGTCAACGGATCGCATCACCGGTGAACGCGCATGTGTGAGACGAGTCCAATTCGGGATAAGCACGTCCTGTTGCACCTATCGCAGATAAACCGTACTCCTTGATCAGGCCCACTTGTGCCCAATAGTCGTCGCGATCTTTTCTCTTCCAGTGCTCGAACTCGACATCCCTCAAATCGTGCAGTCCCCTCGCGGCATGCTCTCCTCCACAGCTGTCTGTCATGTACTATGTCATCCTTCAGCTCCATTTGACACGCTTTCAGCGTTGCCTTGACTCCATCCTTGTATCGAAGCAGCGAACGTCCTCGTTTCCGTTCCCCAGAGGCGAGTTGTCCGTAAAGTAGTTGCTTCGGGATGCGGTTGTCCGGCATTCTGATGACATGCCCAACCCAGCGTAGTTGGGATGAGATGATGTATGTTTCGATACCAGTTATCTCGCACCTTTTCAGCACTTCAGTGTTCCTTATTTTGTCTTGCCACCTGATATTTGCAATTTTGCGTAAACATCGCATATGAAACTGATCCAGTCTCTTTATGTCTTTTCGATATAGCGTCCAGGTTTCGGAACCGTAGAGAATTGTTGTTAGCACGACTGCACGGTATACCGCAACCTTAGTACTCAGTTTCACTTCATGTCTGCTCCAGAGACGTTTGTATAGTTTGCCAAATGCGGCACTCGCTTTCGCCAATCTTCTGGAAGTTCCTGTGTCATTATATGTTGAGCTTGTAAGTGTGCTGCCTAGGTATGTAAAGTTATCGGCAACCCGAAGATTGGATCCGTCAACTGTTACGGTGTGTGATGTAGGCTGCTGACGATCTGGGCATTCTCGGTACATAACTTCGGTTTTCTTCAGGCTGACCTTCAAGCCAAAACGGTTGGCTGCCGTGGCAAATCGATTCATGATATCTTGTAGATCCGCGCAGGAATGTGCCATTAACGCGCAGTCATCAGCATATAGGAGTTCCCGGATGACTGCAGTGTGCACTTTTGTTCTGGCTTCTAACCGTTTGAGGTTGAAGATGTTGCCATCCATTCGAAATTGAATTGGTATGCCAGTATTGCAGTCTTTAAATGCGACCGACAGCATCATGGCAAAGAAGATCCCAAACAGAAGCGGAGCAAGTACACATCCCTGTTTGGTGCCGTTGGTAACTTCGAATGCATCCGACATGTTGCCTGCTTCGATAACGCGAGCGCGCATCCCTTCATGGAACGATCGGATCACATTTACGAACTTATCTGGACATCCAATTTTGCGTAGAAGTGACCACAAACCTTTTCTGTTGACAGAATCGAAAGCTTTCGTAAGGTCAACAAAAACAACGAAAAGGTCTTTGTTTTGTTCACGACACTTTTCCTGCAGTTGACGAGCGCTGAATATCATGTCGATGGTGCTACGACCAGCGCGAAAACCACATTGGCTTTCTGGAAGGATGTTGTTATTGGAGACATGCAAGGCAAGTCGGTTGAGAATTACTCTTGCCAGGATCTTGCCTGGGATGGACAGGAGAGAGATGCCTCTGTGATCATCACAGGTTGCCCGATCGCCCTTGCGTTTAAAAATATGAACTTTTTGCGCATCCTTGAATTCTTGTGGGACGTCTTCACGCTCCCATATGTGCCGATATAAGGTTGTGAGCCAGTGAATAAGTTTGCGCCCGCCGTATTTGAATATTTCGCCGGGTAAGCCATCGGCACCAGGTGCCTTACCCGCTTTCAGCGATTGGATGGCGTCAAGTACCTCGCGTTCTGATGGAGGATACGCCAGGTCGTTGGACACATTCCATTGTGGAACTTCGGAGAGCACCGTTGAGTCAAACTCTGATGCTTGATTCAGCACCACTCGGAAGTGTTCTGCCCAGCGTTCCAGAATCTTCTCACGGTCAGTTATGAGATGAGAGCCGTCCTTCGAATAAACTGGAACACTCCCGGAATCTCTTAGACCGTAGACTGCCTTGAGGCCGTCATAGAATGCTTTCATGTCATGGCGGTCTGCTGCTGTCTGGAGCTCGATTGCCATATTGGCCCACCAACGTTCCTTCATTGTGCGAAGTTTCGCATTTGCCTCCTTCCTGGCTGTGTTATAAGCATGTTTCTTGGCGGCACACGATTTGTCATTTATCCACTGCAAATGTGTGGTGTACATTTTGTTCAAGAGCGCTCGGATTTCAGTGTCCTGATCATCGAACCAGTCTTTGCTGTGTTTCCTCACGAAGCCAACAACTTTTGCTGTGGCGTTATAGACTAGATCTTTTAAGTTGTTCCAGTCGTCATCAGCTCCATCGTTGTTCTCCCGCTCACTCAGCCTGGCATTGAGTTCTTGTTCCAGCTCCGTTCGAACGTCTAGACGTTTTAGCGCGCTCACGTTGAGCTTCTTGACATTGAGACCTCGTCGACACCTCTGCGGAGGCGTCGTTGTCAGGCGCACAGTACTGCGAACTAGAACATGATCTGACCATGTCGTGCTTCCGCGCATTGCTCGGGTTAATTTCACGTCTTTCAGGTCGCGTTGCTTGGTTATTACGTAGTCGAGCATGTGCCAGTGTTTCGACCTGGGATGCATCCACGTGTTCTTGAATTTGTTTGCTTGTTGAAAGACTGTGTTAGTTATGACCAGTTCATGTTTTGCACACAGTTCGAGTAGCATTGTGCCGTTTGAGTTGGCCTTACCAACTCCATGACGCCCAAGCACTCGGCTCCATGTGGCAAACTCACTGCCAACCCTGGCGTTGAAGTCTCCCAGAATAAATAGTTTGTTTCTGTAGGAAGTTTTGGAGATTATGTTATCCAGTTCGGCATAGAACTCTTCCTTGGAGTCGTCTGATGCGAGAAGGGTTGGTGCATATACCGAGAGGAGAGTGGCTTTGCGACCATGCGACAGCGGGAGTTCGAGGCTCATGTGTCGTGGCGTAATAGCGACTGGTGTAGAGCAAAGCATTTTAACGATCGCGTTCCTAATGGCAAATCCAACTCCACCTTGCCTGGGCGCACCTTCAGGTTGTCCAATGCAAAAGAACGCATATCCTCCACCTTCTTCCGAGAACTGCGATCTACCGGAGATTCTGGTTTCGCAAAGTGCTGCGATGTCTATGCGATATCTGGCAAGTTCACGGGCAATTATGGCTGTTCTTCGCTCGTGGCGATCACCACTATCCAATAGCGTGCGCACGTTCCACGTTGCCAAACGGATTGGTTGAGATTTACACCACTTTGTTTTTCGACCGCACGGGTAAGTATTCAGCAAGCCGCGGTATGCTTGATGAAGGATTTGGAACTAGCAATGTTTAGGGAACATTTTATATCCCCTTCTTCATTCGAAGAGAGCAGTGCGTTCCTGAATAGGGCTGCTCTGCCACCCAGGCAGGACACGAATCTTGAAGTAGTTCCTGGTCGTCAAGAAGCGGCCATCACACCTGAGCCGCCTGCGTGTAGGGTCGTGACTAGGTACTTCCAGTGACCCGACACCTGTACCCGTCGCCACTTGCCAGTCGCCGCAGGGCTTCACACAACATCTTCACCGGAGTTTTACCGTCACAATGAGTTGATTTAAGTGAGAGATGCTTGTGAGACAACTCCCACTCTCTATTCACCCAAAGCTCGTTGGCTGCAGGCACGAAGATCGAGACGTGTAGTCTGAGCAGTGGGTGCGCAGCAGTGTGGCCAGAAATGAGGCCAGGTTGACCATACAAAACTGCCCTTCCGATATACAATCGTAGCCCACTGCAGGTGCTATTCACCATGATTCGGAGTTCCTTTCTCCTAGCCTTTCTTCTTTCACGAAGTACCTACAAGGCAGTAGGGGCAGCGGTCTTTTTCGGCGGACCGTATTCGCCGTGACACGAAACCGTCATTGGGTATTGTGACCATTTTTTCAGGCGCTGGCGTGCCACCGTCAACCCCAGCCACACCCTGTTGGATTTCGCCGCTAGGTTGTCCGCGGTTGCTTATTCAATATATTCGCAGCTAACCGTCGTACTGACGGCCGTTCCCCGATCCGCAACCTGGGGACGCGCCAGATGGCTCCTAGCTGAGCACACTGGATATATATATATATATATATATATATATATATATATATATTCGTCTCGTCTTCCAAAAGGGGAGAGATGCATTCCCATGTATTTTTTTACGTTGCAAAATAAGGCGTTATTTATCTCTCCATCTGTACGCCTGAGGTGTCTTTCACGTGACTACTGAAGGAACATAAGGAGTGTTTATACGCACATGTCTTGCATCTGACTGTTTGATCCGCGACGAGCAGCTCGCCGCTACTTCACCCCCTCCAATTGTGATCGTTGTGGGAAGGTGAGGTCGTTATTGAATTTTGGGAACAAGCCACAACTACACGATGGAAAAGCATAGGATAGAACAAAGAATTCAAGAAGTTTTGCCTTTTGAAATGAAAAATTTTGTGAGAATTGATGGAGAATGCCTTTGTATGATTTAATCTCTGTTTGCTGTTCTCAGTTGATAAGCTCGAAATAGCACTCTCTTTCACCGTAAGGCACTATGACATGTTAATCGCGTTAGATGTTCATCAAAGTCATTGCGTCTTGTGGTTGTATAAGCGAGATGTTAGGTATCGGTTTTCTTCTCTTCTCATCTTTCGCAGTGCTGTTTCATGAAATCGGCATTTCAACTGGCTTTGATTTATTTATCTTTGTATCTCGTAAATGCTTCTTCTAATTCGAGTGACAACATTGTCACCGTGGGCGTTGTCAGTCTGCTGTTGACCTTTTCATTGTTCTCGACTTGTTTGACATCGCATAGGATGCGATTTACATCGAGAATTCAAATTTGTAAGAAGACGAAGACAGGAGAGTTTTCAAGCATATTGGAAACGTAAAAATACGAAGGGCAAGATTCCTCTCTCCGGTCCCTAAGGTTTGCCACTGAAGGGATGCGTATTCTGAAAAGATCGGGGTGGGTATTCTCGGGTAGGAATGATGCACGGATTGATAGTTATCCCACCAATGGCAGAATTCCAAAATTGTGATGGAGGGGACGGTGGGGAGCATTGCCCTCCTCGATCGTCGAGTTGCTCATTTTCCCGCACGAAGATGGTTTTGAGTTCAATGAATATATCTAACTCGATAAGTTTGTTTGTTTTTCGGAGACGTATCAGGATATTGCGATGTAGTAGTCATTTCTGTTTCATCCATTAGTCTATGAAATTGTCATATCTTTTTGTTTCATTTCGTCTTGATTTATGCCTATGACTCGCTCATACGTAAAATCGTTTTTAATTAAAAAATATGACAAACCCCCAATTACAAAATTTCTTTCTAAGCAATTTCAATTAGAGGCCCTCGCGAAGAAGTCGGCAAATGAAATGCGTCATAGCGAAGCTTTATTCATAATCGTGTGAAATGACAGCGGGACGAATGAAACCAGTATCAGCAAATTTGAAGGCCTTAAATAAAAATCCTGTTTGAAATATGCAATTCTTGAAGTTTTTCCGATAATTTTTTGGAACATGTTAAATAAATTATAATGTGTTACAAAAGTCTAAGCTGAGACCTTTGCAGCGAATTGTTGGATTTTGACCTAATCGTTAAAAACGCTTGCACATTTAATGTAACAGAATGATTATGGTTTGCGAAGACTTTCCTGTGACCCGAAATTTTGTCGGAAATATCGAAATTCTTCCGTTCTACAATATCGGCGAGGATACCATGTTATAAGTGGGCTGGTGAACCACAAAATTCTTTGAATGAGTTGAACAAGGGGTCTTCTCTCACCTCTTTCCTCTCCTCTACCCTTTCCTGAGAGGTAAGCTCTTACAATTCCTGAGATGTTCTTCACTTTCCCGCTGTTACTTCGAAGCCTTCCACAGTGAGATGAAATTTTTTCAGATGGAAATTAAGGCATATATATATATATATATATAT
Source organism: Baylisascaris procyonis (assembly GCA_037389465.1). Classification (NCBI taxonomy): domain Eukaryota; kingdom Metazoa; phylum Nematoda; class Chromadorea; order Rhabditida; family Ascarididae; genus Baylisascaris; species Baylisascaris procyonis. The sequence continues at coordinate 1,693,324 of JAZARR010000059.1, forward strand.
ATATATATATATATATATATATATATATATATATATATATATATATATATATATAGATATAGATATAGATATAGATATAGATATAGATATAGATATAGATATAGATATAGATATAGATATAGATATAGATATAGATATAGATATAGATATAGATATAGATATAGATATAGATATAGATATAGATATAGATATAGATATAGATATAGATATAGATATAGATATAGATATAGATATAGATATAGATATAGATATAGATATAGATAAAGATATAGATATAAATATAGATGTAGATATAGATATAAATATACATATAGGTATAGATGGATAGACAGATAGATAAATAGATAGATAGATAGATAGATAGATAGATAGATAGATAGATAGATAGATAGATAAAGTAGATCGTATTGTAGAGTATATAGCAGAGTTTATTTTATACAGACTGCTGTGGAGAGAAATACAAGTATTGCACCTTTTATGCAAATTTTATTGGGCGACAAAGTTAAGGGTCGCACACCATGCCGCTAGTTTATGAGATTTGCCGCGCGATACCGCCCGTCCCTCCGCTGAAGAAATCTCTCTGAAATGTACGTAAAGAAGTTTGCATCTGCGCGAGGGGTATTGAATTGAAATGAACCCTCGCTTGATGAGACTCTTTCATAGAGACTGGTTATAGGCCGTCTGTGTGTCCTTCTAGTGCATCTCGCGACTGCCGAATGAATAACGACGCAAATTGCTCTCAATGCTTTGATGAAGATGTATTTGTGTGTGAATTGCTGCAATGCATGTTGAACGCTATAGACTCGCTGTTTGTTCTACAGTTTTATTTTAGAGCTTCCATTGCGAATGTATTCAAATTCCGTTCGAGCGTCGCACTTAAATTTGTTAGATTGTATCTTTAACTAAATGTTATTTATTTCGAATCATCAGATTTAAAGTTCTCGCTCGTTAAGTTGGTTTCACATTTTGCGTAGTTTACATAAAAATGCAGTAAACCATCGTTTGCATGCACATCTTCAATGTAAATTTTTCCTCGACTACGCATCTCTGTAGAAAGTCGTTAACTGCGACGAGCCTTTTCCCCCCTCTCCTCACCCATTCACAAGGATCGATTATAATATGTCCTTTTCCAGTAATGCCTCCTTGCAAGGTCTGGGAATTATTAGCATCTCTTCTCTACTTTAAGCGCCCTCTCCTTTCTTTCAACAACCCTTTTGTCCATGCCTACGGCTTTGGACTAACTTAAAATGGATGAAAGTAAACTCTTGAAAGCAAATGAAAAGAATCAGCAGATACATAACAGTTATTCATGCGTAACGAAACATTCATAAACTTGTTTTCGGAAGCGTTCATAGACTCGTTTTCGGAAGCGTGAAAAATTGTTTCTTTCTGATGGAACGTTTTCTCCTTAGAAAACTTTGAAAATTTATAAGTCCTGGCTTAGGCATTGCCGCTAAAAATTGAAAAATCCTTAACTTCTAGTTTTCGTAATATCAGTTTACTGTAATTAAACACAGTTATCGGCTGCAATCAAGAAAACTGCCTGCCAGCAAGCGCAGTCATAGTGGCCATGGAGTCATCACCTTATCAGCACTTCTTGGCTATGCCATCTGGCTCGCAGAACATTATGAATGTAAGCAATGTACCATTATCAAACATGTAACACTAAAAGAAAACGGTCATTCGCACCCATGTATGGGATTTACATCTAGGACAGTTGACCCTTGCATATTTTGCGGAAGATGCTGGAAAAGAAGATTCTGAAAGGATGAAACTGTAATGACATAGTAAACTTAAAACTTAGAGCGATAGAATTTCTCATTCCTCGTTTCAGTGAATATGAAAGTGCTCGATTTGCAAATGTCGCGTGTGTAAATGTCGCAACGCGAGCACTTAAAAATAATTTATGTACGAGCATTTTAAAGCACTACACTATCCAAATATTAATGAAGGCATTGTTACTAAAATCCGAACTGTTGGAAGTAGACAGCGATAGCAAAACTGCTAACTCAGCATTAATAACAACCTTCATTTGCTCATCAAGAAATAATTACTCACTGTTACCAATATTTGTGATCATATGAAGCTGATCTTATCTTTCAATGCACTATGTGAAACATTCGTTTTTAAAAATATTGGATACAACTTCCAATTAAACCTTTGATTTCCATTTTTCTCTGAGTTCGAGTCATGGGTGTTCTATTGAAGATGAGTCTTTTTTTTGTCAAATTTTGAGGAGCAGTCTTTCATAGTTTCATGACCTTGGAAGGCGATCTAAGCCTATACATTATGTGATATTCAGATGGGTAATCTCAAATACTAAATTTTAGGCCACGAATAAGGACATCAATCGCAAGTTCCTACAGTTACCTAATAATTGCAGCCATATGATAATTGTACAAGCACAAGAGCGATAGCACAATCCGAGTAGTATATCGATTCTGCGCGTCATATTAAATGTAATTGAGCTTCTCATTCTTGAGGACTGAGACGCGGAGGCATTCCCTAAATTATGCGAGACAACTTATCCTTTCGTGAAAAAAAATCGGAACGATTTCCGCTGAAGTATTGAGAACTCTCTGTCTTCGCACTGCAACGAAAGGATGCCCTAAATATATATGTTGGGAAAATTCGATCTGCCAATAACAAATGATGCATCACCTTTATCTGTCATTAAATATGCACCCGATTAAAACAAACATGCAGGTCGAGCTTTCTTTGATGCCCCTCGTGGCGATATGGACTTAAGGTGTATTTACAAAAATCACGCTAGACCGAATGGGATAAATTCGAAGGCAGTTCTACGGGACCCGGTGGAAACGAGAAGTCTGGCGCCTAACAGCGCATAATCTGTCGTCGTTCCTTCCGTCTTTCTGTCTGTACTCAGAGCATCTCTTGTACTGTCTAGTCTGTAATGAATTTGCAGTCACATCCCATCGTTATTTGAACACGTTGACGTTGACGTGACGTTGATGTATACGTTGCGTGATCCATGAAGTGCTCAGTGAGAACATCAAGCAGTTACGCATCACGTCGTGTTTTCGTAGGTTTCGAAGAAGGTTGTTCTGTTCAGGAAAAACAGTATGAGCTCCTTATGATATAAAAGTGTTCTATCCTCGAAATTTTTTATTCATCTTGCCTTTTGTTGCAATGTCATAAACCTAATCAAGTTCTAATTAGTGTGCTGGCTGGAACTCAGGCTCACGAACTGAGAACTAAGCTTGATTAGGTGCTGAATGATGTGATAAATGGGAACATCTCCAATGGCTAGTTGCGGCGAGGGTACCAAACATCCGCTGTAATATTCTGTCAGTCCCGCTTATTAACTATTTATCACCGGCGCTAATGCGTGATCCTTGTCTGTTTGTAAATAACTTTTCGTTGAAGGAGCCTCATGTACCTAACACGAGGCAGCAATTAATAAGGGCTAGAGGAATGTCATGTGAACGACATACGCTTCAGCTTTGCTTTTCACTGCAGAACTAATGTGCGATCGGGTTGGTTGCCAGGAGACATACCAGCTTAGCGATAAATCATAATAGATGCTTGCTTAATAAGGTTCATGCTTTGCCAATGGTAGCCGGCGAAAAGCGAAAGCCAACTCAGTTCGGATGATCACGCTACGTACCATATCATCTCGAATAGAACTTCCCAGTATACAAATTTACAGAGGTTTTTGGGTGGGCCTTTTGGAGGAGATTGGCGTTTGCAAGGGTGAGGAATATTCTTGTTACCTAACAGTAAATGGTCTTTTAATCTGTAGAAAAAATTCTTCCTCGAGATTCGTGGCAATTAGAAGAGAGAGTTTTAAGGTGCTAAATTATTCTTCCTCCAAAAGCTTAGACGGGAAGGAGTTTGTTTGAAGGTGGGTCGAGGGAGTAGTTAGGTTGTCAGAACGGCGATTAGCACGCAAACTTTTCACTGATAATAACGCCGATATTTGCTAAACTTTTCATATACCTGTTGTGATACACTATAAATCTCCGTTATACTTTTCCGTAATATTTTTCTCTAATGCATTTTCATGTGGTTTATTTTTTACACTACACTTGTAATCTTGATCGTTGAAGAAACGGGTCGTCTTTTATTTCTGCCGGTTTGCATTGTTTAAGCGATTAGTTGGGTAAATGCATTTAGGTTCCATATGACATCAGAGATTACTATTCTGAAATTGAGCGTTGTCGAATGAGGATTTAGCAAAGTGAGGATTTGTGATAGAAACCGCTTTTAATTTGCCATTTTCTCCTTGACGAGGAGTTTCCTTTATCAGTAATTGTTCGAATTTTTTCTTTTGAATCTATAATTGCCTGTTCTTCTTGTCATGGACTAAATATTATGTAACATGGTCCAGGTTTCCTTTTCTCCGTGCCTAATTGACACTTCTTAGTTGAGTCAATTTTCGACCGCGAATGTTCGCCAAAATATACTATCTGCTTTACTTGATTTCTTCCTAGTCTTCTTCCTTTCAGTCAATCTTTTTTTCACACCACGTCTGCAGGTCGCTTTCTTTTCTTATATATCCTCGATTGCAACTGATTCATTAAGCTGTTTAGATATCTCGTTGCAAACGTGCTTATCTGCATACCCTATGATTTATATAAATTGCGCACATTCCTCCCTTCTCTTTTGCTCGTCTTCCGTTTCAAATTGCCTTTTCTTATTTCTGTCCGTATACGACTATTCTACTGATGCTTATATCACGCGTCTTGCACAAAGTTTGACTTCAGGATTTCAGACTTCTATCTTATTATTCACTTTTGTGACCGTCTCATCCAGGGTTCAAAAAGTGGAAAGTGAAGATGCTTTCTTATCGAATAGACAATCGTCCAAGGAGTAATCACTATTTTATTGATTGTGCTTGCAATTTGCTTTGAATTGCTCACTGTTAACGATTGAAACTTTCTAAAATCCAATCAAGCAAATCCACTTAAAATACGCTCAGATAAAATTCAAATAAAATATACGTTGTATAAAATTCACAAACAGATTTAAAAGTGGCGAATGAATCAAACTTATTTTATAAGCCAAAATCCTGGTAGGTTTTGTTTGCTTACTGCGGACATAACTATAACAGCCATTTATCTATATGCATTGTTATCTTGGATTCAATGTGGAGAAGAAATGCGATGAAATGTGCTTTTGATATTTTTGGATTTGCCTATTTGTGCTGTGTTTGTAGAGAGTTCTGGGAGAGAGCGAGTTTGCTGTGACTGTTCGCACGGAATGTTGATGACTAGATAACCGTTCAGCGATTCACTTCTTTGTTTCATTAGTTGCTCGCTAGCATAGGTTACATTTACTCGTCTTTCTGTAACCATGTTCTTCATTTTCGTCGAGAACACTTGTTTTCTACGCATTTCATTTATAAAGCGACAAATTCTACCCACTAGTGTGATTATCGTAGCCATTTTTAGGACGGGGTTTCAGGCACACAAATTTTCACAAAACTCTTTTCTTTCCTAAAATTCGAAAAAGAAAATTTTGAGGCAGCCAAGTACCAGAAGAGCTCTCAAAGGCGTTGAAATCTCAAAATGCTTGGAGGACTTCTTCCCTACACCCTCTAGTTGTTGCATGCAAGTATGCTAGAGGCGCTAACATAGTACATGCGCTCTTGCATCTCGCCTACTTTCTAACCATTTCCACAGTTCAACAATAAAAACTAGAGCAAACATACAGAATAACCCATCATGTTTGATTAATCCTGCCACTGCAAAAATTTTTTGCAGAAGGTTCGTTTTTTTTTCTGTGGATCAACCGATACAGAATGAATGCATGAATGTGTTTTGAACATGTTGAATGTCTGTAGCCTTATTCCAATTTCACGGGCTAATACAAATATGGTATAGGAGCAAATGATACTCATCAAATCTCATAACTCTAGTTTCAGTAGTTGCGGAAGTGATCGCTGTTTTTTTGAATGACAGTTTTTGTTGTTCTACTGCTGTTTTTTGTTGGCAAATATAACTCGGCAGCGGAGATGAATTACCGCTGTTGAACATAGTTTTCTTATGACCGTGTTGTTGTTTAGCTCTACTTTACATTCTTTACGACCGCTTTATGTGTTGAATGGCAAATATTAGAGTTAACTGTCGTAGCATTTCGAAATTCGACAAAAGAACTCAACAGGTTTTATTGAACAGAAAAAGAAGAGGTGAAGAAGTGCTTCCTCAAGCAATCGGTCGAATCTATCAAAAAGAGTTTATTAGAGTTCGTAATCGAAATCCGATATATAGAATAAAGTTGTTAAACACACCTGCAAAATCCCTTGCGAAAAGTTGTCGTTTTATCCTTTGTGCACCGAATCTTATGCAGAAAAATGTCACCGCTTCGATTGAGATTTGTGTGTGTGCTGAGCAGAAGAGACGTTTATATAGGTGCTGAGTGGACGTTTGAATTTGAAGGTGCTCGATAAATTTTCCAAGAAAGTATACTAGTTTCTTCTCTTTTCAAAATGGTTGCATAGTTCTACCATCAGTCTTCGCAGATTTTTCCCAAAATTCTCTCTTTTCTTTCGCTTAGTTATTATTTGTCATAATTTCGAAATTGTGGTTGGTAAACCCCAAGCAGTTCATTCGAGACACCTTTTCTAAAAGACCGGCTGGTTAGTTACAGTACTAACCGCTGAGCTGAATTGAACTACTTCTACATCAATGAGTCCTTGTATAATTGCAAACTGATTTCGCAACGGGCTCGTACAAGTGCTAAATTACAAATCTCAATGGCCCTTCAATCGCTTGCGTACAAGTCCAGTGGTAAATGCGGTTCTTAAGTTGCAAACAGCACAACTCGTGGAGCGACCTGATTTTGCAAACGGGCTCAGATTGCGAATATTCGAGTACTTTCTAAAATTACTGCTTCTGTCTTGAGAGCGGAGGACGCGGTGGGAGGGTCATTTTGTCTGTAATAAGACATGGAGAAAACGCTTTCGCACCAGATTCGTAGTAAGCGCTTCGCTATCACATTAAATGAACACTTTGTTGCCGTGAATACCACCTACGACTAATAGATGATTTTTAATAACTCTTGAAATATCTTACTATCTGCAGTGTTCTTGCTTTAGCCTAGCATCACTTTGAGTGGCTGTTCCTCAATTAAAGAGCCAATGCGGTGAAGCGGTTGAAAACGACCGCAAATAGCTTTTGATAGGAAACTCACTCAGACAACTAATTAAGATGCGCATAGAACTTTTGATGAACCCCTCGCATCGATCTCTATGCTTTATTGACATAGGATGTGAATCGTGTGAATGCTTGCCCACTTCATTCATGTTTTTTTCGTTTCGAGAAAGTTGCGTCACCCATTCGACTGCAATGTCCCTCACAAGAGCTTCAAACGCTTACCTCAACGGCACTTTACACAAAATTGCTATTCGGGAGCTGATGTACTCGTTTGGCTAAATGTTTATCCATTGAAGTATTTTAAAGCGTATTTTTGACATTTCAAAGAATTTTGCCGTTGTTGAGCGTGCTTGATTTTCCGATATGATTACTATCGTATACGTAACTGTGTTCAATAATCTGTCCGCCATGTATTGCATTTCCAAATGTCTTTTCATTTTTTGGTTGCTTTCATGAGAACAAAATTTTGCAAATATCTGCTTTATTAATGTCTGACCTCTTTCGGCATTTTGGCACATTTGCATATGCAGAATGCTTTGCGGGACAGACTGTGATGAAATACTATCCCGCACCACTAGGACCCTGCATTACTGCATATGATTCCGCGCTGTTTTGCACCATTCGGCATTTGAAAGTATTTGGACTATCATAAAGCTTCACAAATAGAGGTTTTCCAAAGCGGAGGAGTTTTTATAAAATCATGTCATGGGGTCGGGACTTTGGCCCGACCGGGGGCCTGAATCAAAGGTGTTGAAACGCCGCCGTACTCTGTGTGTGGCAATTTCAGATCGTGGAGACCTTGGATGTTTCTCTCAAGCCACGATGAAAAGTTTGTGATCCTGTCGACGAATCGGGCTTATAAGTGCTCAGATTTCCACCAGACTATAAAGTTGATAAATTGCCCGCGTAGAGATGCCAACAACAAGTGCAATAGTGTTACTTACTATTCACAGAAGTATCTGGTGAATAACAAGGTTGAACTCCAGTTATTCATGAACGCACTCACGCAGAAAACGCTCATGTTGCTTCTTCCAAACTGGCCAAACTTGGCAGTATGCCAGTAGCACCAGATTTGAACATTACCAACCTCTCAGTAGTTTAGATTTGATTTGCTGGCATCCAAAAAATGTAGGCCAAGAAGCTTATAACAGTCTAAGTGAATTCATTAAATAGATCATTAGTGTGATGTCCTCCGAAAACTCATTTTTTTCAGCGAGCAGTAATCGAAATTTTTTCAGTGAATAAGTAATTAAACACTAGCTGCAAAGAGCTTACGAAGCAAGTTGCGTTTGATTTCCATTCTGTGTCCTCGTGGAACAAAAGCTCAGACAATCTTTCAGGCACTGAGAGGGAGGTAGAGATAGGGAGAGAGAAAGACAGATTCCCAGCACAAAACGTAACTATCTTTTTATCTTCAACTCTTTTCAACAGTTCTTGCTCGTTTTTAAATTTCTCATTCAAATATCTTTGCAACGTTGGAATCGGTGTCACGAAATGTATTTCGAATGTTTATCCTTTACGTCAAGCAATTCTTATTCCTGCAAAGCAAACCATTTCTACAGTCGCTGAAAGTGACGTCGATCTGAACCCCATTACGACTCGTTTGCCCCTTCCCTTCCTCTATCCTTTTCTTCCTCCCCCTCTCCCGCTCTTTGCCATTGTCCTGGTGAACTCGGCTGTGCTTGCACATACCCTCATACACCGGCTGCCTCAAGGGCCTCACTTGAAAAAGAACAATTCAAAAACAGAAAATAAAAGGATCATTTGTTTCATCCATTATTCGATCGGTCAAAAACAAAAATTCGTCTGAGCGCCTGAATTTAGAGCGTTGAGCAAACAACCTGGATTTTTGCATTATCCACTTCAACTTATAAAAATACGATGGCCATATTCCAAACTTACACAGCACCTAAACGTTTGCGCACTCTGTCATCTCCTACTGACTTTGCGACGGAAGCAAAACTCTCATTATCGTTGGAGCCTAAACAGGGAGGCGTTTGTTACCGCATATAACATAACAACAGTTCGTACCAAGTTCTGCGAGCGTCATCCACATGCGTTAGATGCACGCCTGCTATTTCCGCTGTTCGTAATCGTCATGGCGTATGCGGATATTTCCGTTGTTTTAATAATCCAGCCTTTCACTTCTGCTCCTCCCTTGTTGTCCACCAATTTCATATGATCTTAGATGTTAATAATAAGAGGCCAGAGGTCCTTAAAAATCACGAGGAATTCTTTTAGAATAAATTTCATTTCGCGAATGCGCCCAAAAGATGTTCATCATGGGTGGTCCACTCGAACATTAGTCTCAATATTATCTATTTTATCAGAACGGAACTGAAATCCTCGTCATGATAGATCTTTGCGTTTAATAGGATATTTCTTCCTGCAAACTATCCACAGCATTATGTTTCAATGCACAGCATCGTCGGAACTTTTACGCAAATCCACTCTGTGCTTTCTTAGGAAAGTTGGATTCTGTAATTTGGGATTAAATCGCAAAATAGAGGAACCCGACTTCGAGTGCATGACAGTAGATTTGAGATTGGACTTCTCTATGTTTCACCGCTCTTAAGCGTCAGACCGTGATCACCTAAGCTGGAACGCTCCAGGGCTTCGACGGTGGTTGAGCCATGCTATCATCTATATGACATTCGATATATATATATATATATATATATATATATATATATATATATATATATATATATATATATATATATAGTATCACAGGTCGCTCGCAAATGCGTGTATGTGACGTTACTGGTTTTTTATTTGTGTGCGAGTATGTCTATTCCAGTATGATATGGTGTGCATAAAAAGAGAATGGTCTTATATAAGCCTTGTTCGCCCCCGGTTTTATTGAGGGCCCATAGAAAACAGACTTGACGGAGAGGAGGAGCGAGTGAGCAATGGGGAAAAGATCTATTACAAGAGGATGTGCAGTGACATTCAACGTCATCAACAGTTAATCTTTGTTCTATTATTCTATAGATTGGGAATAAATCATATTTATATCTTCGAATTAGTCGGATTTATGAGATATGCAAAAGCCAACGATTTAATTAAAACATTTTCTTAATTAGTCAATTTTACGGGCATGGTAGTGCAATGCAGACGTGTGAAATTTTCTTAGTGTTTAACTTGAGAATACGAAAAAATTTGTTCGAAAATTCAGAGTTTAGGAAATGGAAAAATTTTAAAATAAAAAGTTCATACTCTAGTGTGGAAGAACTCCATTTTTTTCCACCGGCAATCTGTTTGCCCATCGTCTAGATCTTATACACTCTCACTTGTCACATTTATTGCAGGCACTTGGCGGAAGCTCTCTCAGTTAATAGGGTGACATTTGGGCTTAGGGTGTGCACTCGGTCATTTACGCTCTAAGTTCTAAGTTTTGCACGCTTCCTATCTGTAAAGTGTTGGAAACTGTGAGCTGTTTTCTAGATGCTTTAAAATAAATAGAAAAAAAATATTTTTGTCCACCCTTTGTTCGATAGATGAGCCAGGCAAGCAACTGTTGGAGCTCATAAAAAACGTAGCGCTTACAATTTTTGTGAGCTATTCGCAAAATTCTACGCTTATTGGAGAAATAGAGAAATACGTTAGCATTTTACAACCAGTTGGCTGGTCAGTTGCTTTGAGAGGAACTTTTTGCAGTTCATTTGTTGCGCAGTGATTCAATAAAAACAAGTACGTTTTTATGCAATTTTTGCAAAATCGAAACATTTCCGGTTCATTGTTTTATTGTGCTATGAGTTTTGTTTTCTTCGACGTGAATTTCTCAAATGATGGGAATTGAGAAATGCAAAAACGTCATGGCAGCGAGCCTGACCGGTGTAAAATGAACGCAAATTTTTTAATCCTTTTCACGTATGTAACGTTTTTCGAAGTGGTGGCTCGAAAACCAGTAGAGGGTGTTATCATGTGCTGTAGATTACATCCATGAAATTTCGTAACTCTCGATTCAGTTGTTACCGTGTTGAAACTGAGGATAGACAAGTGCATAAACAAATAGGCACAGTGACGACGTCTCCACAGGGCGTTTCGTAACTGCAATTTTACAAGAATCCGTTAAATAGCATGTGCATTGCAATCTGAGCGTGCCCAGCATGAAAAAAAAGCAGACAGAAGGCCGGAGAAATATCTCACCGGTATGGAGATGAGGAAGAGAACTGGGGAGATAGGAGGAGGGAAGAATGGGAGGATAGGGGTCTTATGAAGGTTTTCCACAAGACGGAAACAAAGGAACATCGCTCCTTGTCTCCGTATGTGGAACCGTTTTGCCTGCTTAATAAATACTACAGCTTTTCTACACAAACATTTACCGGAAAGAGAACTAACTGCGTCCGTCGGTATCAACTGTCTGTGTGTGCAAAGGAGGACATCTTTGCTTTCTGAGCCTTGTAACAGTGTTTCTAATCGAAGCAATATAGGCAAATGGAGAGAAAGGGGAACGATAGTGCTATGCCTATAATAGGAAGACTATGGCGAAAAATGCATTTTCACACTCTCTTCCCTGTTCACCGAATACGATGTGAAAAACTTTTCAGACATTCTAAATATCTATTCTAGTATATATGAGTAGCAATTTTATACCGCTATGCCGCCGAAGAAACTTATGATGGCCTTTTTGGTACTTCCTTCCGCTTCGAAACCAGTTAGGAAGCCTTGCTTCTTTCCTTGCAGAATATGTTTATAACGCAGATTTGGTGAAGAGGCTTTGTTAATAAGGAAGCAAGCAGGCAGGCAGATAAGAAAAACGAAAGGAAGCTTCAAAACAAGGAAAGTTGGGGGAAGCGAGCAACAATGCAGTCGCTAAGAAATTTGATTTAGGAAGGAAGTCTGAACAAGCAAGGAAGTTTTGCACGTACTCGTCTTTATTTCGCAAAAATCGCTCTAAATATCATAGAACCTCTTTAATTAGCACGATGAGGAACAATTTTTTTCTTCTGTGATGGTCCTGGACCTAAGTTTATTATCTGAATGAAATTCTTCGGAAAGGTTCTCGTCCCAAACAAACGTCTGTACTACTTCAGGCAGTTATTGGTCCTCTAATTAAACCCTAAGCGCAAGTATTTCCACTGCTATAGTCGCAACTAATAGCGGCTACCTAAGCTGATTTTGGGGAGCTGGCTCCTTTGCCGACCCTAAGCTGCATTCGGAAGTCGGATCCTTTCTGTTTTAAGGATTTAAGTCAAAGAGTCGGCTCCTTTCTTTTCTGGAAAGAGAATCACGGATTTTCGTCGATCTGACTTCTTATTGCTAATAAAAAGAAGAGTCCTGAAAGGCAGATGTCCACTAATAACGACTCGGCTGTGGCGTACTTGGAAGCCGCCGCCAAGGACTTCAATAGTTTTTGATACTACGGCGTCAGTGTAGGTCCGCTCTCCCCTCCTCCTACTCAGAGCGTCCAGTAATTTCCTGGTATAACTGCCGAATAGTGAACTCACGACTGCTTGAGCAAGTAACCATTGATGGTATTACTAGTGCTGTCACTAATCAGTTACAGTAGAAGTGTCGGCTGCAGTGCTAGTATTACTGTTATTGCCAGCTGCTTCTACCAGATGTAGTATTAGCATTTATCATGCCACTATGTATAGCACTGCCAATTTTTGGCATTAATATACAGCGTTGTGCACACTGTGATTGCACGTCACCTCGTTACTTTCGTTAAATTCTAGATACAACGTTTTCGGAAGCGATCGTTTGAGCGCCGCCCAAGGGAGAGGTGTTACTGTTGCTTTGCTTGCACGTGAATTTCTAGGTGTTGTTTCTCTGAGTGTGATAACTTTCCTTCTAGTTGCGAACTAGTTTACATTCATAATTTGTGTGGCTGAGTACATTGTTTATTGCGTGCCGGAAATATTGACAGTTGGCACGGGAGAATTACTAGAAGGAACTGCTGACTTTTGAACGGCGATTCAGTCCTCTATACAATTGGCGATTTTAATCTTTGCTGTTCTCCCACAAATGGCATTGAATATTCCCATGTATAGTTCGATCATTGTAATTACCGAAGCTACCTGTGGAGTTTTTTTTTCCTTTGGCTTACAACGGCTTCCTTCTCATAAGCAGTGTTAGAATCAACGCGGAATTTTCTACAAGTAAACACGCTAGCACTTTGTTCGGCACAAATGCCACAGTTGCAGTTCCACCTTCAATTCCACATGAAATTAGCGCAGGTGCAACTCGTATAAAACAGTAAACAAGATAACTACTATGATTGGATGACATGTGTTCCGAATGCGTAAGCACGGAGTACATTCCTCTCTTTCTTGGTGACAAATTCTGCCAACGCAACAAATATTTGAAGTTCCAGATCACATAGGACATCTTGCAAGGAAGAAACATCTTCTGTGGCTTGGGAAGAATGAGAGAATGCTGGAAGGCCTTAGGAAAATGCATTTTAGATTCTCACCTATAGTTTCAAAGGTATGCATGTAACCAAAAATGCTTTATTTGCTTGGGTATCACCAAACGTTCTATGGCTATTAAAGTTAATGTTTGTTGAGGGGTCGGTATCCTAAAGAATGCTGATTCTAGTATTGTTGTTGATGAGACTCAGCCGAAAGTGGGGCACTTACGGATTATTTTTCTGAGTTTTTCGAGAAGAACGATGGTTTGTGCTGGATTCTCCGTTAAAAAAAGTAGTAGGCACCTACGAAGTATGAACTTTAGCTTCTGATCCATCATAAAAGTACAAACAGAACTAAACAAGAAAATTCTATTAAGCATACAGATCCTGCGAGAACTTTCTGTGTGTTAGTTCCTTTTTTCTGGAAAACCCTACAATTAGTCCTACCTTTAAGGGCTTCCATCGCAATCTATAAAAAATTGCAGACCCATCAGTCTCAGGTCGTCTGTCTATGAGACGATAGAACTGATTGTCACGGATTCCATCCTTGAGCATATAGTAACTGGAAAATTGCTCATCCATGGCCAATTCCAACCTTGAGCATCACTCCCAGCACGGAAGCGGCTAGGACGCCAACCGTATCAGGGTTGCTGTCATATGTGTGGCCTGTGATCACGATGTTAAATGAAGAAGTATGATGAATCGACATCGTCGACGTCGACTACGCCAAGGCGTTCGATGTTTTAAGCCATCTAAGACTCCTTCACTAATTGAAGACCCTTGGTGTACCTGGGCTGTTACTCAAATTGAACGAACCTTTCCTTTCAAATAGATTATTCAAGATTACGTTTCCTTTCAATTATTACGACGTTATCAGAAGGACGCTACTGGTGAGGTGAAAAAGGCATTCCTGGCCTCTTACTTTTTCTAATTTGTGCAAACAGTGTTACTGACAAAGTGTCCAGTGTGTGCAAGCTATTTATAAATGATTTAAAAATATACTACCTTCTCCGCAATCTCGCTATTCATTTCCGCACATTGCAAATCGGCCTTTATGTATCAAATGAGCGAAAAAGCGGCATTTGGCGATATCACAGGGTAAATATTTTATTTTCGTTATCAACTTCCAACATGGGTTCCAATATGACGATGTGCTTTTACCGGCCTCACTTGTTGAAATTCGAGATTTGGGTGTAAAAGTTCGTCTCCTAATTGCCGGCATCTGCGCTGCTTAGAACTTCCAGTCGCAGCATTCAGGATTGCCAGTTGTGTAATATTACCTCCGTTTAGCACAAATGCTTGAAGTTTATCCTCGAGATTACACTGTGTACCCTGACCCTATTCTTGATGCGCCTTCAAGTATGGTCAATAATGTTCGCATTCACTGAGTCAAGAAAACGTCGACTATGGTTGGCAGTTGTCACTTAAGAAAGGCGACGTTGTTCTCCATTAGTTAGATGACCGGCATTGATAGTGTTATTCCGTTTATAGGCTCTCACCATCAGTCGATGTATATTACTATTTAACTGTTATGAGCATAGCACTATTGTAATTGATATGAAGAAAGTTAATTCTAAACTGTCAAAGATTCTATCGATTCATTCTTTAACTTTTTATTATCACTATTTTCGGAAACTAAACATTGGTATTATGCGCTGAAATCTCTTCACTTTCTTGTTTATGTCGAGCAAAAGCGTTCTAGAAAACATGGAAATCTTCTCCTGATTTTCTAGTTATTGAACGTTGTATTATGGATTTCGACATGTCTTAGGGTTTAAGAAGAATGATGCTGATAGCTATAGTTATTCGTTTTGACTTGTTTAAATTAATATGCTTACTTTTAAATATTTGAAAATTAAAGATATCTTCACTCGTCGATTCACAGTTTTGATCATTTTCTTTGCAATGTTGTTTTAGCCGAGTTTATTTGTTCTTTTTGTTGCACCGCTTATTATTCCTGGATTATACCATTCACTACAGTGGTTAAATTTTAGAGCAAATTCATTTCTGTTCCAAATGGAAATTTGCTTCTCCTGTTCTTCTACCACATTTCCTGTTTTCCATTCACGCATCTTGTAACATCTTAGTTGTTAGTTCTCTGTCACGTTTGTTCTTTCGCTTTTGGAGAAATCCTAAAATTTTGAAGAGAAATCTAACAAACTTTATTCATAATAGCTATGAGGGATCATTTCTTCACTTCACGAAAAAGCGAAGCCTTCGAGGGAGGGAGGCATAACTTCTCTCCGTTGTAGAAGGGGATATCAGGGAGAATTTCTTATATTAAAGATGGTTCTGTTTGTTGTAATTTTCTGCTGTGATTTACGAAGGCATTTGTTGCACGTACCAATGATTCCGTATAACGCTTCTTCCTGCTGTCTGTAGTGAATAACGTAAATGCAGCTAGTATAGGGGAGCCGCAGAAGCATAATCAAAAAACTCCCTTTGGAGTCTATTCCTTGCTCTAAGGGAGAGAGCTGAGTTGTGTTTTCTCTGCGGTTCCGGTTAGCAAAATCTGACTTCCTTGTGCAGTCGGAGCCGGAATGAGTCACTTGGTCTTGTAGGATTTGCCCATCACTGGTCAACACTCACACTCCTGCGAAATATCATGAGGGATACACGCAACGGGGAGCAAATGATCGCGATGCAATTGTCCAGAGTGCAAATTGCTAGATGCGCCCTTAACAATGGTCAACAGGCCTGTAATTTGTAAAAGAAAGAAATTGCCATGGTCATTCATTTTTCCGAAAGAAACAAAAATAACATCTTATTGACTATATGTTTGTAGCTCGTTCTGTAGCAGCATAAGGCTAAGAAAGTACATTCCATTGAGGTGTTTGAAACAGCTAAGACATAGTACATCTTTTGCAATTAGTCTGTCAACGCAACACCACACAGCGTTGCGAGAATCACAAACAAATTGGCTGTATGCAAACAAACTTCAGCTGTCGTATGTAGAACTACATTTTGATTATAAGGCTTTATTGTATATGATTGGATTATGTTCCCGCCTGATGTAGGTGGGTGGGCGTAGCGTTGAGTGAATGAGTGGTGACCTTCACGAGGGCATTGCTTTACGACGATTGCTTGTGAGCTCTTCAGTCAGCTGTTCGCCTCCACTCGCCTTATCAGTGCTTGCTATCCAGTAACTACATATGCTCTTGCTTGTGGAACTATAGTACGCATTATAATATGTCCTATCATTTCGAACACTTGAAAAGAAGTAGGCCGACAATGTGGAAAATGAATGCTTCCGCTTTGATTTCATTTTAATTGTCTCATTTAATATCATATTTTGCTACTACAGATATACTCCTTCGATCAGCTCTTACAGACCTGTGTTCGTTTGAACCATGCGCTTATCGAATATAGTGCCACATTCGTTGCTCCAAAATGTAACCGAAATTTGGCATACGTTACCTTACTACACTCACTAAAAGAATCTGAATTTTGTTTACCTGCTGGCAATCTGTTATAATTCACCTAAATTTAGGTTATCTAAGATTGGTTATAATTTCATAAAAAAGCTGAATTTTCTGGAAATTTCAGGTTTGAAAATAATATTGCTTGAGAATGTGGTAATCGCTAGCGTATTCCAGCTGATGTTAGTAGTGATGTTTAAGTTTTAGTGTTATTTGTATAATTTTGTTCTAACAACTTATCTATACGCGATTTCTGCACCGTTCTTTAGAATTCATGTTTCCTCTAGAACAACCGCCTTTGTCTTGCACCACCTAACCAGCTTTTTTTTCTTTTATTTTTGGTTCATCCTCCAAAATAATCGTATTTTTGCTATTTTCTGACTGATAGCGACTTTTGATGCTTGCAGTTTTTACCGATCCGACTCCCTTGCTGAACGACCACATCTGATACAAATTCATCGCCAAATGCTTACCTCATTGATGAAGTCATATTCTTGCATTTTGCGCATTATTCTGATCTAATGTGGATCGCAAAAAACAGTGCAGTATGAGGTGCAATCAAAAAGTTATTGTTTACTTCAACTAAAAAAGTGAAAACTTTTACATTTCAAATCTAGAATTGTAACCGTGAAAAGTAAACGAAGAAGTGGAAATCAAAAGACGTAATGCGAAAATGAATTTTGCGAATTTTTTAAACTTCACTAGACTGCGGCTTTCAAGCAAAACAACAACACAGGATATTGCTAGCTTTCTGCGCAGCGTTTTATTCGGGCTTATTGCCGGTGATTTGCAGTGTTACTGTGTGACAGCATCCCCTCCTATTCTGACTGTGGCATGTGTTGCTAGCAACCACTTCCGCCGTGTTCAATAGGGCTTCTAACGTTCTCAGGTAAAATAACCCAAAGATATAGTCCAGCTCAAATATCGAGGAAAAGTTGTGCATGCTCAGATAGATGGAGAGGAAAGTGGTACCGAGAAATGAAGCGAATTCCCAAGAGCAGACGATTTGCAAATTAAGTTTTCATGTGGACAGGTCATAGAGTCGCATCTGGTATCGTAAGCGGAAATTTGTTAAATTGCAAAGTAATCAGAGTTTACGTATCAATCTTGAATGCAATGTGAAGGCTTCGTCTGTCCGCTTTCTAGATCCATTATACCAACTACAAAGGAACTTAGAGTGGGACTACGCACAACCGTTTCTGGATCGACTTCCAAAAACCAATTTGTCTCCCTCATCGTTTCACCACCTTTTACAAGTTCTGCTTTCCTGAAGCTCCTGAATTTGAATTCTGCTAGGGGCGAAAGTTTTCTTGTGCGAAACATTCTTATAGGTCAAGTGAATTTGCAAAATGAGGACCCGCCTTCTCTTCCAGGCATATTTCCCATAAATTGAGCACACAGCCATCATTTCCTAGTGGTCCTACCCAGATCACCCTTTTCTTCTGAACTTTTTTGAGTTTCGAATTCTATAACTGTTGTGATGAAAAAGAGGTGGCGAAAGACGGTCTCAGGAGGCAGATTAAGAAGTGTTTTCGTTCACAAGATGACACAGTACCTAATTTGTTGCCAGATTTCGCGAAAGTTCAAAATTTCTGTTGAACTGAAGCGGTCATGGCTCAGCAAATGAGCGAGGAGGCGCTTGTGTTCGGTGGATCACACGGCACCTCCATTTTTGGAATATTGTTGAAAGTTTAAGTCTCGTTGTACAAAGCACTGATCGTGAAATTCAGTTTTGCGAGGCAAGCTTGGAAGTCATTTCGTTACTAAAGTCAAGCAGCAGCCATATCTTTAGAACATCCTCTCAGATGTGGTTTCGAGCGTTACTCTTATACTCATTCGGCCACTTTGCAAAAAGCACATATTATGCGATGCCATACAGAGCAGTTCTTCACCTGTTTAGTGCAAACGCAGACACAGCAACAATTTCTATTAGAAAATATGAATTAGCATAGTGAGACGTCAAAGCTTATTATTTTTCTATTCAATAAGCACTTCAGTAGACCTTGGCTGCATCAGAGTTTAGCCACCTATTAACTGTGATATGTTGTGCCATACTATTGTTTTCATATAAGAGTCCCACTCACAAAATTCACTCCATCTTATATTGTCTTTACGTGAGGTTGCCTCAGTTGTCGCGACGAAAACAAGCGATTTGAGTGGAGCTAGCTTTAACTTTTACTTCAGTAATGCAAATTTTTCAATGTTTCTTGCACCTCTACAAAAACTTTGTAACAGTCTCAGTTTTCTCGAAATTGTACGTGCTAAAAATCCGTCTCTAACGTGCTTCATTAACACCGTCCCAAACCTCGTTATCATATGTTGAATTACGCGGCAGCTTGGCTATTGACTTTGTGCCACTTTCAAATTCGTCGGTTTTTTTAACAGTCACAGTTAGAAAGGTCATACTTTCGTTTGAACACCAATATTGCTCAATCGACCCTACGTGATATATATCAGTACACTAATTCTTTATGGTCAGCTGAATGAAAATTGCTAGTTGCGTGTGCACTGTTGTTTGCATTGTGTTTCCTTTGTAACCTAGACATCCTTGGAAGGTACATCAGTACACTAATTCGATGGTTCTGTTTTGCGGAGGTGGTGGGTGGCGATAACGAGCCGGTTGTCGCCAAATAGAGTCTTAAAGGTGGTAGAGGCGGTTGGATTTGTGGAGGTATCTGAGACGGCATGAGTACGATACGAAAGCTCCTATAGAGTTAAACGTTTCCGCCAAAGTACTGCGGGAAGAAGCATCAATAGGTTCGTCCATTTATTTATTCGGTTGAGCAGTCTAGGTGATGAGGGTAACCGTACATTACCAGTATCTCTGCTTGGCCAACGCTATCGACCTCTTTAGGTGAAGATCAGTGGGGAAGCGCCAGGAAACAGAATCATCAAGGTAGCTTGTCGCCAGAGACTAACTTAAAAGGAAGGGAGGAAAAAAACGATCGCCTTAAATGGTTGCCGGCATGTGAAAGCCAGCTGGGGAGAAAATCCCTTTCAACAAACATACTACACCATGCCGCTTAAAATTCTTCTCTGCGTCCAATGTTAGCGCCGAGAGATGCATTTGCGGAATACTACATTACATCGACAACCCCCCCCCCCAGCAAATCCCTCATGTTTCAATTTTTCTAAAAAAATGATGCCTTCACCAACAACCCGTCATTTCCACCCGTGCCTTTCCCTTATAGTCTTAAAGAAGGTGACTTGTTCCACAACCGTGAAAATTTATGTACTGTTGTTATAGCTGTTCAGGAATTAGGTGAGTGAACAGTTCTTCGTAGCATTTTTTTTTTTCGTAACTTGGAGGATTTTTCGGAGTAGCAGGGTGCTTTGCAAAGAGATGAAATAGCGAAATAAGTTTTTAAGTAACGTTTCATGCAATCTTCTTCAAAGTTTTGCATGTTTGCACTCATATTTTATTTGATTATCGCACACGTCATTAATGCGTAAATATATAACAGCAGCAGTTAGATTCAAATGTTTAAAGTATTAAAGAAGGTCGCTAAGCGCCACGTGATAAAGCCGTTGATGTGGGGACGCATATGTTTACATGTCGAAGAACTGCGTACTTGACTTTAAAGCTTTCTCACCGTTGAAGATCAGTAGCAAAGATAATTGTAGTTTGCAAAACCTTTTTCTTGAAAAAAATGTTTTCTCTTATGCTGAGAGAAATTTGCTCGGCTTTTGAAAGTGGTCGATTTTTATCACGTGAACTGCACGTTTCGATGCACCATTATATGATACTTATATATCAGCTGAATAAATTCTGTTATAATTTTCAGCTGCAAATTCTGTTATAATTTTCTGCTGTAAATAGTTTTTATGACTGGGTTGAGAATACGCTCTGATCGGCTGGTCGGCAGGTTGATTGAAAGAACAGGAGTGGTAAAGGGAACGTTTTGGGGGAGGGGGAGAGGGGGTGGGGGAACTGAAATGGTGAAGGGAAGAGCTCTATCTTAGGCGCAGATATCAAGTACAGTTTATTCTAGGTAATGAAGCGGCCTGGTACTGCTCACTTTAATAAAGTTTTCTGAAGAATTTTTTTAATGATTCGCAGGTATCGCATCGGAGAAAAAAGATGTTTTCAAAAAGTTTCTTAAGTTTTCCACTGCTTTCATAGTTCCGCGAAAAAATTCTTGTTTAACTTTTATCAGCACACGTCAAAATTTCTTCCATTGTAGAAATCTGAGGTGGGCATGCGCGTCCTCCTGTTTTTCTATAGAAGATCAAGTGGTGCACTACCGGCCCTTTCGCTCCTAACGTTCTTCCCACTTCCTCTCCCCTGCAGCCCATTCCAGTTTTGCACTTGCTTGTCACGTCTGCTATTTGTGACCATGTCAAATTCTGCAGGCTTGTCAGTGTATTTTATTACCGTTTAAATTTTGAAACTATCGTAAGTTTAATATGCTGAAACGTCAACAGTATCCTCTTTTTTCATAAAGGATCGCTGAAATGAGCACAAAAGTTTTGAAGCCGTAGAGTTATTTTGAAATTTTTTGAGCTGAAAAGTCATAAAGATTCGAAAAAGTTTGCTTAAATACAGATTTTAAGTGAGCCTTCAAAAAAAAAGTTCAACCGAAAGGAGAGCATTGGTTTCATATTCATCTCTCCTGGACTCTCTATGGATACATTATTCGCCATTGGCTTTTCTATTCATTTCTTCAAACATCAGCAGACTTTTTGCGAAAAGAACGATATTTTTTTTGTGTTGAGTTAATACTGTCAAAGAAGTCGATTTTTTATTTAGCAGTCTATTTCAAAAATTAAAAAAAAAGGTAATTTTTCTCAAAAGCAGTGATTATGAAGAGCAAAATATTAGAAACAACAATAAAATGGTATCAAAAATTGCAAAAAGCAGTTAATGTAAACAACTCTTTATAAAACGAAATTTGTTTGCAAATTTTGCAATATATTTCACTTTCTTGGGAGAGTTAATAGGAGTGAAATTGAGTGTTGGAAGGGATATCGATGGAAGCTGCAGTAATAAATGTTCTACTAAAATATGCAAAAACGCTAAAAAAGCGAACGCATTTTTTAGCCTTCATACGCGTAGTGTACAATGAGTGCTATCCAAAAAGTCGATCAGAAAGTTTCCAAAAAATAAAAAGAAGAAAATTTGCACATGGGAAACTGAGGTTGAAAAAAGTAGGTGCATATTCCGTAAACGCCTTGCAACTTTCGTCGAATTCAAACCATATGTGGGCGTTTCACCTCCATTCCCCCTCCCGTCCTTGCTCCATTTTCAAATATTTTATGAGTCGCTATTGTTGAGTTTTCTACCCAATACATTTCGGAAAAAATTTCCAATTCACCGATTGAGAAGGTGCTGGAGATTGTTTTTCACCTTGTGAAGTTGAGGTGTGAGCCGCAGCATGGCTAGTAGCCGTAATGTTTAAGCGATCGCAAAGGGCGACTTTTGATAACCTGTTATTTTGACTGTGAAAAGAAGATTTCGCATTTTCGGATGATTGTGCCTCAAAATATATAAAATTTGCAGTTCTGTCGAGTATTCGTTTATCATGAGATGGCGAGATGTCGGTATGGAGGATGCAGGAAGTTGTTTTGATAAACTTCCATTATGTTTGGGGTAGGTTTTGATTGCACGCTGAGAGAAGAATGGGCATAACATTGTCGCGATGAGTGAAAATTGAATTGAGCATATCAAATTAAACTTAATCGCAGTCTCACATTTCTATTATCTAGGAATTGCACGAACCATTTTGTTCTAACTACAGCAATACTTTCTTTACCAGATGAAGTAGGAGTTAGCTTTGAAGATGGTTTAGGCCTACATTTGAATCCCTCATCAAAGAATAATGCCGTTTTGCGACTGAAAAGAACCAAACACAAATTGTATGCTTAAGAGTGGCAAAAGAGCACGAGCGATAGTGCGAACTTCAAGAAGATGGCAATAAAAAACCAAGTCTCATTCAAAAAGTAAATGGTACATAATTCGCACAGACTTGGTTTGCGTTGACCAAACCTCTATCACCCCCTCCTTCTACCGAATGTGCTTCCAACTTAAAAATTACCTCCTCTAAATGCACGATACTTTCATATAGACCATTGCCACATTTCACTGCCCTTCGACGGTACCTCACTGTTTTTGGACCCTTTCAACTGCATCGAACTGAAACTCCCCAAATAACTCAGTACCTAGTAATTTCTTATTTAAATGTGGTATTTTGATCACTGTTGACCTCGTAATTGGGAGAGCTGCCCAGTAGATGACAGCTAAAAACTGAGAATTATGTGCCTTAGTCCTAGTTTCTCTACTCAATTTGTCACAGTGGATGCAATTTTAAATTCGATTCCACTCAAACTCTGCCCTACTGGACGCCAAGAAAAGCGAGAAAGAAAGTAGGAGTTCATGGTATTACTTCTGAAGATGAGCATACATGCTTTGCAGAGATGCAGAATATAACGTGTGAGCAAAAATTAGAACACTTAAAGAAAATCGAGCGAGGAAATCCAAATGTCAATGCTTTTTTTGAGTACTTCAATCTTTTTCCATTCTACAACTTTCAAAAATTCGAAAACTCCCAACTATACCTTTCCAGCTACAAAGCAGCAGCCTCACAAATTTTTAATGCGAATAAACCTTATATCTCGAGATGACCTGTCCAAAGCGTATAGCATTTACGCATCGAATAGATCGCGTTTTTGTGAGAGGAGTTTCTTTCGCAAGTTAGGCGCTTTCTTAGTAAGGGGCAATAAGACTTCAATGTGAAGCTGGTGAAGCAGAGTCTGCGAAAAAAATTACAAAAGCGCATTCGTAACAGTTAAACAATTACTGATGTCATTAGGATATAATACATTTTTACGGTTATCGAAGCTTTGAAAAGCACCATTAGTGGCGAGAAGTCTCAACTTCCAAGTTATACGTCCTACAGCAGAGCTTCAGAGCTTTTCATGGTTGAAATGCATTTTAAGGATGTTATTGTAGAAAGAAGGATTTCTTAAAATGAACCGGGATTGCTATCCAAATTCAGAAAACATTCTTTCGCTCATAAGGAACGAACAATTGCGAAGCTTTCTAACATTGCATTTATGAGCCAACTCAATTGCACTGCTCAATTTCGACTTCCGAAAATGTCTCTCGCTTATTTTCATCCAAACAGTACCTTAGCTTGACATCATTGTAGGAAAATGGTACAGAAATCAGAGGAATTCTGTAAATAGAGATGTCTTCTGCACCTCTCAAAATACGTTCTTTCATAGCCTAACAAACTGCATTAATTCAAACAAATCTCCGTTCAACTTTCAGCGAAAAAAAAACTCATCAGGATCGCAAAGCTATTGGGTTTTGATAATCCCCGTTTGCAAGAAAATTTAGTGTACAAATAACTATCCATAAATAAGCACACATAGATGATTCTTTTCACATGCATGCATCTCATGTAAATTGAAGCAGATGCCTCCACTTATTCACGTTGGCTGAAAATCAAACTCATTTATTCAGTTAAGATTCAGACTAGTAAAGAGTAAGTCGGTGACGGGACCGCATCACTGATTCCTCCATATCCCTCAGGTCTCTCTTTTTTCGCCGGTGAGGCATCGCCTTTATTCGCTCTGGTCGCACTACGCTCTCAAAGAAACGCATTAAAATTCATTGCGATATATAAGATAGTGGAATAGAACTTTCGAGCGAGCTAACGCAAAAAGAACTAGCTTTCCGGAATCTCGTGGAATGGTCGAAATTTCGCAGATGGAAATACAATTTTTGCGCAAGCAGTGGATCTTATAGGTTATTCGGCTATCATCATCTGGACCAAGAGGATGTATTAGAGAGATTCCGCTATGGTCACTAAGGATTATGAAGGCGTGTTTGTATTCATCCACTTGGTGTCCTCAGCCATGCAAACCCTAATACCAGTCGCACATGTGGCGCAACAGGAACCTGGCAACCTCTGCTGGCCTGGTTCGTCGAAAAATCCGTATAACACCTGCATATGGAAGCTGGGCGGCATTATGTCGAAACCGCTCTCCCAACATGAAGAAAAGTCCCTTGTGTAAATCTTTCCCAGAGGCTGCTTAACTTCATCAGCTAGGATGTTTCAAACAATGCTTGATTATTTAATAGGTACGTTTATTTCAAACCAGGGAGTGACTATGCACTTTGCTTACCAGCTGCCTGTTGCGCTTCTTATTATTGCAGTGTATGATTATTTATTATTATTCCCTGCGGAAAGAATAATCGGTCACTTTCTAACGTGAATCGGCTAATTATGAGACGCGCATTCCCATAATGTGGCCTTTGAACGGCTCTTTTAGCACTTCTCAAAAAGTTAAGGCTATAAAATTTGAATTCATTTTGAAAGTGATGAAATTTAACAAATTTTGCGGTGGTATCTTTGCAGAAAACATTCAGTGATGCATTCAATGAAAGCATTCAAAGTGCTTCAAGAAGGATACAACTGAAAGATGGGAAAGGGAAAAGGGAGACCCTTAGCAGCAATGTGCTAATAGAAGATAGAAAAAACTTATTGAGGACGCCATAGCTTCCATCATGAATTACGCACTTCATGAGCATCCATCTCCATATTCATGCCTTTTTTCTACAGTAAACCGCTATCAACTATAATCACTATGGTCTTATAAACGCTCGATAGACGAAATTGTCGATTATTTATTATTATTGATAAATTATCGATATAAGAATTACTGACATGATAAATGGATTTGTTTTTTTAAATACCGTACATGGAAATTTGTAAGTTCAAAGAGGAAGGAATTAGACCACTAAGAGATGATAGCACCTAAAGAGAGTTGACACCATTTAATTAATCAGTTTACGACTAGAAATCTGAACACCGGATAGAAAAAGCGAAGGAAAGACAGATACACATCAAAGTACAATGCAAAATAGCCTATCGGCAGGCAAATGAGAATACTGAATTGTCTTACTCTCAAGTTTAAGCGCCTATGTATTTAACTCATTAACTACTGATCCAGTTGACTAATCAGGTTCGAATATGAACAAGTATTTCGTCAAAGAAGGAGAGGCATATGAAGCGCAGTGATCAACCAACCTAGAAGAATGAACTATTCACCTTTTGGAGATGTTGTAGCAGACTAAGGATGCGCAGACCAGCATTCGTTGGAGGCAGCATTTCGCTATTACAGTGCGTTCATTAGTCAGCAAAATAGCATCAGCGGCTTTATTTTGGTGGCTGATGCTACTGGCCTTGTAAAGCCGAAACGTTTCATCTCAAAACTCCTGCTGATTTACGCGTTTTCGGCGTACAATACAATTTTCAACTACCGTCAGAGTGCTCGTCACAGCGTTGACTCACAGATTCATCGGTATACAAGTTTCATCGGGAACTTCCATTAGAATCATGCAAACTATTTAGCACGCACATGTTTCATGTCAGGAGATCGTATGAACGCCTCATTGAACAATCAGATTCCACTTCTTTGTCGCGAAACCGTTCTTCTGTAGGCTCGAAAAGTGACCCGTACAGAAAAGTTGAGCATCGAACGCAGGATTTAGAGTACAAATCTCAGACACTACAATTGTCATGAAAACAGTCGGTGCATCATTTCTATGTAGGCATAGAATAGATCACACCCGGGATAGCTTTATGCCGTAAAATAGCCGATAAGTGCATTGCCATCAATGGCCTGCCGAAAATTCTAAAAATCAATAGAGACCTGATTTGTAACTATACTTGTTTACATGTTACAATTTTCCTAAAAGGTTTTCGATGATATTTTACCCTATTTGATCCACGATAATTTAATTCTGCTAAGGTTTCCTTCATACCTGCAGACTTTTTGGTTCACATGCAAGCTTTCAAGAAAGTCAGAGATTCATAAGTACTATCTATAGGTTTCTGCAGCAACAATGAATCTGTTCACAAGTATGAAATTTTTCTCAATGAATGATGAAAACAAAAGAACAATAGGTGAAGCAAGTAGATGTTGCGATGTTGATAGATAATTTACTGAGATGATTCAATATGCGAAAGAAAACATTATAAAAGGCATGAAAAGTTTGTTACTCCCTCAACTAGCAGAAATTTTTCCAACAACAATATAGAAAACATTTTGTTGAAGTATTTCCGTGATATTTTTCAAATATTGCGAATCAGCACACTTAAACCTTACGACTTCTCCTCCCTTCTTCACGCGTGGAAATTGCTTTAGCACAACTAATTATAGAATTTTTTGTACTTTCGAAACGTAGCAAGCGTCAAAATAAAAGTATGCAGGTTAACAGATGCAAATTTGCAATTTAGTGTGACTAGTCGAAAATTTTACAGCAGTCGGAAAGTTAATCCCTCGAAAAAGCATCGAAGGCAATTATTACAGACAGCTACGATCATATTCAACCAATGGATACATTTGACAGTGTGGAAAAAAAATGTGATCAACGGTGCGGGAAAATGCGAAAAGCGCTGCTAGAAATGCATTAGTGGATCCTTCGCTGGTGCAAGAAATACCGCAATAGACTAGTAATGAGATAGCGACCCTAAATTCGGTGAAATTAACAACAACGACGAACGGGCCGCGGTGTCTGACAAGGCGTCGCCCCAAATTGGCACTTCTTAACATATTTAGAGTTTATTTGTCAAGCTCAACTCCGTCATTCGCGTGCTAGCTAATGGCCACAAGGTGGCCTTCTACAGTGTTTCGCCTTCGTTCGCCTTCAGTGCTTCGCCTTTCGTTCGCCTTCAGTGCTTCGTCTTTCGTTCTACCCTGCTTCCACTTCAACGTTGAATCTACTGAACGTAAGTGCTTTGTAACCCTTTCAAACAAGCCAACCCATATCTCGTTCAGTACACGAGATGTGTTTAAGTTCATTTGAAGTGAGTGGCCAATATTAGGTAAACATATAATGTAGCTGCGTGATGCATGTTATTATCACCGAATTTCACAATTCCTGCTTCAGCAACTTGTCCGTTGAAAATTTCAAACAGATGGATAGTCACATAGACGTAAACGCACATTTTCATAAACATATGCAGAACTTCATCACCTACAAGTTCGGTGGAAGCGGATAAATATCATTTTACGGAAAACTTAACACTATACAAGGAGAGAGAAATGAAAGCATGCATGCGAACAAAGTGAAAATTGAAATATCGCTGACGTGCAATTACATATGTTAAATAAGTGTCTACTAACCGTCAATATTCAACAGGGGTTTGTTTGAAGACTCAGTATTTCGGTAGTAACAGCAAAAAAATGCGTTTAAATAGCAATTCAAATGGGACAGCAATCGGCAACTATCAGCGAGAACGAAACGAAACCGTTGGCACAAACTACAAAGAATGAATATGCACAGAAAGGAAAAGATAATCGAAAAGATCTCTCATAGTCTGCAGCCGCTCAAGTAAGCTTGCTAACCGCCAGAGTTCTAAGGGTGCAAAACGAAGCAATAAAACGTTCGAAAAAGAAGCGACCATCAAGGAGCTATAATGCACATGATGAGCGAGGCGTAGGGCACGTCACACCCGTAGGATGCATACACTAATTTGCCAGATGCCCGCCAAAAACAATTGATTCTATCATCACAGTGAAGGAAGATGGCCTGTATGTCGGAAAGCGATCCATAGAAAGTGCAACAATTCAGATGGGATACCGCCCACTGCTCACCAGCCTTGTCCCCGCTCTTCAATAATTACTTCTGCTATACTTTTTATTATCCTCTCCCTTTCTCGATCAAATACTAAGTCCTCATATTCGCATAAAAAGATCAGCCGAAAGAGATCCTCAAACCTGTGTTGCATTACTTTACTTTTAAGTCTTAAACAGTTTATTGAAAAGATATTATTTCAATCGAACTCTCTCCTATTTATACATTCAACAACAAGCGATACAACTTTCTGCTTATTTCCCAAAACTGTGCAAATATTATGAGGCACACAGCGAAATATCACTCAAATCATTAAAAGTTTTCAAATTCGTTTACATATGACCACCCCTGACAGCATACTTCATCTTAGTGACATGGATGCTTGCCACAGCCACAGTGAATTCCCTCGTATTTCTGGAAGCAAAGAAATTGCACACTGAAGGGAAAGTGCTGAAAGCGATATGAGGAGCATAATGAGCAACCTGTATTGCGCTACTTTTGAAATAAGCGAATAACTGTACTATATTCCTTGCTTTCTCCAGTTGGTGAACAGCTGGCAGATTTAAACTGTAGAAATTAATGCAGCCGTCAAGTGAGCTAAAAATTCAACGAAGCGCACACGCTGGAGTTGGCAAGTACGATTACACTGGCGAGCCTAAAATAACATCTAATAGAATTTTGCTTGGATCAGATATTTCTTCGAGAAGACGCTTGCAAATTCCTAGATACAATGCAGTTAGAGCATTTCACGGACCTCACAACTTAACGAGCGATCGATTGAGCAATACTAATGAAGTGACGAAGTGACCGGCCAGCGGAAACGTACGCCCTACGTAAGAACACGTGAACACAAGCACATATACACATGTACGTGAACATGAACACATGCGCAACAAAATACGCAATGTGAATATAAACAAACGCATATACACACGTACACACGCATACGGCACGAGACTGTGTTAGGGATAGCAAGCTACCTTTGTCCTATGGAACGTTCCTTCGCTATTTAAAAGGCCTCACGGGTGCAGCCAAAGCATCGGTGAAAAAAAGCGCCTAACTCTACAAGGCGGCTGGCACGCTACGCGCTTTTTGCAGTCTGCTGCGTCAGCAATTAACATTATAGTGGGGTCTGTTCGCACAAACCGATCATTTATGAGTTATGGACCATCCCTTCGGATATGTAAGAGAAGGGTCCAAAAAAATTGCCCATAGACAGGAAATTACTCGACTGCTTTTGGCATAGGCAAAATGTAGCTTTAATAATGTGACTATTCGTTAATAAATGTTCCATTGGTAGCGTAATCTAAAAATATTAATCGCAGCCCACCCACATGAATGCTGGTCGCTGTATTTGATCTCTTTGGCCAGTCACTGGAGAACTTAATTAAATTTCACCCCGCCGCTTGCACATGTAGCTGTCAGGCAAACTCGTGAATGTTTAAAAAACCCGTTAAATATTAAACAGCAACAATATCCATCTCAGTGTAAATAAGTGACGCTGAGCTTGTGCCTGTGTTCCTTAGGCTTTTTCGCTACGAATCTTTCACTTTTCCCTACAAGAAAACATTCGAGACTTTTTACGCGCTTTCACAAATTTCCATTACAAAAGTGTATTATGGCGACGCCATTTATACACATAAGTGCATTTGTTCGTGCCTCGTCATGCGTGTGGGTGCCTGTGTATACTTGCCCATCCAATAATTGTAACTTGGTAAGCACTAAAGATGCAGTTACGAAAATTGGTAGGCATAGACCGCACCACAGGTTACCTCCCGTACCATATTTCATGTTGATCAATCAGGTTCGAAGGAGGTCATGGATATTTACGAATGGAAAATTTTGGGCTCACTTTACGTTAGTCGATTTTCCGCTTGCATCATTCGGCCTACAAGAACGAGCGTGTTGTAGAAGCAAGCGACATGGCTACCTTGTGCAAAGGGTGCGTTAGTTTGAGCTTAAAGGTATTATTTCGCATATACGTCAATCAGTGAAGCGAATGTTGGTCAGGTGAGGCGCATTTTGCGCTATTTCCCCTCTAGCGCGCTTCTGCACTCATAATTGTCCAGCACCTCACACCTGCGTCCTTCTTCACCTACTCTCAAGGGTTAGCAACGTGATAGCATCTGCAGCTAGACGCACAAGTCTAATCGCATATTTATGTGCATTTTCTTAATTTTCGTGAAAATGGGCATAAAGCCACGAATTCTGAAAGATGTTGCCCAGAATCACCATTCAAATTTCCTTCTCTTTAATTAATTAATTAATTTATCGAACAGCACTAAGCATAGAAATGTGCTGAAAAGTTTGCTAGTCAAGTTTTCTTCGCACAACTGACCAAGAGTAGATAAAATCGAATTTTCGATTAAGGTTGTACGCAAACGGCTTGCTCTGTAGGCAAGCGTGTCATCGTTATGGAGGTAAATTTTTGTGCAATGTTGTCCTTCTAATTTACTTCTCCACCCGGTTCTTCTCCTCCCAACCCTCCCTCTTTCACCACTCGTCTCCCCACTGCCTCACCTGCACCTATTACAAATACGGTTCGCGCAAAGTGCATAACCCATTTCTTGCCACGCCACCACCACCTTGTACTATTCTACTATTTCATACCGCATGGAATAATTTTTTTCATTTTCATTGCTCATTGCGGAAGAGAAAGGAATTCTTTCATCACCTGCAGTAAGCATCGGCTAACGTTCTCAATAGTTGATTTAGTTCGCTTTAAAAAATTGTTTATGCAGCGTCAAATGAACGAAAACGATCCAAAACAACATATGTTACTCATTATGATGTATTCTTGCTAGCCTTTCTCTTGAAGCCACGAATGAATATGAGGGGATCGTATCTCGAATGTTGTCATCAGATTTTCAACATAAACATGAAATATATGAAGTTATCAAATTTGGTGCAATTTTTGAACGAGTGCACTCTACTCTTATTTTTGGAATATTTGTGGCCCACAAAGTTTTTTCACTAAAATGTTTTCAGCAGAATTATAAGCTATGTATAAGGGCTATAAATCACACACCAAACATATGGAACAAAAAATCCGATAACGTCACTATGGGCGTATTATGACTATCTCCGAGCATTCTTTAGAAGGTAGAAATTTGTGTGTGAAAACGGCTGAAGAGAATTTTATATAAAGAAATACCGTATTATCTTATCCCCACTTGCGTTCATCAAGCACGTTGCAATCACGAATGTATATAAATTTAAAGAGATGAACAAATCACCCCTGTTTACTCAAATATTATGTTTAAATTCTTTGCACAAATCAGAACGATTTCGGAAATAGCAGGATGGACGGAGAGGTACTTTCTACGAAAATCCTGTTTTGTGGGGTAACCATATCAAAATCATTACTGATCATTCAACAAGTGATCTGATCACGTTAGCCGAAACAATCAGCTAAAGTTACTGAAAACTTCGGTACATTATACGAACCCTAGAATCTAAAATTTGAAGAAGGAAAATGCTCAAGAATTACATAGAGCTGGTGAATTAGTGATTCTTCCGAATTGCGTTTGTATCGACTGAATTATGCAAAATAAGGCCGGGGGTGGCGTAAGTCATAAATTGACTCTCTTTTGTTTGCTAGCGCAATGAATTCCAAGAGTGTTGCATATTTGATTATATTCCATCTAAGCATCGAAAAGACGATCAATTCTACGTTTTCTTCCAATATTTTTGCCTGCAGCTGCAACTTCACTGACACTGTGTGTGGATTTTACGTAAAATTGTAAATCAATTTGGTGATCCTTAGTTTGACCATGAGCCAGCATCTGCCCTTTTCAACTGCTTTCAATCGCTTATTGCTGCAGAAGAAAATCAAACAAAAAAATATAAAAGTCGAAGAAAAACTGTCACAAAAACCTATAAAACAACAGATGCCAACATAGTCACTTGAGGAAAGAAATATCATAGAAATGACTTCTTCGAAAAATGCGATATAAGCAACTAAAAATGAAAATTATTAAACAATGACATAATGGGAAGTGACCACGCCAAATAAATAAAACCGAAGTGGTCTTTGCTCTCCAGAATGCTACTTTAAATTTTACGGTTGCAGAACGTAAAAATGCATAACGGTATAATGGCCTTAGGGTATAATGGTATAATGACATGGTGGTATGATAGTACGATGGTATAATGGTATAATGATAATGGTATAGCGGTGAGTCATAGGCAGAAGTGTATGGTGATATTCATGCAGTTGGGCCATAGATTCAACCGAAGACTTAACGGAACATGTGTCACACGATTCTTACCTGCGACGTTGTGAGCAACGAACAACAACAATAAATTTACCTTACATGCTGGTGTTTCGATGATCGTCAGAGCACTCAAACTTGAATTTTCAAACCGCTGCTCGCAACAATGCGGTGACTAAACACTAAAAGCATATTTGCTCAAATCCATACGCGAGCTACAATTTCGGCTTACATCTCCGTGAATCATCGTTGTTGCACGTATTTATTATGGAAGTTTCAAAGAGAACAATACAACAAACAGATAGCACTTTCGCAACGTTTCTGAAATTTCCAAAGCGCTTCCACAAATTCGCAAAGTCGTTCATCATTTGCGGATACTCAGCTTGAATTTAGAGGCTATTTGTATAAAAATCAACCAGCCTTGTCAAGCACAGCGCCTAACTTTGACAGGACAGCGAGCAACTTTCAAAAACCTACTTGATGAGAATTTCTCACCTGCTCATCGTAAACTTTTTTTTTACCTCGATATAGTGACCGCAATTAATAGAACTCATACTCCGCCGTTAACCGATACCTTACAAGAGTGTTCTAGCGCATTCAATAATTTGATCACTTCTATTTGCTTACGAAAGCAGGAAGGAAAATCCAATTTCCTAACATCAGCTAATGTGCACTCTACACTCGATCACATTTTTCCAGTTCAAACTACTTAATACCTTTTTCTTCGTTTCTTCACAATTGTATAACTGTTGTTTGACTTTATATTAAGTTGACTTCATGAATGATTTTGCATAAAAATTATTCCATAGATGAAAAACGTTCGTTTCATTGAATTAGCAAGATATCACTATCTTAAAAAACAGCAGCAACAAATCATTCCAAAAGAAAATGGAATTTGCGATATGACACCATTGCATTATTAATGAGATCGTTCGCATAGCTACTTCAAAAATTGATTTTCATATCCTCAAGGTCTCCAGCAAAGCAGCATGCCTTAACCATTTCTATGCATTAAACATTTAACATTCAACATTAAACAACAGACAGACAAATCACTCAACATTTGGTCAAACAGCTAACATAGACTTCCTCATCAAATGCGCTCCTTCTCGGTGTGTTGCTCGACAGCAACTTTCAACTGGCTATGTTGACTTCAATATAGAATGTTCTGCATTGCATTTCCGTTGTCTACAAAAAGATGTGTGCAGTTATATTATAGGACAAGATTATTTCTCTTGTATACCTCAAAAAACGCAAGAATAAAATACGAATAACATAAGAAATTCAATAATTTGCAATAGGCGACCTGTTGTGTGTAAGACGTCATCTGAAGATGAGCGAGGACCGAAAACCGATCTTTAAAGAAACAGAATACCCTTTCTTTCTCAATTTTGGGAAGAACAGAAGGTTCCCTCATTACGAAAACCTTTTTGGAAGCTTGCCTCGATAGGAATCCCATCGTGTAAGTTGAAAAAATCGTGAACTTCTCATGACCAAAAACCCCTTTTGCAAACGTCTCGAAAAATGGACCAGGAAATCTCTTCAAGGAAAATAACAAATCAGAAATAGGCTAAGATAAAGCATTGTGAACTTGAAAGCTTGTTGCTTTTCAAAGGAACACCTTGCCCTTATAAAGGTTCATTAAGACGACGCATACTTCCTCTTTGTAAACGCTTCAAACTCATTCTCTATCAATTGGCAGTTTGAAGTGTATTATTTGGCTAATACGGTCGACAAAATGAATTCACCACATCACGGCCACAGGTATTTATGCATCAATGAGAATCGTAATGGTTGCATGGGGATGAACACAGTAAGCGTTCTTGCTGCGCTACTATGTAATGACCGCTTCAAAATGTGACTGATCAAAATTTCATTGCGTAATAGGCAACATTTTTAAAGATAGATAACGGAAAAGAAAAGATAGGCAAGAGATCGTGCTTAGGGGAACGATGGTGCAAAGTCTTGCCGCTTTTTTGACAACATGTTTGTACTTCAGCTTTGCTTCAGAAACACCACGCGTTTGCAGCGTGTGCACTTTTTTATAATTTAATGCTTTCAATTAATATCGATCATGTAAAAGTAACGATGCAAATTTGTTATAAAACATTCTCGCAAAAATAGTTTGAACATGATGCGCGATAATCCATGTTCATTTGTTTAATTGTTCGTCTTTCATATCAGGAAAACATTTCAGTGATATATTGCATTCCATCTATTTCGATCATATGAAACAAAAACTTCAATACGACTTAACGCTATTTTGCATATGTGGAGTGTGAAAAAAGGCTCCAAGAAACAATTTATGCAAAAACATAATATAAAAAATCGCCTGGGCTAAAAAAGCTGCTCATATTTTCTCTTTTGCATGAAAATTAGCCAAAAAGTGGATCATATTCAGCTTCGATGGTAGAATCGTCAAAGCTACGTAATGGAGTTTAGAATGTCAACTTTGCTTTGTTATCAATGCATTAATAACTGAAGGTATGTAATTCAACAACAATGATATTTCAACTTTTGAAATAGTGATTTTAGTAAATAGAATTAAATGAGGAGAGCAGCGAGATGACTTCAATTGCTTTAAATTGCGGTATTGCTAGAAACAAAAGATTTTCTGGAGAAAAAAATTATTCTAACGAAGAAGCATTCGACCAGCAACACA
The DNA here is from genome assembly GCA_037389465.1 of Baylisascaris procyonis. Taxonomy (NCBI): domain Eukaryota; kingdom Metazoa; phylum Nematoda; class Chromadorea; order Rhabditida; family Ascarididae; genus Baylisascaris; species Baylisascaris procyonis. The sequence goes on from JAZARR010000059.1 coordinate 1,728,682, forward strand.
ACTTTCTCATATAACTGCAACGCTTACTTATCCTCTGAAGCATAATTGTGCAATGCAGTATGTAAATTATTAGAGTTATCACTGTACCCACACTTTTCGATAATGGGAAAAACTTTTACGAACCGAGATGATTTTTAAGGCAATGAAGCTATTGTACTCCTCACATTGGAGCCGTTCTACGCAAGTACCTCCGAAATGGGTACACATGAAATCAATATTACGTCATCTTGAACCAGTCAGCCATCGTACTATTTCATATGAATACTGCAGGCTACTACTCTGAAGCTAAAGATCCCAAACTGAGATATCTCACTTCTGTTCTGCAAGCGCATAATTCCTGTATATACCCATACTATAAAAATACAGGTTCAAAGCTCGTGTGGATCGCCTGTCAGAAAGTCTGAATAAATAAATCGCATTCACGGCAACCACCACGGGAATTCTGGATACGCAAAAATGAACGCACACAAATAGTGAACGAAAGATTGTGAGCAAAATATATTGCGCATCTAATGAACAGCTAATGAAATGAAGGACGAGAAAGCATGGGATGCCGCTTGAGGAGCAAAAAATCCATGCTATTTGGAGATGACTGACCGGATGGATGCACACATTAGTGCGCACTTCCAATGAATGGCCGTCTGGAGAAGCGTCAGATGAAGTGTTAAACACTTAATGAGCCAACGGTGTGATGTGAGATACTTCATTCACCTATGAGTGCTAAACTAGCACATGTGTTCGCTGCGATCGCTGCAATAGCATCAGCAGCTCCGATCGTGATAAAAGCGCTTCCACACAAAGGAGCAAAAATCATAGTTGCAAATGACATATAGAAATCTTTCTATCAGCATCGGAATCGCAGCAAAATGAATATTTACAATCGTCTGACAAATGAAATTGCCTTCTTCTGCGGATGCAATTCCTCGAGATGAGAATAGCAATATCATATCTTGTTACTGCTTGGTTGAGGCATTCACGCACAACTCGGAAACTCTTCCTTTTCTTCATAGCAGATACAGCTATGTTTGGTGATAGTGAGAACGATAATGATGGGTATTTCATCAAGCTTAATAGCTCGCACTACTTGGTTGAACTTGCAGTAGAGTACCCTAGCAACTAGCTTCTCTCAATTCCCTCTTAGTGGCGTAATCACAAGCTGAACACCAAATGGTACAGCAGACCCATCATTAAGAACACAATTATATATCCCAGATCAACGCAACTCAAATTACGAAACACAGTTTTTCGAGCACACCGCAGATAAATTTTCATTAGCGACCTCGTTCGAGAGAGAACCATTCAAGATAGGTGGGATTAAACTTCACCGAAGACGTCATAATGTTATTCGACACTGTCACACAGGCAGGTGAAACATAGTCTCTGCCTCTTTCCAGATGGCATTCGTTAGAGAAAAATTCAAATCGCAGTGAGTGACTGATCCTTTTCAGCACTCTCTTAACGAATGTAACTGTTTTGCAAAAATATCCAGCATCAAGGTAATGGCGGATTTCTTAACTCAGACATAGGCATTGCGTCGTTTGTACTGCATCACCACCTGCTGCGCTCATGAGCAAAATCGTGCTGTGATTTTAATGGTGCATTGAGAGCAAGAGGATGTATACATGTGCTAAATTAGCAAGCATTTGCACGTATGGCACTTCAGCAGTCTCAACAAGCTCCTGCTCAGACCTTACGAAGACCCACTGATGATTCTCCAGCTCAACGCTGAAAATTTCACCCCGATAACCCCAGAAACGAGGCCAGAGGTCATGGACTGCTCACATTCGACCAAACCTATTAGCATAAGAAAGACGAGATTAATAAGGTTTGTTTCTTAGCCGATTTTGCAATTTCATTCACTGCTATATTCCTATCCCCTTAGTTATCATTCTGTGTGGCTTATCGCTATTTGGTGTTGTTTCTATGGCAGTAGTTAGTGCTCTCTTCACAAATTTTACTGCAACTTCATAACTAAATCAAAAACCACTATTCTCTCTCCACTTCTCTCGAAGCATTAAAATTTTCATCACTGCCAAAATTTATCAAAATTTTCTTTGCAATTCCCATTCGTCAACTTCAATCAGTATGCATACTTGCCTTTTGAATACTATATTACTCAGGCACTTATCCTACGTTCACGATGTGATTACTGCTATTCGCTGTAATTCCTACTCGTCTCTTTCAATTCTCCATATCTCGAGTCCAACTGCATTTGCAATCATCGTTGTATCATCATTGCCGCGCGAAGTAGCATTAACGACGCTTTCGCGCTGCAGCTTCATCCCCACTGTCATTGAACTGTATATCTGTCGAACCACATTTAGTGACAGTTCTGTTCATAAAAATATTCTTAACGCGATTCTCGTTTAGGTCATAAATGCATCGTCCCTTCAGGCTAATTTTTACTAGCACCATAAGCTTGAGCATGCAACCAGCCCGATCCATATATATATATATATATATATATATATATATATATATATATATATATATATATAATACATATTATATATATTATATATATTATATATATTATATATATTATATATATTATATATATTATATATATTATATATATTATATATATTATATATATTATATATATTATATATATTATATATATTATATATATTATATATATTATATATATTATATATATTATATATATTATATATATTATATATATTATATATATTATATATATTATATATATTATATATATTATATATATTATATATATTATATATATTATATATATTATATATATTATATATATTATATATATTATATATATTATATATATTATATATATTATATATATTATATATATTATATATATTATATATATTATATATTATATATTATATATTATATATTATATATTATATATTATATATTATATATTATATATTATATATTATATATTATATATTATATATTATATTAAGCCTACTGGCCACCTCTTCAATATAGCAACCTTTTGCCTCATTTATCAAATTTTCTAATCGCTTGATGGGCGATTATAGCATCTACAGTTCCGCATCACTGTATCGCTGTAATGGTGATCAAAATGTTGTAGATCAACAGCTTTCGGATAAAGCAGAGAAGGGGTGACTACAACACAGAGCAAACTCTCTACAAATGTCTTGAGACAAGGTTCGGCGAGTATAAAAGGATGCCGTATTTGCTTGCAAGGACCAGCATATTTGTAGCTGTCTGTGTGAGGTGTGGTATGACTGGGGGTTGCTTTGGGCGTCCGCACCGCAGAGTGGATCGGGCTTTTGGAGCGCCCGGTGCCGGTTAGTGCCAAGGCTGTGCCGGAGCCCGCGTTCCCGCCCTCCCACTCCGCTATCGTGTTGTCCCACCCGCAGTTATTACTGGCTTTTTTAAGGCTTAATAAAAGCCTTAACTTCTCGTTTTGTTGCCCAACTGCAAAGCATCTGGTCAAGCCTCCGAAGAGGAGCGATTTGCGGTTCCTTCAGGGCAAATTAAGTGAAAAGGGCAAAAAAAAACGGTGCCCGAAACGCTTACATTGCCTTACTTCGTGGCATTATCGATGCTGGAATCCATAACTTTGGGAACTTTGGGAATCGATGCATCCAAAACGATGCTTGCAAATTTCAATAACAAAATTATGTCGCTTATCATGCAAAATACCCAGAAGCAGCGCCAGCAAAAAGCAGAAAAAAAGTTTCACATTCAGTCGGGAAAGGCAAGGAAAGAACAACTTGCTATGACAGCCACGAGGAACAGTCCGAACTTCCTCATTGTTTTAATCAAGATGGGATGACCAGCCACCTATTCCATCTAATTTCCAATGTTCTTATACATGCACATCAAATTGTCAAAATTTCGGCAGAAAACTCCTTAGCGCTTCAAATCCATCAAGTTTACTACATTCTGTTGCTGGATTTCACGGATTTCTTCTAAATCATGTATAAAACAAATAAGTCGGTATAGAACCAAGTCACGGTGTCATTAAATCTGTGCTCTTTTATGGGCCACTATTCACCAGCAAAATCAACCGAATGACGAAAAATGAGCCTCTAACGTTTTACAGAAAGCGATGAGCATACTGCAGTGGCCACATATCAAATATCCACTTGCAGCAGTTCAGCGAGTTCAGGCTGGAATCACAACGAATCAATCTGCATACACCCGCCTGAATATAAAATTGATCATGATCGGAAATACAAGTGGAAAAGAAGGGGCGAATTAGCTGAATGTAATTCTTTGTCGCGCCATAGTATGAACAAGTATAGATAATTCTTATCTATTCCAGCAATAAAGCTCTCTTATCCCCATCATTTTAAGGTGAAACAAGTTAAAGGCTATGAGTCCTCTTCACTGAACCGATTGAGACGCATCTTCCTCGCATCTTCATGATGCTTAAAAATATAACATTGTTTATTTGAAGTTTTCTAGCGTCACTTGGTCGTCATATCTAATTGGTTATTTCGATTTATGAGGATTATTCCACAAATTCAGTCTTGCTAAAAAATCGATTTTCAACGTTTTTATGAACTACGCTTCCCAAGTGAGAAAAACATTGCCGGTTAATTGTTCAGACAACTCTACAAGCACGACATAATCGATAGTAGTGACGGCAACTGGTAGAAGTTTTGTTGGGCTGGTGAACGAAGCAGGGCATTGGCTTTTTACAGAAACTCGACTCAAACACTTCAAAATTCTGCCGGCTATCGGCCGAAGGCACTTGCTAGTAACTGAATTTCGGCCGCAAAAAAGCGACTGTTTTTCGATTGGCAAAAAACGACCGAAATTTCGCTTCCAACATAAGTTCCTTTAGAAACATGGAACTTTCTTTGACGAGTAAAACCACCCTTAGTCTAATTCCATCACAACAGCAACACCAGATACATAAGGAAGTAAAGACAGCTAAAGCTGACGCAGCCAAAATAAAACGGACAACGAATTGAGACCGTACTAGACGCACGGAATTTTTTCTTTTTTTTTGCAGGCGGAAGGTAAGAAACTTCCTCAGAAAAGCAGACTTAAAGAAAAACCTCAGGAAGAGTAGTCAAGAGAAACTGTGAAACATAGACGCCATGGCGACCCATTTTGAAAGTGGTGCTGATGGCCTTCTCATTTTATTTCCAATATCGCACTACTAGATGTTATCCGAACATGATTACAGTACAAGCAAGAATTCGTAGTTTGAAACTATCGAAACATCGCAGTCTCAAACTTGATTCCAATGAGGATGCATGCTTATGCGTAATGTTAATATGAGATGGCAACTGCTTCTTCAATTATCAGCAGGTGAAGCATGAAAAGCGAGATCGATACGAGGTTCCGTTATAGGCACAAAATTGTTCAAGTGAAATTAAGATTGCCTCATCTGGGATGTGGCTGAGTGTTAAATCGTGCTAATTCGCACCATGTTCTTAATCATATTGCTGCTCTGCATGAAAAAAGCAATAAGGCTGTTCGCTAACAAATTAGCTGTCGTAGAAGAGGGAAAAATGCCGCGTCAGAAGATGGAATTGCTAATGAATTTATAATACTCAATAATCTCAATAATCTTTAGTGGAATTCGAGAAAAGCATTCAACGAATTCACATTGAATTTCAAAATGAGCACAACATTGCGTCAGGAAGCAAACCGATATAATCGATGCACCTTGTAATTGACGCTTTAGGGCCCTGAATGAAAAACATTAAGTATTTATTTGGAGTGGTAGTTTAAGAATGAAGGTGGAAATAAAGTTAAGTTCAACTAATATTAGGTTAAAATTAAATTGAATCAGTCTAGTTAAATCAAGAAATTACGTTGGACCTATGCAAAACAACGCTGCCATCTATTCATTTCTAGGCAAAAAGTGTGAAAGGAAGTGTGAAACAGCAAAAGCTTCCAGCAAACACTGCAAATACGGGATCTGCAGAATGAAGGCTTGAACACAATGCTTAACCAGCTAGTTATTCATGATGTATCATGATGTACCAAATAAACCAAGCGAGACCAAATAACAAATATTTCACCGTGTCAACATATATATATATATATATATATATATATATATATATATATATATATATATATATATATATATATATATATATATATATATATATATATATATATATATATCATGGACTGAGCCGTTGAAGTCAACGGATCTCATCACCGGTGAACGCGCATGTGTGAGACGAGTCCAATTCGAGATAAGCACATCCTGTTGCACCTATCGCAGATAAACCGTACTCCTTGATCCGGCCCACTTGTGCCCAATAGTCGTCGCGATCTTTTCTCTTCCAGTGCTTGAACTCGACATCCCTCAAATCGTGCAGTCCCCTCGCGGCATGTTCTCCTCCACAGCTGTCTGTCATGTACTATGTCATCCTTCAGCTCCATTTGACACGCTTTCAGCGTTGCCTTGACTCTATCCTTGTATCGAAGCAGCGGACGTCCTCGTTTCCGTTCCCCAGAGGCGAGTTGTCCGTAAAGTAGTTGCTTCGGGATGCGGTTGTCCGGCATTCTGATGACATGCCCAACCCAACGTAGTTGGGATGAGATGATGTATGTTTCGATACCAGTTATCTTGCGCCTTTTCAGCACTTCAGTGTTCCTTATTTTGTCTTGCCAGTTGATGTTTGCAATTTTGCGCAAACATCTCATGTGAAACTGATCCAGCCTCTTGATGCCTTTTCGATATAGCGTCCAAGTTTCGGAACCGCAGAGAAGTGTTGTTAGCACGACTGCACGGTATACCGCAGCCTTAGTACTCAGTTTCACTTCATGTCTGCTCCAGAGACGTTTGTACAGTTTGCCAAATGCGGCACTCGCTTTCGCCAATCTTCTGGAGCTTTCTGTGTCATTGTATGCTGAGCTTGTAAGTGTGCTGCCTAGGTATGTAAAGTTATCGACAACCCGAAGACTGGATCCGTCAACTGTTACGGCGTGTGATGTGGGCTGCTGACGATCTGGGCATTCTCTTCTTTGCCATGATGTTGTCGATCGCATTTAAAGACTGCAATACTGGCATACCAATTCAATTTCGAATGGATGGCAACATCTTCAACCTCAAACGGTTAGAAGCCAGAACAAAAGTGCACACTGTAGTCATCCGGAACTCCTATATGCTGATGATGCGCGTTAATGGCACATTCCTGCGCGGATCTACAAGATATCATGAATCGATTTGCCACGGCAGCCAACCGCTTTGGCTTGAAGGTCAGCCTGAAGAAAACCGAAGTTTCTATATATATATATATATGAATATGTTCATATATTTCTGTTATATGTGTACATTTATGTTTGGAAGAGCGCCCCCACATGTGAAATGGTGAACTGCATCCCGCCGGGGATGGGGCGTTGTGTGGATCGCAATACCCTCCCCGGGAAGCGCAGGCTTGGAGAACCCCCGGTTCTGTTATAGACTTTTCACATCGTTCATGCTGTTATGCTGTATCCTTTTCATCGTAAACTGTAATAGGAATAACTTTCGAAAATTTGCAGCCTTGGCGTATATTTGGCAACTCGTTTGATATAGAAATCGTGGCTGAAGCCCACAGTTCATATTTTTGCTAGATGCAGTTGCATGCTTTGTTAAATGCAGGTAGTAGCAAAATACTAGGAACTGCTTGCAATGAAAGGGTGTTTGCTTCGCGGCTAGTGAGAGGACACTGTGACAATTTTATGTTGTGTTGGAATAACGAAATGTAGTTAAACCTGTTGCAAATATGATAGGAAATGAGATGAGAAGTGTGCGCTTTTGTCATATGTATGCTACGTAGTGAAGCTGCTAAGACATATTCGATTTGGAAATTTTGGTCCGCGAATGATGGTGATGAAGATGTCAGCGGGTGCCCATAACCGTGACGTCTTTATGCGGAAATGAGTTTGTTTTATCTCCACTGTGAAATTTGAGAATAGCGGCGAAACCGAGTACGCGGGCGGAATACCAAGCTCTCTAAGATGGCAGCTCAACATATTGCACCACAGTTCATTGTGCTATCCCTGCCCCTTATTACTGCGTCTTCTCCTGATCGACGATCAAATTTTATCGTTTGTTTTGTGCTCCCATCGCGTATCAGTTGTGCCGTGCACACAACAGAGTAGAGTGATATGCAGGTAGCGCGCAAAAACCGAAGTGAGACGCAACCAAGCGGGACGGAATAGTACTCAGGGTTCATGACAATGTCAAATATAGTCCGACCTAGAACTCAGTGACGGTCGTTGTTAGATCTAGTAAACATGCAGTTCCCAGCTGCTCTGGTGGGGCACCGACTTGTTTTCGCCTTTAGAAATTATGTTTGCATTTGAAGAAGAATACTGAACGTTGAATGATTATTGAAGTTTTTTTCCGTAGACAAGCAATAAGAAGAGCACCAACAACGTGAGATGCTGACGTTGTCGACGTGTATTCGCCGCTGAGGGGCACGTGTTATCGAGCCCATCAAATGCAATTTGCGCGCTGTCTCTGGACTGCCATGGTTGCTGTTTTCGATGCAGCATGCATTTTTGAATAAATCCTCGACACAGTTTTGCTGCATCTTGCGCAGCTCGGGCGCTAGATCAAGTGGGCAAATCCCTCTCAAATTTTTCTGCTCAATCCTGCAATGAATTTCGCTTCGCTCAATTGCTTTCAAAACCATCAGTGAGCTCCATCACACAAAAGTTACTGCACTTCAAATGCGTTTTCACATGCACCATTTCGCATAAATGCACTTTAGCACAATTCTATTTCAGAAATTATACGCTTCAACGTGTTGCCCGTGTGGAAATTTTCGTTTCCGGAGCTAAAAGTTTCTATTTTGAAATGTGTGTGTCGCATCCATTAATTAGTTCATATCTCCGGAGAAAAAAAATTGGAAAGTAGAAGAGTTATTATAAAGGATAACTTTCTTAAAGAAGGCTATCGCACAAATGCCAACTGAAAACTGCGATAGCTTTTTTGAAGTCTATTTAGTCGTCTTCATTCGCAAGACTACGTCATTTTGATTTGTTAACAACGAGCCAGTTCTTTTCATGGGTGCGTTTTTCAATTACTGAGGAAAAAGCGATCTGATTTGAACTGTGCAAAATCAATTATGCTGCAGTTACACTGTCTACTCCAAAACATAGCAAAGCAAAAAGGCAAAAGCAACAACAATTTGCACTTTATATTTACCATTCTTTGGTTGGCTTATTGACAAAGTGAAATAATATTTTAAGAAAAAAAACTAACTGAGCTCCAAAGGAGATGAGTGTACGAAGACAATGCCAACTAAGAGGCGACTCCCTAACGGCGAGCATTAATGGCGTATTACCGTCTTCATCACCCAAATTCACATCGGCACCATATGCAATCAGAAGTACCATAAGCTCAGTGCTCTGTGCCCTCACAGCGACGCCAAGTGGTGTTTGATCAATAATTGAGACGGCGCGTAATTGTGCGCAGGTGCTGCATAGTTCCGGAATGATCGAATGTGCCCTAAGAATATCGCTACATTATGCTAGGTGGAAAAGCAAATGTTACCGCCTTTTCAAAGGCCTCACGCAGAAAAGGCAATAAATGAGTGTAATAGTAGCAATCACAGCAGGGATTCTTACCGCTGTAAAGTTATGACTTTTTTACTCCGTCATTAATACCATTTAAAATTTCCATGTTTACCATAAATCAATGAATCTTAAGTAATTTAGCAAGCCACCGGTTTAATTTTAAAACACCAATAGCATCCGTCAATTAAATTTCGATGATATGAAGCCGCCCAATAAAGTATCACAGCTGTACGCTTGGCTTAGAAACAAGACTCATTACCTAGTATAATATTTCATGCAGAAATTTATCGCTGAAACATTATTAGGCGGCACGGATTCCAACAGCACAAAATCAACACATACAGTCTATTAAGTTACTTAAACTTCATCGGCAACATAATTGTTCTCAGCGGATTCCATTCAAGGGCCCTTTCTCCTGTCAAGCAGTGGAATCCTGCAGTCAGAAAACGACTCATAGCATCATTGCTAGCAATTATTTCAACGCCGCTGATCGGATATAAAAGAAATGGTTGACGCCATATGTTACAACCAACTATTTTAGGCTGGCTGCTTCGCCTGTAGGGTTTTCGCATTACTTGCGCATTACAACCGACGGAACGTAAGCAAAGTAATAGCACATAGAAAAGCCCGCAACAGCTTAATGGTAGAACACTCGCATGTGAAGCGAGATGTAGCAGGTTCGTCTCCTTATGCGCAAAGGGGTTCTTACTGGCTATTCAACAATGCATGTAGAAAAAACGGTGAAATGTTAAAGCTGGAAGAAAGAAAGGGAAATAAGAACCCCTAACGCTAGATGGCGTCGAAGCCTCGAAAGAAGATATCAGCACAATAAAGGGAGACGTGAAAATTTATAAAATTCGAAAACCGCTAGTTTTAATTGTCCGGAAATTTTGGCTCATCAGCGTCCGCAATTTTGAGCCAATCGAAAGAACGAAAATTGACAGGTCGCAGCGACATTTGATAGTACACTAAGAGGATAGATTGAATGAGAGAGTTACCGGGGCATCATCGTGGTGAGAGGTACATTTCCGGCAGCTGCACAATTGCCCTTGCAGTGGCATACTGCTGCAGCGTTTGGGTCGTATCCGTTCTTCAGAAGCAGCTCAATAATATCGCGTTGCTTATGTGCTATTGCCATATGCAAAACATTCGTCACCGCACATGTTGACCTGGAAGGTGCTCATAAATAAACGCAAGTGGGTAAACAGGAACGATTCAAAAGCAGAACTTTGAACGAATAGAGAGTGACATTAAAAGAGAGATGCTCATAAGAAAAAGGGAAAGGAAATTCAAAACAGGAAATAAACTCTCTCAAGTTTAAGATATGCCCAGGACACATGCCTCGGTAATACGTTACATTAAAAGTTGGCAGTTGCGTTGTCAAAAATGAGCTGAGTAATTCGATTAATTAATGAAATGAACGAAAATGAAAAGTCGTTGCTAACATCGGCACTCCGTGCTGAGAAGATGCATCCTAACGCCTCAGGTGAAATTATCCCGCCATACCTTGATACATGCCTTGTACGGAACATCATTTGCATTCCATATGCAGAAGCCTGAACCCACTTCTAATGCCGACTGTTCTTTTCACCACTGCAGCAAACTTCCTTCCCTGATAATCCAACAGATGAATTTTGAGTTCATGGAAATGGTCTTTGTGAGTACTAAAGTTCCACCTAAAAACACATTTATTAATTGAATTTTACGTCAGCTTTTAGCTGGTTTTCAGCTAATTGCCCACCCAATTTGTAAACAGATTCTTTCCCAGCCGTTTCCCCTTCGGCCTACCACAGGTGCCATATTTCGTAGCTTCGCCTCATTGTATTCTCCCTCACATACCACTACAGAACGTTTCTCTTCATTGTTACGCCATGATCATTGCGAAAAACGTAACAGTGATGAAGTATTGGGAGAAAACGTCATGACAGTGCTTTTTTCGCTACTCTCCAGTTATGTAAGTAACAATTCTCTTAGCTTTCGCTACTTACAGAGAACAAAAATATGCACATATAGCCCAAAAATTTATTGTAATTTACATATAAGGCGTTATGCTTAAATTTCTCACTTCTGACAGCAAGAATTGGCTCCAATTCTCGCTAGCGTCCTCTGCCGCTGCAGGGAATATCAATGCTAAGAATGCTCGCTGCAAATTGACGTCAAGCCCTATTCAAGGTGATATTTCTGCCACTCAAAAAGAATGGCAGAAATATCACCGTGAATAGGGGTTGACTAGAAATGAAAGTGCTCAGTAGAAATGAGGAAGTCTGAAGAATGTGGAAAACCATTACATCACTGTACTTCCGATATGAGTGAAGATCGAACTGAGTGCTATATGACTGTTTCTATTACGTCAGTAAATAAATGTAAATGACGCATGTGTGGATGCTTTTTATACATTTCTGGGAAGTTTCGAAAAACATATGCGACGATATTACATCTGTGTGCATACACGAATGCCTGTCAGTTCGACAACTTCAGTTGATGTAACCATCGAAGCGGAATTGGCGAAATTTGGTGAATGCAACTTTCATTTAAGACATATGCATTGTCCTTTTCGAATAATCAATTCATTGAGTTCTGGGGAAGTATGAACATTTGAAAGCGCTGCGAAAGCTGAAGCAAACTTTTCGTTCTACTCAATGAGCTTTCAAAGGACTTGCAAGGCCTGTAGATTTCGGTAAAAACGTTTTATTAGACAGTGTACTATTCCTGTCTCACATTTCTAATTATAAGTTGACTTGATTGGCGAAACTGTAGAAAGCGAATGTCACAACAGGTTTCTGAGGCACTTTCTCACTCGTCGTTATAAAGCGAAATGAGCGGCTTAACAAATCTTATAACCCGTTGAATTAAGAGATATGAGACGCCACATTTAAATGCTATGAGAGCGACAGACGAAGGTGGCCAACGGACAATTCTATGCGCAACGCTATCTATTCGCCCGCTTAGCTAAATCACATTTGCTGAGCCACACTGTGAGTATTAAGATGCACATCCGTTCATCTTCAATGTTCATTTACTCGCACTTGAAAATGCAAAAAAAAAAAAAAAAAAATTGCAATCAACCAACTGACTTCATCCATGTCTACACCGATGTTACGTATGTTCCTATCAACATTACGTTGGTTTTCATAAGCCTACATCAAAGCCAGCATATGCATAAAAGTGGTTGGCCACACTCGAACCAACGTAACACTTCAAATGGCTGACAAAGCACAGAGGTCACTGATGAACGAAGGTGCATACTGAAATTCTGTCATGAATGCAAAACTTTGATGCCACCTCAAAAAATAAGAACAAAAATAAAGCGACTGCGACGCTAGAAATGGGAAACAATAGAGCATGCTGGAAAAATTGGATTACGAAATGTGAAGAGCTGGAAACTCTCTAGCTGTGTTAAAATACCCGCGGTTGCTAGCAGCAACAAATGTATGCTGGGAAGGATAAACGTGAATACTAGATGCTAGAAAAGCACAACTTGAGTGGAATATTATGATAGTTCTTCCCAAAGCGAAGGCCTCGTTCTGGGATGATGAAGGGGAAAGGGTGAAGGAAGAAAGCGGCCAGCCATTTCCCCAAATTATAATTATCTACACAGGTCTTTCATCTTAAGGAAGAGAAATTCCTCAAGCAAGTCTGCATTTAGCAAAATGAAGTTATTATTTTGAGAAATCTTAACCTACAATAGCAAGATTACTTGATCATATTAGTGTAAACCACAATGCAGCAGTCGTGATGTACCCGAATTCACCCGCTACCAAATATTACCTTCATCGGTTAAGGTGGTTCTATTGCATGCTATCGATGAGGTCGCGAAAAGGCCCCCGCATACAGTGAATGCACTTTCCATAACACGATCTTAGCAGTTGACATAAGCGTTTCTTAAATCTACTTCAGGACCTTTACCACAAAATATTATCCAGCATGGAAAACGACACTGTTTTATAATTCGGTTAACGGTCACTGCACATGACTTCTTATTGAAGGTAACGAGCAGAGGAGAAAGAAAGAAAGAACTACTGAAAAATTTTTAAGCAGAGTTCGATCAACGGTTCTTGTCAAACTGAGCGTTTTAAATCGTGTCACTGAATAACAGAAAGTAATAACCTGCAGCAGTAAATCCGCAACTTCAAATACCTCGCTTTTATTCGCATGAGAATTTCAGTACAAGCATTTCAGATTCTAAACCATTTATGTCAGTTTTATTGTCGGTTTCTCATGCTTAACTGCAAATTCGTTTTCAACGCCCTCACCCCGTGAAAAATTCCCATGAGCGACAATCAATGCAATACAATTATACAAATAGGAATAATACTTTAAAAGAAGCCCACATAAAATAAGGATTAGTAATTTCCCTAATCATGCATCTAGTGTTTTTATTACTATCGAGTTTTACGTCAAACTTATTGAACTATTACAACCCGACCAAATTTTCCTCTTTTTTGAAGCCTCCGAGTAATGAGTTTAGTCGTCAGAGAAACACAAAAGAAAAGCATCGTTTCTGAATGGAGCTTCATAAAAGTACAATACAAATAATTAAGGCGAACCTCCGCATACAGCCTTCAAGCATACACACAATGCCGCGTTGGCTCAATAATATTCTAAGAGAATAAATACCTAATGAGCATTATGAGCTGTTTACTCTCGAGAAACATTTAATGTGTTCATTAATGCATTCATTGCTTTATTCATGGACTGACTTAGGTTTAAGGATGGATACTTACGCCGTTTGGCTAGCTTATACAGGTTTAACCAGCTTTTAGAGCTTTAACCAGCTTGTGGAGGTTTAGTTGGCTATAGAGGTTTAGGTAGCTTGTACGAGTATCAAATTGCAAGCAAATAATTGAATTAACAAGGGCACTTTTATGAGTCGATTCTGAATACCAAAACGAACTGACTCCCTAAGGGCTTCTTGGAGCGAATGGTAATTGCAAGTGGAGGTATTTCTGAAAACCTGTGGACAACTGACCTTCCTCCAGAGTGTGTCGACATCGTTGAGGATGCATTTGATCTGCGATGATTGCCATGACGCCTCTGGGCTAGCTCAGACAGTGTGTTAGTGCTTCCGATGCTTGGTGATGTAGACAGTGGCTTGCTGCCATGATTCGCCAACAATTTATCCACCATGCTCACATCGCCCACGTGTATCGCCTGTGAATGGCATCTACTGAACGCTTCGCTTTCAGCGACATAATGACACTCTATCACATTGGCAATCCTTATCATTCAATGTTTTTTTTGGTAAATTAAGATTAACAGGCTAAGCTTCTTCTCCGATCAGTTTAGTTTGACTATGGGCATTTGAATATCCACCAATTCGCAGCATTCCAACATCGACCTGACCAGTATGATTTTTAACAGTTTACTAATTCATTACCGAGTCAGCGGGTGAATGCAAAGTTTACCTGTCGAAAGCCATAGAGTGCAATTTTTCTGGTCATTCGACATTAGATAATCAGAATTTACTCCTAACTTCCAAATCACAACTAATATACCTGCGTCGGAATGCATTCCGCTTGATCAATGTTCATTCACCAACAGCATTCGCTTTAATCCGGCCATTCTTCTTGATGTGCTCACTTAGTAGCATTGCCGAAATCACACTTGGTAACGCTGTTTATAAAGACCCTCTCCTAACGCAACCTCCATCCCTCTCCCACCCCTTTACCGCTCCCCTAAGTTCTACAATTCTTCAGTGACACCGGGAAAATTATTTGTTCCAAGATCGGGTAAATTGAGGCTTCGTCTCGACTGCAACATACAATCAAGAAAACCCACCCTCAAAATCCGCGAAACTTGTAGTTGCTGAACTTTATATTCAGGATTTTATGGTGCGAATTTGAAAGTTGAGGATGCGCAGCTGAAGAGGTATGTCATTTTTTTAGTTCAGAATGTTGAAAAACGTACCTATGATTAGGTATTGGGGCCTTGCTTGCAAAAGCCCCATATTTCAAGTTGACGACTGAATTATTCGCTTTCCGGATTGTTTGCATATGTATTCTCCCCACTCTTGTTAGGTAGAAGGGTATTAAACAGTATCGTGTATATTAGCAACGACAAAGAAATATTGGCAACAACGAAGAAACGTGCTGAGCACAGAGTGATCGAATTCATAAGAATGAACAGAAGACAGCATATGTAAATTAACAGCTATCATACTACAATAAAGCGTCGCTGGCATAGGTCGAGTGGTGTTGCCTTGTTCCTTCAAATGTCATTTTTCTCCTAATCAGCACACATAACCGTTGAACAGCTACTGTGCGAAAGGGCACTCCGAGCATGGCAATGATTGAGACATCTCTAGAGTTTGATCATAGAAATCTGGAACCTCATATGCATTACCACTAAAACTTGCAAACGCGACCAAAGCGATAGTGACTTGCTCACGAGTAAACCTACCTCAAGCATCATCTCCGGGAGATTCTGAGTAAGTGATGGCTTATGGTCATCGCGAATGGCGCGCTGAGCAGTGAAGGTAAACGAGCGACCGGTGTCAGTCGGCGTACCAACCAGTGATGAGCATTCACTGCTCTCGCCCGTATATCGCCGCCCTGAATGAACTTTTTAATTATATACTTCATATCTGGAACCCTATTCTTTGCTTTTGCCCCGCCTTCCGCAAATAGTGAGCAGCATTTGGTCACTTAGGAAGCCGCCCTATGTTTAGAAGCAGTGAAAGCGCAAACTTCCAAACAGTTCGTTGTGCGCAAACAATCCACAACGACCATTTCTGGTTTTCACACCACGACATTCTTCAACATCCCTCATTGCAACTAAAAAAACCGTATGGTACTGACTAGGTGACTTTTCAGCACTTCTTCGATATCTGGACGCCCAGCGTCAGTTTTATCGAAAATACGTCAACCCTCTGTTCCAAAGTCACCTACCTACACTTGGGCTTAGTCCAACGTTATGCAACACCAGCCTTCCCCTTCCCCACTTATCTTCCGCCTTTCACTATGTGCTGTTCAGATAATGCATCATGCACCTTCTTCCTTTGCTTTGAAGGGGCAGCAGCGATACTTATGCGTGAACATAAGAGTCCTTCATCTGAAAGTTCGATTCATTTTCCCCAATCCTGGCACTAGTGAGCGTCCGCAAAGGACGTCGGACTTTGCTGGGTGGCGATGGTCCGTCCCATCCCAGTGTGATGAGAGGCAGAACCGCGGAAGGTAGACTAGGTCGCCGTTTACGATGTTGAAGGAGATACTTAACAGGTCCTGGATTAAAGACCTGCGATTACTATGGGAGACACAATCCTGAGTAGCTTTTCATGAAATTTCGCAGTCCTCCCTTGTTCTTCCCCTACTTCCTCTCATTATAATAAACTTATCGATATGTGCGAGCGCTACCGATCTGTGACGAAATAACACATCTCATTCTCTGTGAATGTCCTCGTCACATTTCACCGGAAATGTCATACGTTGCATCTATATTTTCCTCCCATCAGTGATGTGTGACTGCAAGCATCTCAAAATGATCGCTCCGCATTCATCATATGCGCATCGCATGGAGCACCCTCTGCTGGCATACCGTAGCTGTTCATTCCGATATGATGTAAAACAATTCTCACCCACGTCGTAGTCTTGTGGCCCGCCTACGAAATCGAGAAACCCGTGGCTGTACCATGAGTGCGGAGAATGCGTGGCCCTGCCACGCAAGAGAGGGATCCGTGGGGCCACGTCGAATTGGAGTTTTGTTCTTGAATGAGGTCATATAGCTTGATCGCCGGTTTTCAAATCGAAAATAAAGGGTTTGGATAATGCGGAGACGCGTCTCGTAGTCCTTCATGTTTTATGGTCTGGACTATCGCACTGTCTTGTGCACTTCCGGTGTGAAACCGCTTAACTATGGCCGCCATGAATTATATATAGTATTGTGTTTTTGAATTGTTACTCTGATATCCCGTTTAAATAACTTATCTTTTATTCTGATCAATCGATTTATCATGACTTATAGCCTTTAGCTGTTTCCACAAGACACCTAACTGTGAGTTCAAATTCAAATTTCTTTCTTTCTCTGTTTGCTCCAGTATGAATTAAACTTCCTATTGATGCCGTTTCAGCGTCTAGTGTACTAGTCGCACAAAGCATCTCCCTTGGAAAAAATCCATTACTTTGTGTTCAACTGACACCTACTTTTGATCATCGTAATTTTATGTTTTATTTCTTTCTATCTATTCGAGGTCTCGATCTTTCTTTATTTATCTTGGCGAAAGGAGGACTCTATGATACCAACAACAGCAACCAAATTGTTTTTTATTGCTTCAGTAAGTCACATTTTTGTTAATCAGATATTAGAAAAAAGAAAGAATGTGTGATGCTGAGGCACCAAATGACTCATACGTGAATCTTCTCAGACTTGGAAATCAAAGCAGCAAGCGTGAACACATCGAGTCAACCGCAGCATATTTTTGAAGACACTCTTTACACGTGAACAACGACAATTTCCATGGAATAAGGGAAATAAACGAACTTCATAGCACCATGGCACTGCTTTCATTGAAACTGCCATTTGACAACACAAAATAGGACTAAAAATTCGATATTGATAATAACCAAGCACAACGGATAGGGATATCGATCGAAGGTAGGACGAAAGAGAATGAAAAACTCATTCGCAAGTTGTTGCAGCAAAAAAAAATTGGTAGAACTCGTTCATGAAAGGTGTCTTAAAATTGCTCCATGCATTGTTGAAACGTTGGCGATATACTTTTCTGTTAGCGCAAGTTCACGGCGCACTTATCGACGCAAGGAAGTATCAGGTCATTACTTATATAGAGCTAAAACGCTCACAGTGCACTGCCTGCGCCGCAGAGTGCTTGTAAAGCACCAAAAAACGGGAAGCGCTCTTGTCAACACGTTTAACTGTGAGAGTGTTGTCGTTAAGCAGAGACCGAATTTCAAGCAGAAGGCCACGCAGAGAGGGCAGCCACAAATCCTCACTCTCATAGTAGTGCTGTGGATTCCCCTTTTCCTACATATTCCCACATACACTGACGTTGGTTAGAAAATCGTTCACTTAAGAGCAAATACGATCGCCTTGGCTGAGCACTACCACAACGTCTTTTCTCTAAGATATGTCGCTTAAAAAAGTCTATTGGATCAAATCAGGCACTTAAGAAATGTCTCTGCCCACAAAATAATAAAAAGCTGATTGTTGTAGGTGCTAAATATTTGGTGAAAAGATTGTGTTGCTCCAATAAAAACGCTACTTTTAGGTATCAGAAAATAGGCTGAAAGAAAAGAACAACTCGCTCTAGAGGAATATGTGCCCCTTTATGAGCGCAAAATACGCAAAACCCATACGTGAAGCGGAACAGGGGTCAAGGAGAAGTCAAGCAGTGATATATGCCGATGTTTCATTGAGTACGAAAAGAGAAACGAGCAGTGCAGTGAGATGCATTTCAGTAAAAATTAGCGAAATTGGTCATATTAAGGCACATTGAGAGGGTCTTCAGTGGCTGCATTAAACCGAAAGGAACCCTAAGCAGAGGTGCTTGAAGAGAATTCGCAGCCGATAACTAACGAGTGATTGCTGTACTTAGATTTTGACTGCAAAATACGGCAGCAGCTGTTGTTGACTTGGCTGCGGTAAACGCACTAAAATTCTTTTCAATTCACTAAGGTTATGGCTCTCAAATGAAGTTTAATAGCTTTAAAAAGAAAGAGCAAGATGACATTCATAAGACAGACTTCATTTTGAATATTACAATATCTTTCAACTAATGAGCCAAAAATCTTTCGCCGACATCGTTGAGGCTCTGCGTTCATAATGTGCGAATTGATCAGCTAGAAATGCGTCAGCTGCCATTTCTAGCCGATATATCTTGTCGTTTTAACGCCACTGACGGCAATCCAATTGTAAGCAACACACCAATGCACTAATGGACTAGTTTCTCCAGGGCGTGATCTGCCATCACTTCTTTACAGAATTTTGTACTTGAAAGGTCTTTAAGTTGAGATAAATAGCCAGAATTTCAAAAATAGAACACATTGAAAACTGCAAGAAACAAAGCAAACGTAAAACTTGAGAAGTAGAGGCAACCTGCGTGAGATAGCTTCACACTAAATGTCAAAGGTAAAGTTGCGAATGTAAAGTTGGTAGATATTTTGGAGCAAAAATCGCCTTCTTTCCGAAAATTTTCGTCTTTAACAGTGAAAAACTAGGTCGCCATATGGCTAGAGACAGCGCGTCATACCTACATTGCAGCATAATTTTCCTCAGTAGCTTCATCAGTGCTCATATGCAAACTTAAGCATCTTGTTGTTGCTACGATTGCTCCACTGAAGTGTTGGGTGAACCTCAGGTAAAAATGGTCAAGAATACAAACCTCGAGATCCATTTCTCGTAGAACAAAAGAGTGCGACATAGAAATTATGGTCCACTCAGTAATTATGCAACACGATGATCAAACAAACTTCATTCAGTGCAGCACATGTTCGTCAGTGTTCAATGTTCAAATTCCGACAGACATCTCTAGTTAAAGGAAAAAAAAAAATTCTTCAACATGGCCAACAAACTCTGATATTTTTTCTTTATTAAAGGAATTCTGCTTTCTGTAGTTGCACGCCTAAAAGTTTTATGTATTAATTACGTTTTGATGTCTTAGAAATTAAATTATCTAATACCACAACAAAAAATTTGTAGGAACTTTGCAAATCAATTCAGAGGACATCTTTGCCATTACTAAGAGTAAAACGTTGAAGAAATGTGAGAGGCAGCAATAAGTAAAAGAAGACAGAAAGATTCCAGATGGATGATAACGCAGAGGACAAACAATCTACACTCTAAGAAGAAATTCTTGGAAGCAAGGAACTTGGCAGATGATGGATAAAATGAGATATTTTTGGAGAGTACAACCGATGATTACGTTTCGCGGTGATACTCGCCTTTCGCAACTATTCTTTCCACCGCATCCCGCCCCCTTTTTAGCGTCTGATCGTTTAAAGGTACTAAAGTCGTCATGCCAACTGTAACTTGGCTGCATTTTGTATCCGAGATTCATGGATCAGTGAATTTCTTTGTATTAGGAGGAATAAGTGTCCCATCTAAGAAAGAACCGGCTCTGGTGACCCACAAACTTGAAAGCTGGAGTGAATGAAAATTTGATAGATCGCGAAATCGTAGCATCATTGCTGTGTCAGGCTGATTCCTGGAACAAAAGCGAAAGGAACCATGCAAATTTCATTTGATTTCACGCATCTGCTCTCAAGCAGTGACGCAGATGGGCAGAAATGACCTCCGCTACACGTGTTTTCTCTGAAGAACAGGAAAAAATATGGAGAACATTGTCAGGGTGTGCATTCGATGGCACACAGGATTGTCTGCAGAAAGGATTCGAAAATCTCCTTTTGAGCACTTCATTGTGGTTTCACGCAAAGCGAAATAGCAGAACCGGTGCTCTCTTATTTTCAAACAAACAAATGAAGGTTTTCAAGGGTGCACAATGATCAAAAAGAATAGTCCAATAATTTTCCGCCTTCTTTTACGTTCCTAATTCTTCTTAAATCAGTCTTTGGCTTGATGCCGCCGTTTCCATTGCTTCAATGTTTAATTGGATGACAGGAGGGAGGATATCGCTACTCTACATGCAAAGCAGCACGTGTGAACATATATGCATGATGAAAGGTTTAATTACCTAAGTTTGAGGCGTGGTTCACGAAGCAGGGGAAAACTGCGGGCAAGTGTATGAACGGCAAAACATGGCAATATTGCAAGATGAACCACCTCAACGTTATCCGTATATTGTTGGGTAACTGGCAGAGGCAACAAGTGGTCACTGACAAGCAGAAGGCGTCAATACCTAAAGTAGCGTGAAACCCAGGCCGGTCGCAAACGGGAGCCCAGCGACCGGGATCGTCAGCTCCAGCGGTGGTCACGGTCGGATTGGCGCCCGTGGACATATCAACGGTGTGCCAGGAACGCCGCATATCAACTCCGGTCTGGCTATGGTAGACTGTGGAAGACGAGCAGCAGCTCAGTCAACACCAAACAACAGTGACCTAAGTTTCATTTTTAACAGGAATTTGTTTTACTTTGTTCATTTCTATCGTTTGTTCACAAAACCTTTGAAGGCATATTAAACTATTTGTTGACCTCCCTACCAAGGTCCAATATATGCACTGATAATTGTTTCTAAGGCAAAAGCGCATGTATGATTTGCGGTAACGGATGGCAGAGAAGTAAGACGGACAGTGGGCAGAGCAGAGAGGCCACGGATAAGGACCGCTGAGGAATTTTTGATGGAAAAGCAGTTTTCTTTGAAACTCCAACAACATCGCTTTCAGATTTCGCATTTATACAGCATATTGCATAAATTACGATTCTCGATTTCAGTTTGCAATCTGCGAACATCAAAGAAAAGAATGTTTCATGTCTTCTTTGCTGTCCATCGCTATTGATGCATTCAGAATTTGATGTTCTTCGATATCAGATCTTGCTATGCACGTTCATTTGTTTTGAAGTGCGCCCGTCACTATGCAAAAAATTCCCTGGCAATCGATTTGGTCGTCCCGTTGTCCTGAGAAGTTCAGCGCAAAGAGGACACTTTTGGCTCCGCGAGTCATCTGCTATTTTGACATCCATAACCCTCGGGTTTCAAACGCTATATTTCTGTATTTCAACTTGTGTTTCGACTGCAGCGGTTTCAACTTAGTAATATTTTTGTATCCAAAACCATTCATCGCTGGAATGCCACTACCGATTCAATTGAATTCGGATAAAAGTGATTGTTTTACTGTGAGAGGCTCACAGTATTCAGTGGAGTAAGTTTTAAAGTGACTCGCCGAGATTTGATTGACCACATTGCCTGGGCAAAGTTCCCTTCTCTTCCCTCGCAGTCGAGAGAAATAACTTGTTCTATGGGCGTGAAACGTTCGCTATCGCTGCTATAGGATGTCATGATTTTGAAGAAGTTATGTGCTCGCTCAGTACCCCGTTTCTTCTTTCCCCTTCCCTCTAGCATCATTGAGAGTTCACATGTTCATAGAGCCAGTGATTTTATTTAGGGCGGTGGGATCGTTTCTACGTATTAAGGTTACACAATACTTTCCTCAGAATACCGTACCAAACTTTAAAAAAAAAAAAAAGATTTAAACGGCAGAATGAGATGAGAAGCGAATCCTATGCAAATGGTTCTTATTTCTGAGTGTTTTGCAGCCTGGCTGTTTGTAAAATGATCCTCCAAAAGCCTAGAAGTTGGAGCGTTATCAAGCCTAGAACTTCCTACTCAGTAAATTGTTCTAATAGTTGCCCACTGAAACTGTAGGGTAGAGCAAACAGATATTCGGTCAAAAATATTAAACCGAAAGTTTCCTGAAAAGTAGAGAGAATGGATAGAGTGATAGGTGATTTAAAAGCGTTCGCATAGGAGTGTAATCAGTGTAATGTTCGAAGCGACTTGTTGCTATGCGGTTAAGCTTTAACGCTACTACCTCACTGCACTCATGATGGAAGCACGCATGTTTGTTATATCTTAGTGCTTCATCGCACATCGGACAGCGGTATATTCTTGTAGACGTTCCCTTTCTAAGGCAGTATATTAGTTAACTAAGGCAACTTCACAACGGTATACTGGAGTACAACGGTGTAGCTTTAGACCAATAAGTTTAGCTTCCTCCGTTTACAAGGTAATGGAAACTATAGTGAAGCAGTCAATTCTAAGTCACTCCTTATGGTCTAATCAATCCCGCCCAATAGGGACCTATCCTCGGCCATTTAATGATGTCACAATTACCATCATGCGTTAGTGAGTGGGTCAGTGCACTTAACAAAAAGAAGCAAAGAGATGATGTTTACGTTGATTACTCGAAGCCTTTTGATGTGGTTTGTCATTAGAAACTCTAGCATAAGCTGCACGGCTATGGGAGAGACGGTGCTTTGTCAAATGGATGCGGTCATTTTTGTCTGAGAGGACCCTTAAAGTTAAGATTGGTGAATCATTATCGCAGAGTATCGCAGGTAGGTGTTTCTCATGAGCAACTTCGCGTCTTACAGATAAACTCTCAATACTGATCTATGCTCCTTATAGATGGAATATGTCTGCCATTAGTTGAAAATGCTACCCGTTACCTCGGTCTACTGATAAGCCGCAATCTTTTAGTGCGATGAAATATCTTCGAAAGTGTTTAAAATAGTAAATTACATTTTGTGGCCGTTGCAGCACCGCAAATTAAAACCTTTGTAACATAGTGTCTTTCTATTGCTCACCTGTTTGGTCATCTTACCTAACCTCTGACATCAAATGTATTGAAAACGTCCAAAAGTAGTTCATCTATATAGCTTTCCGTAAGATTTTTCCTGGACCCTATAAACTCGACTACACTGCATAGCTTAAGATTTTTGAGCTTGAAAGTTATTAGATTATAGAAGAGTGATGATTAATTTGAGGTTATGCTAAAATTATTCACGAGTTTTCTGATTTATCCTTCCACAATCTCTTCGCTTGCGTTACCCATTGCAATCGTCGTGGTCACGGTTTTCATTTGGCACGCAAGACATGCTCAGAACAACGTTCTACGCAGTTTTCCATTACAGAATGTTGCACGCTTGGAACTGCCTTGCAGAAAGCGTTTTAGAGGCTGCGAATTGGACTGTATTTACGTCTCATCTAAAACATCTCAATCCGCGCTCCATTGTAAGAATGGTTTACTTATGACTCATCAAAGAAATGCCAGATTTTAGAAAATTGATGCAACAATATGTTTTTCTGTAGTTTGAAGTGTTGTTTTATCGTACATTCTCGACATATATTTCATTTTACATCCATGATACATGCGGATTTATGAGATTCTTATACTCCGCTGCTTCAGTGCACTCTTCTTTTTTTTCTATAAATCAAGATTATTCTCTTTATGTGTCTTATTTGATCATTTATTTGTCAAAGCTTTTTTTTGTTTCGGACCGTACATCACTTTCGTGGAAAACTTCTGATTTTGCATTCTCACTTCTTTTACGGAATTACTTTGCAACTGCCCATGTCAGGATCTTGCGGAAGGAGGCTAGTGGAACTTCATTCACCGTACCATGTTTTAACAGTGATGCTCCATTTGGCCGTCCTATAAACTCATTCAGTGGGCTTCAACTGAGGCAACTTAAAAATGCAAATGTTTACTCATTACGAAACTTTGTTCTCTGGATATCATTGTTTGAGTTTTTTAACTCCCCTTCCCAATCTATACTTCTACCAACGGCTGTAGCATGTGAGCATGTAAGACCTCTTCTGCATAGAAATTTCAGTGCCGAATTCGTGGCTCCACGTGATAGGAGTGCAGAATTCTGTTGAAACCATAATGGCGGTTACTTTCAGATGACTTCGGATAGAAGCAGAGGTTTAGATGTGTCAACTTTAGTCTCCCAGTCTAAAACAGTTGTGCATAGCCAGAAATTCAGCCTCATCAGCCCCTTTAGTCGTTAGATAAAGCAAAACAATCCCTTCAATTCAATCTCCGATGGCTGAGCAGTTCCATGATCCCAATCATGCACATCTGCACATCAGAGGTAACAACCCTGCCTCTCCAAAACCTTGAAATACGGGCGGAAAACCGAAGCGTGTACCTTGTCGACCTAGTTCAGCGATGAGCGCTGCTTGCGACGGACTCCGTTGGAAGAGCAGGTTTCATAAGATGCGCGCAAAACGTGTATATCAGTCATTATCTCCTATACGAAGTACATATTTGTCTGTCTTTTACGTTTACGCATTTCAAGTGTATCCTTCCCTATAGAGGAAACTTTCTTTACGGCAGGTTTAAGAAATTTATGTGGAATTTTACTAGTTTTTAACGACAACTGTATCCGAGTGACAAAAAAAGAAACGCGTGCAGAATTTTCAATGGTTCCGTTGACGGAGCGCAAAGTCATCAAATGACTTAAGAGCACATATTTTTATGTGCTTTTTGCATTCTGGTGTAAATCATTATGCCCTCGTCCTGGTCTGTGTCTTTTTTGTACGCAATGTTAATGTGTGTACGCGTGTTGGGTATCTCATAATATTTCCGCCTAAACTTATCGATTTTTTAACGCAAAGAAACTTGCAGGATTTAGAGCGGCAGCAATTTTTAAATCTTTTCTGATTCATTAATTCTAGGTTTGATTTTACTGACCTATGATTTTGTAATGATATGTGAAGCTGAATGTTTATTTGCGCTAATCATTCATCACTTCCATCTGATAGCACCCTTACGCATCTCTTCTGCCCGAGTGTCCACTCGATTTGAAAGCTGTTCATATCAGTGATGCATTGATATTTCCTCCTTTCCAACGTAATGATTGTCGATATTAAGGTCGCAACACAGACCGCTTTAGTTTCCCCACCATTTTTATAAGCTAGTTTAGAGAAAGAAACAGTGACTGTCTTTAAGGAACACAAGTCACCTTACTTACTAAAGGAAAATGTTCCGTTCAAGAAAAATCGGAGCATTTCCTAAAAGAGAATACTTCTTTTCAGGCAGTTAAAGGATCCTCATTTAACTAATTAGAGCTTTTGATTAGAGAGGTGGAGTTTATTCGGCCAAAAGAGCTCTTATAAAAAGAAGGAGAATATCCCTTTCTTTAGAGAAAAATGTCCTTATTAGGATAAGGAAATAGTTCCTCTTCAAAGAAGGAAGAAATTTTTTATTTGGAGAACGAAGAGAACATTGAAGAATTTAAAGAAGATTATTCGGCTCGCCTACTCTATGGCACCATAAAGCTTTTTAGACTTTTCAGAGACAGCACATAGCTTCGCCATGCTTGTCGGACTTGTCAGAAGTGTGTGCATTTGTGCATCTCATAGCTTTCTTGGAGCGTATCGCCTTATGGCGCCTTTCCTATAACGTTACTTTGGAAATGTGTTTGCAGTGTCGATGTGTCGCAAATGCTACAGCAATATGCAATACAAAGCTTTTTTGCAATCTGAGCCCACTCTTTGCAATTGCCTTTCATGCGGAATGCTGTATACCCAACTTAGCTGCAATTGTAAAACCGCCTTCCTACCGAAGAGTTTTACTTTCATACGATTCGATCTGTATATGTCTGTTTTCAGTTTTCTCTCGTCGGCTCATTATGAAGATATGCTACATTATTTTAAAGTCCATCCCCAGTAAAAAGTACGTAGGTCCATCGTTGATTATGTGCCCTCTAGGAAGATGGGAACTAGTAAAAGCCTCTTGGTTGTAAAACTCCACTTTGAACGTCTCTCTGTCTTAAGACAGAAAATGTTAAATTTCTTCTTGGTTATAAGTCCATATTCCTGCCCGATAACCAATCAAACGTTAATGGTCACTTGAACCTTATTTTGAACCCATATAGATAATCCGCTGATCGTTTTTTGAGAATTCAACGGACACACTTTCCTAACCAAACAGGGCAAAAACTTCGAGAAGTTCGTTTGCCAAAGGGTTGAGAAATTGTTTTCCTCATTACACATCCCTCTGAAAACTAAAGAAAATTGTAAGCTGTGCCTCGATTACAGGTCTTTTTCCTTCCTCTTTTCTTCCTGAAAAATTGAGATAATCATTGATTACAAAAGTAGTGGTCAATAATTAAAATTATGTTCTTATATTCATTCTCGGCTAAATCCCTCTTGAATTATGTGTACCAACTCGCTGAGAATTTCAAGGATATAAATCAGCCGAATTGCAGGCCGATTAAAAATGCAATAGGATTGTTGCATTCGTTCGAATGATCATTCGAAGCGATGTTTCCCTGTAAAAGAAAGTTTTTATGACATCACAAATTTAAATACTATTCATATACTTTCATCAATCCTACGAGGAATACTTTGAAAATTGTTATGTTGAAATGTATGTGCATACGTCCAAAAAACAAAATAAGCAAACGTCATAAATTTTGTCAATCGTATTCACTTTTTTATTTATTCATTGTTAAAAAATCTCCACTGAAAACGGTTTCTTTCGAAAAAGTTTCTGAAAGTGCACTTAAAAATTGGGTTTTTGTATCGATTCTTATAACGGCAAATAGCGAGTTGGCTTGCCAGAAGCATAATTCGACAAGTATTTCTCGATTTTCGTTTCTGCAGTGTTGAATGTGGTAAGCAGTGTTTTCAAGCTTACAGTTAATGGCAGCTTGTTGTTGCATCAGTAATCAACGTTAATAAATTAATTTATGCTCATTAAGTATTGAAAGTAATGTTTTGTGTGTTTTGTCCGTTTTTCTTATCATAGTTTAGAAGGGATAGTAACAGAGAGCATTTTTATGTTGGGCCATGCGGTCGATGCTTGCTTTCGATTGGTTATACTTTTTGTACTTTCTCGCTTTCGTTCCGAGCTCTCATGAATCATAAATTCTCGTGATCTCATCACTCGAAAGAGATGGGAGAAGAATGAATATCAAAGAGCATTTGAGTCGGTTCGAGTTTCTTTCTTTTTGCACAGTAGTTTATATAGGCAATGAGGTGTATTAAGCAGCGAGATATTTCGAATGAAAATCGTGAAACAGACTTCCTCTCATCTTTTGAGAATTTATGAAAAATACACTTTTTAAACGAGCAGAGCATGTGTTGAATTTTTATTTAATTGCAATGTAGCATTTAATCATTCATTTAAACGAAATTCATACTGAGGGCAAGCTTTCATTTGTATAGGTTGTACATTGAAAGTTTGCATTTTTTCAAACAGAATCAGTTCAAAAAAATTCTTTATTTCATGAAGATGCAATTTTTTTATTAGTACGCATTGCTTTTGTCGATGTAGTGCGGGAACGCACGCACTTGGCTCAATATAAGCAATCAACTTGGGAGGACGACCTACTTTCGATCAGCTGCTTTCCACATTGCTCTTACTACCAAGAAAATTATGCATTTTTGCGTATCCAGTGAAAAAAACTAAATTTAAATGCACATGCATGTGATGGATTTATAGATAAAAACGTATTGCGTAAAACGTGTAAAACGTATTGTATAACATTATATATATAAAACATTATATATTATATAAAACGTGTATATATATATATATTATATATAACATTATATATATATATATATATATATATATATATATATATATATAAACGAATGAATGAATCTGCGTCTTTCATTTTTTCATTTACATCTTTCTTTCATCTTTCAATGCTTTAATTTTTTTTACTTTCGCGTATTTCATATATGTTCGCGGTATTTTCTCTATATAAATGGTGTTTATTTTCCGTTAATGCTTGAATTACTACTTCCTCAATAAATGAGAACGAATCAAAGGACAAAGGTGACTTCATTAAGTGCAGTGTGAATTCTCTGTTTTGACTCCATGCAACACTCCATGAAATGCATCCCGAATACGCAACTATTCAACTCACATCAAAAAACTTCTTCGCTCGCGTTCGCCTGCAGCGATCGATTTTCAATGTTGTTGCGGATGCGTTGCGTTCGTTCGTCCGTTGCTTGGCTGGCTGACTGGCTGCCTGCTTAGCGTTATATTCGATTGCGCTAACTACATCTTCTGCCAGCTGAGTGGTGTGCCGCGTTTATTATCGCCAATCGTAACGCTGTAATGAACGTGTCAATACGAGTCACTAATTTTGCATTGAGGCCTTTGCTAAACGAACCTAAGTTTGCAGGTTTCAATTGGTGCACAATATATTCGAATTACCTCAGCGGAAAGGCTGCAGTTTGCGTTTGTGCATCGTCGGCGGCTTGACAACGGAACTCGCCGTCGAGTTCATCACCCAAAAAAAGCAACAATGAAAGGTGTCTTTGAAGTTCATCTGTTTTTTCTTACTCCTCTTATCGTCAATGGTTTTTTTAATGATTAGCTGCTGGCTGCTAACCTTGTTGCGTGCAATGGAAGGCAGTTCTACTCAAGCGATGATGAAAAAACGTTTAATCGTTTTTTTCAACCTTTTTAATCACTAAAACAGAGAATTCGCAAGGCAGCTGATTAATACTAAATCTCTTAAATGCGACATGCTATGTTGTTTGGCTTTTTTGTAAAGGTGTTCAATTCAGTCTTTCGAATTCACCAATTCTAGAGGAAATAAAATTTCCGCACCACTTCACTAAGGTTTCATTCATTGAATACAGTGAGTCTGTGATGTTGTATAATTTCTTCATACAATCCCATCTCCTTTCTGTTTCCGTCTATGATTGTTTCGATTTCTGTTGAATATCCTCTAGTAGGCGAAGAGTGGACGACGCATTTCATCGATCTCTGACGAATTAGTCCCATTTCCCGGACGTTTGTTCTCTCGCGTGCTATTTGTGTGTTTGGAAAGAGAAGAAGCTTCTATTGATGAAGGTAGCTTATATTGAATTCAATTGCTTCCCACTTGTTTGTGAGCTGAACTCTAGCGTTTACGCTTGTGCGTTAAAGGTTGCTGTGCGCTGGAAAGCGATGCCTATTTCAAATCAGCATACCTAATTTGCGTGGCGTTCTGCTAATTTCGAGCTATACTTATTGCACACCTAGTTAAACTTGCGCCTCATTTCAAACCTCCATACCTCTTGCACTAAACCTCTATATCTTTTGCACTAAACCTCGATACCTTTTCACGTCCACTTCTCGCAGTTTTCGCATCCCAAACATGACGTCATCACCCAGTGTTTGTGTTACGCACATTCCTAGCGATGATTTCATCTTTTTTTTCACTAGGAACAAACCATGGAAAAATCTTTTCGAAATCATTCGTGCAAGCGATGATCAATATGTTTTCACAGCGTTTAAAAAGAAAAAACCCGAAGTGTTTGTCTTTGGCCGTGAAATTCAAGAATGTTCTTGATGCAATTTTTGTTTTTTTGGTCGATGAATAAAGCCAGATCCTTTTCATAGAGAGGCGTTTAAGAAGGATATTTATGCTAGGTCGCGTGTCACAACCTATTTCATATTTCTTTGATTTCGGGCCATCGATAGCGCAGGCCAATTTCAGTCATTTGTTTAGGTGATGCATGCAGCTGGGAATGCCGGGGTACCCCTCAAGTTAAGGGGAGGAGATTGGGAAGGGGATAGAGAAGCTGCTTGAGGGAGGAAAATCCTCGAATCGAAGTGAACCTCGCAAAAAGGCTGCAGCAGCGTTGAAGGATGATATGACAAGTTTCACAAACACGTTAAAGCTTGATTTTGAAACCTCTTTTTTTCATATGTCGTTTTCTTTAAGAAACAGATTCTTGTAGGTTACATAGAAAATATATCATATTTAATCCCCGTTTCGAATAACCTTTCAACAGTTCATTTGCTGCTTGCCGGTGTGAAGTCGAAAATGAGCCTTTATTATGTTGCCTGAGTGATTTTCATCGAATGACGTATAGACGTGAGCAGAACGTTCGGGATTAAACAACCAACATTTCCCTAACTGACTTCGGAAGCCTTGATCAGTTTGGAAGTGATCACGGACAGGTTGATGTAGAGGTAGCAATTGACCATAGACAGCTGAGGAGGGCAATGTAATTCAAATTACTAAACTGTTGAAGTGTACAAAAAATGCAGTTGATAGTTTCAAAAGCCGAGTGGATTAATATTTTGAAATGAAGAGATTTGCAATAAGATGTATGGAACTTTTAATGTGAATCGTAAATAGGTTAGCATATGGAGGCGTTGCAATTTTGGCGCTATCCATTACCTAACGAAGAATGGGATAGTTGTCATGGCAAATGCATCGTAGGCATTAAATCGTCGCGCTCGAGGAATCCAATTTGCGTTGAAGGCACATTAAATCCTTATAGCATCAATTTTCACTTCATTAGCTATTTTTACGTTAGAGAACACTGAGTGCTACTGCGAACACTGTTCTCAAATTCGATCTCTACAGTCTGGAAATGCGCATTGATAAGATAACGAAATGAGAACACTTCTCGAGTATTTTTGAAAGGAGTTAGTTGATTAGATTACAATTCAGCAATGCAAGAAGTTTTTCTAAGTGGAGGCATTATTGAACCCCATACTTACAACATCTAAATTATTCTAATCATTCACCGAACTGATTGAGCCGCTATGGAGCTGTCAGTGTTATGCAAATTTATGTGGTCTTCAACGATCCCAAACGGAATATTTACAGCAATAACCTCGCGCTAACACTTTCCATCGGTAAAATAGTTCATACTAAGTGCCACAAACACTTTTAAATATTATACTTGAAGCAAAGTAAACATCTGTTATGTAAGATGTCCAGGGGAAATTATCTACACTGCGTTATATTTTTGCAACTTCTCTTCGTTTTATGAGTTAGTTTCACTTACATCAAATCAAATATTCACCACTGTCAATCCGAATCCACATGGGAATTCGTACTGCACGACGACGGACTGCGACCATTTATCCAAAAGATAGTAATTTTCTTATGACACTCCATGCATCTACAGATATCTTTTTGCGGACTTTTTATGTTTTCACGTAATACTTTCAATTTATAACGGGGAGCTTGTGCAGTCAATTTTTTTTTTTAAATTTGAACTTATATATTTCTAAACATTACATCAAGTATGTGCATTTGTGAACGTATTCCGGACGTTTGTAGAATTTTCGTCGCTGAGAATTGCCAGATTCGGTTTTGGAAATATCTTCTGGAATGTTTAGTATTTATACTGAAATTGTTTTGCAATTTTGGGTTGCAGCTTCACCCCAATTGAATTTGGGAGCCCTTGAAAAAATGCTTTTAAATGCAAAGAATTCCCTCGGATCAGGAGCAAACGCGGTATTCCTCACCTCTCCTCCCCATCTTCGCATCATTTGGAATCAAACATGCATTCATTTGGTGCGAATAGCCCTTAAATGTTCTCCGCATCAATTTAATGCGTTAAATGCTTGAGCGGTTAAAGGAAAAGGGGCGGAAGTTTTTGGAAAAGTTTTGTCCTAAAAAGAGCTGTAGTCTTCATGTGGTGAACGAGCTCTTTTGATGTCTCTTCGGAGTAGCTGATGAAGGCAACTCTTTGATCATCGCAGAAATTGATGCGGAACGAAATGCTTTGGAGACATTGATGCAAGAGGCTAGTCTTCGTTTAGCACACATGCAAAAAGTCTATCGTGAGGCCACTTGATACGATTTTCCATTTGTTTTCGTTTCAGTTGACTCGTACAGAAGTAATCCAAAGAAAGCCTCAAGGGATTCGCCTTATGCGTATTTCGCAATTTTTTTATGAGGGCGCATTATTCGTCGATCGTCTTTCTGCACTAGTAGCGAGTGGACATTCTAAATGATGAAGTTGGGTGGCTATGATTGACACAAGAAGCGGTCGTCTATGCCGTATTTCACATCGATTCATCAACGCCGAAACGAACTCACGCTTACTTGAACATTCCTGAGACTTGGAATATGCAGACGCATTTCGTAGTCAATCGAGCGGTGCGTAGGAAAGCATATTATTTGCAGTTTTGCGAAAACAAACATTGTGATTGAGAAATGAATGCGTCATTGGGATTTTCCGTATTGGTGTTGGTGATTTATGCGAGTGGTTCGATAATTGCAAAAATGATGTGTTGAGCGCTCGCTTTTTTTCTGAAAACTACGGGACCAAAGTAGAACAAGAAGAAGAACGTTTATTCATATTATATGAGTGAAGAAAGCTGCAATAAGCAATGATGTATATATAGTAGCAAATTAGCAAAAGAATACGTAAAGCACACGATTGTAGTAGCAAGTATAATTCAAGCACGAATCACATACAAAAGTAACATACTTATTGGATATGTACAAAAAAAAGAAAATAAGAGAACAGAAAGGAGAGAACGAGAACGGAAATAAAGAAAGACATCAGAGTAGAGCAATAAGATATTCGGTGAACTAAATCAGTGATGATTTTCAGGTGAAATGAGAGATGTCTTGCTAGTTGGTTTCATTATTGTCATTAGTATTGGCAAGTAATTGATAGTAATTATCACTAATGTTGATCCCCATTGACCCCACTTTATTTTTTATGCAAGTTTTCGACTCTCAAATCAAATTTCAGGCTCTGACGACTCACTCGGAAGCTTACTCATGAGAAAGTAGTCCAGTTATGGCAACAATCAAAGTAGAATATATTAATTAAAAGAGCTTGACGAGTCCGACTTTAATGAGTTCTCAGAAAAGGATGCATAGCGCGTTGAGTAAGTTTGAAATGAGAGCATAAGCGTTTACATTTCAAAATCATCAACGGACTATTTGATCGGTTCATACTTTGATTTATATGTGCTGTACACGTAGCTAATCAGTGCATGACTGCGGATTTCTTGCGGAAGATTTGAATTTACCTTTGAAATGGACACACGCATACAGTGCCCTTCCACATAGGCATAAGGGCACACTGATTGTACCACACACTTCACAAGCATCTCATTTATAGTAATATGAACTTATATGTGCAAGTTCTCCGATGGAAAAGAAAACAATTAAGTGTTTTAGCCAGAGCCTATTGTTATCGAAGGGGGGAGGGAGAGGGAGTGTGATTTTTCACATGTTCCTGACGTTTTTTTTAACTTGAAGTTTCAAGAAGTTTCTGTGGGATATGGAAGTGGTCGGATTCTTAAAGTGCTACCGCTTTCTTAATAATATTACTTTTGACATATTTGTTTTCAGTGCTCGAAGAATATTGCACCGAATTTATACTACATTCATAGGCATTAAACGAGCATTGTGAATATTTCCTCACATTGCCTGCTTTTAATACAGTTATTTGTGTCTGTGAATAACGTATATGACCGCATTAGTGGGCGATGCATTGAAGATATGTGAACGAAGTTGAACGTGAACGCACACTGTCACCGTATTAGGAGCTGAAGTTGGCTTCAGTTTGTTACATTCGATTTTCCGTTCTTCTTTGCTTGCATTTCATTAACGGACTTCATTGCTGCATTTGCCTTCCATTATTTCAGTACACATCTTTTCTTCGCTTTATATTCCACTAATGAATTCCGCCACTTGAAACTGATTAGAGAGAATTTTTAAATATCGAAATGAGCGGGTGTGGACGAAAAACAAGGAGCTGGCAGGACGTGATGAGGATAGGAGAGGGTAATTAAAAGAAACGCCTAGGGGATGGAACGGGCAAAAAGTTTCGGTTGCACTGTCATGAAACAAGGCCAATGGTTGAGCCAAATTGCAGCCGTTTTGTAATTAGAGCGCTACACAGAATATAAAGGCACTGAAGATTGGTACGTCAGGGCTGCATAGCAACATTGTTTTCAGTAGGCAGGAGGGGTCTGAGTACTGCCTACGGTAATGAAGAGTTGCCTAGGCTTGGGCGTCGTTCTGTTTACACGTTTCGAGTAAATGAACGGTGCACCTGCGAGAGGGCAAATAACGAAGGTTTCGTTGACTAGAAGTTTTCGCTTGGCGTTGTGACATCACGCAGTTCATGATAACAGGTAAGAAAAAAGGGAAAGTGATGTAACGAAAGTTCGCACTAGGGTTTATGCGTTGAATTGTTTGCTGATTGCGTCAGAGGCCATCAAATCAGCCTGTCGAAAGAAGGAAAAAGTAATTTTTGGTGCAATGAAAGTAATTTCTGGTGCAAAGGCGATATCAGTTGGTGGATTTGAGCTGCAGAAGGGATAAGTATAGGACCGCACCGTCCATTTCACTCGCACTAAAGGTGGCCTAAAGTTTAGGTGCATTTGATGGTTTGCATTGCTGACTACATAAAGTTACCTCATCTCTTCGTTGCTCGCTTTGGTATGCTCATAAGTCGTGGAGTCATAAACGCTCTCAGTTTACCTCTGTGTTTGCATCGTCGTTAGTATTGCTATCGTCTGACACCCGTTGTGCATCTGAAAGCTTTGTATGTGCGTACATGTTTATCTGTGTTCAGCTCGTGCGTGCCATATACTAACTGTCGTGAAGGTTTCTGAAGACACCGAGACAACTGGTCCACTCACCACAATTTGATATCATCATCTATGCTATTGGTCGATGTTGCTTCTAGATGTCGTCTTCTCAGCATCTTGGGTGCGGTTAACTGTAGTGCAGATTGCTTGATTCTACATGAAACGTAGCTGAAGCGTGGTTATTTGAAATGTGATGACCAGCTGAGAAAATTTGCTGGTGGAGGTGATTGAGGAGCATATTGAAATGGCCGAATGAACGGGATGGATCGACGTATGGTCTTGCGATGGTGCAGAAGGCGTTGATGGCAGCCGCGATAGAGAGTCGGCACCGATGGATGTATCGTGATGATCGTTCGTCGCCGAATGTGGCCGCAATTGCTTGTGCTGTTTACTCTGTCGGCTGAGCGTTTGCCGATGTCGCCATCCGCATTTCCATTCACACACCTCACACCACTCCCGCTCTATATGTGTGTGTGTCATCTTTACGTCCACTTTTCACAAAATTTGCAAGGCACTACATCACAGCTGATTCCCAAGGATAGCACCTTAAATTGATTCCCTTCTGTTTTTTTTTGCATTTAAGGCAATTTATGAGTGCTTTCTAGTAAAAAGAAATTAGTAATTGTTTTTTGAATAGTTGCATATTACTCAAACATTTTGTTTGTTTCTTTTGTATGAAGACATTGGATGTTCAGTTGCTACAGCTTAGGCGATAGCCTCTAAAAATGTCTCTATAAGTACTTAATAGATGTATATTGAGAGGAAATGGGTGGTAATAGCGTCTAGAATTGGCAGAAGGAAGGAAGGAAGGAAACGTTATGTTCATACCTATGTGAGCCGATGCATGTACAATGTGTTGTAGAAAGCATCTCGGATAAGCGAGTCTTCATCACTCGCTGACCATCGCAGCGGCTATTTCTACATTCGTTATGCTTTATGTTGCAGAGGCTTGACATTTTATGGGCAAGAACGCAAATTTATAATCAATATTTCGTTTATTCCCTAAAGTGGAGCTACTTGGCATTTTTTGCTGTACATTTCTGCAGGGATCCCATCTTTGATCGGATTGGCGATCGACGAGCTGTCGGAGGTCGCTGTTGTTAGACTACGTCTCGACATAAAAGTTCAGGTCAACCGCTGGAAAGACCCCACTAATCCGTACTTGAAAAAAAAAAAACCATGCCTGGCATTAACTACTGGAATATTTAAAGGTTTATCAGTTGTTATTTTAGAAGCTTAAACGGTTTTATTTGTAACTTTGATCTCCGGAGCAGACAGCAAAAGCGTCTGGGTCGCCTGTTGACATTCCCCTCCACCTCCCTTTGCCCTTTCAGTTTTCAAGGAATTCCGTCCGCCGCTATTTTTGTTTGAAAGGTCTGGCCTTGAAAGCGTGTAAAATTGTGCATTTTCAGACGGTTTTTTTTTTGAAATTTCTAAAGCGCTCATCTGTTTTCTACGTTTGTTAGTCATTTCATTATCCATTGCTTTCGGGAAAAACTTAAAATTGTGGTTTTTCTCCTTACTATGCAATGGGGTAGTGAGAACTGACCATTGCGGTTCGAACAGCTCGCCAAAAATCGCCCTGCATATGACCAAATTTTCCCTCTTTTCTTAGCTCACTGGACGGTCATGCAAAGTCGAATCGTTCCAAGCGCTAAATCAAGCCTCATTTCTTTTCGCAACATGCTTATTTATCGTTAACTAGATCCCTGAACGTTTACTATCGTCGCCAACCAATGCAACGATTGTATGACGGGAATGGCTGCGAATAGATTTGCAGTAGGGAACTCATGGATGGATTTAGATCAAGCTCGACATCCGTTCTAATCGGGATCGAGTCCCACTAAATGCGTTTCTGTGTTATCATGAAGCTTCCAAATATTTATTTCGATCGCTTGTCATTCAAACATTCTTCGAGCAGTGCTTATGGCAGGTGTTATGGCAATTAGCACTAAGCGTAAGCATACCAACCACGAATTCGATTTGCGCAGTTGAGGCTAATTTCAGTGCAGATTATTGTGGACGTGATTGTTTGAACGATGTTTAGCGCTATTTGATTCGCTCATGTTTATGAGAACAATTCTATATGCGATTTAATAATACCTTAAAATAAATTCAACGAAAGCTCATTCTGTTTTTAACTTCTCTTTTAAGCGCTTTTGTACGGCTGACTTCAATTAAGTGTCCATTTAATGCATACACGACTAACGTTTTATGACAAAGCTACCTTCATCTGGCTCAGATTTAGATAATTTCCATCGTTTGGTGAAGAATAAAAGCACTTTCGGTGACTGGGGTCATTTCTGGCTATTTCGCTTTTCCGGGTAAATCATTTAACCATCTCAGCTGCTGCGCATTAACCGAGTGAGTTACTGCGAGAAGGCAGCAACTAAGCTGTGATGGAGCGCCTGCCTGGAAGGCGAAAGGTCACAGGTTGAGATCTTACCTGCGGGCAGCGTTTTCACTCTTCATTATGAAATGCTGCTTTCGTTTGCTTTTGCATTACAAAGGTTGATAGTGGTTTCAACACTGCCATTTCGAGGCACCATTTTTAAGGGCGATCCCCACCAAAAATACTGTCGTATCCCAAGGCGCTAATGAACACTATTTTCCACTAAGTTTTGAAGGAGAGTCCTACTTTTACCCCAGCTTTTTCAACGGTTATGTCTGTTCATTACAGTTTTTCGACATTCGAACTGCGAACTAAAAAATAACAATTTTTATCAGAATTCGTGAATGTAAGCAGGGGCGGGGGAGGGGGATACAAGACGGGCTGAAGCCGAGAGACGGTGGATGCAAAGAAAAAATTT
Source organism: Baylisascaris procyonis (assembly GCA_037389465.1). NCBI lineage: Eukaryota > Metazoa > Nematoda > Chromadorea > Rhabditida > Ascarididae > Baylisascaris > Baylisascaris procyonis. The sequence continues at coordinate 1,766,720 of JAZARR010000059.1, forward strand.
CAAAAAAAGAAAAGTAGTTGAAGCCATAGCCGAATGGTTTATAGATTGCATATGTTTATGAGTTAAATCACTTCGTGAAAATATGTGGAGCAATTCGACCAAACTGCAGATTTTGCCCTTTTTTGCTTTAAATAGTGCGTCTCGATGAGGTCGGGTTCAAGTACTGATCTCCTCTGAGTAGTAGATAGCACTGTAAAGCAGCAGTTTGGAAATCTTGGCCAATAGAAGTTTCGTTAGCAGCTAGTACATCAAGTGCTTCGTAAACTTCGAGATAACTCGTCACTTCACCGCTGCTTGCCGCATATCTCTTAAAGGGGACCAGCCAGTCGTATCATTCGGTTTTGTCTTTCATGTAGTTTCCACTTATGTGGCAGTGCGTCTTTTCATTGTGTTGTCTCCATTCTGGTTGTGTATCACCGTTACTCTCGCCAATTAGACCATTTGGTATGCTGTGAAATCCACAAAATCTTCATAGATTTCCTTGCGAGAATCACAGTCAACAGAGGCTGCATGCATATTCTGGACAGTGTTGTCCATTGAATTCACAAATGACCTATTCTTATCAAGAGGGCACAAAATAATGCGGTGTGTCAGCAAGCGAGGGAGCAGTACATATGAAAAACAGAAATAAGCGAATTGCATCCGCACTTAAGTGACCGAAAAATGAGATTGTGTACCACTCGGCGGCAGAGGGATAATAATTCTTCTAATATCAAAACGCCAGCGATGGCCGCCCAGCAGGAGAGTGACCAACCGATCTTGTGTAACTTTGACAGAAAGACCACCTGGGGTGATCTGCGATGCAGGGTGGATTGCTCGAAGCAGACATCGCTTTCCACAACAAAGCACTAACTAATTCTAAAAACAATGGAAACGTTGCAAGCAATTTCAACGATATCATCACGATTTAAAGTCAAAAATCACATTGGCTCATTCGCATGGTTCGAACTACTTTCGAGCCTTATGTTGTAGATTACGTTCCCCCTCTCCTTATCTCCCAGCTTGAATATCCGCATTCGCTGGAATCTTCCTCACATCACGTCTTCTATATTTCAACAAACCGCATGAATTTTTCCCAGCGCAACGTTCATTTTCATATCGCATCTGCGACCTGCAAGTGCTGCAGCACAATGCGATCCTGAATCCTGTACCACAATGGCATGACGCACATTGACATTCGGTTAAGACTGAACACGTCCAAAAACCTCAGTCGGTTATTGATCTGAGGTATTCGGTCCAGAAATATCGTTCGGTTGCCAGCTGAAGCGCTCAATACAAGCCTTGTTATGGTTGGGACTGAAAAAAAAAGAAAGTGAAAAATGAACTTTGGTGGGCAATTCTACCGAAATTTGCCAGTTGAAATTCTTCCACTCGTTCATAACCACTAATTTCAGGAGGAAGTCAATAGTTTACTGCCGCAGCCAACTGAAATAGAAAGTACGAAAAGCACCAGCTGAGAATAAGGCGATGGCAATGACGCAAACGACAAGCTGCCCTTCGACGACCGATTTTTCACAAGGTGAGCTTTGCTTCCATTTTCTCGTGCTGTTTCCATTTACATAACCACAACTGTGTCTAGTTTCTCATGTTTTTGCATTACAAGATAAGGCAGTCAGTGATCTCGGTCGGTTTTTGTGTTTACCGAAATTTTCATATCAGCCGCGGGAATAGCATTTCGCGACGACAACCATAAGGTCGAAGAAAGTGCAGAAATTTGGGTTCAGTTTGCTTGCAGAAATTGGGCAACTTTCCAAATGATTTATTTAGGTGTCTCGAACTGCATCATGATGTTACAGTGCTCAAAAATGTCTTAATCATATTGAGGCAGTTTTTTGAATGTTCGTCAGCACTAGTGAAATGCGGTGTTTCATCATCGAGATTTTCGACATTGTAGCGGTGTTGTTGATGACTAACCTCCTATATGATCGCAGAGAAAATCATCTGCTGATTTTTTCTCTGATCGTCGTAGCACTTAGTTCGGACTATTTTTTGGGAATAAATAATAGTAAACATGTTGCTTGTTTATGATGCCTCCAAATGGAGGGCGTGACATTCGATTTCAGACGTCTTTTCTAATGAAAACGAGCCGGGAAAGAGGTCAAAAAAGCGTTTGCGATGTGCGTTTTTTGTATCCATTGTTATCGACTCTTGTTTCTAAAGATGAGCAAATGTCTGCGGTGATCCTTCAAGTAAACGTGATATATGACGCACCTTTAGCCGAGTTCTTTTCGACAAGCCATCTTCGTTTCTTTGGATGAGTTAGTCTGAATTACAAGTAGGAGCTGGTTAAACATTTTGCACTCCTTTACGCAGTGCTCGTCCATGTTTGCAATATTTTCACTCGTCGTTGTATCAGTAGTACCTCATTGCAAAACCCTATCTCCCAATTTAGCAGCTTTGTTGCTGGCAGCTTCGCTCGATGTGCACATTGAAATCATATTTTCGTTAGTGTAGTGCTGATTAATCTAATGGTCACTAGACAAAAGTAATTGCAATTGGCAAGAGTATGCGATAACGCGTCATTAATCTTGAGCTGCTTCCCGAACTGCGTCATGAAGCAATCATGATTCTTTACAAGAAAGGCCTCAGAGAGGAAAAGAAATAATGCGATGTATTATTTAAGTTATTGGCTTATTGGTAGTAGCAGTGAAGAACATACAATGCACTTATATTATGATTCCATATCACAGGCAGCTTTCCCAGTAATTAAAGGTAGGTGAATTGATCAAATGGCGCCTAAAGTGCATTAATATAAATAGACGGAAAAACTACTGACCGCTGAAAAGTTGGAAACATTGCACATAGGGAAAGAAAAATATTTTCGCACTTACTAGATTTGGAACGAATGAACATCAAACGTGGAGGGAATGCTATTTGTAAACGCCGCTGATGAATGCTCGATTAACTTTTAGCACATTTGATAGGGTGTTTTCATTAGGGGATTTCAGGGATGGTTGAATGCACATAATGCGTGTATTCATCACTCCCTCAGAGGATGTTCATATCGATCGCTGTGTTCAAAACGGCCTTATACTGCAGTCGGCAGCCATGTTATAAACGGCACCTGACTGAACTCCTTAAACTCACACATGCTTCATGTAAACTTCCGCTGGTTGAACTCAGCCGAGTAAAGTTTACCACATATAGAGGGTATCCGAGAAGTGACCTCATTTAAGTTTACCATTGGGCACTCCTTATGAAATAAATGCCACGCTTGATCGACATTTGTTGTCGTCGAGAGTGGTTAACACTCGTTGTGTCATCGGGAAGCCTCTTGCTTTGCTCCAGCTTCAGAATCGTGCATCCGTCCAGCTCCTCGTATGCAAGATGCATCGATAAGTGACCCTGAAACAGCTGACTATTGTTGATATCCTCACAGTATCAATTCTATTTCCTTCATCCTTTTCTGTGTTGTTTCTTAGCTGCTAAATCAAGGCTCCTTTTACAACGCTTCCTTTTCACTCTCTTCCTTTTTCGCCTTTTTTCCCATTTTCGCTGTTAAATAGGAAAAGTGATAAGTGATTTAGTTAGCAATCGCTCATTGCTACAGATCTTGAGGATGTATAACGGTGACGGACATTTGAGCCATGAGGTAATTATTCATGCGTTCGATGGTGGTATTGCCGGTAAACAATAGATAAATGTGCACTTTATGATAAAAACCTCTGCAACGAAATTGCATCGACATGAGGCAATCCGGACAATTTATTTTAGTTATAATGATCTTTCCATATGGCATCGTGGGCATATTGTTTGATCCATCTGAATGGAAATGAGACAAAACGGAACAAACGCAAGAGAGGGGCAGCGCTATCGGTGTTTTTGTTGCGTAATCACCAGCGATTAGGTCAACAAGGTGAACGACTATAAGTGGCAGCTGGGTGGAGGGAAGAGGGGGTGGAGATAGCAATGTCGCGAAATCTCTCATTTTCCAGTTTTGATAACGCTTAGGCGGACATTACGCAATCTCGGAGGACGAAATTTACGAAAGGAATCTTCCATTTTTAGCCGCAGCCAAATATCCATCAACGATGCTTTCTATTTTGCATTCATCCTTCCCCGTCTTCTGCGATGAAGTTTTTATTTGTTCATTGAAGCAATATTTGGCACGAGTATTAACGAGCATTAATGAACAAACGTTGCAAGTGGGGGGTATGTGCTTTTGTTCTTGCAAAAACGTTGCAAACTGTTGCCAAGAGTATTTTCGGATACGTTTAATTTAGTGCATTTTCCACACTAGTTGTATGCGCTTTAAGAATCTGTAAGTTTATATCAATATCGTGAAAACTCGTGTTGAAAAGGCAGGCTCACGAGGGCCATCGGTTTACATTATTTCGAACGATATGATCGCCGCTTGAGGAAAAAAAGCCTCAGAAATTTGTGAACTGAGGAAAAAACGGGAAAATTAAAAAGAAAACCTCTCGTAGCAAGCGACGATAAGCTAAAGTTCCGTTTATTTTTCAGGCGAAATGTTGAAGAGGGTCATCATTTGGTGGTTGGATTTAAATCTTGTCGACTTGTATTGACTTCATCTAATCACCTTGCAGTGGAAAGCTTGCTAAGGTGAAAAAAGTTGTGTTAAACGACCTGAAGATGCATATTGTAGACCGATGCGTTTACCTCAGAATCGAACATAGCGAAATTTAATATGACATTTATTTAACATTTTAATGAGAAATAAATTTGATTTGTCGTGCCCCCCATGCGACCTACTTTCATTTCGCAATAGTTTTTACCGTCGCACATTGAGTAATAGTCGAAAAAAGGCGCAGGATGTTAGGGTCGAGTTTCTGTCGCTGTATCGGCGCTTACGGATCCAGAGTTTCACTGTGAGCACGATTGTTTGCAACTACATTCTTTTTTTGCACATATTAACGACAGTTAAAGTGATATCGTGTATCCCTAAACTCAGGCGAAATATTGAGGTTGAAAGTTGAGGAAGTCGAAAGCATCCTTTTTGAAGCAAAATTTGAGAATTGTTGCAGCGCTATAGTAGTCACTCCACCGTCCAATTTTATGGTCTCGCCGCAAAGACGCGCGCGATCGATGGCGTGCGTGCGTGCGTCATTCTAACGGTTTTGTTTGGAGGTCGTAGCTGATGACGTTTATAGTCGTTGGTTGAAGTCTAATAACTGAAGTGATTTGACAACCGTCACGAAGGAAACGGAAGCTTCGAGAGGCCGCGCACGCATACTGCCGATCTCGTGCGTCATTGCAACGGTGCTTGCGAGAACGTGGGCACTTATTTTTGCACCTTTTTAAATTTTATCTCCTTCGAAAAGATTTTTTGACAGTCATCATGCTATAGGTTTGTTCGAGTATCCTTCTAACCGATTAGCTTCCAGTTGCTTTTTTCACATGGTTTTTTCTTAGACAACGATGGCCTTATGTTTAGCACACCTTATTGTATTCAGAAGCTCCCTTTATTCGCAACACATTCTCGCTCTTGTGCAAGAATGAGCATCTCATAGACCATGGATCATCTTGGATCATCTTTCCAAATGTATGCGGCATTTCCGCTGCTTACCCCTTTTTATACTTAGATGTGGTATGTACCTTCCTCAAATAAGACGAACTCGTCACTTCATGATCAACGTTTTACCCCCTGCATTGATTCTTTATCTCGAGCAGTGCACCCACAGTGCAACTATACTCTTCCTGTCTCCCTCTGTATGGCTCGTTCAGTTAGAAATGTCAGCTCATATCAATCATCTATCTCCATAAGGCCCGCTTGTGCGTTTTGATTTTATTGCTTATCGTGCAGTGTTTGGTGTTCGATTCGTGCACATAGTGCTTGCCCTTTACATACAACAGCAATTCTCATTCATATTATTTGCTAATAACTGACCGTAGTTCATTTTCGTGTGAATTGATCCATGAGGTGGAAACACAGCTGTGGAAGAGTATCGTGCACGGTACGTAATGGCCAATGAAAAGGCTTTATACATATACATATACATATACACATACATATACATATACATATACATATACATATATATATATATAATATAAATATATATATATATATATATATATATATATATAATGTATAAAGCCTTTTCATTGGCCGTTACGTACCGTGCACGACACTCTTATTTTATATATATATATATATATATATATATATATATATATATATATATATATATATATATATATATATATATATGTACTTATTTATATTTATATAAGTAAATGAGCAGATACCGAGAACAAGTGATGGTGGTCTCCTTCCTTCTATCTATCACAGATTTCTGCTTTGTATTTGAGTGGAATAAAAGCTCAGTACCTGGTTGGGACAAGACCATAATGAGTTTCGGTGCAGTGCATCGTTTTATTTGCGCCTCCCATGCTTAATCATTGCCTAGTGCAACCCTCTAAGCGCCTGCACTCTTAACCGTCTCACTTTGCCGCCTTCGTTTTTTTCTGTGACATTCGAACAGGTACATCAGTATATGCGTCACCATGAAACTATTGCATTTCATTATTCCTTATACAATTCGCGTAGTTTTTTATTTGTCCCTCGAGAGTTCTGCTCGATGTTTGCAGTAAAACATCGGAAGGACCTCCTCTCCGTCCTATCCAACCTATCACCCGATCTAGCCGTAACAAGCTTGTGCTGTGGAGATAACATCCTTCCACTAATTCCCGTGCAAAAAATGATCTCCATCTTGCTTCAACAAATTTTCTTCCACTCAAATAACTTCCTTCCCTCACCTCAGTATGAAAACGTGACTATTATACACTTGTTTATCTGAAGCGCTACCAGTAGTGTTATTGTGTGCTGCAAAGATTTTAAAAATACCATCTCCTTCAAAGAAATCTTCGGAAGTGTTGGGACAATTGTGACGATTGTTTTCATTGGGGATGCTCTTTAGACGAGGCTGTATTGTGATACGTTATTTGATGACGAATTTGTTTGGAGAAGCATCGGTTTTGTAATTGCTGCTTGTAGGCGGACAATCGCTACCTCCAATTCATGAGGCCCTTATGCCGTTGCGGCAGACGCGTCCTCTGCCGTCATTATGCGACGCACTCTCGACAGCTTCGGAAGGTCAGCAACAACAGCCACGACAGCAGTCTTCGTTAATGTGTAACGCGGCGAGCAGCCAGAGTCCAGTTGCACCCTCACCGAACAATGCAAACTCAACACACGATTCGCATACCGCCTCCTCATCGCCACTCCCTGTTGCCACCACGTCTTCGTTGAATTGCCCTCGTATAAATGGGCCATCACCTACTCCTCAGCATGGTACGTATACAAATCATTTTTATGCAGATAGTATTTCTTACCATAGTGCTCGAAATGACTGTTATGTCATACGTACGGGTCGGCTACAAGTAACTTCGGGCTGGTGTTTTGATAGGCGACTGCTGTCGAACCGGCAGATGTTGGTTGCTTTTACCTCCTGAACAACACAGCGCTGAATACAGCAAGCAGTGGTAGACATGACAATCTTCCGGTGTCTTCCCTTGTTCGAGATTGAGTTCGGGTCTGCGCAGAAATTTGCAAAAACAAGGTGGCAAGCGGAAAAGGGCATGAAGACGGCACAGCGTAGATTGAGCAAGGTGAAAAAAAAAAAGAGAAAAAATGCATCCATAAGTAGTGTGATGTGAAAGGACCATTTCCAGTGGAACCGTCGAGGGTAATTGTGATCGACAGATGAGTGAAATCGATAGGCGGTCCACTTAAAAAAAGAGCGTGCCATGGAATCACAGAAAACCGAAAAAAATTAAAATGTGGAGAAATATTTTCGAGCAGGGAGTGGGAGATCATAGGGGGCACCTTACGAAAAGCGGCCTGGATGGGGGGGGGGGGGGAGATCGAGCGAGAAACAGTAGACTGCGATAACCTGCATGAATCTGAGACTTTGAACAGCCGCTTGGAACCAGAGGATTCCTGAGTGCCCGCAAAAACCTATTGGTAGCTAAGAGAAAGGGGAAGAAAGTGATGTAGCTGTCAGTAGTGCAGCAGGCAGCCGTAGTATACGTGGATATCGGCAATGTGATGTTTGCGAGTCGTTTGAATTTGTAGTCGTATAGCGTTCCATTGATGTAAGTAGGTTGTAACAGTGAAGTAGTTCGCAGCACAGCGTTTTCCAAAGTGGAGTGGGTTGAGGGTGGGGGCTGCGAGAGCGGTGTAAATGACACCACTGAACCCTTGTTGTTTCCTGTTTTTGTCTATTGGTTCTCCATTTGGTATCACAGGGTGGGAGATTCTCGTTAAAATTAATGAGCGACTAGTTTCATTGAAGGATTGTTTCTTTGATTACTCTTGAAACGCGCTTCGAAAATTACGTAATTAGAGGATAGAGACGAGCATTGTGCAAAGAACTGCAGCGAAAATATTGTAGGGACACACGGGATGAGCTAAGAAACTCTTGGACGCAACTGAGCGAACTTGCAGATATCTGAATACGTCTTCTGTGCTGCTACTTGCTCATTTATTAAGGGAAATTTTTTGTATGCAATGACTCTGAAGTGGGATTTGCCACTTACATTTTGTGACGAAATTCACGCTTGTCTTTATTCACTTTGACTGCACCAGACAGCACTCTTGATGGCACCTAGACATAAACAGGCAATACGCTTCCTTCGGCCATTCTCTTCTAATAATTTTTAGGGGAGGGAAGAGGTGATAAAAGAACCTCGCACAAATCGAACGGACGAAAAGAGATCAGACCTGAAAACTGTGGACAGTTGCTAGTGAAAAAATTCTGCGTAAATAGAAGGAAGTTGAACAAATGATGCAGAAAAGATACTTTGCGCAGAGTGGCTTTTGATGAGAGAAACTGAATACTGATTTCACATATCTACGGATTATTTAAGCATCATTCCTGACTGCTTATGTGTCGTGTTTTGGAAATTTTTATGAAGGCAGCAGCCTCAATTAATGAAATGTTTGACAACTCAGGCTTATGTAAGCCAAGTACCGTTGTAGTTCGTATACAGTGAGTTATTCATGCTTCCTCAAGAAAATTCGCATTGGTTATAGTTTCGAATCTTGGATTGCATGGCACGCAGATTGTTTTAGCTTACAAGTTCCCTGCAAGCTTCCTAAAGCTTAGAGAGATGAAGGATGGATCGAATTTGACTCTGTGGAAAAGTAGAAAGTGTAAGAAAAAAATCATAAAATAAAGTGGCTAAGATCATGCGTTGCGCTTCATTTTTTTGGAGAAAAATGATGCCTATTTGTGCTCCGATAAGTGCTACAAAAACATCATGTACTTTGCAGTGTGCAGTACTGCTGTTGAACTAATAAGTAAGACACCACACGTTTTTTAGAAGACACCGAATTGGTATATATATATATATATATATATATATATATATATATATATATATATATATATATAATAAGCGCACCTTTCTTCATTTAATTAAAACTCCATCATACATTCAGCGATATTCTAGAGAATGACTGGCAGCGTCTTATGCATTGTACAAATTTTACGGCATTGCAAAATATAACTCCATCTTTGAATAAATTCCTGGAGCTAGCTGCAGTTGACTGCTCTATGCGTAGAATATTTATGTTGGCGGATGCACTGTGCTGTAACAGGTAGTGGAACAGTATTTCCTGTGCTGTGTGCGGAGGAAGTACTGATTCTCTGTGCTTCTAACCGAGCACGGTTAGGAGGACCTTTCTTCCATCCGATCTTTTGCGGACTGTGTAAGGAAGACCTGCGCATATAGTCTAATCTGCAAAACCCACTAAAAAATTGGTCTTCGAAGGCAAATCTTGCGGTTCGAAGAAACATGGAGCTTTGCCCTTGTGAGATGAACGGGAGGGGCGATCGAGACCACTTAAACATCTTATTCCTCCTCAGAAATCAATTGATTCGGTATTCGTTCGAAAGTCCACGAAGGGAATTGAATCTCAACTATTTGGACACACTCTTCGGGAGCACTGCTTGTAGACCATTATTCAGAGAGTCATAAAGGGAAGGGTTTTCATGCGTTTATTGTAGCGCTCAGAAGTGCGTGTTATGTAATATGAAGTATCGGTGAAGAACGGTTACAGTCGTTCAAATGAGCAGACAACATAGTGATCAAGGCATATGAACATTGCTTGTAATGTTTACATCCGAATTGTGCGTGGGATTGTTGGTTGATGCATGGGTTTTGTTAGCTACTATATGGATGTTATTTGAAGGTAGGTGGTGTGGACAGCAGCTGATGAGGTACAATCTCAGTAATGAAGTCGGAGCAGTGAAGTAGTCTTCTGAATTGAAAATTTGTGAACCTGGAAAATTAACTACCAGAAAATAATATTTTTGAGGGATGCTCCTTGAACATCTTTTTTCTGGCCTTTGCGTTTGCTTTCATTAAAGCTATGCTTGGATTGTGCATCGATGATCATTTTGGCGTCATATAAAAGCAGTCTAAGGCTCACGATGGCCTTAATTATTGGCTCATCGTTAGAGTTATTGTGTTAGTTGTGTTGGTTGAAGTAGTCATCTTATTAAAGCGTAATAGTATCACGGAGCACACTCTGCAGTCGCAGTCTTTTCGACGATCACTGGCGAAGCGTCACCTGAACTTATTTTGTGGTGCCATTAGCTTGCTGTATATAATAGCATCCAAAATCAGCTTTACTTCTTCGTTCGACGTGGATGTGTACAGTTAAAGAATTAGTGCTGTGAAAAGCAATATGCAGGGATATCCTGAAGGTTCGCTGCTTGACTGTTTCCAAAGAACTCAGAACATTGAGGTTTTCTTATGATGAGATATAACCTCCGTCAGCTTCAGTGCCCCTTTCACATCGAGGTTTCGGATTATTTAAGCCTATTCAAGAGGAAGTTTTAACCACACGACTCAGTGTAGCTTCCAACAGCTAACTGCAGCTCGTTTTTTATCCTTGCTGGGATCCTTTAAAGTGTTGCTTCAGATTGCTTTTCCGAAAGTTTACAAAGAATTAATAATTGGATGCGATTGATATCTTAAGGAAATTTGAAGGAACATCTTTGAAGGTCTCAGTCCATAGGTGAAAATGACCTGCACTTGCCCGTTGAAACCTGTTTTGAACTGAGTGCTGAAAACTTCTTTTTGAATTGCTTAGGAATTTGAAGTCTCTCTGTGAGAGGAGTATTGAGATAGAAGGATTTTAGGTTTCATTATATTAAATCTTCATCGTTCTGAGTTATGCGGAAGCAGTCAAAGCCGAGAATTTCGATTCCACCTGTAGGAGAGGGAGCGCGCTAAAAGAATGAACGCTTGCGTTATAGGAGTGCTTTCAAGTGACGGTGCTCCGAAGAAGATCACCACATCGCAAACGTTCAATGCTGTCGCCGAAGGCAGTGCTCAACAAGTCTACGTACATAATCATCAATCGTGTCACCTCGACTACGCATCCATAAACCGATGTACGAGATATCCCCGCCGCTATTCCATAAAATTCTCGTTTCTTTTTTTCTCTCTGTGTGTCTGTGACTGTTATAAGACACGCAAGGGAAATTATCCAATGGAGCGGTATGTGAATGAAACAAAGCCATCAATTTCGTTGTGGAAAACTGTTTTCCAGCCGACTTCCGGATGTAATTCATTTGAAAACTAATTGAGCGCAATAATTCGAGTGTGCAAGCGTCGAAAGCGATACTTTGAGAAGTCGAGAATTTTAGTGGTAAGGTTACAAAGGTCATCAGCATTAAAATGACTGCTTGGTTTTAGTAATCCTTAAATCACTGCCCAACCTCTTCTTTGGGATTTTCTTGCATGAATGTGTTAGATACTATGTCCGTGTCGTTAATTCAGATGCTTCCACTCTTTCACTACAGGTAAGATCATATACCTCTTCGAGCATATCAGCGCTGATTGGGTAGCCGCCTTTGTGAAGGGCGATGAGGACCGATGTAGCAAAAAATGAATTTTCCAGATGATATTTTAAAAGCACAGTTCTAACTCCGAAATGACATTTTTTGTCTTCAAGTGCTTGCACAAAAAAGGTTTTATGAGGTATTCCGAGGTGGTTGGGGAACGGAGAAATCGACAATTTGCATGATTCGCGCTTTTCTTCATGTGCCGTTTGGAGCATTCCGAGTGAACCTTTTGGAAGGAAATTGAACTGATCTGTTAATATATCAATGAAATCTTCATTCGGTGGTACTCGTAATTTTTTGGAAACTTAGTAATTGTTGTATCTGAACGCCAATTGTTGTGTCGGGCAGCGACGATGTTGAAGAGGGAGGCCGAGTATGGAACGTGAAGCACACGGAGATACTAGAAATAGTTTACTGGGGAGCACAACTGCACCCAAGATGAGTATAACAAGAGGGGTGAACGCTGACAAGGCGAAGGCCGCTAGGGAGAACTGACGAGTGGGGACAGACGACTCGAGACCGGCAAATGAAGAAGACTGACTCTGACGGCTGAATCCCGACCTATACAGCCTTAAGATATCGTCTGGGGCAGCACAAAAGCACATAAGTCGATCAGTGGCATCATGTGAAGAACAATGAACGAGAATCGGCTATACGAGTAAAAGTGATCACTCCAATGTTAGATCACAAGTAGATATCTTGGGTTGCCTCTTCAGCGCCACATCTCCCCGCTGAAGTCGATCCGTCCGTCAGTGTCTACGATCTGTCCGCCTGCGTGGGCGATCCGTCGGCCCATTGTACGTTGTGTGTTGACCTTCTGGGCTGAAACGTTGTAAGCATGTCGATCGCTAGTTGAGCGGCGGAGATCCACGTGAGCCTGAGCTGGCTGTTGATCGTTGACGTTCTGTTGTGGCTGTGCCCGTCGCTGTACGATTGGCAGGTCCACTGGTGTGACTTGGATGGCTGGCGGGATTGATCGAGCATCGAAGTCGTCCAGTAGCGAAGTGAGGACTCCATCTGTTGGAGAGTCATTCTGCTTGGCGCTCCGTCGGCGAAGTTGGTTGATGTGGTGCGTCCAAACTTCTGATCCAATTAGAACGTCGTGCGTGACACGGTCATGTCTGCGTAGCATCACACCGTTTGTCCATCTCGTCTTCTAAAAAAGATTTCTAACGAGCACGAGACCAGCTCGTGTGAAGGAACGGTCGTGAGCTCCATGTTGTCGATTAAAGTCTGTCTCCATCTTGTCGTTCTTCCATACTGCAGCGGGTGATGTCGGTCGAACCAAGCTTATTGAAGTACGGAGCTGACGTCCGAGGAGAACTGCTGCTGATGAACGATTTTCGAGCGCATTTGGAGTTGTCTGATAGCTAAGCAGAAATGTTTGTAAAGCTTCCACTGTCGTCTCCTCCCCTCTGATTTTGCGAAGCGTCCGTTTGAAAGTGTCCACGAACCGTTCTGCTTGTCCGTTTGATTGAGGGTGATAGGGTGGTGAGAAGACGTGCTTGATGCCGTTTCTTGCACAAAAGTCGGCCAAGTTTGCGGAAGTGAACTGAGTGCCATTGTCTGCGACAGTCACTTCCGGCATCCCGAATTGCGCGAAGAGCTGTCGCAAGAGCCTGACGGTTGCGAAGGACGTTGCGCGGTCCGTCATGAAGACTTCTGGCAGCTTTGAGAGCGAGTCCACGACGACCAGAAAGTAGTGTCCTTCGAATAGTCCTGCATAGTCCACGTGGATGCGGATCCACAGCTTGTTTATTGTCGACGATGAAGCAAATGGAGCTTTAATCGGGTTTTCCGAGACGTTGCGCACGGTTAGCACTGCTTGACTGTCGTCTCGATGTTCATGTTCAGCCAGTATGCGTAGCTCTGAGTGAGCGCCTTCACTTGCGTGGTTCCTGGACGTCCTTTGTGAAGTTGATGAAGGACTTTTGATTGAAGAGGTTCGGGAATGATGACGCTGTCTGCACTGAGGAGACATCCGTCTATAGTACTGAGAGTACCGCGGCAATTGAAGTGTTGCCGGAGACGTCGGTCCTGAATTGACTGCGGCCATTTGTTGTGCGTATAGTGAATAGCCGTTTGAAGCAGGTCGTCTCGTCGAGTTGCGTCCGCGATATCCTGCGCTGTCACTGGAAGTGGGTTGGTTGCGTCGGAGGGTGTCCGATGTACATCGGCTTCCATTGTGATAGCGGCGGTCAGCCTGTTCTCATCGTTCGGATTAATTCGTCGGACGTTGTTGTGCAGCGTGGCCAGGTTCCAGAGGTCTAACTGCTCGATGAAGTCGAGGCCCAGTAAAATGCGCGCGTTGTTGCCATAGCCCGCGAAGATGAGTCCTGCTGCCATCGTTCGTTTATCTCGGTCGTTCTTGTTACCTGTCCAGAAAAACGGATCGGATTGTTCGATGCGTCGAGGGCTTCCTCCTTGACTGAGTGTAGACGAAGGGACCCGAGTCGCTTCCATGACTCCTTTGATACGACCGTGATGTCCGATCCTGTGTCCACTTGGAATCGAACTGAGCGTCCGTCGATGGGCGCAGTGACGAACTTCCGCCATAGTCGCACGTCCGTCGTCATCTTGATGCTTTGAATACCGTCTGACTGATAGCGCGGGCGTCATTCGTTGATCCTCTGTTTGTACTGTCTCCTGTTGCACACGCAATAGTCTTCCTTGTGTCCTGTGTTTCCGCACTGAGCGCACTTATGGTAGGAGAATGGGCATTCCTTGACGAAGTGCATGCCACCGCATTGCCGGCACGGTATCCTTTGTGTAGCTGCTCTGTCGTATCCCATCGGATACTTGGATCGCTCCTTTGACGACGATGTCCTTGGTGTCGTTGCCTTGTCGTGTTGCGTCTGTTGCTTGGATCGCTGCTTTGGCGCCTTCCGTTTGAAGCGTTTCGGCTTGCCCGGAACTGTCGCAACGTTGACCGTCTGGATGGCGCTTGAATTCTCCACCATCCAGTTTTGGTGCTTGAGATTGTCGAGCCGTATGTATTCCGCGATGAGGTCCTTGAGCGTTTCATTGGCGCTCGTACCGATCCTGTTGAGCAAGTGAAGTCGGTATTCGGCATCTGCTGGCGACTGGAGTCCGCATACGAAGATGAGGCATTTGAACTGCTCTGCGTTGAGTTCGCCCAGACGAAACTTCTCGCATTCCCGGTTGACGATGCTGCCGTATGTCGTGATGTCGTCTCGAGGGTTTCTGACAAGCTTCAGATAGTAACAACGCTGGTTGAAGAGCGATATCTTGGGTCCGAAGATGTCCTTGAGGATGCTGATCGTTTCGTCGAATTTCAGGTCGCGTAGCTGCTTCGGGAGAATGTAGTTTGCGCACTTCTCGTAGGTCGTTGCGTCGAATTTCCGCAGCAGGAAGCGCGCATGTCCTGCGTTGTCGAGTTTCTGAGCGTCGACGTTGAAGTTGTCCTCGTAGCGTTTGAACCACGTTTCGAATGTGACGTTGTTGTCCGAAACGCATGTGAAGGTTGCAATCGCGTTGTCGAGAGCTGGATCCACCATCGAGGCTGCTATCCTCTGCTCCGTACCGATTGAGAGAGCCGTCAGTTGCTGCTGCATCGCGGCCATCATCTGTTGCATCAGCGCCTGCTGTTCCTGCTGACGTTGGAGTAGCAGAACCAGCGAGCCGGCTGGGCCTTCTATCTGTCGTGAATCCGAATTCTGATCGCCAGTTTGTTATACCTGTGATCGCCAATTTGTTGTATCTGAACGCCAACTGTTGTGTCGGGCAGCGACGATGTTGAAGAGGGAGGCCGAGTATGGAACGTGAAGCACACGGAGATACTAGAAATGGTTTGTTGGAGACCACAACTGCACCCAAGATGAGTATAACAAGAGGGGTGAACGCTGACAAGGCGAAGGCCGCTAGGGAGAACTGACGAGTGGGGACAGACGATTCGAGACCGGCAAATGAAGAAGACTGACTCTGACAGCTGAATCCCGACCTATACAGCCTTAAGATATCGTCTGGGGCAGCACAAAAGCACATAAGTCGATCAGTGGCATTATGTGAGGAACAATGAACGAGAATCGGCTATACGAGTAAAAGTGATCACTCCAATGTTAGATCACAAGTAGATATCTTGGGTTGCCTCTTCAGCGCCATACCCAACAGTTATCTCGCCAATCGTTTCAGTGAGAAGAGCAATTATTGAACGTAGTAGAATGATTGCTGGCATCGCGCCACATGTCTTGCGCGATATTGCGTTCACAGTGCACAATGAAATAAGTAGCGAAGGGAGTGATCTGGTTGAAATGTTTGGTATTCGCCAGTTACTACAATATTTTCTGCAGTTTTTTCTAAGGGAGTTTTTCGAGTTCGTGAAAAGCAGAAATTAGAGGAGGGATTTAAAAAATATTTTCAGTCTTTCACAAGCACAGCTGTTAACACCCGCTATAGACTAGTTCCATCCATTCGCTCGGCCTCGATTATGGTTGTAGTCAACAGTTTCGGGATGTAGTTGGACTGGGTGTATATTTAATTTAAAAAAATGGAGTTTCAGCAACTAAGGAGAGTTTTGTCTCATATGAATTCATATTTTTTTCATTTTTGCAGGTCAGTCACAGCAATTGCAACAGCCGCGTATGCAGTCGATGCAAGTTGCAAGCTCAGCAGCAATCGGTACAGCTGCGGTAGCGCAACAACCGGTAGCCGAACAACGGGTGCTGCATCAGCAACAGTTGCAACCAACATATCGCTACATTACAGTCAAGACAGAGCCTTTAGGAAGGAGCGCCTTTGCACTTCCCGCATCGCAATCGACCACTTTTCCCAGTGATGACTACCAGCCACGTATGAACACTTCGAGTGATTCGTCAAATGTTGCGCACCCAATGTCACAAAGAGTCACCTACCTGGTGAACAGTGTAAGTACAAGTGCAGGTGGAGTCACTAACTCGATGAGCAATGCTCACATGCAGCGAACATATACCGACGCGAGCAACAACAGTTTGCAAGGTTTTTTCTGTCCTCTTACTTCTCCTCTTGGTCACTGTCCTTCATCTCACAATTATCGACGCGTATTCTCGTATAAGCGAGATTCAGTCCTGATTCGAGAATGTCTGCCGCATAATGAAGGTTGGGAACGCCTAGTTCAGAAAACTCACCTGAGCGGCTGGCTATCTTCTCTTGGGGATTGTTGTTGCATGTTATAGGCATCTTCTGGAGATGTATCCAACGTTCATAGACTGGCTTGTCACAAGGAAACGATAGTTGGGGTTTTTAATCACTATATATTGCCACCAGTATCTAGGTAGCATGTTTCTGCATTCCGTGACTTGCAAACGAGCTTTATTGTGCCTTGAGGATAAAGGAACTTCACTGAATAGCTGCTGAAGTGATGATTTAGTTGCGTATGTTTAATCACTCATCTGCTGTATGACGTACAGGTATCGTTGACAAGCAGTGTAGTCATTTGATGCCCTCGTGCCAAATTTCAAGCTATTTGATTCCGTTGTTCATTGGCGTATTCAGGTACTCAAACAGTGGGTGCCTCGTCGAGCAGCATTACGAATCGTTCTTATGTAATAAATAATAACACCCGCCAGGCGTCAAGTACGGGCACACTGAGCGCTCAACAAATTCGCTGTACTACTAACTGCACCCCTACGAGAACGTTATATAGGTAAATCTACTCTGTTTAAATCCTTCAGGATCGTTTTCTTTAGGTGGGCAGAGTCTGTGTTCGCGACAACGCGGTTAATTATCGCTTATAAAAGTTCATAATATTATGTCATATTGTGTAGAGTGTATTGCCTCGAGTGGTCTCCCTTCAAGTGAACTTCGCATCTAAAATTTTGAAATCAAGCATAACTTTTTTTCATTAACCCCTACCGCTTCATCGGCAAACTCGAAGTGTTATTTAGACAGTTTATTTTGTTTTTGTGTATTTTATTTCTTCCCTCAAGCTCCTGCTTTTTGACTTCCCTGAGCTCATCGATGCATGCATTTGTCGGCCACTGCCCCAGCGTTACCTTTTGGCTTGCCAAAAAGCAAAAAACATGTGATCTGCCTTCAACATATGTTACGCGCTCTTATGCTTGTGCCTTTGGAATTCTGGCGATATGATGCAGTATCATCGTTCCCCGATGCTGTGCTTTCTATCTCAATTTATTTTAAACCACAATTTGACTAATAATATTCAATGCAATCGATTTCATTTCTTCGCCGGCGCTTAGTGAAAATATCCTCTAAATGTAACACAAGTCCTGGCTTTGATGAAAGAGATCGTTCTTTGAAAAAAGGCGTCAAATGTGACACGTTTGACATTTAGAAGCTGTCGCATTCTTTGATTGTTCAGTTAAGTGGAGTGGTTGTTATTTCTGTTACCATAGCTGACGTTGACATTCGACGGAATCACTGGACGCCTTTATAAATCCTCATTATTGTCCTCTACCGATGAGGCTGTGATATTGCCATTTTATGGTGATTCGGTTTGCATCACTTCTACTCTCAGTTCATCTGCAGCGCGAAACTGAGTCGTGCTAAAGTCATTACCAAAGGAGGATCTCAACTGAATTTGGCCACGGTACACTTTAACAGTGGTAGCGGTCACGGGGTTGGTTGTAATTCCTTCAAAGTCATGAGTAATCAAAGTTATATATGGCTATGTTTGACTCCTAAAGTCATATTTGAGTTATAAGAAGAAATGATAAATGATGGGGTGTTTGTATTCTTCAGTTAGCTAGGCGTTGACTTCTGCTACTCAAATGGAGAGCAGAAGGTTTCTGCCAACAAGGAGGGCTTATGTTCACTTATGATGTAATCCAGATCGTTCTATTGAGGAATGAAGCTTTTCATGATCAGAAAGCTGTTATTTCTCCTTCCTGGCGTATCTTTGTGCTTCATTATTTTCTGATTTCTTTTTATTTGTTTGCTACAGTTAAATTGAGATGAGGATCACGATTGGAAGTGATATTGATGGTATAGTAGTTGCCATCGATTAGTTTATATCTCGCAGTGGCCAAAAACTCTCGCAAATAGGGCTGTAAAAATTGTGGGCAGTGCATAAGATGCCAGAATAGAGGAAAGGAGGAAAGTGAAGACGAGGATTAAAAGCGGATGCTGTTCCTTATTCTTCGAAGTACTTTCCGTTATGCGTGCATAGTCACGCACTTGTAAAAAACGAGATTCGAGTCTGGCAAGCATTTTAGCTTCAGCAGAAGAGCATAGATGCGAAATATTCTGTACTACCTGCTGAAGGTCGCACAAAGTTCGTTTTGGTGTGCAATAAGCTTCTACCTTTGTGAACTCGTCGCTGTTAACTTATGTATCAAAATTGGCTGTTGAAGAGTGCACGCCCTAACTATAAAAGAACAGAGTTGTGGCCAGGAATATCTGCATACTGTGAAAGGATGTTTGTTTGCAAAGTTGCATTTTGTTTGCTCGATTACAGGTCAACAAGTGCTAGTGGACGCAAAGCGAATGGTCGCTCTTCGACGAAGAAAGAGCCGATGGATGCAAAGAACGTCGAGGAAGAGGTGGCCAGGTGTGTTTCCGCTCCTCTCGTTGTGTTCACTAAGTTTTTGCAAATAAAGAAAGAACATATAGTGAAGGAAACAGTAATTAAAATTGCAGTGTACAGATGCTGGAACCATGCTTTTCTTTTATTTTTCTTTATTCTTTTATCCTGGCCCGAGAATGAAAGGAGGTTGTTTTACCCAGGTAGCAGTGTCTTTCGCCGTGTGTTTTTCCATCAGGGAAATTTTGTTAAATGATTTTTTTTGAAGACGCTTAGCTATGGAGATGTCGTATGGTATTGATGTTAGGAATAATCGGTGCAGTAAGTGCCATACAGCAATACAGACGTTACCAATAAATAGTTGTACAGTGCTAGGGGTTTGTAATCTAAGAAGCCTGATGTACGCCTGATGCATCTGCATCAATGGGAAAGCTGCACATTTATGCACACTCATTTCCTTTTCTGCCTTATTACAGCCGACAATGCTGCGTCTATCCCACTCCCCAGTCCTAGCGCCGATCACGCAATACTGTAGTAATTAATGGAAACTCCCATATTAACTTCTTCCTTCTTTCTTACTTTATCACCAGAAGCTCAGGTAAAATTCGCACGCAGCACAAGATAGCAGATATTTTCCCCTTTATGGAAACTTCAACATTGCGATGATGTATTTAGGCGGTGAATACATGAATGCATATTTTCATGAACTGGAAAGTGACTAATAGTGCTAACACGATTCTGCACTATTTGCGATTCCACGATCACGATTTCTATTTTTGCAATCTGTTGTTGTATACACGTGAAGGAAAACAGCGTGCATATTTTTAAAAACGAATTATTTTCGTCGCTTTTCTATTTCCGTCCTAGAATATGTTGTTGTCGACGATATGCTATAGGCGCATGTTTATCTCCGTAACGCAATTTTAAGTGGGGAACCATTTGCAGCCATAATTACGAAGTTTATTAATTTCAATTAATCACGATCTGATGCGCAAAACCAAGGTTCTCAGTTTTCTACCCAATTCATCTTCCTTCATACTTCTTCCCCCCTGTCTTCTTTCTTTTTCTTTCCTCTTCCAACGAATTGTGAATGGTTTAAATTGTCCGTAATAGCACGATTCGTTATGATATTCTTTTGTCGTGTAATGAAATAACATGATTGCTTTCTATTCCTATTTATTCGTTTCTTTACAGGAACGTGTCGCAAATTTTGAGCGCCTCGTTGAATCAGAAGTCCGCAGCTGCCAACTCTTCAAACCCTATTTCATCGGGACTCTCGCTGAATTCGGCTCTTAAATCGTCAAATACATCTACGTTAACCTCAGGTGCTGATAGTGCGAGCCTACCGGGGTCCACTTTGTCAGGTTCGTCCTCACTGTCTACTCCGTCTTCGGCTCGTAAATACGTATGTGTCGATTGCCAAAAGTCGGTTAGCTCTCCGCGCAATCTGCAGCGTCATCGGACGTCCTGTAAATCGGTGATCGCCTCTAGTGCGAGCAGGTCGAATGAGATGCATGCTCTCAACTCTTTACCAGTCAGCTCTGCAAACCAGGTGTGCTTTAAGTTTTGCAAAGAATGTATTAACTTTTCCATTTCCTTATGTCTTTTCCTGCTCTGCGAATGTAAATGATAGAACAGGAAGATACCTGAACTTGCGAATGTGTAGCACGCATAAGTAAACGAAAAATAAATCTATTTATCAACTGTACAAATCGTTTACTTCTGATAATTGCGGATTAGCTCATATTTAGAATTTAGAATTTGCTTCGTATACACTTGCATGAGCATTACGCAAACAGCTGCGAAGACGAACAGTATAAGTGCTCAGTAAACAGCCTCATGCAACTTATTCGGAATTTGAACAAAACACTTACAAGTGGTCTCTTGGAAGGCTTTGCGTTCTTAGTAAGTTTTGCGAACAAGGATTGCATATGAGAAGCAGTCTTTTTAATTTAACGTAAAAACTGTTGGAAGGATCAAAAGTTGACTTCGCTTGTGATATTCGAGATCATACTGAGGGGTGTTTCCTTGTCAGCAGTCTTAATGGAAGACATTTGGCTATGAAATTCGTGTTTTTTAACAGTTGATGTTCATTCGACTATTGAATAAGCATAAGCAAGATTTAAATTTCAAAAACTGGGAGAATAGTAATTCGCATAAAAGGAATTCCGTCATTCGTGCAGTTTTCGGTTTGCGGCATCTAAGATGACCTGTCACAGCTTGTCACCTTTGAATTGCTGTCGCAAATTGCTCGTGAAAGATACTTTTGGATCGACTAGTTGCTGGTAAGGTTAGTGGCGCGTAGTTATAGACTAGAATTAATGATGAACTTTCTCTTTTGAAAATTGTATTAAATAAAGAGGGGGGACTTCGATGTGTTTTCTGAATTTTATCCGTATACGTATCAAATTCTAGGAAACAGTTTGTAGATGTTGCGCAATATTCAGTTGTAATGCTGCTTTCATGACACTCCAGGGTTAATGGAGCTCAGCTGTTCGTTATCCGAAACCCGATCCAAGCTCTATGCATATGGTTCTTGGTAACGTCCATTTAAGAGGGGCATCGAAGCAAATACTAAGGGGAAGACTGTGTTGTTGAAAGTTGGCACTTTGCCAAGGAGTGTTCTTATGTTGATTTCTCTCGTGAATAGTGCCCAGTTAATAACATTCTCACCCATTACCTGAAAGCCAGGCAGTCCGTATCGGAATAAAGGAAGGATAGGCATACTGAAATGCCTTTACATTTCTAGAAAAAATTCAAAAGGTATGCTCGGTGATCTGTGTTGAGATTTTTACGCATCCGATGAGTTGTGATTATTCGCGCCTTCCGAACTTCTACGGCAATTCTTATAAGCATGTGTGCGAGGCACACCATGCAAAATTGGGCGAATACGCTGTCAGATGGCTATGGCCATTTCTAACCATTAAAGCACGATGCACGTAGAGCATGGTATATTTTGGACACAGCTGACGGCATCCGACATAATCTGAGAGTAGAGCAGGCAGACTGAGAAATTTCCATTTGAAGGAGCGGGCCATGTTTGATTTTCCGTTGTATCGGTACTTGAGTGGAACGTTAAGTGAAGAGGTGGTTTCAAAAAAATAACCTCTAAGTATTTAAGAATATCCCTATTTTGTGTGGATAAAATAAAAATTTCGAATCATACCCTGTTTACCGATCTTTCTCAGAAAACTGTCGCTTTAAGAAGAGGCTTTACCCAAGAGAGAGGAAATGATTGTGTATTAGTGGTCGTTGAAAGGTGATTGAAATTTTTTGAATGGGAGCTTTTAGTTCTTCTTGAATGGGAACTATGTTTGAACTGTGTTGTGATGGACGACCGCGCCGCAACTCATTTTGCATATATTGACCTCAGTGACATCTGTGCTTCTCTGCCCTATTGTATTGCGCATTTCCTCTTGTTGTCTGGCTGCGTGTTTCAAACCCATTTGTTATTACATGCGTTTGTCACGGGTATCGTGATGGTTCGAGCACTGGAGCTCAGTTAACCAGTTCAGTTCGGTGCGCAGGTTCACCAAACAGCTATTCGGCAACTCCTCCCGTCTCCTCCAAGTGGTAGCGACATATTTCTCTGCTTTATTGGGGGATGCAAGAGTAGAAGAAGAGGAGTAAAAATCAGCGTTTTTTTTTTTCATTTCGTCTATTCTACGTGCAGGATTCCGCTCCCCTCAAGAATCGAAACTCGGAACGTCACTTATGAAACGATCCGCTGAATGTTGGTCAAATGCTAAAAGGGCCACTTCTTAAGATTGAGATCACAAATGATCACAAACCCATCGTTGTTGTGATCTTATTTTTACAACTTATTAAACTTTACACTTTATAGGCGGCAGTTCGTCTTAATCATACACGGAGAAATCGGAAAGACTCCCATCCTCTCCCGTTTCCTTCAAACTCCAACTTGTTATCTGTCAGCTCGAAAGTGATGAACAATGTATATTTTTTTAATACTAGCAAGTACGTTTGCAGTTGCCATCTGATGCATTTGCCTACCGCAGTGCGCAATGTGCGGCTGGTGGCTACTCGGTTGGCGCACACAACGCCACACCGAATACGTCGGCTGCGGCAACAAGCCTCGCTTCGTATGCGGTTCACGTGCCTCGCAACTGCATACCACACACTACTGTGTCGTCGTTATCCACGATTTCAACCGTCAGCGGTGCTGTTGGATTGCCGGACTCGGATGATAGGTTAGTGAACTCGAATTTGCAATTTCCGTTGTTGTTATCTAGATTGCATCGAAGCTTGGCCTCAACAAAGCACATCTTGAGAGTTACCATGTCTGAGTGGGACGTTTCTTTCTTTCAATTGAAACTTTACGTCGCAGCTGTATCGTTACAATAGTAATATGGGAAGCTTTAAATTGATATCACTTGTTTGTCCTTGACCTCATCCTCGAAAACGTATCGGTAAGCTGCGAAGAGTACAAACGAATTTCGTGTTTTTATGTTGGGAATAACGGTAACTCTCTTTATGGGCTTTTCATTTGTAACCTGAACATACGAGCATTGGTGGCACTGGATGTGCATTATGACAGTATGCTGATATAGCCTAACTGAAAAAAACTTGGTGAAATTTGCAGACTACACTTTAGGTTGCAGTTATCGCTAAATTAGCTGCAAGTTTTGTAACGTTGCGAAACCTGATCGTCTCTCAAGTCATTGTTCCGGCGTATTCGTCACTGATAGTTTCCTCTCGCTAATTGCATTAGAAAAGCGATTATGACGTGACAAGTTCATGCGATGGTCGCTTTTAGGGGCGATTATGAGGGTGGTGTATTTTGCTAGATTTTGGCGCCATAGCACATCTGAAATTGAAAAGACAGCTTCAGTTATAGTCGAGTATTGCGCATTTGCCACAGATATCACCCGCACGCTCCAGGCCTCGATCGTACCACGAGCTTAAGATTCACCGAATTTTTGCCCACATTCTCGAGTATTCGCTCAGTCTGACTATTTGGCTCTTTCTTTTCATTCTTTTCTTTGCGATGCACGTTTTCATCGTTGCAATTTACGGCAGTCCTACTCTACCAGTTATATAGCATAGACCCTTCCATCACCTACTTGGTGCGCATACCCATGATACACGCAGAGCTCTCCCATCTGACAGATTTTTCCGTAACCGAAGGCAAGGGAGCGGAAAGAGCGAATGTTAATTTTCTTTCGGATAGGAAAATATTATCAACAGAATCCATCATTCTCTGTTCTTTTCGTAATTGTTTTTTCCTTAGTTTCCTTAATGTTCCTTTAATTCCCTTTTATTGTTGAAAGCAGTCTATATTAGGAAGTTAGTTTGCTAGCCCACGATCGCTTTATACTGACCCACATTTCTTCGTTGCGGTCGTTATCATATTCTCTTCATTTCAGCTCACAGTAATTTCTCTCTTTTTTTTCCTTCTCTCTCTATTTCCTTCGCTGTTAGGTCCGATAGAATACGATGAAAACAGTTTGTTTACGATGGGTCTTAATCGTGGTGGAATCGTTTTTTCATCCGCTGATTTTTTTTCACGATCATTTTTTTTTTCTTTGGTGCTGTCCTTCGTGTTGTGCTTTCAAATTTCTAAAATCTCTTTTGAAGTCGATGGATCGCCATAACATAGAATGGGGGAAGCCGTCATGTGATATACATTACGCCCACGATTTTTGTAACGGAATGGATAAACCTTCATTTCAATGAAGAAAGCGAAAAGCATGTTTTATTGCCATGAGACGTAATAGTATGGGAAAAAACATCTAAAGGATAGAGTGATGAGTGTGGGGGATAACAGAATATTGGAAATACATGCAATTTGGTGTGGCAAATGTAGCGAGTAATGTGACGATAACGTGATGCGTAATCGCAAAAAAGGAATAGGCAGTGACAAGTTAAAATTTGTCAGAGATTCAAAGCTGGAGAATAACTACTGGAATTTAATCGTTGAACGAAAAATTAGAGATTTTTTGCCTGTGCATACGTTGCAAGCAAAGAGATTCTGGTGGAGGACTGTCTCATGTCTGGCAACTAGGCAGGTACATGTGCTGAAAAGTGTTGTGTTTTCTGCTGCTCCGTTTGCGACTGTCCTCTTCGACTGTATAATGCTGTTCTAGTAACCGCAAAACGTTATTTGTAATTTAGGTGATTTTTGATTGCGTAATAGTAATAAATGGTCGAAGTGGGCAGTCGTGTATGAATTAGTGCAATACGTCACTTTTCGGCACATATATCAAGTTGCCAGGTACAATGCCAGTTCTCCAGAGACAGCAGCTCAATGCGTACTTCACAGTAATCAGTCGCGAACTTAGAAACTGTTCTTTGAATTTTGAAATCGTCGCAGAGAGCCTTTACAGGATCTGTAATAGTCAGTGTGTATTATGAATGAAACCTGTATTAGAGCCGTCATCCGGGGCATGCCGCTGTTAGTTTCGCCGATTTCACAGCGACTCTATCCAATTTTAACATTAAAATAGTGAAGCAAGGGAACTGTAGCTGTGCTAGCGCTTCTGTTCCGATACCATGCGCCGCAGATTTATGATATAGTTTCTAATCATTGACTATGTCAAATGCTTCGTCCAAGTCCACACAAACTGCATATGTCCGATATTTCTAATACAGTCCACCGAAGCGATCGATAGTTGCGAGGTAGTTGATCTACTTGGTAAGAATCCGGACTACTCGGTATCTAAGCTGCTACTGAGTGTTAAGTGTGCAAGAATCGCATTGTTCAAAATAATTTCAAGTGTTCTGAAAGTAGAGGTTGTCAGGCTATTAGGGCAGTAGCTTGGAACATCATCAAAAAGAGTTTCTTTGGAAGGGGCCTAGTTGCTGTTTTTAAGCCTTAGGAAGTTCGCTTCCACTGACTGTCGCGCCGTGCTTGAGGAGGTAGCCTAGCGAGTAAGTTAATCCTGTTGACGCGTTTTCTACAGATGAGACAGTGCGGGCGTCGTCATTGTAAGAAATTGCCGAAGGGCGTTTTTCAACGACCCCATCAGATTTAGTTTTCACCATAAAAGCAAGCAAGGTTCTTTCGTCCCTTATGAAGATCCCCTTAAAGAAACATATGAGATGCTTACGCTTTGCCTGGCTTCCCAAAGAAGTCTTCAATACTCGAATACTTTATCGGTTTTCAGTTTTTCCATCCACGTATTTGAAAGTTCCCAGATCAAAACACTCGCTTTCTACTGTTTGCGTTTACGCCCTTCGTAGTAGCTACATATGACTTTGCAAAAGCAGTTGTCTCTGCAGGCTTTTGCTTATTCCTTCCAAGGAAATGTTGCTTCATGGCAAGATACTCGAGGTAATCAAATATGACACTATCTAAAACTCCATGTGTTCAGAATGGTGCAAGTATGTTAATCAGCGTTGGCTTCAGCGATTCAAGGACTGAAACTACCTTGCAGACATGTACATATAACAATACTTATAACATGCGTGCATACCTATATATGTGCGCAGATACAGCGTTGCCATATTCCGCCCTTGCAAAACAAAGTTATGGAAGTGCATAAAAACAACGGAGTGACATAGAGGAACCGGAATGATGTGTCGTGGAGTAAGGATTTCTTATTGAAAAGAGCAATTTGGATTGCGAAAATGCGCTTTCCAAAAAATATACGAGGCACAAAGATGAAATTTCTGAGAAACAAGGAAGTTGTAAAGCAGTGCGAGAGTAGAGGTAAGCACTCGGTTCGTTCGGTTGGAATCTTGCCTCATTCAGATAATGTTCGCAGTCAGCAAATTTGCACAGAGAATTAGCTGATTTTATGGTTTTCGGAACCTGATATGATAGTATGGTTGAAAAGTGATTCAATTAGAAATTTCTTGCTGATTCCCTGAACCCGATCAGAAACGCACTTTTCCTACCGCAAGAGACGAATTCAGGAACAGTGTGGACAAATAACTGTCGCCCTAGGTGCATATGTACTGTCTACAAAATGTCTCCATGTATACATACAATACACATATGCGAATCCATATGAGTTTATGTATATACGCATGTAATCTATCTTTAAACATGAATACATACGTACATACATCTACGCGTGTAGGTGCATACGTGCATGCATTTCTTTATATTCATATTTTTTAGTGGTTGCAGATCAGTAATCATATGTATATACACGTATCCACGTTCATACATGCGTACGGCTGCAATATACATGCGTTTATATACTTATATATATATATATATATATATATATATATATATATATATATATATGCAATGTACATGTATCACTCATGTACGTGTATACATATATGAGTGATATGCATTGATCGTTATATGCATATATGTATATATGTGTGTATGTATGATACGCATATATACGCATGCGTATATGCATATATGTGTGCTTATGTATATATAAGTATGTGCACACGTGGTGTTTTTTTTTTTCGAAATAAAATATTGAGTGTAAACAGTCAGTTCGTTGTTGTGGTCGGTCTCGGTCGGGTATTTCATCCTACCACTTTTCGCATCGGAGATCGGGAAGTCGAGTGTGCGATGGAATTAGCTACTCATTTTCCATCTGTGAAAGGGATTGGGTAAGATGGTGGTCTTGTTGAGTATTTTGTGGAGAGTAAAGCGTTGTCGCGGTCTGAGACCTTCGCTCGCTTCTGAGTCAACAACGTTTTTTCCTTTCATATTTAATGGAATGATCGTGATGGTCGAGCCATGATAGCGTTGAATAAAATGCTATGAAACATTCGAACGAGCGTCGATAGAGCCTTTATTTTCAAAGCTGTGTATGTCGCTGTAAACATCTAGTCGTTCATGGTTTGAGAAGAAAAGTTTCGGAGCTTTTCTATATAGTTCCTTTTTTTATATGTACTTATACAAGCAAGCGTTTCTGCTTGTGCGACTCTGCTTTATTGGAGGCGATTGTAGCATCTCTCATCCTTTATAAGCATGAAGTCTTTTGCTTTCGCAGCTCTTCAGAATTAATGCTCATCGAGGCGAAGTATCAAAGAGGTGAGAGGAATTACTCACGCCTTCCATTATGTGGAGCTCATGTCACTGGCACTTTTTCAAAACGGACTCATCTTCGAAATAAAGCAGCGACTGTGGGTCTTATGCCATTTATAGAGTAAACGTGCGTTTGTACGGGAAGGGGGAGTGGGGGGGGGGGGAGATGACTTACAGAAAATGGAGCTAACAAATGTTTTTGTTTTCTGGACATTGACCACCGTTAAGGAATGTTGATATGTTTAAATTTTTCGCCATTGGGGCGTAGTACATAAATGCATGGATTATCATGCGAAGTGTGCATACAGCTTTACGCTGTCAAAAGCATTCACAGATCATTGCATGTATCGGGTTTGAGCATTGCTTACAGACATAGAAATGATGGCAGAGGTGCGAGTTTCATCTCCAGAATACAAAAAACGCGTTTGGTATAGGAGTTTTTCTCTACTAAAAGTCCATATTTTGCGCACCTCTCTCTCTGTCTCTCGTTTACTTCTTTCCAGTATTTTTTCCTTAGCGAACATTAGCTTCATATAAAACGATTCTTATACCAAGTAATTTTTATTTAACGTGGGGTAACTTTGTGATCGTTTGCAGTGATTTTTTGTGTGGTGAAGTTGTTCCTCTCCAAGGCGTTGAAGTGATTTTTCAAGCTGTTTCGAAAATCTTAATAAACTATTTCCCGACGCATTTAAAATGAAACTAATTTTTTCCATCACATATTTGCAATGTGGAAAATATTTTTAATGTTAGGTCAGATTTATTTTCACATGATGCATATAAGTTTTTTTAATGAGTTCTTATAGATTGCTGCACTTTTACACTCATTGTTGTCTTCTAGTGAGGTGTTTCAGCTGTGTAATTGTGCTTGTTTTTGTGTACGTGCAAATTACTTTCTTTATTTTCTTTTTTCAGTTTGTATCTGACCATTTGGCTGCTCTTGCGTTGAAATTACTGTTGTTGTGTTGTGTTGTGGTGTGTGCATATGTGTTCATGGTGTTTGTCGTTGTTTATTTCTTTGCATGATTGCGATTGCACTGCGAAGGGATCGAGACGAAATAAAGCAATTTCCCACTCGTGTTTAATGCTGGCCTAAGCGGTGGTTACATCACTACTCCACTACCGTTATCTCAGGCTTTTATGATTGTTGTGTTCGCCTTTATGTAAAGAAAGCATATTCTCCGAATTCCGATCTTGTTTTTTTATATGAATCAAAGGTCAAAGACAGTTTGTTGCTGTTGAAGCTTTTAACATTTCAACTTATGAATTATTTTGCCGTTGACTTAAGGCACATATCGTTGTAATTGTAATCGTTTTACATCTGTCGTAAATTCGTTCAAGCTTGTCGCTGAAATTGCCGCAATGAAGATTATCAAAAATTGAGCTAGTAGCGTTGAGAGAATCTCTTCACTCTGCTACGGTGATAGTTGAATGCGGTAAGCGACTGAGAACAGCGCAGACGAGCTGCATTGGCGAAGTACAGTTCACTCGCACACGCTACTGTAAGTGAGGTTATTAACGCTTGTGCAGCAAGCTGCAGTTATGCTACCAAACTACGTCAAGTCATTCATATTCCATCACCGCAGTTCTCTTGATGATTTCGGTGTATTGCAGATGGAGGTGTGGAATATCGCGAAAAATTTTGTTCCAGATTAGGGCCTGAGTGCGAAGATTCTTTCCTGGAGAGCGCGGTCGCCGAATTGGCTCAGAACGACGATCTCAGCATGATCACGCCTGGAGGGTAATACAGTTGAATTTGCTTGTTTATCATTTCCATGCGATTTTTTTCTTCGTCCACCTCCAAATAATGTTGTAACGAAAGTGTGCTAATCTGCTATTTCAAATTGAATTTTTATCGTGAGGTATTTATGCATCATTCATTTTTAGTGAGAAAAGTTAGGGTTTTTTTTTTCGAAATGAATGAATTTTATTGTCGTAATTGTTTTGTTCTTAGTTTGGCTTCGGGTCTTTTGGATGATGATCACTCGCTACCTCCACTAGCGCTTAACGAAGATGGGCTCGACGTTGGTTCTGTGTCTGCCTCTGAACAAGCAAGCTTCCCGAATAGCGCTACGACGAGCATTTCAGATAGCACCGCCAGCCAGATACGCGCAGCTAGCTCGGTTCTTTTTTTCCTCCAATTTTTTGTTTTTATTGTTATTATTTTTACAGTCATGGAAAGCACACTTCCTGATTAAGCTGGAAGTGATGGAGATCATTAGAGGGTTCTTCGCCTTGAATGCACTAATTTGTTGAAGGAAAGGAGAGGGTGCGACTGACGCAAAATTTTTGCCGTTATTTATTAAGGTAGGAGGCTCATATGGTTTCATCTTTCACAACTGTGTTCCCTTAGGGCCGTTTAGACGTTGAAGTACTCCACTGCTTCACTGCAGTCTTCTTTGTTCTTCTATGAATAAAGATTCTCTACTTCTTAGTATCTTTATTAACTTGTAAGTTCGAAGTCCATGGTGCATGCCGATGTCAGACGTTCAGTTGCCGGTATTAAAATTAGGTTTTCACTTTACGAGTATAAAATTTGGCGTTCAATTTGCGGATATTTAACTTGAGTCTTCAATGAGGAGCTGAAACGATTGTGGTAACGAGAACGTTCCCATTAGTTGTTGTATAGGTACATTTCGTCACTTATATAAGTGTAGACCACCAGTTTCTCAGCAGAAGTATTTTTTTCAGAATGTTTGTTTGAAAGTTTGATTTTGCCCCAGGAAAAAATGTTTGTGATCGTTGAATGCATTGCTGTTTTGCAGGTTGATGTAGCCGCACTGTATCAGTGCGAGTCATGCAACAAGAGGGTCAGCTCGAGCCGTAGTTTGAAACGCCACAGAAGTACATGCAAGCTTTATCAGCTTGACTTCGGTCATTTGCTGCAGCAGCAAGGAACCCCTCAAACCGCTCACAACAGTGGCAGCGATTCAGCATGGTTAGATGCCTATTGATTTCTGTGCTTGCTTTCAGAGCAAACGATGGTTGGATGCCTCTTTCAGCGGAAATGGTTTTATGCTTTCCAATCTCAAGCCTTTTGTTATTCTAATTGAGAGTGGAACTGAACTTCTGCTGTTTCCATTATTGGAGATGATTTCCAAGAAGGCTTACTGCTAAGTGTACTGCAGCTTGTTCTTGACATAAACATTATCACTACAGAAAGGAGCAGAATTGTTTTAAATTAAAAACCTCGGAAGGAGGGAAGGCACTGCAAATGACAGCTTTCAGTACTGTGTTGTGGTCCATTTCTGTGAAAGCAAACTAGTCACCATCATATTGTGTAGAGGGGGAGTGCAGGTTGGTACAGTTGGAGGATGGCACATGACACAGAATTGTAAGAACGGCACATGGGCGCAGGTGGAGGAAGCGGGGGGGGGGGGCGGGGAACTAACGACTTGCATTCATCTGGTTGGATGGCCACATTCTCCTAATTTTCGAGATGGTGCGCACGTTGCTCATTTTGGCCAAAATTATGCCCTCGCTAGTACTCGTTGCTTTACGAATCGCGTTGCGGATGTTTTACCAGAAGTCTTTCGATGTGTAGAATGATGACTGCGTTTGACCCTAGACCGCTCCTGGAGGAATGTTCTGCAGTTATTTTGCAGTTCGTTCACACTACTGAAGTTTTTATGGGAATATCAAATTTTTCAGCTTTTTCTAATGCACATTTTTATGTGCTAATTAGGATATACTTTTGATGTCTGAAGAGGAGAGGGAGTGAGGAACGTTGGATTTCAACCTATTTGTTAGCGTTTCTATGAAAGTACGGTATAAAACGTTTGATCAGCATGTTCTCACTAACTTTTACTTGCATGTGCAATAACACTGCCAAACTTTAGAACTGTTTGCCACCGTCACTTCTTTGTTTTGTTAAATAATAATAACTCGTTGCAAGTGGAAGGGGTATTTCGAAAGTTTTCATCTAGGAGAAAATTGCTGGAAAAACAGGGTGCTGCAAACTGTGCTGAAAAAAAGATTACTAGAAGCTGATATTCACCACGGACTGATTGCCAGGTTTTATTATTCTTGCGAGCTCAATGCATACATATCACAATGGTTTAGAATCGTTGTCTGCAAATCGCAGTCATCGATTCAATAGTAAGCGAAGAAGGTGTTTATGTTTTCGCATAGTCAGCATAGGTACAAAATGGCGAGAATTCTTCTACCTTTGCATGCCCACGCGAGATTGTATGTGACAGTGCGGTAATTTCAAATCACTGTTGATTGGAGCCGTAATAGTAAAATTCGGTGAGCATAATAGTAATTCTACACCATAACCCAAACCTGTCTTATGAGCCGATTCATTGGTTGAAAACTAGACACACCTAAGATCGATGACAGTCTCCATGATATCGAGGTTTTATTTAACAAGTTACTGGAACTCGCTTATAAGTATATCTTTGGCCCAAGCGGTCTCGCCCTGCACACGTTTTGTTCACATTATTAAATACCATCTATGTGCAGTTTTTAGTTGTTTTATTGCAGTGAACATTCCGCTCATTTTAGGAACTTCATTCATCACATGATGTTTCATTATCGAACCTCACCTTTAAGCAGGTTGATCCTCCATTAGTTATAGCCGTTGCGAAACCAATTTGCAGCTTCAAGAATGGCATTAGCTTCATCTCAAACAAACCCTCATGCGAATATAGTCAACGTTGGACCGACGAGTAGTGAAATAGAGAGAAAACGGAGTTTGGGTTTATAACAGATCAGAAGGAACAATGCGGCGAAACCCACATTTCGTTTTCTCTGTGTGGGCGTAATCAGTCACCGATTGGGCACCGCGAACACTAGTTTGCGTGCTTCACCTTTTCGATGTAGTTCAATGATATTGCGGTCAGTTTGCTATGCGCTAAATAAAAGGCTGTGCATGAGCTGTGTGATGGTCAGCTGTAGTGAGTCGTCCTCCTTCCATGCATCCACTCTCACTTCTCCGATTCAAGTCAGATTGTCTACGAGAAATTAGTACGGCTTTTGCCTTGTTTCTTTGTGTTATGCTCTGACCACATTGTTTAGCCCTTTCATTTCCCAGTTACTGTTTAGCGGGAAAGTCTAAAAAGATTATGATGTTTTTTCTGATTGGTGCTGAAGATTTTCGAGGGATGTGCAGCAGTTTTAATAGCACGTAATACATATCTCGAGCAGAAAAAAACAACAATTTGAAGGCACTCAGCAACGCAAAAAAAAACTGAAAGAAGCACTAACATGGAATATGCAGTGGTACCATAAAAATAGCCACGTCAGAATAGTGTAGGCATTATTGTAACAAAATGTTGTAAGACCATACAACAGAATAGACCAAAAATTGTGCTGAAGCAAACGTTGTTTAGCAACTTCTAAAGGATTTTAACAGTTTGCGGGTAATCATCTCAAATTTCATTGTTCTTGCTGCGATGGTTAATAACAGATTTATGCATTCACGGTCTGAATATTTTCTCTGTTGAATAGGTAAGGGATCCGGATCCGACTAATTCTTACCTTCCACACTGAATTTCTCATCATTTCTGTGAACTTCCGAGTAGTTCACTGCTAACTTTCGGGTATAATTCATCCAGGCACGAGGCTATTGAGGTTTGCGATAGAAAGGCATTATAGCATGCTGGAATTTATAGCGTTATATATATATATATATATATATATATATATATATATATATATATATATATATATATATATATATATATATATATATATATATATATATATATATATATATATATATATATTGGTTTTGTGAGCGGTTTGGAGGAGCAAGGAGAATAAACTCTGCATGCTTCATTGCGTTGTGTTCATTGGTTTCATAGGTTCACAAAGTTAGCATTACTTCAGAACAGATAGGTATTCGAGTGGTAAGGACTAATAAACAGAGTAGTACGGTAGTTTAATTGCAACAAATATTTGCACTCTTTTTTTCTATTTCTTTCGCTTGTTGCTGTTCCAGTTCCAGAAATCGTTTCTCTTTAAGTTCTTGTTTGCCTTTCAGTGACTGTCTCCTCATATCGCACCTATTGTTTGCATGTTTTCAGCAAGTTTGCAGTTTTCTTTGTATCATTTAGTTTGTTAGTTTTCTTATTTGTATAGCCATCTGAAATCTAAAGGAAAGGAAGTAGTTATTACCCGAAAGATGTCTGTCTGAAAGAAAGGATATTTTTAAGGCTTTGATGGTACTGACTGTTGCTTCTTGGTTTCTGAGAACCGAACTTCAGTGCATATGCTCGGCCAACTGCTGCTTTTGAATCATTTTGCAGAGGAATTTTTGTTTTTTGATGAAATTGCATTTCATTCTCCTGGCCATTTATTTGGATTGGGTTCGCAGCGCAAATGTTGCTTTTTCTTTTATTTCTCGGACTCAATCTGTTTCGCGAGGTTAAATTGCCACTAATGTCGAATCGGTCCCCACTTTAGCCAACATGTACTTCCTTACCAGTCGACTCGAAACAGGAGGAAGCTTACCGGAGAGATTGGCACGATGTGCTTTTGCATACCGCTTACTGAAATGACATCGTATGATACATTCATATTTCAACTGATCTACTCGATCATACGGATGGTTCACGTTGCAACTCGAGTAGTTATGAAATGCATATAGATTGTTGGAACATTTAAGTTGGGGGAGGGAGGAGACTGCTTTCGAAGCAGTGGTTCTAACTGAATGATTATGTGGTGTATATTTTACTATCGAATTTCATATTTATGGCTTCAGTGACTCACAAGCTGGAAATGTCGGATAACGAATACATGCAAATTCATACGGGCGGGAACGGCGCAGCAGTAATGCACAACACTAATTTCTAAAAGCTCATAATAAATTAAAAAATTATTTTCAGAAGTTGGAAGGTCTGCCTTCACCACCACCTTTAATAGCGGTGGGAGGAAGAGGGCGAAGGGTAGGACTTGGCAAATTTTTTTTATGAGCATCATGGTATAGAAGTCAGGAAATCCATTTCTGAATGACACGCGCCCCGAGCTTCACGTGTTCGTCCGCTTCAGATCGATTTGAATGTTTCTGTTGGCGGGTGTGTCGCCATGTAATGAAAGAGCCACTCAAGAAGCGATTTTCCGTAACCACTTTATGTTACAGAATGCATCTGACGAAGCTTAACTTGCATTTTTTGCTCCTCTATCATTCCCAACCGGTACACTAATTTCTATGCTGTTTTGCGAAAGTGCTTTTAAAAAATGAGTTGCGGCGATGTTGTGGTTGAGCGCATTTATGTATTTGTATATCTCTCTGTTCGTTTCATCCCGGAAACCACTTATTTAGAACTGCGAAACTTAATGTTGAAGGATAATCCCTTGCACTCTACTCGATGTTTATTTATCAACCTCGAAAGCGACTTTAAAAGTTTGAAGATGAAAGAAATTCGACGTCGATGAAAAAGGCTTTCATTTTACACCACCCGGAATGTTATTCTAAGCCGGCCGGATCAATGAAAAGCGAATCCTTCGCAGATTAATACAAACGCTATTGTTATTTGATGGTAACTGGAAGATGGGGGTGATCACACTACACTATAACGGTAAGTTTATCGCAGCAAACGGAATTTAAAGACGGAAAGAGAAAATAATATCCTATAAATATGTGCTCTAAGTGAACTGTTTGCATTCATTGCGCAGTGCTATGGCGAATAAGTAAGCTGTGCAAGGGGTGAGTTGTTTCAGTGTAAGCTCGCCGGGATCGTTGGGCTTGGCGCTTCGACCGGGAGGGGGGGCCGGTGCGACGCTGGCGGTCAATGTATGCGAGCACTGCAATCGCTCGTTGTGTAGTGCTTCAAATTTGAAGCGCCATCGTGCGACGTGTAAGGCGGCCAATGCACGGTTTGTAACGCTTTGCGTCTTTTTGACAATTCCTCACTGCTAGCAACTACTACTCATCAACATTTTTTGTATACTTGCGTCCCAGTTGCTCAGCAAGCATAAGTTGTTTTTTCTCATACACTCTTTATGTTATAGTGATATTTGCACCATTGTCTATTCACCTTTCACTTGATTAATACTTAGAAGATTGTTGCATGAACCTCTGCTTGCTGGGATCGGCTCTCCACGTGGATACGCAACGCCGAATGGCGTAGTGGAAATGAGACCATATCGCTCTTGTTGTTCACCCGAATTGACACAACTTTCATCTCCATGATCTTGCAGTGTCTTCTCATTACTTGCAATAGTACAGGATTTACAGGAATAAAACGTGCCTGAGTTGGTAGGTAAAAACGAGTATGTAGGTAGCACAACTGCTTCGAATGGGTAGTTGACGAACGATGATCAGTAAGCACCCCACTGAGACCCTGCACAATTGTCTGTCGGAGAGTCGCTAATAGGAGGCTTTTCGAAGTGGCTGAATAGGCGGGTTTCTTCGTTGTCCAAAATATTTGCGTTGTGAGTACGTAAGCACTTAATCAGAAATCTCCATAGAATAGATAAATGTGCTTTACTATGACGGCCTGTTCAGCTGTTGTAATTGGCAGGCAAACGGTACAGTAAAGGTTTAACATCTTTTGTTCGCGAAAAAACGTTGTGGATTTGTAGGGTAGCAAGTCCGAAAGCGTTGGACTCCATGCAACCGGCGTCGGCGAATTCTGCATCGCTGACTGCCACGCCCCAGACTTACGAGAATGTGGAAGTGGATGAGCGCGAACGCTCTATTCTCGACCGTTCGTATGCGGCGGCATTGGCAGCATCGAGGCAGTCAGTCGCCAGCTCGCTCACATCGGCGACGCGTCGTCGTGCGGCGAGTGGTGGTACCGCATGTGCGACCACCTATAATGCTGTCGCAGTTGGCGCCATACCACACCAACATACCGCCGTGCCGACAAGCGGTGATGGCTCTACTGCAACGCTTAAACTAGGCATGATGGCCAATAAGCCATGGGTTTGTTTTATATTGGTCTCTCTCCCTTTATTTCTAAAGGTCGTTGATTTTTGCTGAGGAAGGGGCAAGATGGAGAAGCTTTCGGCTGGTAGCAGAATGAGAACCGTCAAAATTGCTGATTATTCTTGCGTATTTTGTTGGAACCTTCTTACAGTCACTTTTTTGGAGTGTTCTACATCTAGATGGGAAAAATGTTCTCGATGGCCCTCTTACTCGCCTTCCAGCTGTTGCAGCTCAAATACGTTAGAGCTGGCGAAAGGTACCAAATGACAATTGGATCGCAACCACGCGCAGCAGTCGCTCTTTCTAATCGTTATTGAAAAGTTCAGTACAACGTATTTCTACCACTGGGTGATTTCGAAAATTGAAGGCAGTAGACCACCTCTGGAACAGATGTCCCCACCTTCTCCCCTAGAAGACAAGCAGCGGAGAAAATTCCACCTCGAAGAACGCCTCTTTAAATAGGAAAATGGAAAGCTGCTGCGGATAGAAGATTGAAGTCCTGTATTTAGTGTTATATATTTAGTGAACGGATGTAACATGTTTAGTGAAATTAAAATGTAAAGTAGCATTTGAACTGAGAGAGATTTGCAGATAACGGTTGGCGAGCATCTACGAGCACAACATAACCAGCGTATTATCCAGCAACGTCAGCAGCAACAACTGCTCGAACAGCAACAGCGAGCGGCGATGCAGAACGCTTGCGCTGCACAGAGCACGAGCGGTACACAAGCACCCGGCGCCGCTGTGGTGCAGGGAGGCAGCAACAGCGGCGGACCTGCGCTTCAGCGCAACACTGCAACAGGCGTTTCTTTGCAACGAGGCGTCATGCAGCACCAGGGCAGTAGCTTCACCACTGTGACACAGTTCGACGCCGCCAACGCGACTCAAACTGCGACCTGCGAGCCAAACGCGAACTCTCTCTATGTAGCGGCTCCACCTGACCTCAACACGTCCGCTGCGCTGCTTAGTCACATGCCGGGCACCGAGTATAGGCAGCCAGCACATGACGACCCAAGCGTTCAAGTCGGTTGTGCGGACGAAGCGACGCTTCAGTATGTTTAATATCATGTGCTTCTTATTTCGTATCTCAGTTGCTTTTTGCATTTGGCTTTGCGCCCTAAGTAATGGCCTCGTTAAATAATGTTGAGGTATATTTAAGTTGGTATGACTGCGCTTATTCAGGCTTTCTCCTACGAATGTTTCATTTTTTTAACTATTTTGCAGCCATAAAAAACATGAGATGCATCGTCCTGAGCTCGCAGGGCGCTGTAGGTTATTCAAGTGAACCGAAGTTTTTATGAAAGATGCAACTCAATATCCAAATTTCAGCATCGTTTCGGAGTGTAATTTTAACTGCGGTCTTTAAACATTTCTGCAGCATTATTTATTCATTTCCGCCATGATGAAATTTGACACATTCAGCACTTTTGGTGAATGACTTTATTTGCGGACCCTTCAGCTGATCAAATGGTGACCGTAATAAATAGTTCTCAACTGCGAAAATAAGGCCGCACCTGAGTTGTAATTTAAAAAATCGAAAGCGGGGAAGGAAACAGAGAAGGGTACCGCTCATCTATTTCCTAATCTTGCTGGGTATGTAGCAGTGGATCTGAAACGCTTTGTACGGGTTCGTGAATGTTTTGAAGATGCGTTGCTGGCTCTGAGACAACGACATTATTGGACAGCTGTGCTGACAATGGCAAATTCAACGGCCGTCCACTCGATATGGATGTGAGTGATGAAGATCAGAAACCAGTGTTAAAGGAACCTGAAGCGCCTAAGTACTCCAGGTTGGTAAATCTGTACCTGCCTTGTCGAACACAGACAACTCAGTCGGAAATTTGTTCATCTGACGCCATGACCTCTACAGAAAGTGGAAAATTTTGTGTAGGGCCGCTTTAGTTGACAGTGTTTTGTGCGTATTGAGAATGTATTTTATAGATTCGCTTCAAAAATGAGCGTTTTCTATCTTCAAGCACTTTGTTTTGCTGAAGCGTGTATTATTTGATGAAACAGTTTATGGAAGGCTTTAGGGATTGCTGATTGACGTGGGGAAAAGGGTGAGTAGTGGAGGGTTGATTGCTGCGACGACAACATTGAAAATAACCCCTACATAATCATCTTGTTTCACTTGTATCGATCAAAAACAAAGCCTAGACCGACGATCACTGCTGCAGTGGGAAGGGAAACGTGGAGTTAACAGTTTTCGGAGCTATAATGCCTCTTCCTTTCGGGGACGTAGTCCGAAGTAGATGTTCAGAAGTTCCAGCGAACTTGTTTTATTTTTGGTGGTTACCTGTTTCCTTTCCGTGAATGCAGAATCCAGTTTCATTCTCGAGGTGCCACTTCCCTGTCATCCCTGTAATTACCGTCCCATTCGCTTACGAAAGCCGCATGATACCAGCATTTTCAACCCCTCCTCGCACCCCATTTTCAAATCGCATATTCGGCGACGAAATCAAATGAGGCTTTCTGTGTTTTCAGCAACAAATCAATTTCTAGTGCGTGCTTCAACATCACATCCACCGTTGCTGCACCAATGTCGCAGTGCGTTAGGAATGAAACTCGTCCCCTTGTGAGCATTATCACTACAGCACCGCTTACTGGGTATTGTATTTCGTTTCATGATTTTGTCTGATGTTGACCGCTTTCTTAGATTTGACGGATGTTATGTTTTCTGTAAATTGAAGCCTCAACATCCAGAAAAAGTGAAGGTGTGTGTTTACTGCATTAAGCAAAAAGAGAAACTGCGCATTTTAGGGTATCAAGCTAGAATTGATCGTGTGCCACAAAATACTACGTTTTATCGTTCAGAAGATTGGTTTCATACACTTTTCTCAGTTATCTAGGAGAGGGCCGTATGTTTCCAGATGTCTTCACAGTAACTGAAAGATGGCGGTTGGTGTCAGTTGAACGCATGGTATTGTTTCAGCAAGCGCACATCAGATCCACTACCTCAGCAAACGTCAAATGTAGCTGCTTTTGCTGCACCAGTGGTTAACGGCAATCCCTCGGGTTCCTATCTAGATCCACTTGACTATCGATTCGAGTGCCCTGAATGCCAAAAAACGTAACTACTTTTCTTAATCTCCGTTTATTATCCTTTATTCAACGTTGTATATGTCGTTTATTTTTTGTAGAAAGGAACTTTTTGTTTTCTGATGAGGAAGATTATTAGTTTATGAGATGGCGAAGGAATCACTTTGGTTTTTTTAGCGTTGTGAGATGTTTGCATATGTTTTCATACGTTTCATGTAAAGAACTTGCTCCCCTTCTCCTTCTCTCTTCGAATTCTGGGCAAGTTTTCCAGGGATAATGCAATAATTTATTTTAGAGGAGGCTTTTAGCCGTCAAAAATTTTCGAGGTTTCACTATTATTAGCGATTGCTAATGTTGAGCAGTTTGTGCATTCTTTGAGTGGGAACCAACTTGTTTTATGAGAGCTGTTCATTCGTCGAAAGTTTAGAATATCTCTGCTGATACTGTGGCTCATTGTTATAGATATTCATGTCGCAAGAATGTGAAGCGACACAGGATGGCAGTGCACAAGTTGTCGCCCGAAGATGTTGCTAAGACCGAGCCAGTGCGAGTGCTTCTTTCAAATGAGGACCCACAAAAGCGGCAAATATCTGTATTGAAAGTAGATGAAAAGGATTCGCAGGGGTGAGATTCTGAAGAGTACTCGTTTCTTTCTAGCGTTTTACTCCAGCTTACACCCCTCTAATAATTCACAAGCATTTTACACCTAAGCATTCTAGCACTCCAGCATTCCCAAGAGTACTCTCAGGTGTAGCAATAGGCGCTATTTATTAAACTGCAGCATTTTTGATGGCTTTTTCAAGGGTGGAAATTCCAGACCGTAACGTGCATCTTTTGATAGCGTTTTTCCATTTTTCTTATTTCGTTACCGTTTTATGCGTTTTTGCATTGTAATGCAAAGTATACTATGGTCTCTCTACATATGCGACCACCGATCTGTTTTTAGCGCTTTTTCCCAACGAGTTCCGTTATGCTTAAGGGAATGAAATTTGCTAAACACGATTTTTGGCCCAAGGAAGCTCCATGTTTTCAGTTTTAACCATACCAGCTGACAATCATATCAACTTATTAGGTGATAAGCTAGAAGTTCTTACTTGGAGACCTGAAATTCAATATTTCTCGGCTTCTAGTAACTCCATCTCGCCTTGCCCGGAATAAACTATTGTTTAGACAGTCATATCAGTTTGTCAGTTTGTAGACCAGAAATTGTGTCTTCGGCGTCAGATATTTCACTTTCATGATCCATAAGTATGGAGCAACTCCTAATGAGTTAATTCAGTCGTAGCAGTATTTATCGGCTTATTGTTTGGAAATCGTGTCATGGTCTGGAATTTCGTATTTGTGATTCTTGTGTGAATTTTTTTTTTTAATTCAATGAGGGCGACCCTGGAAATTTCATAGTTTTTAGTTCATTTTATTTAAAATTTGTGGAGTTATTTGTTTTTCCCGTGACGGTGACTCACTTCTTGAACAACTCAAAATTTGCTAATGGCCTTCCGTTGCCCATATATCGTCTAAATGATACTTTTGCGCATAATAAAAGATGCTAAGAGGCGTTAATGTCACATTTTACTGCATGAAATTTCTGTATTTTCAACCCCCGTCCCCCACTTCCAAGAAATATTATTGAATAGATTTTTCGAGGAGTTTGTGTTTGAGAGGGACCTTCTGCTTCTATTCGTTGCGATAGAAAATTGTTACAAGACGTACGCTTCTGTTTAGAGGAAGGTTATATTGAAGTGAATGAGCTAAATTTTTTTTTTTAAATCTCATTGTCTTGAAATTTTCATATTTATTAAGGCCATGCATGCTTATCTCATGCAGAAGCGGGGTCTGTCTCCCTCTGCGATGCGAATTTCCCATTTTGGAGGGGAGGGTTTTTTTCTTGTGGAGGCTTGGCCACAACTTTCGCTTTTTCTGCCGTATAAGTGTTTTCTCTTCGCAGCATAACTCTTGTTTGGAGGTTAGGGTTGTATTAAAGGCGAGCCAGCTTGTAAAAATTTGAAAGGTCTTACGATTTAGAGGCCGCGAAGGTTGTTTTCGCCGAGATCCGGTCACTTTCTACACTGTTTGCTTGCATTATAGAATGTTGGTAGTATGTCCGCTGAACTTTTTAGTATGGTTGAGCTTGCTTCTGTAGATAAAAAAGGGAGTGTGCCGTCACTAAATACCTATGTTTTTCTTGAAGCAGAGCTCTTTAGTACATCTGATGGGGCACAATTGATTGGACCTTGCCAGATAATCTATGGTGGATCAAATTGCAGCCAGATGCAGTCGGTTAGCGCAAAAGTCGATTCAAGTGCTGTCAGCTCAATGTGTGCAGTGGGCAGTGCGGACTGTGCATCTATTGGAATTGCCACTAGCACGCAACAACAACCACCGCCGGTAATGTGCTCTAGCACTGCACCTGTTAGCTCAGGTGGACCGATCTCAGTAAGTGACACGTGGTCACCAATGTGTGTTCCCACATCGGGCTCTGGGGAGCCAATCGCTTCCTATCAGTTCACTGAAGATGATGGTGCACAGCTCGCCAAAATTGAGGAAGACCTCAGGCGGTCAGCTGAATTCAAATTCGCAAATTTCGTGAGTTTTTTCTCCAACTCGCATGCAGTGTTCACATTGTTCATTGTTTCCAGCGAAAACATCTCACTTCCTTGAACACTGGTGTCATTCCAGCGCCTACTGATGACTGCAGTAGTTCATATAGAGCAAGGTTCTATGGCTGTTCGACACCGGTTTGCATTTTTTGAGTGTCTCTAGTTGCCATATGTGAGACTGTCTGCAGTTTCTTTGATAGCTGTGATTTTCATGATTAAGTTGAACCCGTTTAGAGGTGATTGATGCGTGAGGAATCTTACTTTTCATCCATCCCGATTGGTCAGGCATTGCAGCCGGTAGAAATGTAATGAAGTTTTTCGCTTGATTGATCGATGAACCTCGACGGCGATAGTGATAGGCATCAAGTTTCATGACGCAATCACTTCACTGCTCAGCTTTAATTGCTTCACTTTGCATCACACATTTGAATACGATCTTTTTGAACTAGAAATACATATGCAGATTGCAAAAGTTGTTATTTGTTGTGCACGCTGTTTTAGCATTGTGTTAGACGTATGGCCAGTTCTTTTTTCCGTTAGAAAAAGCAGCAACCACAGAAAACGGATATTAAGTTGGTATTTTCAAAAGGTGCCCAAAACGTACAAATTTTACCCTCCCTATCAGTTCCCTGATAAAACCGCTAAAGTATCCCATAGTTCTTTCTTTATTGGAGTTCATCGAGACCGGCCACAATGTCGACATTTGGGAGTTTCGTTCGATTTTGTATGACTTAATGCAATTACAAACTCATTGCAGTGTAAGAATTTCTTACGAACCCCGCAGGCTGACAGCAGTTATTGCTCTGAACAGAAGAATTTTCCATGCCTGGACCATGTCATCGTTAAATTTGCATCAAGTATTCCTCTCATTCTTATTCTACTGATTTGTGTGGGAATATTTT
This sequence comes from Baylisascaris procyonis, assembly GCA_037389465.1. Classification (NCBI taxonomy): domain Eukaryota; kingdom Metazoa; phylum Nematoda; class Chromadorea; order Rhabditida; family Ascarididae; genus Baylisascaris; species Baylisascaris procyonis. The sequence goes on from JAZARR010000059.1 coordinate 1,810,394, forward strand.
TTTTCTTGGTTTTCCTTAATGAGCTTCTCGCAATTGTTTATTCATTTAAAAAAAATTTTATTGGAATACCAAAGATGATTTGAATTGTTTGAAGACGGAGCCGGACAGCGAATCGGAGACGAAGAAACCGGTCGCAGAACTCGCTGAAGCAGATACAACGTTCAACGAGGACTATGACGACCCTAATTGGTTCGTATTTCTAATGATTAAAGTTTGCGGTTAAAGAGAAGGTGAATAGGTTTTTTGACTCTTTTGCGTTGTTTTGTGATATAGCTGTCTGCAAAAAATTCACACAAAGTATTCGTTTCGTGGTAAAGCAAAGGTGGTGTTTGTTTTGTTGGTTTCGAGGTGACCACAATTGCGCTGCAAGTAATGTGGTATTCATGAAGTTGAGCTTTTTTGCTTTATGTGCCCACCATGGTATTCTCAATTACACAAGGTGGCAAAGTTGATTACTGTGTGCAGCGAACCGTTAAAAACACTAATGCATTCAGGAAATTCGAAAATGAGAACCCATTCAAACCTCATTGTATAATCGCTTTATGAGTATGTCAGTTTGCATCGATGCTCTTATAAATTTGCACGGTTTTTTTTTTTTGCATATTATATTTTTTTTGGCACCATATGACCTCGAACAGTATTTTCTCACTAGAAGTGTATCCTACCAACTTTCTATTCAAAATGTCAGAGGTCAGTACGCTTGGATGACATGACCGATTCTGAAAGCGTAAGCGCAGCCTCGACTCAAATGCTCCATACTATTTCACCATAGCACCTAAGTTTTTGCGATATAGGGTCCTTTTTCTCTACAGTCTCCCACTTTGAATGCAAACGTTGTGGCCCCCGAGTCCCTATTCCAAATTATAAGATATAGAGTACCTTGCGGTGGAATTTGGTTTAAAACAAAAAGAGCTTAATGTGAGCATTTTGAAGTCGTATTTCGTCGTCACATCCACCTTCAATAACGTCGACTGGCGGAATGGTGTCCCCATCATCTGGCCCATCGTCGAATAGCTCAACGTGCTCGTCATATCCGATTACGAGCTCAAGTAATGTAAGCTGTTGATTGTCTCATTAATGGCTTCATTTCACATATAAAAATATTTCCACCCTGTTCCATCAGACCAACAGTTTCGTTGGCGATCGCTTGTTCGTCGAAAAAAATTTCTTGCAGAGGTTTAGTTTATTTGCAGATATGGAATTTTTTGGCAAGAGAATTGGTCTAGTGAACACACTTATTTCAAAGTTGTCCAAATTGGAAATGAGCTGTGTGGCGCAATTGCAGAAGACATAAGCTAAGGGTCTAGACATATGCAGAGGAGGTTCTTCCCTCCCACCTACTTTATCCGTTCAGTCTAAGCACCTTTTGCCGCTTTGAAAGCTCTAGGTATCTCACGTTACCCGGGGAATAAATAATAACATTATTTTTATTTTTATGTTTCGAATTTCTTGCTCTGACAGTGTGTGGGAAGAGAGTTTTTCTTGCTTGCTTTTTCTCTGCAATTTTTTTTTTTTTTGTTTGTGAAGGCTTTTTTGTTAATGGTGGGCAGGGCTTCACAAAGTGGAAAGTGGTTATTTGATTACTTGTATAGGTAGTTTTGGGCTAAGGTAGGTCATGAAAAGTTGGTGGAGGGAGGGGAGGGGGGGGGGGGCGCAGTATTGATGCCTTCTTGTTAATGATTTACTTATTATTTTCGCTTTAGCTGTACATGTGGCGAATGTTCTTGCTACCGACGTTTTTCCTGCCCATCGATTATGACATGTTATCTGTCGGACCTTGCATTGTTCCAAGGAAGGTCACATAAGTGGACAAATCTTTTGTTGATTTATGATTGAGATTTGATAGACCCGATTGTTTTCAGTTTTTGCATATGACAATGGCTCCACCTGCGCCGGCAGCGAGTGGGTTCTCTGCTCACCTGCCACCGATCAAAACATCCTTGGCAGCACCACCAGCTCCATTGGTCACGCATTCTCAACAGCAACCGCCTTTGCATATCGACACACATATTGCGGGTATGCTGTTATTTTCAATTTCTTTTGCACTTCAAAAAAAGGTGGACGGATTTGAGCTGAAAGCAGCAGAACATAAGGAATCGCAAATGTTGACGTTCCGAATGATGCCGGCTGAATTTCCTTAATGATAACTATATATGAGCCAATTATGTGAAGGAACGGCTGCCCCTCCACCTCCTCATCTTTTGTGTCTTCGTTCAAATCTCCTGTAATAGGTGCAGGGGCGTGCGAGCACTACTAGGTTTTTGTCCGCATTTAAGCCTATTGCCTAGAGTTTGGAGCTGATTCACTCTGATTGTGAGCGTCACAGTGGAGGCCAACTCTGTCGCAACATCTCTCCCTTTTCAATGCCAGTGAGGGCTAAGCATGTCAGCGTTGCAAAAGATTGATCTCACCACTTTCGCAGACATAGAGCAACTTTGCCTGTCGGAGGAGAAAAATGACCAGATTGATAGGCTATACGGTTAATTAAAAACTTTATTCTGATTTGCGATATGAGTTCAGGTAGCAGCACACCAGTGGTGAGTCGTGCTGTCAATCTCCCGCCGCCACAATACGTGCAACAGTCTTCACAGCAACAGCCTCCACTTCGCGCCTACATTCAGTCCCACGTTGTCGTCAAGCAGAAGCAACCACATGTTTGTGCCGATTGTAACAGGTTGGTTTCACCAACACTCTGGCAGGTCTTAGTTATGTTTAGGTAGAATTCGCTGTTGCGATTCTCCCTGTTTTTCGTCATTTTGTGCTTCTCACAACTTCGGAATGGAGGCCAAGACGGTGTATAGTAGTGGTTTAAATACTAATTTATATTTTAGTTCTTTTTTCATCTAGTTCTTTACTCCATCACGCAACATTGCCCCTGCAGCATTTCTTATCTTTCTTTGTACATGGAGCCTGTTTTTTGGTTGTCTAGACGTTTATGGCTGATTTCTGCCCTCTCTGCAATAACATTTAATCCTGTCGTAATAATTAATACTCAGAAATATCATGTTACTGAAGTTTTTTATATGATGCTATCCAAAGTTCTGAAATAGGCATTTTATTAAATAATCTCTCGTACAACCTCCTTGTACTGTAGCGCGAGTTTTCAACTTTCTATTGGTCTGCTGCTTCGCCGGTCTTTTGAACCTAGGCACTTGCTATTACTGGGTGTGAAGGAGAAGGGGTTGAATACTAGTTGCTTGTCCTCAGGGAACGTCGTTATCCGGTGCATGGTTGAAGAATTCGTAGGATTTTGCAAGCACTCCGAAGACATTGTATTATACATAGAAAAGGCCAGTCGTCTCTTACCTTTTTTTCGATGAAGAGACAAAAAGTGCTCGAAGAGTTGTTCGCCTCAATGTCGAAAAGTTTTTTCAATGTGGCCTCGAAGATCGCCAGACGCCTGATCATGTTGTAATCCCACAACTGCGTTCCCTCGCTTCCTCATGTCCTCCTCCCTCTTTGGAATGCTAATGGCCTTCAGTATACACTGGATGTTTTGTTATTTTGTCTGGAACAATTTTCGTCCGGCAACAAGATGAGTACAGCTGCCAGCAGCTCACCAACTTGTTTGCGCTTCGAAAATATTCCCGATAAGTTAGTTATTTCAAACAGGAACTGTTTTGGGAACACTTCACTGTAGACAATAGGCAACATGCCGTTAACCTTCGATTCACTTTTTTGTCAGTGTTAGGCTTTCTTCATGGAGACGGAGGTTCACACACTTCCTCGCCACTTCAAGTTCGGAATTCCCTCAAATTCACTCCCATCCGAGGGACCTCTTCCACACAGACTTTCTTTCAGTTCACCCACCTTCGAGTTTTGTTGGCCGTTTGTTAATAGCAGTTCGCACAGTTTCTTCGAATGGAAAGTTTCATTTCGCGAATGTTCCAGTCTATTCCCTTCCCCCCACCTCCTTCCCATTCCGTAGTGCATCGGCAGGCTGGATTATTGCATGTCGCAAAGATCACTAACGGATTACGTGCTTGGATTGTGGCACTCCGTGTTCTTCGGTATCCTGCGATCGTTGCACTAGCACGTTAAAAGTTGTGGTCTTTAGAACGTTATCGTCGGATTATTCGCTGAAGAGACATCGTTCGACGTGCGTGGAAGTGAAGGCGGCCGCGGCTGCGGCTGCAAAAGCGGCTAATGAAGCGTAAGTTTCCGCCGATTGTTCATTGCTTTTGCTTTCTTCTTTCGCATTTATTCCCTAGTTGTGAGCTTTCACCATCAGAGAAATTCTCAAACGACGGAGAGGCGATGAAACTTTGTCTTGAAACACAGAATTTGCAGATTGGGACATAGAATTTGAGGTTTTCTTTTTACTTACTTTGTTTGTGATTTTTTGAACACAACAAGCAATGATGGTCGCAATCGTATGGCGAGCGAAAGTGCACTGCAGCCGCTCATAGTTTCGATCAGCGCCATCATTACCCGTTGAACAAAATCTCGGGAAACTTTTTTGTAAGATGGATGTTAGCTCGCACATAGTCGTCTTTCGTGAATTGAGTTTACGGTTTTCATGCAGATGGCTCTTGCCATCCCATTTCCTACTGGAGCACTTACGTTCAAAAGTCTACGCCCCTAGGGAATCACACAGACTGTCGTTTGTAGCTCGCATTGTTGAACCGTCTTTTGAGCCTGAGACCCGTTGTCTGCTTGGTTACATTGGACGAGCTGTTCAAAAATCGAAATCCAGATGGAGCACGAAAACTTTAGAACCAGAATTCCTGCACTTAGCATTAGTAGGAAAGTAACGTCATGGCGCGTGTGAATCTCACTTATATGAACCCCGTGGCGCTAATGTCACAGTGCCAAAACGACAAATATATGCTGTCCCTAAATGTGAAACGAAGGCAATTTCGCATCATACGGGTATGCAAGCTGCAGAATTTTATGGATGCCAGCTTTCAGTTTTTTCCTATTTCGCTGCAGAGTTGCTGTTTCGGGTCGCTATTTATCAGCCTGAGACCCAGTCTCCAGAACGAATATGTTCTGGATCAGACGTCTGTATAGAATTTACAACTTCCAGAAACGGGTTTATGAAAGGGGTCTTTTAGAGACGAAACGGATGCTGAAATGAAGCATGCGGAAGTTAGTTACAGTATGGGAAACTGAATGCAATTTCTTTACAGTTTTCGGAATCCTCTTACCTCTAGATGAGATATGAAGTTTGTTGCGAATATTGTTGGTGTACTGTGTTAATAAATTTGCAGCGCAAAACATGTGCCTCAATTTTTACGAGAATCGAGCACCAACTTGCCTGCCACCTACCTGGTTTCTTCCGATCCCATGATGGGTCAGCAGTTGGTGAGTTGCATCAAGTATTTTTCTGTTGATCTTGCTTTGTCCAGTCGTTTTCTTTCTTTAGCAGTCTATCCACTTATGTTACTTTCAGGATAATAAAGTCTTTATGTTGTCTTCCAGAAACCAAGTCTCATAATGGGCATCTCTAGGCTGGTAGCTTATAGAGATAGCGGAGCTCCCCTCCCTCCCTATAGCTCCTTGCGAAGGCGTTTTGGCTTTTGCAGCAGCCCTGTCTCACGAAGGCAAATGTGGCACCAGAAAATGTGCTGACTGTGCACTGAAACCATCCTCGACGGTTCGGTATATGCTTCGTCACTGTCACGGAAAGGGATTTGAACTGTGTTTGTAATAGGACTACTGTAATAAGTCCTGTGACTATTCCTGAAAGGATTGGGGAGATCTCATCTCTTTTTTTTAGAATTTGTTACGAACTTGTGTTCATCTTATACCTGCAAAATAGTAAGAGTTGCTGAGGTAATTGCATGATAGCGTCCACTTTTGCGAACCTGGTAAAGGCCACGAAGGGTCTGTAAAAGCGCTGAATCAAATTCTGCTTTCAAATGAGGCAGTACCTTCGCACACTCTTTTAACGTCCATCATGCTTATTTTCGTTGCGTCATACTTGCATCTACAGTCTCTTTTTTATCACTTGCAGCAACCAAAGTCGGTCGCATATGCGGCTACTGATGCAAACGCTCGCATGGCTCGTCAGTTGGCTCCTCTGAACAGCAAGGTCATTCATCTAATTTCTTTTGTTTCATCAGGTTGATTGATTATTGCTTGTGTTAAGCAGCATCCCTTGAAATTCGGTCATCCAAAGCAGTTTAGTGAGGCGATTCCCATCCGCTGATAATAGATTGTCGAGAATTTGGTTGGTTTGGGTTGCAGCACACAGCTCGAGCATTACTGTACGGCATCTCGAAAGCAATCAGCTCATCAGGTAGCAGTGCTTTTCCCTCCTCTGTATTATGAATGCATACATTGTGGATACTTCACCATCCTGCAAAAGTGTCTCAAAAGTAAGCTACCATCGCAGCCTCATTGAGAGAGTTTGAACGATGCTTGCATTGGCAAGAACGATAGAATTAACTCGTGTTCTCAGTGTTGTTGAGAGTTGTGCTTCGATAGAACTTCGTTTAGATCTCGTTTTCACTATAGCTCAATGGAGCTGACACAAAAGAGGGGGAGGTCACTAAAATATGTATGCTCATTTGTCGTTGTCGGCGATGTGAGTGATGGATTCCCTGATCTTGGCATGCAAATGGGGAAACGGAAGAAGGGACGTTTTACCCCATGGCGAGGAAAAGAGCAGTGGGACATTTCCCCCAATTATGTTTCTTAAGAAACGGTGGGTCTTCTGAGCATTAGATCCCTTTGTGGATTTCACTTAGTCTACGTTAATTTCTTTATTGACCTTTCAAGTGACTTGAAGACTTTCGGTCAAGAGTGGAATACAGCGCTAGATATAAACGTTCCTACGAAGGAATCCTGTGTCCAAGTTTGGATATCTGCTCCCCCTGTCCTCCACTTCGAATTCTCTTCCTCCTTTTCCCCTTTGGAGGTGAAGTGAAATTTCTACTTTTCAGAACAGCTGACGGAGTTCTGAGTTTGCAACTGATTCAGGCGGTTGTGATGCACTTTGAGCGTGTGATGCAGTTGGAAAGTGTATTCATTAAAGTTTCTTAATGAAAGGCTCATATAAGTTCCCCATTTCTTCTTTGGGTAGTTCCTATCCTCGCCGTTGTGGAGGCGGAGGCAAGGAAATAGAGGGAGGTGAGGAGGTCTCAATGGGTCAGGTTAATGTCTTGCTACCATTGGTCTAGACTATCGAGCGATCACTGAACTACGATTATTGGTGCAAAAGTCTTCACTTATCATCACCTATTGATCTATTTTTGTGGATTTGTATTGGTCTGCGAATACAGATGGCATGGAGTCTTTTAGGTATCGGATATGGTAATAACACAGGCGACGTTTTCTGCGTTCGACGATGATACCGACAGCGGTGTGTTGTGTCGTGTTTGTGATTGCTGGTTGCCGGGCCAACGAGAATTCGAACGGCATTGCGACGAATTGCATCCCGTAGCCGCTGATCCTGATAGCACTACTGTTGCAAACTCGTTAGTGTTATTCTGTTGGCAAAACCGATTGTTTGAGGAACAATAGATGGGGGTGCGATGCACATGGCTGCGTCTAACTTAGCAGGTTCCGTCTAGTGATATTATGGCATTGTTTTCTCTACAATGCAACTTCTGTTCACTTGGAAGATTTTGGCGTTGCAGTAAATGAGCATCAAATAGTGCTGTTATGAAGATGAGTGTACCGCCGAGAAATTCAGGCACGACTCTTCGGTGACACCACCATCTGCATTTCTGCTTAATTCGCAGAACTCGGAAATTGGTTCGCACTCTTCAGCTCCATACTCACCCACTGGGAGTCGTAAGCGGGTTGGTTATGACTCCACCGAGGATCTCAGCTCGCAATGCGGCAAAAGTAGCAAACATCTCTGTCAGGTTGTTCCTTGCGGTCATCTTTTATTTATTGGTTGTTTTCTTGGCGGGTGCTAAGATTAGTCTTCCAAAGGAGCGCTAATAGTCAGAGTCCTTTGGTTATAAAATCACTTTTTGCAAGTAATTAGGCAGCCTTGCAAGGTTTTAAAAAAAAGTTTTGTTTCAAATAGCCATGAATATAGGCAGCAGTTATTATCGAGTCAATACTGGGTTCGTTACGGTGCATGCAATAACTTAGCGCACAGATGCGTAACTTTATGCACGCATCCGTGCGTAAGTTATGTAAATAAAGTAATGACTTTGTATAAGTATATCTCTCCAGTAATTTTGTTCTTATTGCGTGTTATTGTGCTCGCGAGGTTATTCCGTCACTTGCGGAGCAGAACTTCATTTATTTCTTTTTTTGCTCGGGAAAGTTTCTGTATCAGTCAAGCATGTCAGAGAGGTTTGCACTGGAGTCGTTGAGGATGCGAGTTCAGTTCTGAATTGAAAATGGGTTTTTACGTTCGTAGTCACGCCGAAATTGCATAAATGTTACCTAACATTCGACTTGTTGCGCCCACTTCTCAACTTATTTTGACCAAAACGATTATATTGTAGGCGTGTGGCAAGTTTTACTCATCTGAATGGAACCTGGAGCGGCACAAAAGAGAGAGTTGTCCGCTGAGGTCTAAACGCTCGAAAAGTGGTGATGAAAAGGGTCAGACCAGGTTGGTTCCCGTCATGTTGAACAGTTTTGCAGTTTAGTGGACAGGTGGGATCTGATGTTAAGTTTAAGGCGTTCAAAACAGCAGGTATATGATAGTTTAAGGCGATCGGCTGTCTTTGTCAAATGCATTTAAGTCGCTCTAATATGGGATTATTGCGTTATGCAACCTCTCACTTCTATCCCGAAGATGAGAACTTATAACTCACTCAACTTATATTGGCTTGTTTGCTGTGTTGCACTTCCGTTTACACCGCAGCACATGTAAGAATTTGTGAGTGTGATGATTCAGATCCATGTAACGATCTGATAATTGAAACAAACGACTAATACAGTTTCTTAGTTATGTGAGGAGGACAAACTCTTATCAGGTTAACAGTACAATCGTGCCTCTATATAATCCCCGATTCCTGCACATGCTAGTGCCTATGATTGGCGTCCTTCAGAAGCAGAATTGAGCGGAGCACTAGGAATTTCACCAAGGACATCTGGTATTCCACCAGGCCATTTGTGCCGAAAAAAAAGATAAAGCTACACGCTGTGCTCTATCCTAAACTGTTTCACGCTGTACTGCTACACGCTCTGCTCCATTTTAAACTGTTTCACTATATACTCTCGTGGGTATAAGTATCATGGTAGACCCCAAATTTTTAGCATTTCACGCAAAAAATCAGTCTTCAGTGCTGTGACGTTAGTAACAATTTCAGGCTGACGCGCCTGGATTCACTCGACTTAACGCCATTGCAACCAGTCGATCCGAAATGGATTGATGACTGTGCCCTTGTAGTTGGCGATTCACGAATTGGTGTTTCCCGATCGGTTGGTGTTCAACGAATTTTTTTGCAATTTCTTCATTGCCGTATTTCGGTCATCGTGATATACTTTTGCGTAACTTGAAAAAAGAAAGCGGGAAGTTGTATTTGTGGAAACTGGAATAGAAAAGCACTGGCCAATTGTTTAAGTTGCACAACGATGACGAAAGCACCATGTAGTACGAAACACCTGATTTTATGTAACTACATGTAACATTTAATTGGCAACAATAACCAGCGGTGTTGACCGTAAGTTCATCCGTTGTTTGCCTTTGCTTTTGCTTCCAAGCATTAAGTGGCTGCAATTATTTTTAGTTCATCTTGAAGCATGCGTAAAGGTAGAGGCGCAAATGAAACATTTCCAACAGATGTAGGCAATGACGACTTAGCATGTCAGAAGGGGCAGGTTTTAAGGGAAGTGGCACTGTCGTGAGAAACACAAGGTTTTCATTTTAAAAAGTACAAGTTTGTTATATTCAGGTAATGTCGAGGAGTTCCACATATTTTGCATCGTTATTTCAATATTACGACAATCACAGTGATGTGCCGTTACCGGTACCGGTCGACCCTCTTGCTTTCCAACAAGCAGTTGAGGTTTTTAAGGGAACGTTGCCCTTAGATGGTTCGTGAATTTCGTCTTCTAATGACTGAAGGCCGAGTGTCGTTGCCGTACTCCACAAACTTCTTAGTGTTATTGTTAGTGTTTGGCAGGTTGCAGCAAGTGTTACTGCAAAGAAGGCCTTAACTGTCTTTTTAAGAGAACATTTTTGAGGTATGAGTTTACACTTCTCAAGTACAGAGCAGTGCGCCAATTTTTTCCGGTTACGGTCAGTGTTTTTTTTTTTTGCTCAAAAGCTTCTGTTCACGTTCTTCAAGTTTTCTCCTCAGCTGGCGCCAGTATCGATGCTTTAACGATTGGCAATCCGGTTTACTGAAAAAAGCTTGTGTGTAATTTTTCAGGCGGTAAATTGTGAATCGACTGAGCCTTGCTCGTCATTGCATGATTGGTTTCTGATTTGGAAGGTTTTGCGGTCCTATTGTGGTCATTCATTTCAATCCGTGTTTTTGCTAGTATTTACATCACCAGCAGCATGGTCATTTTCATATCAAATTAAACTTGCGAGAAGCCCATGCATAAAGCTGATCCACTGAATCGTGACGAGAGCACTGACGCAAGAAAACATTGCTGTGCCAAAATTTGCAATGTCTTTTTCATTTTTTTTTTGTATTTTATTTTTGTTGTAACAAAAAATAACTGTTTTTCTTGTTTTTTAGTGCGTCGATTGTCATCTTAAATGATGTTAACCGATTTTACATCTACATATTCAGCTTTTTTCTGTGATCTTTTGGTTACAGTTTTTAATGTTATTAGCTAGGTCAGAGAATTGTGGAAGCAGCAAAATAGGCACGTTATTGAATTCAGAAAAATGACATCATTTCACACCATACAAATTGCAGCATGATTGCTTCCACGCTGGGTAATCATTTTTTAAGGAGAGAAAATATGCTGAAAAGAGGGATATGCATATTCAGAAAGCCAGTGAAATGATCTATGCCGAAAGGGCCTTAATGAGTCATCGATCTTCTTGTTTAAAGGATGTCAACTAATTTTCAGAGAAGAATATCGACTGTGTCATTTACATGGCCGACAAATTTAAATTAAAGCCGTTGTATGAACAGTGCGAGAGCTTTGTTGCTGAAAAGGTTGGTTCCGTTTTTCCTTGCCTTCTAACGACCGTTTGTGATTGCATTTTAATACCAGTCGAAGCGGTCGAGACTTGTCGAAGACCAAGACTGAAGACCACCTACTGAAATGTGGTCATGGATAAAGCTCATTTCTAGTCCCACAAGCTCGCTTTCGGTCGGAACCGATTTAACTAGAGATCGAGTGACATGCGAGACTCAATGTCTTCTTCAGTGAGTTTCATTGCGTCAACATCATCTGAAACCCGATCCTTCTTGAGCGTTTTTACTTTCACTTCATGAAATGATCTGTGAAAAGTTTATATGACGGCGTGGCTGACCGTTGAGTACGTCCGCTGACTGTTTGAGCAAGATTCAGGTTTCAAACGGAAACATATTGGTGTATCCACCAAGTGCTTTGTTTCGTTATAAGCACTCGAGCGTAGACGTTGATTCGCTATGCTGGAAAAGACCTTAGAAAGAAAGTACATTGCAGCTGCCATCATCTTCTGTGATGCACGCGATTCGCCTGGCTGAGCAGTATCGCATGTGTGAAATCAAACAAGCGCTCTTCGATTCAATTTCAATCGACGTTTTTCGCAGTTTAGCGGCCGATGAGGATTATCGGCAGATGGGTGCCGAACTAAAAGCCGAATTGCTGGAGAAGTGGGGTACCTTCCTTTAGTTCACTGTTGACCGTGAAGCAATGTTTTGGTGGCATCCCCATGGTTGTGATAGCAATACTCGATCCGCGCAGTGGGCACATTAGGGGGACATTTCGGACGATTATGGTAACGAAACGAAGATTGGGGCCGCATTTGCAATAGGTAACCTGCGTTTGCGGTAAACACTTTGCTTTCGAAGGACATTGCAAAAGCTATACGAAGCAGCTCGGTATCAGTGGGATGCCTTGCTTGGTATTAGTTTTATCACCTCTTCACATAAATACTTCGGCCCATTATCAATGAACATATTTCGCTTTTTTCATGGGGTGAGATGATATTCGGCCAAGAAGAAAACTGAATACATAATATGCAAAACAAAACGAGACGGATAAAGAATTCAAAAACTGAAATGTTACTTAAACAGCTTTATGGTAATGGTGGGCGGATGTTCACTGAGAAGAATCTTTTCAGATATTAAAAAAGTGAAAATAGCATCAAAGTTGAAGCATCGGTTGTATTGGCATCTGGTTGCAACGATTTCATCCTGTAGCGATTTTTTTCAAAGCAAATTTTCAACCCTATATCGAAAAAGAGGCGACTATCAGTATCTAATATAGCATTGCGGTGCCCTTGAATAGAAGTATTGAAGTTGGTGAAGTGCACAACGGCGGATTTGGTTGTTCAAGACTGTATAGTCATAAAACCGTTGCAAAACCGCGAATAAATTTTTATCGGTTGCTAATTCAAGCATTAGTGTTCGTTGATTTATTGTAATGCCTCTAGTTGTAAAACGCATTTCATCATTTTCTGATTGTGTGCTGCTAAATTTTATAAAGCTCGCGTGATAGCTTTCAATAATGTGTCGCAGCAGTTCAGTGTCGATTAAGCGTGTGATTTTCTTGGTTATTGAGGTCATTGCAGCACTAAACTCACTCCATTCATTCGCTTTGTGAACATAAAATACCGCTGTCTATCAATCGATTGAGCGAACTCGCTATAAATCATAAGAGCTAAAAGTTAAGACAGCGCAGCGAGATGTTTGTTGAAATTTGCTCGGAGGTTTCGGCTTAAGACATGAGTGTTAGAGAGCGTTTTGATGGCGTTTAAATAATCCTTTGCTAATGTTTCATAGTCAGAACTGTAGGTACCCTTTCCTTTGTTTCTTATCGCTTGTTGGAGATGTGGACGGCGCTTCACTTGATTTATACTGCGCTGATGTTGAGCGAAATAACTAAGAGAAGGCAGCACCCTTGATTCCTTTTTAATTCTAGTCTGATGACTAGCTCAAAGAAGTGAAACAATATGTTGACCGTCTTTATTTTAAAAGGTCTCCTTCAATCCGATGCAAAAACCGATTATAGCCTCCTATACAGAATGCGGCTCAACTTCCAGAGGTTGAGAGTGCAATCGGATTGTGTCCTAATGCGTCAAAGATTGCTACAAAAGTAGTCTTGGGTTTCTGAGAGAAAGCAAACGAAGAGGGAGTTTTTAAGTTTTATGCTCAAACGCGCCAGCTGTTCTTTCATTTGCTCAAATCTCTAGTCTGTTGATGTCAACTGTGCGCCATTTTGCACTCTCTGACGCCTTTTTACAATCCAGTCGCTTCTCAACCACTGGAGCTGTTATGAGCGCTGTGGAATCTGAGTTGAATTCCGTCCGACCGCGTTCCTGGTGACGAGCAGAGCTGCATCTGACCCAGACCCTTCATCTTCCATTGCTGTGCTTTTCGGTTGGTCGACGTTCATGAAAAACCGCTCCATTATAGGCGTCTTTAGCCGTTGTTATGTGCACTAACGGCGTTTCTGAAAAGTGTTGCATAGCCATTTAAGAATTTTTTGATTTCTAGCTGTGCTGTGATCTCCCTGAAACGCGCTACCATCCGTTGATCTCTTCGAGCTTCTTTTCTCTTCTGACATCTTTTCGTTTCTTCACTCTTATCTTCATTTCTCATACACTTTACGTTTCAGTACAAGTCCAGAAAAGGCATGACCCGAATAGTGTTCCCCTCCTATGCGTTTTAATCTGCCTCGTGGAGTATTGAATTTGAGGCTGAATAGGAGAGGAGTTATTACTTCGCTGCAAGTAGCATGAGTGAGAGACGTCTTGGCGTAATTCATGAAAACATGTAGAAGATGCAGGCTCTACGTTTAAAGAGGGAAATGCAAAAAGTTTCAAACGATTGAAGTTTTAGGTGAAGACCTGTAGTGTGCCAAGGCAGACCGAATTGGGGTCCAACTCCATCCGGTAAAACAGTGGCCTGTAATGGTCATCAACTGCGTGGAAAGAAAAGAAAGCGTAGTATTCTCATGTGGTTAATTTTGTCGATTTTTTTCCACTCTTTCTTATTATTACTGGACGCTTTGTTCATATTTTGAACCGAAGACCTCTTGACATCTGTTGATTCTCCGAAAATGTTTTCCTTTCTTCTGTTTACTCTGTCTAGGTTTTTGAAAATTTGCAGCAATTTTCTACACCTCATTCGCATTGGTGAAAATTTCTCATAGATGAAAGATTGCGTTTCCACGATATATCGTGACCCCCTGGGTTACAGAATGCTTATTGTCTAAGAGTCTTATAAATCCTAGAGCCTCATTGGCGTCGTCTTACAAACATTCACAACAGATCTCTTCTAGTGGACGAAGTTTTCATTTGAGTATGGTGGGAATTTCGTTTTCATATTGCCGCATATTTTTCTCACTGTGCGCTCCCTCTCCTCTCTTTATCTCTCTTTCTGTCACTGTCTCTCTCTCTGGAAGATTTCTTTCATTCCGTTTTTTGCACGTGTCGTAGCGGTTCGTATGGGGCACTAATGTTTTGAGGTGTACATTTAAAAGAGCTTTATATTTTGTCTATGTTCAGTTTTGCGTGATTGTTGATTTTATGTAGATGCTTCAACGACTTCTTTGCTGTAGGTTTATTGTATGCTAATTAAATGATAGAAGGTCCATTCATTGGAGTGTTTTCCACGTGCATAATTGATTGCTTTTGAACACTCTACGTTGATAAAATACGAAAACCGCTTTTCTGATGTGCTCAATTGTCGTTGCCGGTTGGATGCGGTGAGGCGCATGCGTGCTTTCATCAAAGACACTTGTTTTTGGATCCTTCACCTACTCCTTTCTCCCTATCTCCCACTTTTCACCGCATCGTTAAATCAAGTAGGCCAGTAAGGAAGTGCTGAAAATGTTTTTTTTTTTCGAAATCAGGGAGTAGTTTCACTCATTTAAGAATTTTTTCCTTTTTCTATCGTTTCTGTTTCACTTTACTTGAACTTCAAATCGTATAGGGAACAAAGAAGAGCACCTTGAATTAAGTGCTTTCTCACCGATCTCGTCTTCAGTTGTGCAGATGCGATTTCATTCGAGATGCCATAATTCTTATGTAGTCAACGAAGCGCCACGAAAAGGTCTCATCCTATCGGTGCGGATGTTGCCGCTAAGGGGTCGATTTTCGTATTTTCGATCGCTTCCCTTTTATTGGTCATATTTCCGAATGTTTCCTTGTTGCATACTTCATCCTCAATGTCTACACAGCTGCACGTCACCTTTTGCTGTTGGCATTTGTGAGTTCGTGGTTATAAATTCTCGCGAAACTGATGTATTTTGCAATTATTGTATTCAAGTGATTCGGTGACACTTTTCCAGGTTTTTTTTTAAATATTTTCTGGAAAACTCACTTGCAATAAAAAAAGGCGTTACATACTGCAGAAGTGAGGATGTGTAAGCACTGTCATCCTAAGGACGGCTTTAATGATTCCATTTTGCAATTTTTTGAACGTTTTATTGAAATTATCGCGAGCCGCATTGAATGCGTTGATTTTATTTCCCACTGCTATTGTGTTTAATTGTCAATGTTACTTTCAATAAAAGTGTGTTTTCAATGATTTAGCTTAACACACGGAAACTTATTCATTGGGAATGTCCGTTTGAGACGATCAGTCGGTCTGAGCAGTTAAGAAATATTGAGTGGAACGATAGACCACGGGTTCGGTCAGTCAAAATGTACAGGCTACACATCCTTCGAGGGATCAGATGCCGATGTTTCTGTTCCGTGACAGCCTTCTGCAGTCATTCCGTGACAGCCTTCCGCACTCACTTAAAGTACACTTGCGACTGGTTCTCACTCACGTGCTTAGCATGGATGGCTCAACATTTATCTCTCTCGATTCATGAACTTTTGTGCTAAATGCTTCATTTTCTGCCAGAAATGAAAATCTTGTCGTGATTTTGAAGTGATCGTGGAACAGAGCATGGACCTTCTAAGAATGGGAATAAGGGACCTCCGAAGGTCAGAAGATTCTGGAAATCTTGGAACAGGTTTTTCTCGAGGACCAGGACCATTACAGCCGGGGTTTTGTCGAACAGTTGGGCCACATCCGTGGTCGGGACTATTTAAAAGGAGGGTGTTTGGAGGTTAGGGCATGCTTGAGGTTGTTTGAATGTTCAGTCGCTACCGTCGGAGATCACGCACTTCCGAGATTCAGAAACTCATCCAAAGAATTCGACTACTCCCGACTCAAGGCTCTCTTACGCCGCCTCACTTTGCAGGTTTCGAGCACTTCTTACTGAGGTTCTTTTTGAATATTAGCTAAAAGCGTTTCCGATGCCGTGGAAATTGCTGGGCCAAGGTTTTCGAAAATCCTGAGTTCAATTTCTGCAGATTCCCAGATCGAGACTTCAAATGCCATCCGCCTTCACTTTCGGTTCACTTCGCTTGCTACATCATTACGAAACTGGACGTTGCGGATTGTGCAGCCGGTTGCAAAATGCATTGTTGTTAGGCGTAGCAATTAAAACAAGGGGATATGGCCGCTGCAATTTGGCCATCGGTGTTCATTTCCGGAAGGAGAACCTGGGAGGGGCCAGGCTCTGGCTCATGAAACTTTCGCAGATTTGAGCAAGGCATCCTCTGACACCTAGTTTTTTCAATTTTTGCTGCACCTAATCCACCGTTAGTTTACGCGTAATATCTGTACACGTTTTTGTTTAAAACATGTGCCAATAGTTTTTACGCGTGCTTCAGTAATATCTGTACACCGCATGTGTTTAAAAATATATGTCCGGTGTTGGCGTTGGCTGATGTGGTGATCAGTTTAGTTCTGCAATGTGTAAGGCATTTACCAACCTTATGAGTATTTGTACAGCCTGTCGATCTGACCGGCTGGAGCGAGAGACATTTATCGCGTTATCCTCGTTGAACCCCTCACTCGCTCGTTTTTATATTATCAGTCCTATTCATTTGAAAGCTGAAAGACGTCTCGCACTCTTATATTATTATCACTGTGATAATTTTATATATTTTGAACACTTCCATATTGATGACCTGCGAACACCATGATCAGAAAGCTACGTTTGAATACATGAAGGTGTTTAGGCAGCCGTAACCGACAATCGACTTTAGACTTCGCATATTTTGATGTGGACGAGTGCCAGTATGTTTGCCTTACTCAGGAAATAAAAGAAGTTTGTCCCTGTCAACGCTGTTTCAAATTTATAGTGAAATTTGCACTTGTCCAATACTTCGATGGTAATAATTTTCAGCATTCAGGTTTTCGCTTACATCACCTCCCCTCCTCGTCTTCCGTTTAATCTATACCTCTGAAGTCGATCATTCTCACTAAGTTAGTGGCAAATGACCACACTGATCGTTGTATTACAATCCTCGCTAATCTTAAAGGATCCTGAAGTGTGAACACCTAACAAGAAAAGGAGATTTATCAGCTAGCATTTGTGAATTTATGCCGCTTCTTTGCCACAAACATTCCTTTTTGTCTTTGTTCAAATCGACTATGGCAGAGCGGTTTTATGCACTTTAAATTCGACGTTGAATAGCGCTGGTCGACAGTAAATCGGGTTATTTTTTCTCGGTTTCAGTAACCGCATCGGCATAATTCGGTGGTGGCTTGCTCACGTCGGCGACGTTCGCTTTGCGATGTCTGAAAAGCCGTTTGATGCGTCCATGCTTCTGACCCTTTTCATCTTTTGTCACTGAGAGTGTGAACATATCTTCAGTTGAGCTGTTTGCAACCGTTGGTGTGGAACGAATGAGTTCCTCCTCTTCAGCTGCACGGGTTGGCATCGTATTGAATACAATTTGTGCAAATGCTGTGGTCGCATCTGCAATTTAACGCATATTTCTTAAATCTTGCTGTTGAATTCGTGGCTGGGAATTTATATCAGTGCAGTAGAAGAATACTGCAAAGAGCGATGCAAAGAAATATGGATGAGAAGTCTACTCATCTGTACGATACCGAAATTGAAAAATACAAAATTTTCTTGAAGCATTTTCTTTCGCCAAATAAGTTTCATATCTATGTACCCTTCTTCGTGGCTTTCATCATTCCTGCTCAAAAAACAAGCTAATAATTTTGTTCTCGCTGAGAGCATTGAAGTAAGGTCCTTGGCGCTTTTTTGTAGAATACTTAAGCTATCATATAAGCTGCTAGCTACAATGATTTGCCCACGGCGACGTGGATGGAAAATAGAAAAAGTTTGTCAGTTTTCGTAAATTTTGATAAGACAGCTAAAGCAAATAGGAAAACAATCGGAAGCTGACTGTTGATAGCAAACGAAGCCCGCTGGAAGCATTTAGTAGAAGGAAGTGATCGTTCGTACAGAAAGAGGAAGTAAATAATGAAGCCTGCGGCTATAACGCCCAAACCGACCCCAGAAAGCGCAATATCCTTGACGATCGTGACAACCACCTGTAAAATGACATTTTTGCAAGCACGATTAAGCAAATAACTTTTTTTAAACATCCGTTTCTTTTTTTCTACAAAATCCCACCCGCAAATACCCATGAACTGGATGAATCTTCTTTTATGAAAATTTTGGAAATCCAAAATGAGCAGCGGGTGGAGAATGTTTTCAGCACCACTCTGTGTCCAGAATTAACGCTTTTGCGGCTACCGTCTCCCTGAATAACTCCTGAAAGTCACTGAAAAATTAGCGCCTTTATTTTCGAAAATACTAGTTAAAATTGTTCTCGATGGTTATTTCGGATTTAAGCTAGCAATGAAAGTGTACTTACAAGAGCAGTACAAATAACGAAGAAAACAACTGGCATAATAATAGGAGTTCGAATAGCATCCGCGTGTACGGGTTTGTGACGAAATCGAATCCATAGTAGCGCAAGCATCGTCAGTGACCTCTGCGACCATTGTGCAAAGCCCACATAACTGATCAGCGTATCAAGATCACCAGCAAACGACAGTCCCATCGAGAGAATTATCTGTGCAATCGTTTTCTATTGACCATTACATGATGTTTGGCCCTTGAGGAAACAACATTCCAATACGACTATCGGATTTTCATTCGTCATCAGTTTCGTATTACCAAATAAGGTGATACCACATGATAAGGTAATAACGTAGTAAGAAGCATCATATAATCACCGAATCTTATCTACAGCAGATTTTCAAGGGTTATTTTAACTATTTAGCAACTTTTAAAACTACTGAGACCATCAATTCGCACAAGCAACTTTTGGAGCAATTTATTCACACAAATATTATCACTTTGACAGATAGCCATTTCCGCTGAGGTTGCACTGTCAAGTTAAAAATTTTCTCAGGCGGCATCCACGGAATTCCCTCCCTCTTATCGCCACTGCCATATAGATACGAGGAAATCTGTTCCATTCCTTCCTCTTCTTCTGCGCTAACCTATACAAATTTCTATCTCTGCAAGAGTGCCCTAAAGTTTGGACGGACGGCACAACATGAAAAAAACTGCAATTTTAGCTGAAGGCTGCGCGCTAGAAGGAAGCTGAATCCGATTGATATTCTTGTGCCACCACTCAGCTAATGCCGAGGTATCACTCACAAATGCACGGCAGTCACTGTGGGATTCATCAAATAAGCGAAGACCTATTTCAGGCCGCCGCGGTTCCCGTTGCAGCCAGTTTTTGGAACGATAGGCCGACGTCAAACACGGACGTGATGCATAGATAGAAACTATGCTCTATCGCGATGTGAAAATCTGCATTTTTAAACTTACATTAACAAAAACTGCAGTTCTCGGGCTGTCGTTAATGTCGTTAGCACAGCTGATGAACGAAGGCAAATGTCCTTGTCGGGCCGCCGCATGCAGATACCTAAACACGCGTTCTATCCATAACTTCTGGCACATGGTTCGTCTTCTCCAAAGCGTTGGCTTTTTTGATGTAGAAATGCCAATAGTTGTTTGATGCTTTCTTTGATACAGTTTCTCACGATCAATGTAAATACTCTGAGACGCATACTTTTTTTGCCTACTAAGGTATCCACATTTGTATAGCAAACGTCGCTGCTTTTTGAGTCACCGTATAGACAGACGCTAGCCTTACGTTTCCAACGCTCAGTTATGGTTACCTAGAGTTACATGACTTCTTCAGAAAAATCTGAAAATCTATCGATTTTGACATGGCTGTCCAAAGATTTTGTTCAGAATATCCGAGGTCATGCATATTTCAGCAAACCATTTCTGATATTTTATCAGCGATTTATGCAGGAAATCGCAAGCGAATAACTCTAATTTTTTTTTTTCTGGAATGACGTTTGAAGTGATAAGGCTGCCTTTGCTTGAAGCGCGAGTTGCTTTTTTTGTGAAGTCTTCTCGATTGTAACGCTTTTGCAACGTTGCAATAATCCAATCCAACATCTTTAAAAAAAAGAACAAATAGCAGTTAGCCACCTGCTCGCTGAAAAAAGTGTGCTGTTGAGCGATCCGATCAAAAGAACACATATGAGGAAGGGTATTGCATATTGAAAATTTCCCAACGTTGCTGCAGCGAATGTCTGAAAAATTATTTCTTTGCGCACGTTTTTTCTCCTCAGCCTTTGCAATTTTACATGCGATTTACCTCCTTGCCTTCATAATTTCACACTTGCATATCAGCAGTGCGGTAATGCCAGACCACAAGAATATATAATTCCAATCTCGGCATTGATCAATAAACACAGCGGTTTGTGCATCACCAGCTTAATGCCACATGATAACTTCTTTCCATCTTTCAGCTGAATCAGACGATAAAAAATCTCGTTTCTCATAAACGACGATTCTAGTGATTCGAGGGTAAAAAACTTCATTGCCCAATAGTGACCATAAGCTAATCATTTCAAGATCATTAAGCTTCAGCTTCGCATAATATAAACCGTTATATTATTCGTTTTAGGCATTGTTAGATGCCTTTTCACCTATTGTACTCTTTTCAAAAATACTCTCTTTGATTACTTTCCCCACCACCTTTTTACTGCCGTATTAGTATGCCTATTTACTATTGCTATGGTAAGATTGCTTCTGCAGCTTGACGCAAAAAAAAAACAAAAACAAAATAAGAATGGGAAAGCCGACTGTGACCTTAATCAGCACTTATTCAAAAAAGTATTTAGTGGTAGTGAGTGATAACGTCAATTTATAAAGATAACTTTGAAATGGAAGAAGCTGCACATACTTTTAATGATTGCTCACCCACTTTACTACGCTGATGAGCTTATGAGCTTAGTTATTGTGGTTGGCAAGCCTACGATAGAACACATCGATCAGCACGTTTATCAGATACTACATGGTAAGCTGTGAATGATTATAGAAATAGAAACACTTACAGATGCAACCGCTTGCGATGCCTTAACCTCGTCGACGCTTAATACGACAAAATAGGAGACATTTGTTGCTATATATATAATAGCTACCGCAGTCATTCCAATTATGATAGCTAGTGGCATCGTTCTATAATCAACGGTGCCATCATAAAATAGAGAAACAGCAGATCAAGAACTAGTATAACAGTAGCAAATGCATGAATATAAAGCCCTGCTCAGATATGCAGGCAGATAAAAAGGTACGAAGTTGTATGCGGTCGAAAATCAAAATGCGGCAGAAAAAGCGCAACTTCCACAGGATTTGCTACAGTGCAAAAAAGTTCCAAATTGCCCCCAAACGAAAGCAAACATCCTAAACGGGATGCGGTTCTCGTAAACGAATTTTTTTTTCACTCCGTCTTATATTCGCGCACGCATCTGGAACGTCCTTCCGTCCCTTTGTATCTGAGCGGAGCCATGCGCACATGCAGCGGAGCCAAGCTCATTATAACGAAACTCCATGAGCAGTCATGCCCAAATCTTACTAAAACAGGTCTTGCAAGCAAAGCCTATGCTCGAACTGGATTTGCTATATGTTTTCATGTATCCATATCCTTTAGTTCTTCTATACGGACCAGGAGGTTGTCGAAATGCCTATGACGCTCGTTTCTTCCATTTTTTGTTCGTTCGAGCTTAAGTGCAAGCTTCGAATTACTCGCTGAACAGTGTGCACAGAGGTGAGATTGAAAGAAATTCAGGAAGCGACTGCTCTATAGGCTTGGAGCCGAAAAGTTTTGAAAAGGAAGAAGAACTGATTCACCTTTATAATTATGAACCGAATATTTTGCGAGGCGATAAAGAATGCAGAGAGCATAGCTCACTTTAGGCAACACAGTTATGAGGAAGTGAATTATACAAATGACTGAACACTATCGAACCGTTTCTGCATTAATGCATGAACCAGAACCTACCGTCGTGGTTTCTCGATTTCTTCGGCACCGAAATTTAGAATGTCCCATCCATCATAGGAGAACAGACCAGCGTAGAGTGCAAGCGCGACGCTACCAGCATCGAAATTGGTTCCCTCAAAAGGGTTCTTCAAATTTTGAGTCCAGCCTAAGAGTTTTCATAAAATAAATGATTTGTCTATGTCGTAACACTGGAAAGGGGAAATTTTCTTACGGAACATCGTTATAACAGTATGATAGTTTATCAACCGTTCCTTCATCCTCTTTTCCACTCTTCATATGCAGGAGAATTATCTGCAGAATATGGACAAAGTAAAGCATGGCGTTTGTAAAGCACCTTGCATTACGTGCCATCTACCTGCACAGATTAATACCGTACACGCAAGCAACTTTTGTATGAAAAGGAGGAGAGCGGAAAGAAAGTAAGTGCCACAAATTATTTTTGAATATATAGGGATAACTTGTGTTGAGCACTGATTTTTAGGCGACTTTCCTTCGATATACACTTTACATAGATGGGCATGCACATTCGCTCTTCCGGTTGGAGTGGTGTCGTTCCGAAATTTTGTTAAATCTCTTCTCCTATTTCATTGATAGAACGCAAAACTAGACCTCTGAAAATGAGGTAATAGAAGCCAGTGAAGATGACGATCGCTGTTGATAAGACTTTTGCGAATGTTGCAACAATTTGAAAGCGCGAAACAAACGTCTTCAGCGAGAAGAAGTTCAAAAACATCAGCAACCCTGAAATGCATTACCCTAACACACGTTAAGCGAATTAACTTCACTAAAACTTCTGCAAAAAATAAACAGTTAACGATCATCTGCAACATTTCGCTGCTGGTAGACCGAAGTTAAACAAAAACTTAACCATCAATCGAAGAAAATCTAAATGCAATTTTCTGCTTATCAGTAAAGATATGATTGTTCTAAATAGTTTCGTGAAGGTGGCAGTCAGCTTTTTGCTATTTTCTCCATAGAGGAACATCGATAATAATGGGCATATTATAAAGAAAGTTGGTGAAGATTTACAGAGCAGCGAGAATCCAATGAGTTTCTTAGCGAAATAGCTAGCCAATGAGTCAGCCAGCTCCAGTTCAAACCCTTTTATGACATATTCTGCGAATGTCTCGGCTTGAATTGCAATCGTTGCTGGATAGTTGAGCGCACAGCCAGCACACATGAATGCAAACGCAACCGAGTACCTAAAAACCATTGGGTAATGTCTTTCTGAATCGCTCGTTGGTAAAAATTCAGCTTTATTGAAACGTGCATTTTATATCGTTATATCACCTTGTTGTAACGAGGGCAGATGTAACTTTTCTGTTTTGGATCTAAATCACTAAACAACTTATCAAGACTGTGTACGTATGTACCGATGCAGAATAAAACGAATTCTCAATATCACCTCCTTTGTGGTCGTCAATGCTCCAGTAAAAGCATCTCGAAGGAGCTTTAATAAGAATTGAAAAAGTTTTTTACAGTCACTAATGGCTGCCTATAAATATTATTATCTAAGGAACATAATGCCATCTCCAGATTACAGTAGCTCGCCGTGGTCATTCATCCCATCCTGTATCATTTCTATGCAACCTTATCATTTCTAAAACAATGTGCACACTAATTATGACAAGTGTAATGTAGCATGTTTCACATTCTCTGCAGATAAACTGTGCTCTCTAGCTGTTCTCTCTAGCTGTTCCGTTCTCTATAGCTCTTCTGTATTCCAACTAGAGAGCAAGAAAAGCTACAGTCAAGATATTCGATGGCAACCATAGGTGTCTTTTCCAGTAGGCTGTAAATTCTTTCTACAAAATGCACCCTACGTCAGACAATTCTGGTGTTCAGGAAGCTTCAACGTTTTGCATCCTTGTATAACTGAAATTCATTTAGGCCTTTCGCATGACGGCATCGGCTGGAAATATTTCGTGAGGCGTGAACTTGCGTTAGTTCGATTTTGTCGTGGTAAGTTCCCCACTGTGCGCTTGGCACAGATTCTACAAAGACTGCCGAAATGAAATGTGAGACAAGTTTAGACGTGCATTTTGAAGTGTATTCATTAATCTGCATCCAAATTATCTAAGAAATTAGAGCGTAAAGTATGAATCATACGAAAGGCATATGAAACAGCGTTTGAAATGGCATCCGGTATGACAACTCATGCTAAGAATTCGCTGCGACGATTTTGAGTGTAAAGGGAATGGATAACAAGCATCAAAAAACCAGTGACCATTTGACGTAGCAGAGATAAGCAAAATCGGCGCCCGATATGCGAATACTTGTACCAAGCTCTACATAACAAAACGAGCCAAGAATTGAGATTATCGCAGCCGCTGCCCACACAGAAAGAGACAATCCAACCTGCAAAAGTGAACAGCATCCTCAACACCGTTAGACAGAACGGTTTGGGGGACTTTGCTCTGTTTTATGCGAACACCCTCTCTCACAGCGATCTCACAAATGGGCAATTATAGAATTAAACAATTCGATCAGCAAAACCACCACTTTTGAATCAGCGGAACCTATTCGACTAGTGCTGATTTCCGCACCGGTCTCGCTAACCTCATTTATTAAAACTTCGAAGCTGTGGCATAATGTCTGATTCAGGCAGGTTTCTACTATGTCATAGCTCCATAACACTTTTAGCTGTGATATGCTGCTCTGCTAGCCTGTGCTTTTCGAGATAGCTTTGTGACGAATTTTGATGCACATTCGGGATAGCTGATTGTTCCAAAGAAACGGCAAGCGACCATACGATTCACTGTTCGTCACCCCTTGTTTAATAACAAGAAACACAAGCCATTAAAACATCCACTCTTCGGTATTGATAAGAACAAACCATTTCTTGCTGCACTAATTATCGGCAAGCTAAACTCATAGCGGAAATTCACAGCGTTTTAGGGAACGAATACATGCTCCTGCATTTGCACCTTTTTTAACCCATTGAACACTGTGGACTGAAATCAGCAAAAAGTGGCGTCGCTTCATCAATATCTTTTGATCCAACACAACAACTTCTGCTGTTTCCTACCCGCATTCGTTGAAACTCGGTAGAGCTTTATATGGAGATTGCCAGTCACACCTAAGGGAGAACGGACACATTGCAGCACATTGTGATCTAGAAAACTCTTTCGAGGAAAATTGTTTGAAAAAATGTGCATCAAACGTGAAGGCAGCTATATCTTCTGGTGGAGGCATCGGTCATCAGTTCAGAAAATGTGTTAATGCAACTCCGATTTCATATGGTGCAGAATAAAGCAAATTCATGATTAAGTTCGTATACTGTTTTTCGAGCACTCACACAATCAGCTGAATTATTTTAATTAATCACTCAACATTTTGGTGGTTCCAACGATCAATCTATTGCCATTTTCAGAGTTTTTGTTCGTTTTCTTTCTACATTGAAAAAAGGGCAGTGTACAATAATGGAATTCATCACTACCGTGTTCGTCTTGACAAGGATGGCTGTAGGTGCGATGAAAATGCCTGATCCGACGATGTTGCCGATTATGTAGCTAATGGCCCCAAGAAGGCCCATCTTGTTTTTGTTGGCATATCCCGAAGATCCCACCTCTGGTTCCGCCATTCCTCAAGACACTCTGCAAATAGCAAAAATGCATCGACATAGAATTTGCTTCAAAACCTACTTATCAATAGAACTTCAACGTGTCAAAAAGCAGAAAAATTTATCAGTGGAAACGTCGCGCAAGCATGCTCATTTTCTGCAAGTTCCAGCACATTCTCGGCTTATTAGGCGACTAATGAAGAAGCAGATTTATGTTATTTCGAGTTTCTAACTCAACGCAGTATATTAGCAACACAATACATGGGTAGAGCAGATTGCTACATTTGACGAAGATGTGA
This sequence comes from Baylisascaris procyonis, assembly GCA_037389465.1. Classification (NCBI taxonomy): domain Eukaryota; kingdom Metazoa; phylum Nematoda; class Chromadorea; order Rhabditida; family Ascarididae; genus Baylisascaris; species Baylisascaris procyonis. The sequence continues at coordinate 1,836,465 of JAZARR010000059.1, forward strand.
ACCGAAGCCGCTTTTGAACTCTTCTAAAGGAAATGTTTTTTACTTCTACTTACCCATAACTCTGGTCGCTTCTAATTAAAGTGCATCGCTTGCTCGATCTTCAGATGCAATTCACCTGTTGTGCTATCCTCGTGCGTTTCATGCGCTTTTTTACATACTTGTACGATAAAACGTTATTTGCGCTCGATATGCAGCGCATGTATGCATCATATAATACAATGCCATACATGTGCGAAATGTAAATACAGTAGTTTCAATCAAGATATATTTTACTGTGTGAAAGAAGTACGTAAACATGGAGAAGCTGAAAATGAAATGAACACAGAGATCACCTGAATCAACCTATGAACAACAGTTTTTCCACCTTTTTTTGCTGTTTAATTGATGGCTAAGTGTTTTTCGGTTTTTGGTCTCCGCATGTACACCTCGATGTATGCACCTTAGTTCATCAGTAAAAATAAACTTTTTATATTTCCGTCAAATTCGCATTTGTAGCCTTACTTGCAGGCTTATTTGCAAGCCTCTGGGAAAATTATTTACCAATAAACACTTATCTTTTATACAAATAGGCAGGCAGCATTTGCGTGCCTTATAAGTAATTTCAACTTAAATCACTTCAGCAACATTTTTAGAATTCTAATGCAGCCTATTTTCTGCCACGAAATTTAATCCACATACGTTTCTGGAGGAATCACATATGATTAAGCTCTTTCCTGTTCATATGGAAACAAAACCATTCAAATTTAGCAGTCTTTTCAGTAAACTGCCGCATTGCCAAAACTTGATAGTGCTAGTAATGCCTGCACTATATTCAGAGATACGTTTCGCATGCATCATATGCACTGTAATGTATCGTTCGATTTTCCAACTCATACCGTAAATTACTGAACAGTGATATGATGTACTGTACTGTACCGTGGTATAACAGAGGAAAACTGCGAGAGTTCCCGATGAAGCTCTTAGGACCCGACTCGTTGCTAGGTCTCAGTAAAGTACGATTGCGTTGCAGACAGCGATCTTGGTAAATAAAATTTGTTATGTGGTTAGGTAAGTGAGTAGAATTCGACGATAAGGTCTGCACTTCAATGCGTTTTAAGCAAAAGTAATAAGAAAAGGAATTGACAACAACAATAATCATGGTAACATTGAGCGGTAAAGAAGTGATATGCGGAGGAAATTCTTTACCATAAAAAAGTTCAGCTGGCCTAAAGAGCTGTCCCCTTGTAGTATTATAAATAGCATATTGAAATGGATGTGAATCAACCACGATTCACGTATGAAACGATTTTCTGTCTCAAAATGCTAATTTAAAGCCCTAGAGGAATAACGAAACAAGTTTTTAGAGGACAGGCGGTAACACCTGTTCGATGACTAAGACAGTATGTCTGAAATAGCAACAATCTGTCCACTGACCAAAGCAGCTCGCTCTAGAAAGTTAAACAAACGTTTCAAAGAAATTTTCATGAAACCATCATGATCTATGACCATATACCATCCCGGCATACTATGCGCTATATCCGATGTTGCAACGCCTGTTATTCTATCCATCTTACTTTTTTATGATTAAATTTACATGCACTTTTGCAAGAAATACAATGTTATGATAATATATGCACTGTAACAGGATATTTTCAGCTGTGTATGAAAAAATCGCGAGAAAGCAGTTCAACGGAAATATTTCAGATGAGAAGACTATAGATTTGGGAGAACCTTGTGAGTGTGACGCTTAGATGCTATTTCTAAAGCGGAATTATGAAAGGCGCATAAATGGCAAATTTTTTTGTTCATTTGAAACAACTGCCATTGCGTTCGCCGATGGTCTTTCATTCGATTATGTTGTAAGAAAGGAAAACCAGTGCTTAATGTAATGGAACAGCAAGGTGCAAATCAAAACGAAAAGAGCATTCTTTGCAAATATGAAAGTATTGTATGATCAGGGCGATCGCAACAGGCAAGGCAATGATGGATTCTCGGCATCGAAGACATAGTGAGTCACTGGAAATGATGCACGCTGAGAAAAAAAGATGAAAATTCAGCAAAAAAAGCATGCAAGACTTGCCCGCAAACGAATTCAACCAACTTTTGAACAGTGTTGCCAGCTCCAGCCATAATATCTTGTCGACAACGCTTTAGTTCATATATGCGTATATAATAAAACGTAATCGACAGAGTCATCGTTTAAAAATACTTGCGATCATAATACTTTCTTTTACGATATGCGAGTAATGTAGGTGAATATTTTTTGGAATACCTCGCCCAGCTTACTGTTATTGTTACTGTTAAGTAAGAGAACGTTGACGCAGACAAGTGTGAGATAGCTTGAGAAGTAGAGGTTCCCTTAGAAGGGTTTAAAGGGAGCACAAAATCCAGAATAACTGGCGTCAGTGTGCTTGAGGACCGGAATGATTAAGGTCACCAATGTAAAAGAATTTCGAAAGTGCTGAGATCGCCGTTACATTTCATCAGTTAGCATTCTCGAGCATGGCGGTGCGCAATACACCGTTTCCAAGAAATGGAAAATCGAAGCACTATCTCCCCCTAACTAATTTTGAAAATACTCAGGTGGCTGTCAAACTGAAATTTTTGAACAGGCAGATGTGAAGCCCTGAAAATTTTCAAAATATTAAAAACATTAACATCACAATGAAAGGAAAGGGTGTGGAGTTGAGGCAGATTACAATTTTTTATTGCTCAAAAATGCCTTTATTGGCATCTCCATGCTCAAAATGCTCGAACTATTGAAGTCAGACAGTAATTCGATGACTCTACATCAAGGGCAATAGTACCAAAAAATTCTCGCATTCATAAAACATAGTTGGCCTGCATTCACTATCTCATTTATGAAACGATAGCAGCACGATGCTGTTTCGTCTGCTGGCGGTGTCTAACCCTATAAACCAATAGAAACAATGAGTTTAGAATCGAAGGTTTTACCGCTATCTAAATTTGAGGTGGCAATATTTGTGTGTTTGGGGCAGAAAAAAAATTGTTTCACAAGCGATTAAAATAAAAGAAATCTCGTCCATAACACCGGAGTCTATGACATGATTTCTTTGAAGAGCACAATGCAACAAGGTGTGGGCGATGGGGAGGAAGGGGTAAAGGGCTTATTCATAAGATAACACTCAACCACTTTTCATTAGCCGCCAGCAAAATTCCATTATAAGCCACTCTGCGCCTCATTAGTTCCCAGAAATAAAAGACAAAGAAATCAAGCAAATCAATAACGCCGAATTTCGCGCTTTTATAACGTTCATGTAACATTTTTAGTTTCCTGTTCTTTTATCGATATAAGCTGCTCTTATATGTTGCTCGGAAGCGATCTATGTACATTTAAGTAAAAACTAGGCCCGGAAACATATTAGACATGAGAACATATCACTACGATTGTTTGCCTAGGTAAGCTCACCAGTTAGACTATCAATGCACGAAATGTTCTTTCTAAGTGTGGGTGACTCGCTCCGGTGCTACTAGGAAATAATAGTAAACACGAACAGCAGACCGTATGGTCTCAAAGGGTGAGAAATGTAAGAGGTGCGCATTGTGTCAGCTGTCTAACATGTCTTCTCACTTTCACTCCCAACAATGAGAAGCTTCTTACACCTTTCTTAGATTTGTTGGCATTGATTCATCATTACACACCTTGATTGAAAATAAAACTTCGAAGAACTGCTCGGAGAAAATGACCAGTGGGTAACTCGGCTTGCCCGACACTCTATAGACGAATCGCGTCATAAAATTTAAAAGTAATACAGCCGCTACGCTGTTGCAGAGAGTCATCTTTCTTCATCATGACAAAAGCACCACGTAGGGCATCAACTAGGTAGGTGAACGTGACGGTATTTCGTAAGTGAGATTGGCAATTACGGCTTTGAAACATCACAAAACTCGTCTCAGATTGCTTTATTCTCCCATTAAGGAAGTACATCAGGTGGACGAGAATCACATGAAATTTGCAAGAAAAAATGAGCGATATGATTTGGTGTCATCAGAGGACAAACACTAGCACAAGCCCGTTGCTAATGATCAACGACTGAACAATGATAAGGAAAGGCGTGTTGGCGAGTAAATATATTCCTGTTACTAGACGTTTGCTTGTGTATCGCTTTGCTTTACGCATGCGGCATACCAAGATGATTGCATTGCGCTTGAACGGTCTCAGCGTGGAGAACAGCGTTATGGTAGCCTACTCAAATGACTGCCTACCAATACCATTCACACTGATAACTCTCACCGTATACCACATGCGTAACCAAATGCAATGCGGACAATTGCCTTAATTTCAAGTGTTCAACTCTGTTGACTTAACATGAAAGAGAAATGCCTATTTTCGTTTGTTTATTTTCGGTTGACGTTTGATTCCAAAGTCTGTTGCACAGGAGCTGATTTATGAATGCTGCTCTGAAAGTGGCTTTTTTCATTTGCTGCAAAGAGCTGGAAATGGTTGCTTGCGAACGTCAATAGTAAGATATATAAGAGTTGAAGTGCTTCAAACGATGTCATAAGCAAATGAATCACCAAAGCGTGCACAACGTTCGGGTTCAAATTACTTATGGGTTACCCATTTCAGAATGTTAAAACTACGAAGGTCTCTCAGCCTTCGACACTTGAATTTCTTGTTAGGACTCAGTTGCTTAAAGCAGCGATCGCCGGATAGGGGCTCAGCTGTATGGCAAATTTATCGCTACGGTTTTCCGACGGATGCTGCAGAGTCCAGTATAGTTTACACTTCATACTTTAAAAACTCGAACAGCATGTCTGAGATGCTTGCATGTCATGCGCTTTCACGGTTCCGCTCACCAGACAACCTGCTTCATATTTCAGCAAAAAGCAATAAAAGAGTGCACCTGCGAAGCGCATTACGCCGATGCCCTATCCTTTCGTATGTATTTGTGTGTTGATCTGTTTGTATGGTGCCTTCAACTCGGGAACCACCAAAGCTAGAGCTAAGAATTTTAGTGATTATAATGTGCGAGTATGACCACTTCCTGTACCAGTCTTTACACTGCTCTATCAAGCCCAAAAAACTTTACACAGCTTCATTATCGGTCATTTCAATGGTCTAGGGATTCGCATTCATTTCATAATCGGTCGGCATTAATTTTAATATAGTCATAGAAAAAAGCATCTCTCGTAGATGAACTGCATAAACGGTCGGGTCAGCTGAAACATGAAGGCCTTACCAACATTTAATATTTGTTGGTGCCTTATAAACCTAGTTGGTCGGATGACAAGAATACAAAAGTGCTTATCATGCTGGCTCTTTAGTAAGCTTCTTCATTACTTTAATGTTTCTTACGTAAATCGATCAACGAAAATTTTACCCCAGACCTTCTTACGTTGGACTGTTCTCCACAATGGGTTGCACCGATCCAGGTACCTTTCATGTGTACTGCATAATATCATATGCTCGCATTTAGCGCCATAAAAACCGTAAATTTGTGATGTTAGTTGCAAAAATCCAGCGATTTGCACTGCAAGAATAAACATTTCAGAAACCTAGCTGTCTCCTAAAATTCAAACTTCTGAGTCTCTGCGGAAGTGAAATATACAGTACTATATACATTTTGATATCTCTCATCCCTGTGAACCGATCTACTTCCGGATGTGTCAGTTGTGCCAGTAGCCAAATTTCATCTCGTTTATTGCTCCTCATATTAATGTAACATGCATGAACATAACTCCCCTGGAATGAGTTGTTTCTTTCATCAAGCGCTTTATTCTGCAACAAATTCAACTCGCAAAACTGACAAAGGAGAATTGATTTTATCCCATTTAGAGAGTTATTTACCTCAAGAGAAAACCTTAATATTCGTTTCGCTCTCCAGTACACTCACTACTGGGGAAATCTCCTTCCCTGCGACATCACGAATCGTAATACCTGAACGGATACGTCATCGCTGAAGTGAGTGGCATCTTAGACACCTGCCATTCATAAATCGAACGCTCATTAAATTGCAAAAACAGCTTCTGACAGACGACTGTCTGTGTCCCATAATAAATTTTTTTCTTATTTAACAACTCTAGCAGCCTACCCAACCTTCCTTTTAAAGGAGATAGAGCAGCGGTAAGTGGGGTTGAATTCCACAAATTCTTCGTCTTTATTGACCTCCAAAGTTAGCTCTAAAAGTTCAAGTTCGTACTTAAAGTATACTTGTCATTCTGCACCAGATTCTTCTTAAGGTTTATATGCCTACATCCTTTCCCCTTAAAATATAGATGCATTGTGCCATAAACCTCTGTTAAAAAATCGTACGGTAGTATATTATACTGTGCTATGCTATACTATAGTGTTGTAAAGTATAGCACACTATAGAAATCATCAGTATTACAGACCTGTTCGATTTTTTGATACGAATTATATAATAAGCTGCGACGACTAAAATAACTTGAAAAATACCGCATACCTCTCTTACTTCCCTATGATATTGCGCCTATCGTCTTGGTACAGTCAATGGCGGTGTCTGGACGCTTTAAATTGAATGAAACTTGCATTAAAATTTTAAAACCGTTTCTTTCGTATGTCTGTTGAGAGGATTTTAGAAGCACGGATATAACACTTTTATGTGAGTTACAGTGAGCTATGAAATAAAATGTTGGGCGACGTGCTCAACGTATTACCTTACAGCCTACTTCGAATCGCCACAAGGTGTTATACGTACAATTCCGTTCCCAGGCAGCCTATGTTTGTTCTAATCCTTCTTCCCTATGGTTAAAAGTTTAAGCTTCTTAAATGCTTTTAATAGAGGTCAGAAAGAAATTCTATGCAATCTTTTAAAGGAATGTGACCTATTCTTATACCTCAAACAGGTTGCTTTTCCCCATTCTCAGAGATTTCTTACTATATAAGCAAAAACATCGCTTGTTCGAAGCATAACTGCAAAAGACGAGCGTATGTTGAAGCAGACAACATTTCTGAACAGTAAAAACAAGTTGTAAAGCACGAGGTTGACGATAGCTGAATGCATATTTCCACGCATTGCCGCCAACGAAAACCGCACACACACTCACTACAATAATATATAATGTGCATCGATGCAGACGATCCCTCACAAACAAGCGGTAGCCGTACCGCAAATGAGGCAACGTGATTTTGTGCAAAATCCCTGCAAATGCATGCAATCATAAATAATTGTTACGCTCATCACTTGCACTGTATAATTGCTTACGCGAATTGCGGCTTTTTTTTTAAACTGTAAATAGCACTCATTACGGTCGCTCATACCAGCTAGCACCTGCTATTTACAACGCATCAGGTCAGAGACTGTCATATTGATAAGAGCGTAAACATGCTCAGCATTAGGCAAGGCATGATCTCCGTCGAGGCTTGGGAGCTCGAACAAACACCGCGTTGAAGGTTCGGTGGTCGGTGGCGTAATTTAGCAGACGCATGGAATGGGGATAACAGTCGGTGTAAGCCAACTAATGACATCGAAAGCGCAAAGAGAAACAACGACCACGGATCGGGGGATTGCACTTCGGCGACACAGATGGATTTCTTTTGTATTTAAGAGTCACAAAGTTACTGGTCAGTAATATACCTCATGCTCAATCAGTTTTTGATATCAACTTAGTTGCCAAAATGTAAACATTAAGGCACCTCTGAGCACATCTCCAGATGAAAGATCGGTCATAACCGGATGCAGTCGAGCCTCATGAAGAAATAACCCGCTAAAGAGTGACCGATTTCGCAAAAAGTGTATTTCCGCAATCAGGTGCCCCCCTCCAGAAGCACTCCCCTCTCTCCCCCTCAAATATGTCTCGACTTTCAAAAGCTAGGAACGCGGTAAAATACTGTCTGAATACACCTTCCACCTCAAATATGTGTGAGCTTGTGATATAGTTTATTCATACCGAATTTGATACAAACGCTATCGATTTCCTTCCGAATGCGAGTCTATTTTGAAGTTAACGAACGGCACAACCTTGGTATCTCCGCATAACCTCATTTTCACACGCTGATGTTGCAAAGTTGCAAATGGCATAAATTCCGGAATTTGTAAATGGGAAAAGGTCAAACAGACTGATATTTCTGTTAGCAAATGGAGTTAACTTTCCAAAAACAGGTGACGCATGTGCCTTGAAATTCCCCCATTTGTTTGTTTTTTCAAGCTTGAGATTACCATCATACATGCATGAGCATGTGAGTTCAAAATCAGGGAGATTAAGTAATCTCCCAAAAACATATTCCGCACATAAGCATAGGCCGAATGTCGTATAGTTTTAAATGCATTGCGACTGATAAAATTAAATCAACAATGCCCGTTGCCTTTTCGTGCTGTACGAAGAAACGAATGCATTTCTCATCCATTAGATTGCAAATCACAATTTCAACATTATCCCACCGCAATATTTCATGTGGTTCCTACTGCAGTTGTTCTTAAAAAGAGACTCTAATCTCCTACTTCAAGGGATGGCATATTAGCAATGAGGGAAATATAGTTCCACTAGGTAATGCGAACGGAAATAAATGGTATTGAATGGTAAATTGGTATGTAAGTGAAGTTTGCAGATTGAAAAATTGGCAAAAGAAACTTCCTTGCAGATGCTTGCTAACATTTCTTAAATGAATTGTGCAAATTGAAATGTAAGCAGTGTCGTTGTCGTATCAGGTCATACATGCCTGTAACTTTGAACGGAAACCTTTGAAAGGACAGAATTCTATGAAGCGATGACCAAAAAAGTTGAGCGCATGATACATCAGCCGATGTAAGTATACAGAAAATTAAATGAATTGCATGAAAATGAGAAATGATATAAATTGGCGTAATTCAACTCGAAAGGTGCAGACAGCAGCGTGTTTTCAATTCCACGTGTCGCGCTGAATCGATGGATGATACACTTCGCCTCTTGTGTATCTCTCTTGCCTGAACTGTGTGATAGCTTTGTTCATTCGGCAACACTCATAGTTTAGCCCTAACTGAACGAATGAGCAGGAATTTAGATTAAAACGATTTCTTCTTATAACCTAGAGAACACTGTTCACGAACGGAATAAAAAGACGTGTGCTGGCAATAGTAACGTTTTTTAGCATTTTGTTAGTGATTAAAACGCGTTTGGAGAAGAAAGGGGGAGGATTTATATAGTTTAAGGCTTTTTTAACATGAGGTGAGTTCCCATTCTTTAAATTCCAGCTCCCACCCCACCGCACTCCCTCCCACAAAGAAAAAGAGCATCCGGCTACTATCTAGCAGTAATATCTTGGTGCAGACAGCATCTAGCATTATCTATTTCTAACAATTACTGCTATCTAGCAGTAATTATCTTGGCAGCATTCTATTTCTAATACTGCAAAGGAAATAAAATTGCAGCCAATTATCGAAGAGCCTCAGTTACTGAATATAAAATAAAATTACAGAAGCTAATGGGAATTAGCGGATGGCACTGAATGCAAAAGATTACTGAAAGTCAAGGATCGCAGCTAACAAATTTCGCAAGTTAAGGTCTCCTGAAAACTGCTATGTAAGTGTGCGCCGATGGGCACATATACATATACATATATATATATATATATATATATATATATATATATATATATATATATATATATATATATATATATAAAACAGACATATTGGAACAAAGCGCGTTTCGCGTTGATACAAAAAACCCATAAAAACTCTGTCATACAGCCTTCTTAAAAAACCATCTGCCAGGTTCCGTACCACTGCAGACTGATTCCAGAAGAAACATACGGAGCAGCGAGAGAGGCTTATCAACTTCCGTCAAGAGTAGCAATGCGTTCTATATTGGACGACTTTTGGGCTGAAGATTTGTGCAAATAAGGGCATAACAAAGCGCCACGCATGCAATAATAGCGCTGTGAGCACGCCCCATCCGGATGGTTTTCACATATGACTCGCAAAGACATCACCAAAGTCTGTCTATATGTTTACTTTATAGAAAGCAACACCTTCTGTGAAAAAGTACCCGATGAAATAGAACGAGAAATGGAAGTCGTTCTCCACCCACGCTTTAAAACTTGAAACGAATGCTTTAATCCTTGCTATTCGAGTCTTTGAGGTGCTCGCCCTAATCACGCCGCAGGTAACATCACGTCTAAGTGGTTAAAGTCCAAATTTCTTTGCGATTTTGAGTCTTTTTTCAAAGCGCATTTCCAATTCCTTTGTGCTTATGTGTATATGTTGGAATGTTTCAACTGCAAGGATATATGAGCATCCTCCTTCCATCTAATCAGAGGATCACCTTCAAAATTTTGAACTTTTAAGGCATCCTGTGGTGGCAAAAGCTAGCATTCTGGAGGTTGCAATGAAGAAACTAGTTTTTTAGAAGGCAAGAACTGCCAGAAGGAATTCAGAGAGAGAACTTAGAAATGGAAAAGGGAACATGAATCTCAACAAACAGAGATCTATGTTAATGATCACCAACTCTTCTGGACAATGATGTAAAAATTTTCAAAATTAACTTCGAGAGGAGCACTACTGTAGACAAAAAGAATTAGGCGAGCTACAGAAACACACCAGCTTCCAGGAAAATGTGGGAGAAATCTTTGAAAACTCCCAATTAGCTCAATACACTCAACAAGGATGAACAATAAAAGCAATGAAAAATTCTGATAGCAGCATGCAGAGTCAAAAAATTTTCTGAAAAAATTTGAGGGAATCGTCGGAAAAAAACTCGTCATCCTTTGAATACGCTCTTATTTAGAATGACCAGTAATCAGAAAAAAAAACGCATTATTGAAATTGAGGGAAATCAAAACTGGCAAGTGTTCAAAGAAAAAGAAAGAAACAGAATTTCTGAGCTTTCAGAGTCGAAAATTTGCGCTAACAGCTAAAAGTGAGAGACTTCAATCGAACCCATATCTCCTGACTTTCAGCACTAGCAAGCGGATTTTTAGTTGCCTTTATTTTTAGCTCATTATTTTAGACAAACGCATGAATCCAATGCCTTCAAAGTCGAGAATTTACAAGTCAGAGAAATTATAATCTGTCAAATTCCGTAGCAGCTGAAAAGTATTTTAGAAAACCCTCATGAAAAAAGAACGCCGGAAAATTTCTCTTACACTCTTTTGGTTGCACATCCACTACAAGAATTTCGTTCTCGCGTTCAACTTTCACCGAGAAAATAGCTTCGAAATGAATTAAACGCATTTGCATAGCAGGTGCAGCAATCTCTGCACAGCATGCTAACCTGCCTATATGCTCTTCGCCAAACTGTGGTTTAGCAGCAGCTATGGAGTGCGTTGCATATTTTTTTAGGTGTTTTTTTGCATAGTCAGTCGCTAGAGCGATTTTGGGTATAGATGAGATGGAGCGAAAGAGAATGTCGAGCAGCTTTTCGAAAATAAACAGCAAGTTGATTTGTTTTCAGGAAAACTGAGAAAAACTGATTCGGGGGAAATAGAAATTATTCGTTGCAACATTTTTCCGCCAAACCTACAACTGTGCTGCACTATACAAGCAATGTGAAAACCCTGGCAAAATTTAGCTGCAACGGTTCAATTTAACCACATTTCGTTGTTTATGCTTAAGCTCAGCTAAAGGTCATCCCACAAAATTCAGCTGCTTATATCGGTTACGCTTTTCTGTTTTTTACCTTCAACTCTTGGCTATCCGCAGAGGAAATGATCACACCATTCAACGATGAATTTTTGGTTATTGTCCATCGATTATTCGCTGGTTGAAATAACCAATCGATGAAAGACGGAACATTAAACCACTTCGATTGGCCAAATTTTACGGAATGCTTAGTTCTGTGCACCTCAACAGGGAGGGTATGGGGAGACTGAGGGGGGGGGGAGGGGAGGGAGTTGAAGACCACAGCAACAATGGTGATGACCAGCAAAGTGGGAAGCATCACAATGTGTATGTCATGAGGCGTTTTATATCTGCCCACCATTGGTGAAGAATCTTTAAAAACAGAATTGTGGGTTCTTAGATGCCTCAGCTTCACTACTGAAGTGCCTGAAAGTGACGACTCATTAATATCAAAACGCAACTAGGCACAAAATGTGAGACATAAGCCAAAGAGATCTGTTGTTGCCAATTCGAGGAATTTGACGCGAGTATGAATAGCGCGGGAGGAGGAAGGCAGGTTAGGTGAGGAAGGGGTGGTATTATCGCAACCATGTTGCACCGCATCCCAACTCTCCTCTTCTTCATATGAACAGTTGCGCGCTAAGAGGCAGGTACGAAGCTGTAGATGCACATGAAGCGTTCAACTTGCCAAGCTATTTCCACCAAAGAATGTTTTGATGTGTATGTAAATTTTTGACTTTGGTAGCGCTGCTTTGCCCATTTGATATTATCTCTCGAAGGCTTCTTACCTGAATCGTTGAATATGGGTGTCAATTTAATTCCTTCAGATGAGCAGCTGAGATGCTCCAATTTCTGACGTATTAAAGTTAGAAGTTGTGGTAGTTCAATTATGATCCACTGAAGTTCACAACAGTGCAAAATTTGGATTAACATATTCATGCATTAAAATTTAGTACTTTGAGGCGCTGATCATCGACACTACTGCAGTGGCTTATAGGTTCGAGTAGCAAGAAACGACGAAGGAAAGCCGTCAATGGGAAGCACTCACACAAACTACTTAAAAGCTTTGCAGAAGCGTGGAGGATCTTCGTAAATTCTCTTTGTGAGACGTCGCCGTATGTATTTAACTGAAAAAATAAGAACATTTCGATCACCTCATTTTGAAGCGAGAATGCAAACAGCATTTAACAAAATTCTGCCAGAAAGAGCAGAAAAAGGACACATTTGGTAATATTATTGTTAGAGAAAAGTGAACAGTATGACGTGCTCTAAATTGTGCGTAGTGAAAGGAAAGAAAAATTTTAGAAATTGCTGTAGAATGCTGCAAAAAACAAGATTAAATAGGGTAGCGCTGAATTTGAAAGCGTCACATCAGTATGTGAAGTCCTTACTGATATATCAGTCATGCTTTTTGATAATAAACTTCTCTGTGATAAGAGAATACGACTGAATGCATCCATCATAGGCGGTGAGAGTGCAACGCGTAGACGACAACGCACTATCAATTGTCGTGCCAATATTAGACCAAATTTCATGGAATGGAAATGATTCAAATCGGCTCATTTATAAAAGGCATTATGATACTAAGTCGAGGGCATGTTTCTGAATCATGCAAGCCATTAAAGCACAGAATAATTCTTCGAAAACTAAACGCAAAAACATCACATCATTGCGAATGAAGTTTAGCAGGAAAGCACATCAGATCCATCTTTTTCTCAGACACATGAATTACGATGTGCAGATCAACAATCCCATTCACTATATGGCTAGTCTTTTCACCTTTTCGATTTCGAAAAGGATCATGCTTATTACAGTATTTGGTCGAAAATCATGATAACTTCAGGCGTCAAAGATAAGAACATTGCATATGACGATCAAAACAGGATCTGATGATTGTTTTCAAACTAATTAACCGTCGATATGATGTTGAAACGAATGACGTACATCGCCATCATTTCACTTACCTGTAATTAGAAATCCAATAACCGTTGCATCTCGTCACTCATGAAACGGCCTCTCTACTGAGTGGATGAAGGTGCTACTCAGCTAATCCTTTCGAGAGTTTAATCGACTGATACCCTCCTTTCAAAAATTTTTTTATCAATTGTTTTTATTCGGACCTAATATGTCCGAGCAACACTCTCATATACACATATTGAGTCATCTACGTTTTTACACACTTTGTTTCATCACCTATTGTAGTACTACGTGCATTTTTATTGCATCTCCAAGTGAATGGGCAATTGGTTATGCCATCCTCATAGTCATTACCACTGTTATCATCACTGCTATGTGAAATATCACATGCATCCAGTGAAATTGGTTGGTTTATTCTGGATACCTGTAAACGGCAGTCTGATACGCTGTGTGTCACTCAAAATCAGCGGTAACATTGATGTGTTCAAAAGCGACAGAATAAGCTGTTCAAAATTGCAAACTTATTTCAAGCTTGAGTTGTTGATTCCTGGGGGAAATTCCACTGTCGAAGAAAATTCTGAATTTTGCGCAGTGAAAAATATTCCGAAATGTTTGATGGGAACGTCATTTCAAAGCGTTTTGATCAACATTAACTGTTCGACCATGCGCAAAGTTTCAGAATATTTGATTTATACTTGCCTCAACTATAGGACAAGCATTCCATCCTTGAATTTCTCTTCCACACACCAGATCGCTCATCCTTCCGCCTTATTGCTCAAAGGAACTCCTCCCCCCCTTCTTTTAGTCGCCTTTTTTTCTCTGACTTCACTGGGCAACCGTCAATTTGCCATTAACAAGCACTTTATTGAGCTCTATTATGATTGTGTTACTGGCTCGAGGTGGGTTTAACACAGCTGAATCCTGAGCAAAACTTTACATAAAACCGCAGCAGTCGCTATGCAGAACTCAAGTATGGAAAAATTGAGGTTTTTATTTTGCTCGTGAGGGGACGACGGGAGGCGAATTGCAAAGATATTCTTCAGATAAGTTGTAATTTTAGCAACTAGTAGAACCACATTGACTGTTTCGATACATCTCGTCGAAGCTATATTAGTGAACTGTCAGCGGCAAAGAAAAGATGGTCAGGCGTTCGAGGCAGACAACGCTCTGTCGGGCGGTCTATAAAACGAAAAAGGATAACGAATGTGTAGTGGAGCAAAAAAATGTTACCAAGTTGCCATCGAAACATAATGTTAGCACCTGAAGTGATGTAGGAAAAAATTAGGTGAATGCCTTCACCTAAATTTGTATATTATGAACTTTATCTTAAATAAGAGCAAGAATTTTTCGGATGTAAATCGATGCGAATGTTTTGTAGCTAGTAATTCAGCCATTACTGTCTGAGTTTTTCCAAAAGCATTCCATATCGGCAATTGGGTTAACACAGCCAGCTTTTCGGAAGCATTTAATTTGTTCTACTCGTTCTGTTGAGCAAGACAGGGGAATGGAACATTATTACAAATGAGCTCATAAGGAGTGATCCACATTTCTCAATTAATAAAACTTACGTTTGCTTGACGAATAAGGGAAATCTCAATTTTCGTGCTGATCTCTGCGCGATGCAAGCTGTGCATTCGAATTTATCGAACCCAACAAAAACCGCCAGTCTTTCACATCCTTCACCACAATCGGCAGATTTGAGATGGAGCAGTCACATGGTATGAATTTGAAGATTCAGGGTATTTTGCTCACTACACTAACCTCGAAAATAGCGGTCGAACAACAAAGCTTCCAAAAGGTTATTGATCGTGTCTTCAACTTACTGTTGCGTTTCTCAAGCTTATGTATTGTCTAAATGCCAACGCATATTCTTCTGAGAAGTACACCATCTCGCAGTGAAAAGCTTCTACACATAATTTTTTTCTTGACTTTAATAAAACTTCGGATGTCGTCTGTTTGATACAATAAATGGCGAATCACTTCTATTGATGAAAGCATGAGATTTCAAGTCACGAAATACCTGCCTGCGATACCGACGCTTTTAACGTAGCCCATGCTTCCACTGCATAGTTACGTGATTAGTACACCTTACGCTCTTATCCTCAACATTGTTATAACATTATCGTTTGCACTTAAATCCACCCAGAAGAGTACGCTGCGTTCTGACAGATGCAACTCTGTCAACTTTGTACTACCAGCCTTGGGAGATGCAAGTAACACCTTCATACAAAGCTGCACAACAAAGAGGTGACATTTACGCCCAAACCCCAATTTCCTCCACGTTGACCCGATGTCTCGTTGAGCTCATCACCTGGTAGACAAAAGCCATTGCTAAAATAATCGTTTTTTTTTTTTTTTTGCTCAACAACGCTTGGACTCTACTTTGTCGTGCATATTGGACCAACTGACGCATTGAAACTGGCTTTTTAAAACGACTTAGTAGCTGTTTTTAATATGTGAAACTCTGAGCGTAACGTTCGCGGGACATCCCTTTGTCTTTTTTCCATGATTTAAGGTTAACGGCTTCACAGTGTAGTTGAACAAATTAGAGAAGGAATGAAGGGAAAATAAAAAAGCGAAGTCATGACATAGATGTGTCCCTCAGAATGTACTTTACAAGAAGCACTTCGTATTTCAGCGGGTAGAAAAACCTGTAAAAATTGAAATGTTTCTGCGGCATACGTATGCGCATATTTGTCTTCGTGTCCAGTACTTTCAACACACAAAGAAGTGGAGTTGGATCCGCAAAATCTGGCAGGTCAAGCTACACCTTGGGGTGACTCCAACATTTTTAATGGAATGGGTCGTGAACGAGCCAACTCAAAGATGCAAGGTTCTGCAAGCAAGTATGGTTTAAATCTCTATCTCATTAGCATACGATGGACGTCGGGCTTTCGCGCTATACGTTGCTGGAGAAAAGGAGAGAGAAGGATGAAAACATACTCGCCAAAACAGTCACTTCCGTCCTCTTTGGCGCCTTCCGCTTCGCAAAAGCAATGCCCGTACACAGAAAGGGGCAGGAACCCGGCGACGCATATTAGCTTAGCATAATCAAAACAGATGCAAACCTTTCAGGGAATTTATGGGAATCTCGACACATTCGCTACAGATTCTTTTATCGTGATAGTAATGCCAGCTGAAAAACACATTACAACATCCTACTAAATCAAGTAACAAGTTACAAAGAGTTAGTTTCACCTCTCGAGGATTTCATAGACGAATGTCACGTTATTAGTGAACGGACTAGGCAACAAGAAACATTCAATGTAAACTGCGCTATGATGTGGAAAACAGCTTTATTAGAAAATTTGATCACCGTCACCAAATCTGCACGACCTATGTCGATGAAATTGTAAACAAAAAACTAAAAAAATGTAATATTTTCATTTGCAGAAGAAAAAACGCAGTGTAAAAAAGCGTGTTTCTTGAGGTTTCCGATAACAAGCATTTGAAAACGAATTACTTGTTTACACTATATTTTGAATACAATAATTCAACTAATACACATAAATTCGACTTCCACCATTAGTATAAATTGTTGATGGCATCCGATGAGCAAAAAAAAAAGCAGCAGAAATTGCATACTCGACAAGTAAAAAAAGGGGAGAAATAAGCGCCACTTCACCTAATCCTGCTACTTTATTGTAAAAGAAAAACTAATGTTTATTTCACATAGCCTCTTACTCCTAAAAGTATTCAGCTAATTGTAATGAGATGAGACCAAGCGAACAGGTGATACTTTTTAATTACGAATGCAGTAATACGCCATCGCAATTCACTTCACATCTCATATATCTAACAAATCTCAAAGAAATATCACTATTCAATAATCAAGCTTTCGATAGCTTCTAGCTGAGCCACATACGTTTAATTTTCTAATTTGACTATTCTCATTCCTATATAGTGACCAGTGATTCGTCTTGATGATGTTTATCAACGACCACCATAGAAAAACTCCAACGTCCAGCCTCGAAAGCTTCTCGTGCATTCATTTCGTATAATACAGTTTCAGCTGTCACCCCAATTTTATTCCTTTCTATTACCTACCTCAGCTGGATTTTTTCTTTCTAGTTGATCCTTCCAGTTTTATATTTCTCACCTGCTCTAAGCTGCGTAGCGCAGTTCATTTGTCCATTAATGTCTTATTTGTTATAGAAACATCTTCGCTCCTTAAACAGTTAAAAAATCGATCAAAGGCTTCAAGCATGCCGTACAATAACTTGTTACAAAATGGCGAAATGCAAGCTAGAGTTGGCAGGGCTTATGCGGAGGACTCCTTGCGAGCAACGAACTTTTTTTGGCAAACGACCAATCTTCGGAACGGAGGAAGCAGCGGAGAAACTATAACATCTGTACGTTGAAGGTAGCACGGACCGGACCTATTTCTCGTTGGAGTACTCGCAAGTGTCCCACATTAGCGATCATCTACTTTTTCGCGTGGTGAATCGTCAGGTGTGGAAACTTCCCCTTCACCTCCCCCCCCCCCTTTCCCCTCCGCTCCTTTAGCTACAGCGCGAAAACACTGTTGTGTTGGAAAATGTGAACCTCCAAACCGCGATAAGCTTAATGGATCCGCACTGTCCTTATATGTTCAAACATGCTTTTATTTCTCCACTGCGATTTTTTGTTTTCAACACGTGTGGTCGAATGGAGTGAGTATAAGGGATCAATGAAGCGGAAAAAATGACGTGCGACTTGCAATGCTGTGGAACCCGTAAAGGATATATTAGAACATGCAGGCTCTCTTGGAGGAAAAAGAGGGCACCTATGGCAAAACAACGGCAACTTTAGGCGGCCTATTCTTTCCTCAACCCGGAGAAACAGAAACCGCTTGTCTCCCTCCGCTCCAACACCCCCTCCCCCCCAAGTCCCACGAAGTCGCATTTGTTGTTCATGAGGCGCATAGATCTAGTGCAAGACAAGAAAGCGTATTCTTTACTTTTTCAGGGACAGAACTTAAGTGATAACAGCAGATATGCGTGAGCCGCCAGAAGGAGCTATGCAAGAGGGCGTCAGGTCTCAGGACGATTGTTAACTTATAATCGAGGCCGTGCAACTTTAATACTGCAGTACGGTTAATCGCAGGGTGTTCCGTTACCTCAAACTTTCAACACTTTTGCTTAGGCTCAGTCCTAAACTATATCACCTGTGACGATGCCATAAAAAAACCGGCAGAAACTAGCCAATTGCCAAGAACGATTCGTAATTGTCGCAATAAGTTTTCGCTTCTTTCGCTCTCTGCAGCCCCAAAAAAACATCACTGTGCATAGAATGCTAATGTAAACCGAAAAGCCTCGGCTTCCGTCAATGCCTAACAACTTTTACTGCGATATCCTTCCTAGTCCACGAGTTGAGACAATGAAGGCAAATATGTCCTCACATATCAACCGCGATTGGCTTTTTATACATGTGTCTGTCACCATAGTGTATAGCCATATGTGTGCGTTGGCATATCAGACCTACTGCACGTATGAACATAGGCACACATCGCTATGTATGTGTAAGGATGTACTTTTTGCTAGCTTGCGAAAATGCAGAAAAAACGTTAACACCTCATGAATGGAGATGAAAAATGTAGGGAAGATGATGACAATAGGATCATCTTTATTTTATGCTGACTGTGAAAAATTATTCGAGTTGCACTCGCAGTTTTATGAGCACTTCGCATACAATTACTTTTAAAAAATTGATCCTCTTCAATTGCTCACAACACAGCAACATATACCCTCCGTGATGTATACAGACATATATGAAGATATAGCGTCAGAACAACATCGGTTAGTATGCCCTAAGGAGCTTTGTTGTTCTTAAACAAACAAAAACGCTCAGTGAAACTTTTTGCATATATCTCAGAAAAACCCACCATTCTTGTACCTTTGTTTGTTTTTCACGGCTTATTCCGATGCACAGGAAATCCCAACATAAGGTGCAATTTGCGCATATGCAAATTTTTGATGAGCTCATTCAACGACACCAACGTTATCATTTAATTACCAAAAAAAGAAGTTTCGAAGAATCCGAGCAAGGATGTTCCTCAAGTTCTTGAATGAAGAACAAAAATCGTTCGCTCATAAAAAAGGATTTTCATAACGGACGAGTCACAATGAAAGCACTCCCACCACCAACTCGTACTTTTATAAGTCAACTTTGTTTTTGAAAGCCCGACCACGTCTGCGAGAAGTGAATTTCTTAGTCGGAATCACATTATAACAATCACTTCATCTCATCAGAAACAACACAAAAATGTGGCAAGTATTAATACAACGTCGACCAGAAAGTGTGTGAGAACAATAAACACATATGCTACAGAAACACTCGAAAGGCTACGGCTTCGAGAAGATGGAAACAACAAATTCTGATTTCTCAAATTTCAAGACTTCTAATTTCGCCTTAAATCATTCCAACCGAACGTCCGGTAAGAGATAACGTTTTTCTTTGATTGTTAAAATAGGCATTTCCACGCAGTTCCTTCCAATCATTCCAATCATCATATGCACACTTTCATCCAGTCAAATGGAGCTCATAATATGCAATAACTCTGAAGAACATGAGATGAGACGTATACTTCCAACTATTCACGACTTACACTATTCATGAAACCCGGATTCCCCTCTCCCCAAAAAGACAAGTGATGCGCTTTAGAAAAGGCAAACGGTTAGCCAGTTATCCTTCCCGAGCGCTCGAGCGCCTCCGACGTGAGCATATACGCAGGTCGATAGCCCAACAGCTCACCGTTTTTATCCACCACTTTTAGGGCATCATTCTTTCGCGTTGTATCACGTTCGCCAAGAGACGTATATCCTTGATCATAAAGGCGACAGTACGGAATGCATAGACCTCGAAGCACTCTCCATACGTCCGCATAAGACCAGTCCAAGATCGGGCACACTCTAAAAACTTAGTTTCCCATCAATAAAACAGACTTTTTAAACAAACAAAAAAAAAAATCTATCTCAGAGCTGCAATACCAATGAAATGATGACAAAAGTCTCAGAAAAAAAGAAAAGTCTCAAAGCTCGGATTTTCAATCAAAAATCAGCCAACCCGGACATCTGAAACGAAACGCCTCAAAATGAGGTGGGAGGGACAAGGTGGTGGTCGGATGCCGATCTTTGCTCTTATGCCTGTTACGAGTGAATTTTAAGCATAGATAAAGTGAGTGCTTTTCAGCTATACCTGCTTGATGCGCCTAACTCCATGCTCTGCAAATGAACAGAAATTACCTCAGAAATGAGGGCCATTCAGCGTCCGTCAGTTCGCACTTCGACCTCATGAACGCCCCACGTGGATCACTGGATCTGCTGCCCATAAAGACAGCCTTTATTCTAGGCCTCATCTCTTGCAG
The DNA here is from genome assembly GCA_037389465.1 of Baylisascaris procyonis. NCBI lineage: Eukaryota > Metazoa > Nematoda > Chromadorea > Rhabditida > Ascarididae > Baylisascaris > Baylisascaris procyonis. The sequence continues at coordinate 1,857,228 of JAZARR010000059.1, forward strand.
CTGCTTCAGACCATTTTTCATCGGTCCCGACAACTCCAACACTTCAATATTATAACTGAAAATAAACAAACAATGGTCATCATCACTCCAGATTATTCATCAATTTCCCAAAAATGTTCAACCAGAGCTTACAAAAGCGACAATAAACAGCCATTCTACAACAGCTGCAGCACAGACCTTCGACATCCTTCTCTCCTCAACGAATTTGATCGAGATAACCATTCCCAGGATTTTTCTCCCATCAATTCAGAGAATCATCCTGATACCTTAGATTTCAGCGTGCCGACATTTTCCAACCTTATAAGAAACTCTACCTCAGCTTCAAAAATTACTCCACTACATCTTCAAAAAGTGTTTGGGCAAGTTCTTGTAATCTTCGTTGCGCTTTGTAAAACTTTTAATGTGCCACTTCCTTCCACTTTCTGTGAGCATTCCAGTCCCCTGCAAAGTCACGTATATCCAATCGACATGTACTCCTCTGCTTGAAAACCTCCTAGGCCTACTAAAACTTCATTTATTGCAGCTAGGCTAAACAGGAACATCGCTGTAACCGGAAAACATGAAAAACTGGAGCGATTGAAAAGACAAACCGATTTGCCGTATCAATAATAAACTGAGTGGCATCCGGAAAAGAATCTCCGCAAACAATATGGAAACCCTGGAGCTTCCTTCCAGGTCCGTACTTCCTGAAATTGCTGACCATCAAGACGAGACAAATTCTGTGTTTTAGCTGCACAGTGACGTACAGAAGTACCCTATCAAACATTCAGTTAACTTATTTAGCAAGAAGAAAGGCGAGATGTCAGTAAACGGACACATTGTAATACCTTACTGGCTTCTGTACACCTAACACTCACAAAACACCCCAACGCACGTTCAACTGCAGACGTTTGGCTCTTACCAATGATAGCCTCACAGCGTCCCATCGACCTGTGAAAAACACTTGTGACAATGTGATAAATATTCAAAACCACTAGACAAGGCTTCTTAACCAAAGCATCTTACTCAAGTTGTCTTACATGCATGCGATCAACAAAACTCTTCAAGCAAGTTTTCCTTCTAACACAATCAATAACTGAATTTTGAAGTATATTAAAACAAAAGAAATATAAGGCCTTACTGGTCTACTTTTACACGCAGTAAGTGAAGTAATAATGTGCAATCTTTGCCGCCGTTGAACGAAAGCGCCAGACTGTCCAACCTGAAAGAACATTCAAAACAAGTATTTAAAAAACTTACAAAAACATCAAGTTCCATTTTTTCTATTTGCCTCTTTCGAAGTTGGGAGAGGGGGGGGGGGTGAGACAGGTAAGCTAACTAATAACCTTTCGCTTTACAAACTGCTTCCCGATTCCATGCGGACTGGCTCATATGCAAAATGTTCGGGATAAATTCTGCTGCAGCGATTTTTCAAAGCAGTGACAGACATTTCTGACACTCTCTTCAGAGCGTCCCTCGAGCATAAAGTTCTTTAAGTACAAGTATAGAGTGCTACAACATGAGATCAGCCTAGAGTGTTATAATAATGAATGAATTGTATTCTACGGAGCTCGATTTTCGATTGCATTCAGGTGAAGTTTTCGTCATTCTTTTTTGCTACGCTCAGTCCTACGCATCGTTCCTCTTCTCTAAGTAAAATAGACCTGTGAAAATTCACATTATCTATTGCAGCCGTGATGTCAAATTGAGAAACTCACAAAGAAAGATGCAACGAATCGAACAGTGTTATAGAATCCTTGGTGATGCCTACATGCAAAGGTGAAGTAACCGTATGCTACAGTCTCCACTTGACGTGCGTATAGTAAGTACATCACACAACCACCTTCTGCGCTGAACCTTCGTTTTCCGAGCATGATGCGATCGAGCAGTGCTGGGGTGGTGTAATAAGGAAAAGATTGAGAGGCACGACTACTGAAGAAATCCAATTTTCCTCAGCGTATTGCTGGTAGGAACGGCATCAACTGTGAAGTTGATCGTTGTATCTATGTGCAGCGTTCCGCTAACAAGCAAACAATGGTGTCTGCTGGTATTTATGAAAGTGAAAAGGCACCGCAAAAACCATTCAGATTTATTTTCAGAGTCGCATATATATTTCGCTGGCAGGGGAATAAGAGAACGATTGGGGGCGCGCGCTTGCGCACAGGCATAGCGTTCAACAAATAAATAGTGGTAACTATTTACATAAGGTGATAGAGCAAACTAGCGAATGACCAATAAGGAAACGCGAAGAATAGGTTGGTTCACCACTCACACGCACCCTAACAAACGGAAATTTTTTATTCATACAAACATGCTAGCGGATGATCCATCGTTACTGAAAAAGAAACCGCGGCAACGGTGCCAGCCACCCTTGATCGGTTTTCGACTTGCTGAATGAATAGCTGCATTGGAATAGGTGCCAATTTACAAGAGGAGGTTTTACAGTCCCTCAAGAAAATTGCGTGTGAAAAATTAGTAAGTTTGTCTGCGTGCGACTTTTTATAAAAAGTAAATTTTAATGAACAGTGAACCATCGAGCATATTTCTATTTGGATAATTCCCATAATCTGCTCAAATTCAATGCCTCCTCCCTCCTTCCCCCTTAGAAAATGCCTTTTCTCATAAACTCATTTAAATTCACTTCCATCAAATTCAGCTCTCTTCTCCTTTCTTGAAACGCCACTGCGCACAAGCCCACCTCCGAATTTAGTCTTCGTACAAATTGAGCTGTCTCTATAGCCAGATGAAATGTTATATTCCCCAGAGGATGAATTTAGGTTTTGCATATTCTAAATGGACGTGAGAATCTGAGGGTGGCACCACCTTACTCAGCCATGGAACCCCAACGCTTCATAAGGGCTAGCTCCGTACCTCATCGTGCCAACAGGTAGGCTTCAGGTGTTTATGTGCCTCATATGCGGGGACTTCGTATTTTTTGTGAGGACGAATGCGCCGGCAGTATGTTGCCATCACTTATACAGTTATTCTATTCTTGTATTTGCCGACGCGCTTGCCGCTAGCGCTTAATCATTCTTAAGACGAATTTCTACTCCAACAGACTTCATTTCCCCTTCTTTCTGCAACTTGCAGAGGAATTTTTCATGCTTCATGCTTTCTGCTTTGTAACTGTGTTCCTGTTCACTACATGTAATTGGTGCCGCAAGCATTGTGCTTTCATTTCTATCCGACGTCGTCATATAACAATTTTGACGATACCTTACTGCTAAAATTTCACTTAGTTTTTCTGAGAACAAAAAGTCAAAATCCGATAAAACTTCTTCATGAGAGTTGTCACTCGCCACAGCTAAAATACCATGTTGCCTTCGCCGAACTCACCCTCAGAAATGATCAATGTTGCAAATTCGATGTTGACGGTGCAAAACGTGTAATGAATATGAACATATAACCCAAAATAATAAATGTTGCAGAAAGAAAAGTGCATATAATTCACAGATAAAAAGCATTAGAAATCCATTATAGACAACAATGAAATATCAGCCTGCTAATGCAACAATAAAATAAATGCATTTGAGGCAATAAAATACACAAATATGAAGTTATTGCATAAGAAGCGCTAGAATACTTCAGACCCGCTTGATCACACAAGAAAATATGGACGCGTCGCTAAGTATTGAAATTGCAGTGCACTTGTCCGCATGGTAAAGCATCAGATTTGCGCTTACAAAACGCTTAAATACTCGAGGTAGCTAAAAAGTATGTCCAAAAATTATACGTACGCGGGAGTCACGATTCCATTTTTATGTAACTGCCCCTCAGGGGAACGCGAAGGATTCCTCCCTAAAGGGGCCATAACTTTGCATTCCGTCATGGAATACCCACCCTGTTTTAGAACATCGTCTTTACAGAATACACATTTCCCGGACGACACAGAGGAAAGAGGGATGGGAAATCAATCAGAACGGGCCGAGGATCACAGATGGACATTCCGATTTATCACCTGCGATCCGCCGAACGAAGACGTCCACTAGACAAAAAGGATGACGGATTCCGTGGCGAAAATACTGGATCAAATATGTCCCAGCTTGTTCAGGACCTGGAAGTTTACAGAGAAGTCGACTTGCGCGGGATGAAAAGACAACCACCCGGGCGAATCAGATATAGATGATTCCAGAACCGATGATTCTATGACTGACTACAAATATCCTGGTCTGACCTAGTTTCAAACATCGAAGAAAAATAAAGAAAAAACTAACGGATATTCGTTGATAATGCGGTCCACAACTGACATCGCATCATCAAGGCGATCGATAAAACCATCCGAAAGCATTTTATCGGCCTCGCGCTTTCGAAACAAGTCAAATTTGACAACCGAATTCAGCCATGCTGCTTCGTCATAATACGTCACTAATCCTGCAATCTTGCGAATCGGGGGAAGGAACAAATCCTCTATCCTAAAAACATTGCCATCCTAGCACACAACCAATTGCATCACGTTATCAGAAACGCCAATCACATGTAAGGAACGCTGTGAAAACTACAAAACACCAATAAAGCTGATAGTGGACCCGCATATAATGACTGCTTCGTTCAATAAGCAATAACAGTGTTGATAATAAGATCACTGAAAATGTATGAATCATTAACAACTGAACAAATATACCTTTGAGGGCTGCCATCAGATCAGTAACCGCTTTCTCACCCACATTCACCGAATCGCTTTCAACAATCAGCTTCGTCTTGTAATACCTGAACACAAATTGCGATATAGATAGCTGAGTTAACTTGGTTACTGCCTTACAGCACCGCAAAAATTTGAGAAGTCAGCGCAAGTGATATGCGAAAGGATGATGATGCACTTCGGATAAAGAGGGAGAAGTACTTGAGCAAAGATAAGACCGCTCTAAATTTCAAGACGACTTCGTAAGCAAATTTCAAAGAGAAACGCTTTAAAATAGTCGGATGAAACGTCTCCCTCAAAATGAACTTCTCTCCCTTCCTTCTCCCCTCAGTAAGTATAGTTCACTACAATCAACTCCTGCACGTCGACTCACAGCAACGCATTTTAAAATGCTTTTACCTACCACAAAAGACTCTTGATCAAGCGACATCAGTGGAATCAAGCTTTTTTGAAGCGTTTCACTTTGGAAATTTTCTAAAATAGCGTCTTTCTTTTAAATGCAAAGAAAGTCGCAATATCCTCTTGAGGGATATCAAAAAAGACTAGCATATTAGTCCCCTCCTCTTCTTTATGAAAGGGAGAGGAAAACCACTAGAATTTCGGTTGCTACAGCAATTATTTGAAACCAATACCGTCCAGTATCACTGACAGAATTAATGGATTACGCAACGAACCCATTATCAGTGGAAGGATAGGAGCCAATCGAAACCGAACCGCTGTATTTGTCGGCGATTTCACTCATCGCCTTCGAGAAGCTCAGCTCGGCCGACTTGACGTGCAGCGTTCGAGTGAAAAACGGCCTCAGCGATCCGGGAGGAAAGATGACCTCCTTTAATAAACAATAAACAGTTAACGAGAAGCAGAAAACGCTATAAACACCAATCATACTCCCGTTTAATCACTGGGGAAACCCGCTGCGGAAACACTGCAAATGACCAAACGACTCTAAAAATATCAACTCGTGAAAAGCCAAGCAGTACTCAAGTGACAGGATGGGACAGCACGCCAGCGCAGTCGGCACAACATGCGGTTCTTGTAGTTCGATCCACTAGAGCAATAAGTGGGAAGAAAGAATATTCGAAAAACATCAATGACACGTCCCACGTGCCATTTAAGTCCTGTACAAGCCTCCATCCAAAAACTGCTAGTTTTTCTCCTACAGCTAATTTTCAGGTGTCTACACTCCCCAGAAATAAGTTGATCAAAACAAGAAATAGATAGCTGGATTGAAATTAATGGCGAAATTTCTTGGCTATCTTCACTGACTGCAGAATCGTAACAACTGACTGAATAGGCATACAAACTTCGGCACCATCTTGGTGGGTAAAAGAAATTGCGATACAGCAATCAAACCGACCATTCTAAGAAAAAGCTCATCAATGCACAAAACCGTGCAAAGTTAGTAGAGATATTCTTTGCGGATAAAAAGCACCAACAAGGCAGTGGAAAGATGGCATCAGTAAGTGGAAAAGAAGGCCATTTGCCTGGGCTCGTTTTACACTTGTTGATTTTACACATCACCAGCACAACCAATAGTAAATGGCAAAGACAGCACCTGGTTTGCGTCCCTTCGGGAAGCTACACGACATCCGCTTAACGCGTTTTCATCTCATCTTTACAATATGCGTCCTTAGCTATAGCGGGAAATAAAAAACTTAAATACTGTAATCCCACCGGTGATGAACCATTCACCTCAGGTGCTTGTTGCGACTAAATACGATAGAAATGAAAAAGGTTGTCAAGGAGGCTGATACGACATGAGCTTTTGTATTCCAATCGACTGCTCAGATATGCAAAAACAACGACAAAAATTCTTAACACCGTATTTTCGATTAAATAGCAAGCCAAAAGTCCTCGGAATACCATCAGAGAGTAAACACTAGGACAAGTTTCATTGACGATTTTATGGCACCTTGAAATTTCAATGCAGGACGATAATTAAATTAGAGAAGTGAGCTCACTCCAAGTATGCTTCTGTGAGAATGCATATTTGCTGGAATCTTTCAGATGCTAATCACAAGAACCATTGATCTTTTAGAAGCTTATGAAACACAAACGACCATAAGCATTCGTTGTACAGACAATGCCACCTACGACTGCAACTAGCTCATTCAAAAAGCTTTCAGAATCGACACATCAAAGAGAATCTAGAAGGCGATTAAATGTTTATTTCCTCGGTACCCTGCAACGCATAATAGTCATATGAATCTGATAGCTCGATGCTGTGCAGCACCTATTTATTAAGTAGGAATATTCCACACTAAGTGAAGTGGTCAAGAACTAATCCCAGCCCGTTTAAGATGCTATTCGAGAACAAATGTGGGATTAAATCAACTGTGTTCCTTATCTGACCTGGCACCCAATGAAGACAACTTGTTGTCAAAAGCCATCACAGGGAAGGCGACTCCAACGTAAGAACGAAAACTTCTCAAACTCAGCAATGAATAGTTTGTGACATCGACGAGCTAATATGATTGAAATGCACAGTGCGCCTGATTAAACAGAACCAATAAATGCGGGGATTAAGCAGAACAAACAAATGTGGGAGGCACCAGCCAGGATATTTTGAACGAATTCGTACTTCTATCGCTATACAGCCAGCACACTGCAATATACTTAAGCACGGAAGTGATCACACGAACGGAACGGATAGCTGAGCACAACAACATGGTCATACAAACTTGGAGCGAAAGAATACCACGGAGCCAAGTTTTTTTTCGCAAATGACCTGCGGGAGTTGTTCGGTGGTGAACTATAGAGACTGTTAAAGTCAGAACACGAGTGCGACTACAACCGCAACCTCAGTAACACTAGACTTAGCAAACTCACAAGCGAAATTGTGTAACACCCCAACCGAACCGTGACCACAACCTGTCCTCAACACCACAGCGCGCAGTCGATGCGATGAGCGAATAGACAGTTCAGCGCGAAGCACATCACGGTTGCGCACGTGCCAACTACGTTCAGCGACCGCCCATACATCGAATAATATCGTGACGTCAGAACGACTGAGGACAACGAGAACCGGTGTGTGCATTTTTTTCGCACTAATTAATTTGCAAGGAATTTCGGAATGCTGCCTCCAAAGAGCACGGTTTTGGAATGGTGCCAAACAACACGTCACCTAACTCTAGCAATATTTGCCATTCTGCAGTTTCATGAATTTAAAAAAAAACTGCTAACACATTTACAGAGCAACATAAAATTGTAGGAGTAATATAGGGGAACTGTTTTCTTTGGGGTCAATACTGGTGCAACTATGCAACATTTCATCACCGTTTATCAAAAAACATTGTTCAACAAAACAGATTTATACAGTTATGTTGTTTATAACAAACGGTAAAAAGTCCCAAATAACAGAAACTGAAAAGTCATCGGTCCATTATTTCAGTCCGTTTGAGCATTTCGTTCAAGGTTCAGATGACAATGAGAAGTGCGAATTTGAGGTTTTCAATGAGCGCCTCATACCTATCTCAGATCTCAGAAAAAACCCACTTCTTCAAGGCTTCAATGAACTTGTCACTTCCCACATTGAAAAACGTTGTGATTTCAGTGTACTGCTCAGTTCATCCTTTTATTGAAAGGGCAATATACTGTCTTGATACAACTCTCCCAATTAGCTTTCTCTCAACTTTGCTCGATATTCCGAAATCTCCCTCAACGAAGTTGAACTCTTTTTATAAATTCTCATCCAACGATACAAATGAAAATAACAGAAATCACAAATGATAACATGCAACCAAGCGATATCGAACACACCAATCTACTGAATTCCCACATTGCACTGCTCAGCTTATCATCAACGTTTCTTGTTGCCCATCATTCAAATACTTTCATCAAGAATGATCACGATCTGAGTACAGAGATTCCACCCTCCGTTTAAATGGTGGAAAGAGAGAGAGGGAGAAAGGGCGACGATGTAGATAAAGAGTCCTAATCGAATCACTTATTTCTCTTTCTCATAGTTATTTCTCTTTATCTCACAAACCAATAGTGATGTTATAAGACCAGTTTTCGACATAACTGTGGCTGGTAACAATTACTACATGTTTTGCAAAATGTGGTTGTGCCACAACTCACCAGCCGAACGCTCCGCTAAACTCTTTCTAAACGATTGAGTCTCTTATTGTTTTGCTTCAGCGACGAACCAACAGTGACAAAACTTCCAGTAGCGCTGCATCGGGCATATAGCAGCACTGAATGCCGCCACACCGCTCAACCTGACACCTCCAGACTCCTTATTGCGGACATGGTGGGGATTTTGAGAGAGTTTTGATAATGGGCAAACTGAATGACTTCATCACGCCAGCATCCATCAAGGTTGGTGAGAATTGTGTCAGCGAAAAGTGTGTCACATATATATATATATATATATATATATATATATATATATATATATATATATATATATATATATATATATATATATATATATATATATATATATATATATATTTCTTTTACCAACATTTACCAACAGCTGCAACAACCCTTCCTTTACCAACATTGATGAGCAAAGTCGATTGTGGCACACATAAAAAATACCTGTATTTCCCTACTCTTCGCAACTGCAGTGTCCCATTTAGTATCACCTAAGCTGCATTCAGGCAAACTACTTGCTATCAATATCGTCCCAATAAACACCATTCATTTAGCACCGTTAACGCTTTAAAAATAGCTTCAACTCCTTTGGTAATGACAGCGCATAAAGTTCTGAGGAAACCAAAAGAAAAGCTACAATGACTTAAAGCATAGAAGGGCCGGATAAGAATGCTAAATTGCTTTAAACTTGATAAACTTCAATCTAATATGAAAAGTACTTTAAGCTTCTTAAATATGATACTGCACCATTAACCACTGAGAAAGACGTAACGGATTTTCATGACAATACTACGGGGCATATAGTCCCTCCCGTCACACATTTCACGCCGGAATAACCCTTGTCAGTGAATTGAACCACGCATGGGCGTTTACCGACTCCCACATTTTGCGGCTTACAAACTAACAGACTGTCAGAGATGAATTTTTAAATGAAAATAAAGACTTCAATGGTAAAATTGTTGGGAAAGATTGGTCTTAGTGGTCCACAAAAGATAAGCCCTCGTTTCGCTTGGAGAAAACGCTCTGAGCACCGAAAGTTCTACCCGTTCTCGGATGGGTTTTTGTCCCCTGTTAGTGGGAATTTCAGTTCTTTTCATGTCCACCTGTTTTCTTTTCGTGACGTATTTCTGGAAAATCCCGAGAGTCGCAGCTAACCCGCCACACTAATCAAGTGGGAATGGGAGCGGAAGGGGTCTACTTAAGCCACAAGCATTAGTATCAAGATGCGCAAGCGCCCATATGTTCCCCGCAGATGACTATGAACGAAAACAGAACCCAGACGGCATTATTGTCAACGAGTTTAGGTTTTTTTTTAGTGTGGCAGGGAATGCAAGTCGGCGAATGCTGCTTGAAGCATCGAAGTGTTTCATACTCTCTGCAAGTAGGGAAACGGCTGTCTGTTCGCTGTTCTCCTCACTGCATTCGAGGAGTTTACTTTGCCTAAGGACCTTTCCTTGATAAGATTCTTTACTAGGGAGAGAGCAAGATGTGCATGGTTGCTGGGTGCGACATCCAAAAATTAATGTGTTCCATTGGCAACGATAGCACTTTACTCTGGCTGGTCGTCTCTATGTTTTTTATAAAGCTCATGTCACGAAAGGAATAAAGTGATGACGTAGGCATTCGAGATAAGGGAAGAAACAAAGAGGCCAGAAAAGGATGATCATATACTGGAACGCAGGTAGATGAAAACAACAGTTATGTCGGAAAGTTCGCTTGCAACCACCGATAACTACTGAAATGCACAGGGTTTAGATGAAACATGGAGTTCGGGTGCTTTACAAATAGGAATTGGATTGGAAGCCTCGAACCTTGAGGCTCCTGAATTACTACGCTCAGAGAAGCGAGCCTTCCGCGGTGTCCTCGAAAAATAAAGTGTTTCCGTCCAGGTTGAAGAACCTTCGACACATACCTGGCATACAATTTTCTATGACGATGTAACACTACTTCTTCATGTCAACCTCAGTTGTAGTACAAAACTAAAAGTACGACCGTCGCAGAAATACATTCGCCTTTGTTACCTAGCGTGATTTCCAACAGCTCTCGAAATCCGTTCGTGGTATTAAACATAGTGATAAAGCCATTTTTTTCATGCTAGCAGAGATTCTCTGGTGAAGAACTCGCAAATCAAGGACCAAAGCAAGCACACTTTGAAACATGTGGTTCTATATTTGTCTCGGTTGCCCACATTATGAAATCTCGATACGAAGCTTCAGCCTCGAATATATAAAAATGCGAAAAACACAATTTGTCTGCATACTCCCACCTTTTAACGATAATAAACTTCTCCAAGCATGCGCAACACACATGCATACCACTCTGCTTTCGAATGCACATCCATTTTACAATTTTGCGAACGACACAGTGCTCCACTCCAACAAGCTCATTCCGAAAAGCTAAGAGGTTATGAGCCAAGGGCTTACGGACGTAGAAATATGGTCGAATAAATTTTCTTCGCCAATGCAAACGACTTAACAATTTGATAGGATTCAAACTGTATGCTTAAGGAACTGCAGAAAAATATTGAATTTAAAGTTAAAGAATTCAACAAAAAATCTAATTTTGTTTCGATTTTAAACCATCCAACTCTTGTAAAAAATGCCACTCACCAGCAGCAAAAATGCTTGCAAGCTTTTTTTTAGCAACAGCCAGAACCTACGTCCACTACCCAAGATGTTTTCCCACATCAACGGAAAAATATTCCGAATAAGAAATAGCAAAAGAAATATGCTTTACGCTAAACGAGAGCAAACGGACGTAATGAACAGCAATCGCAATAAATAACGGCACAAACAGCATGATAGTATGCAGATAGATAAACGAGTTAATGAGAAGAAAACGCCGCAGCCTATTCACGAGTACTGAACTTTTGAAAGCTTAAAGAACGGACAACAAATGAAATGTGGCAAAGAAAGCGTTGAAACTATTACCACATATTAAGGCACCGTAACAAGAAACTGGTTGGTATAAAGTGCTCAATTTTTTTTTTTTTGTCAACAAAAAAAGATGAAGAGGAGAAAATGCTATTGTGAGCAATGAAATAAAATAAAAAAACGCTGAACATGAAACATCTCAGCGGTGAAGAAATGAAGGCAAAAAACGAAGGCGAAGAAATGAAGAAAGAAACGGTAACTGCGAATAAGCGGGAGTTAAACCGACTGCGTCGAGTGTTGCTTAGAAATTTTAAAGAAAAGTTTGGAATCTGAACCATCAGAATTAGGTGAATCACTGATGACATACATCGGCAGCAAAATGTTTTCGTTACCCTCGCTGAATGTTACGTGCTTGCGCATAAGCAAAAATGTTTTTTTTTTTCGATAAATGGGTCATAGAATGGGCTTACAAAAACTTTTCCTTTACCTGTTACCACAAGATGCAAGTGTGATTTCCTAAGCCTCACATTCCTCGATGGTCAATTGCAGTAATATTTGAATGTGGATAAACATTAAATAAAGGGAAATTTCATAACCACAGCAAATAAGAAAACGAGTTAGATGGCTGCAATGGTACGAATAATATTCAATGATACAGCGATGAGAGATCAACCGCATGCAGTAAGCCTCAAGGAAATGGAGGAATGATTTGGCAGGAACAAATTCTGTCTAGTCGCGGACTGTTGTGCCAAATACCCCTTCCCAACTAAGATTGTTATACTGCTGTCATGTGCACTGTCGAGACGCCAAGACCCGCGGTTAGTTTACTGACGAACTGAACGCAAGCGAAGAAATGAACCACACCACTGCGCACAATCTGACAACCACGCAAAAATTGTCGAAGGACTACCACCAACGCACATAATTGGAAACGGGTTTGTCAGCATGAGAAGCAGCGAAATGCATGTGATATAACGGAGCAGATAAAAGCAAGTATCACAGAGCTATATGCAAAAGAGGATTCGCTGCGTGATCGTTTCCTACGATAAAGATATTAAACGTTTCCTTGAAGGCACTAAAACTAGCGCACTTGTTTCGAATCCTTCAACTATAACTACTTCATAAACTCACGTACGTAGATGAGGTTGTATAGGTGATTAATGTGAAGCTACCACACCAATTCAACCCACAACAGTCTTTAACAATGAGTGGCAAGAATTGTTAAATTTGTCTTCTACGCTGAAATCTTTCCGCCTCGTAGGATTGTTCGAGGCAGCAAGCAAATGAACCGGACCGTTGTCGCTCTAGTCCTTCTGAGGCTCGCACTCGTTTAGTCCATGATGACTCAACATCCAGTGATTTAATCACTCTTATCAGTCCTTGACGGAACATAAAAGACAATTAAAATACTTTGAATGAATCAGTCCTAGCTAGCAATTTTAGAGGAAAAACTCCCATTAGAGGTTGCACGGAAGGCAGTTCAAAAACTAATCCATAAGCCAAAGCGTCGATCAAGAACCCGATTCGGAAGTTCAATTCGAGATACCTGAACACAGAAAAAGGTCGCAGGTACATTGAAACATGCAAAAACGCATCAGGCAAGAAGAGATGCAAGTTCTATTACCTCGAGCTCTTGAAAGGCTTGCTCACAGAACTTCGGCACACCAGGAAACACCGTCACATTACGCATTTGAACGAGAGGAAACTTTGATGTCCCATTTCCACCCCATAACAGACGCGAAGTCTTCGGAATCTGGAAAGCAAAGGAAATAAACACTGTCACATAAAACGAAAGAAGAAGGTGAAAGCAAAAGTTACATTGTTATAGTTGTTTATAGTTTGATTATAGTCAAAAAACATAAAAATCTGTTGTTAAGAGACATTAAAATCACTGAAATTGTGTTCAAATAGAAATGATAGAAGATAATAAACTGAAATTATTTTTCACATTGTTTTCTTTTAATAAGCAAGCAACTGGCATCGGATCATATTCACCTTGTTGGAGAAATCTGCCATTATCAATTGCTACATTCAATTACGTTTACAATAAAGCAAGAGTACGAAACAGAGTCAAAGAAATGTGATACATCATCGATAACACTGATAAACTGACCTTGCGAACGAGTGAATGCAACACAATCATTGCTGAAAACGCACCTCTAGTTGCTCTCAGAGCAAAGCCAGTAAACAGGTCGAATGGCACAATGGCACAATGGCACAAGTGTAAAACACTGCCTGAGGCACCCTTCAAAATTCACCTCTTTCCACATATATATATATATATATATATATATATATATACATATATATATGTATATATATTTCTGCTCTCCTCAATTAATAACACAGTTTGTCAGCATTAGTGTAAAATGTAATAACAATTACAAGCTTTAATCAATATGAACAAAGAATCTAAGCAAAGCATCAGTGAAGACAAACAGGGAAATCAATCGAAAAAAAAAAAACAATTGATCACTGAGCAGTTAAAGTCACTCTTACAAGGAATCAAGTTATTATGCAGCCAGTAAGCTTATCAATAATCGCCGTTATTGCTGTAGAGAATATGCGATGAATTCTGCCATACATGCCATCATTTTCGAACGACAATCTAAGAAAAGCAATAGGCGAATAAGCGCTGCTCCCTTCTCAGATTCCTTCGTGAAAGCTTAAGAGAACCACGAGCCTGCTTGTCGAAGAGCAATCGACACCCAATGTGCCGTTTTATCGACCGTTTTGACTACTCAGGCACTGCCAGCTTGGTTTGCGCAAGCTACAACCACCAACCAATGAGAAGATTTATATGAATAGGGACGCATTTATTACATTTTCGGCATCCATCGATACAAAGATCACCGAATGGGCAGAACGCGGGTTTGTGGGTAGAGAGTAAGGGAAGGGCAGGAAAGGGACTTTCCCATCTCAATAATGGGCAAAATGGGAGATCAAGAGTTCCTTGATTCCACAACAACATCGTCGATGAAAATATTGGCAATTTCCAAGACAAAAGAGCGCCTCACATGTCTAAGTTACAAGCCTACCGAAATTTCAAAAGTGACTGCAATTGATCGCTCGAAATTACGATGCAATGCTAAAGAATGCATTTGTTTCCGCTCTATGACATCTGGTTCTGAAGATTTGACTTCCATAAACATCAGTTCCCCCTCGCACTGGCGAAGTGCTTATAGACCTGGTTGAGCACTAAAGAAATCGGACGACTCACCACTTAACCCATGTAAAAAATTCGTATGCACATATTATGAGGGAACAAATATAGCGAATTTTGAAAATCCTGAAACTACACAATTAAAATTCGATAGAAAAAGAAGCAAGACTGGCTGCAATTGAGAAACAATGATCATTGAGCTGTTAAAATCACTCTCACAACGAAACAAGTTGTTGTGTAGTCAGCAGCCTATCAATTTGTTGGTACATGTCGTGCTGAAATCAGTAGATGCGCTTTCTTTACGGTTTATGATGGAGATATACACACATATAAGCACCCAAAAGTGATCTGGCGACGGCAATCTAATTAATAAAAACAACAAATAAACAAAAAACAACACCTTAGAGGTTGCAATTAAAAAGCCACCTGAGGGGAAGCAGAGAAGTACCATGAGTAACCAAAATGATATGGCAAGTGGGGCACGCAATCGCATTTAAATGGTGCATCATCACATAAGCGTAGTGCAGCGGCCGTATGAGCGAAAGCGAGCAAAAAACACCTCGAGGCTATACCTGGGGCAAACGCGCTATTCAGCAGCCGCAGCCACTGCTGCCTTTGAGTGACAACACAACACACTTCGCGTTCCTAAACGCATTGCGTTCTGCACGTACGATAAATTGACACAAACGTGCAAACGCAACAACTCTTTATTCACCCATAAACCACCTCAATTAACGCACGCTAACGGCAAACGTTAGTGGTTTCTATTTTCTAAGCTTCGAAATAGAAGAGAAAAGGCCATAGTACAGTTCCGAATCGCAAGTTACTTACCATTTACATTAAAATGGACAAAACTCCAAGTTAATCCCATGACTTTAATTACAAAAACTAGACTTTTCAAACGTTTACAATACAAGGTTGCAGTAAAACCTCTAGAAGAAATTCCAAATGAACACATTAACCCACTTTCTCGACATTCTTTAAGAAGTGGTAGATATCGTGTTACCCAAACTTCTCAAAAGAACACTTTATAAAACTTTCGGAAGAAAGGTTCGAGCATAACGCCCAAAAAATACAAGTATAGTAGGACTGCATATAAATCATTACTTCAGTACATGCACACGTAATGCAGCATAAGAATAGTATACGCGCTGTGTGTAAGTATGTGCTATTATGTGAGTTATGTGCTGCTGCTTCAACCAGCCAAATTATTAGACAAAACCTCAATAAAATCCACTGTGTGTGTGATATCTTGGAAAATTGAAACCCCCTGGGTTTTAATCGAGGTAATACAACATACCATTATGTCAGCGCTAAAAATGAGCAACGTTGGGATTTAGCAACGAAGACTTAACATACGCCATGCTACAACCTAGTGTAAATGCTACAGCGTTAAAGCATTAGTGCAAATCTAAAATTTTGATTTCTTTGTTAAACAAATATGCAAATGCATTCGGGAAAAAAACTTTGCTGAGACTGCACTGCGGGTATAAACTCTTTGATCGCCACAGCAGACAGCATCACTACTAACCTGAAGAGCAGTCGATAAATTGGGCATTCATAGCCTTAGTCATCATCACGCAACTAGCCACAACTGTTACATTTCGACGCAAATCGAACAATAGCCGTCCACCTTGTTCGGCACGGATTCTCAATAACGAATATCCGCACTCAAAAACTTACCAGTGGCTGGAGATTATCCCATTGCAACCTACTGTAACACATCTAAGTTCAGAACAAATGCCCCACTCGATCGGCAACGTTACTTGGGTGAAAGTTTTGATTTTCCAAAGAAGGAGCCAAACTTTCGCTCATGATGACAGCCTCAGACTAACAACTTTACGGGCAGGAAATAACACTTGGCAACTTTACCACTTAATGCACTACCCGAAAACAAAAAGGTGTGTTTATACAAACCCTTATGCCCGTCGACTCTCCATTCAGAGTGTGGTGTGAACCAACATCAACTCATCCACCATGCAAATAGACAATGGAAAGAATGCGACTTTCTGCTATAAGAACTGAAAAGTAAACAAACGAACAAATGTAAATAATTTTTGAATTTCTATAGTATCATAAATTCGTACGATGGAATTCGACGGGAATGAAGCAGAAAGTACCAATCAATCACAAGCAATATTCGATAGGATACCATTTTGTACCCGTTCTGCGAATTTCTGCAACCATTCTGAATATATGGTACCAAGGAGGAATTACGATTGCAGGTTCACTAGATGTTGCAAGAAAAAAAACCGATATCAAAAAAGCAAAAATAACGGAAATGCAGAAGCAGCGAGTACAATTTCTTCAACAAAAACCTAAAAAACATCTAATCAAAAAAACACATGCGAAATAAAATAAGTAAATATTTCCCGTATTGGTCTTATCCTTTCTGCATTAGGTCGATTGTTCGCTGAATTCGATGAGTACAATTTTCACTAATAGTGCTCACGTCTGCTACACTGCTAATTACCATTACCTAATTATCATTACAAGTCCCTGGCAATCACAAAGAGATCTATGCTACCTTAAACTGCACATTTGGTTGACTCCTTGTTTGCAGTCACAACCATGACGATAACCTAAGCCATTGACTGTTAACCTCATGCACAGAACACTCAGCTTCGTCTGGTGACATTACGAATTTCGGATCAAGATTTCAGGATGAAAATAAGAGGGAGATATACATGCGAAAAGGTACGAAGCTTAGCTAATGATTTTTCAACACTTGAATGAGCCATATCAATGGCTACAACCAAGACTCTGTTGCCATATATCAACGAGAATGGGAATCGACACAGGTGACTACAGCTACTGCAAATAGGTCCATGATTGATAGAACTTCTTTTTTGAATACAGCCGATTAAAACATACGTTACACATGCGCTTGAGACCACTGTCCATGATGGCTGCGGAATCTGGCTTCAGATACTTCGCGAGGACGGTTTGCATCTCTGCATTCGGTGCCAACACATCTCCAAAAGCAGCTGCCAAACCTTAAACCCGCCTTGCGACTAGCATAAGAAATAATGCGCCATCTGTAGAAAGACTGAAGGTGGCTCTTCCAACTTTTCACATGGTTCTAGCACTTCAAATGCAAGATGGAGGAAATTTGCCGAGCAGCCGATATTGAAACAACGTCGATTCCGCAGCCGAATATTTTTCAAGAGAAGTTTCCACGAATAATTTATTAAAAATATTCTATTGGTTAATGAAGATAACATAGTAGACAGAAGGAAAATGCGCAATACAAAAATCAGGACAACACATTCCTGCGATAAACTGGTTCATAACCACCTACCCATTAAGGTTCTATCATCGTGCGTCGGTCCAATACCGCCTGTCGTAAAGACGATGTCATAGCTATCGCT
Source organism: Baylisascaris procyonis (assembly GCA_037389465.1). NCBI lineage: Eukaryota > Metazoa > Nematoda > Chromadorea > Rhabditida > Ascarididae > Baylisascaris > Baylisascaris procyonis. The sequence continues at coordinate 1,875,354 of JAZARR010000059.1, forward strand.
GAATTTTCTCACTTCATCGGCTATTTCATCGACTTCATCACCAATAACAGAGATCTGCAAAATCAGATTGCCTGAATGCGGAGATCAATAGCCATTTCAAAAGCACAGCTCCGGTAGCTTGTTAGACGCGATACATGTAAATCCCCTGTACGACCATATCGGGGCGTTTAGAACGTGGCATAAGGGGAGAAGATCAACACAACTCCTTTATGACGTCACACAATTCGAGTAGCGCAACACAACGACTGACTGGCGAGCAAGACCGCAGCCTATTTATAGCCTCGGCTGCGGCCCTGAACGTATGGCGAAATCACAATTCACATGGGGAGATACTACATCAAGATCAAACAAGCGTCAGCATACGGCCCATTACACAAATGCAGATCACCGGTATCACTGCAGTCACGAGACTATTTGATCACAGTAGATCATTCGTTAACGTAGATCACTCGTTACCAAGATCACTCGTTAACACCCTGTAATCTGCGAGCGCTCATTCAATCTGCGAGCACTAGAATAAACATACCGCGGAGACTAGCATGGTTTGTGCTATTCTACGTCTCTTCACGGACCCAAGTTGTCCGAATGTCCAAAAAAAGGCAAAATATTTGATAATGTGATTGCCAAGAAAAGTGCTCCTAAATGACACCAACTCCCTAAAATTTCGAAGTAACGAAAATGGGGAAATAAAGTCAGTTAATAAGTACCTTACATTATTCCCGTTGAAGTCCACTGCCGCAAACTTTTGCAATCCTTGAGGTGAAACTATCAAACAGACGGGAACAGGTATGTGCATATAATACGAGTATGACATCGCCGAAATGTGTTGATGTGAATAATATCAAAACTATGCAAAACTTTAGCGAAAACTGAACACCGACATAAAAAAATGATACTCGAAAACGAATGTGACTGAAAGAGAGCTGCAAAAATTATATGTGCAATACCTTTACAGACAAGTTATCAGCTTCTCGCAGCAGTGAAAAGTAATTTACTAAATCCACAAGGAAGTAGGATGCTATCGCATAGCATCCTGATGCATTCCATTTCGAAAGTGGAATAAACGAGGGAAGACCAGTGTTTGATGCACCAACCTTCTTTAGCAATATTCCTCGACTATGAAGGTTTCGGCAAAAGAAATTCGAATTTGTGTCTGTGGTTGCACCTTTTAATATTTCATCACCAATCACTGAAATAGTACGTTTATTTATTACAAGTGCATTGATGTCAACACATTGCTCTGTTATTTACATTTGTTCAACTATTGTATAAATTAAAAGGCTATTCATGAATAAACAGTGAATAATCACTCAATTAACCTTAGCGAATTCATAGGGGTTTTTCCTTGTGTAAAATTCTGTTAAAAGCTCATTCACGCGTTTATTATGCGAAAGTTTTCATAAAAATTCCCCGCGAAAATTTTTGTTCAAAGACTCCAACAATATGAAATAATAGACGGCTGCAAAATTCGGACGAGTGATCTTCCGTTATCAGATTTTAGGATATTGGAAACCTCTCTTCTTTCCATTTCTTCCAAGATGAAATCATTTTGAAATCGAATCCTTTTCCATGTTTCCACCTTGTAAACCAAATCACAAATCATCAAACGCTGAAGACATCCATCTACACTGAAAGATTTTACCTGCTCCTAACGCCATCACAATCGACTTCGAGCATTAAAAAAAACACAGTTTAAAATACTACGAACCGATAATTCCAGCCGTTTTTCGGTCGTTCCATTTGCTGGTTGAAGTCAGTGCTCGTAATGATCCGTTGAAAACGACCGTCGACGTGCTTGATGCACCACCGCATAGCCGACTCATCAATGCTGTTCCCTTCTAGCGACACTTCACGACTGTTCGCAAATGTGACAGATGATATGATGTGGAACACACTAACGCCCTTACAGTAATAGGGGACGTCTGTAAACAAGAGATGCAAGTAAACATTAACCTACAACGCATGAAATTCACAGAATCGGCATTTGCAGCTACTTCATTCTATTGAAAAGAATGCTGCAATATTAGATCCAGAATTGCTAACCAACCTCACGCGACACAAGAAAATACAGCAAGAGGGCTAAGAGAGAGACTGTGAACAGTTAGCTAGACGAAACGGTTCAGAAGAGTTAAACGACTATGTCAAAAATCGCATTGCTCTGCGCCCATGTGCAAAGTTTTGGATTAAAAAGGTTGACTTAGACATTTTGCAGACCGTAGTATCATTGCACATTTTTCGGGGAACGAGGTATGCGAACATCCAACGCAACCGTCGACCTCTCCAAGAGTTACGAGGTTTGAATTTTTCGACTGGCTCGAGCTTATGCAGCAGAACCATGCTATTGTTTTCATGAAATGATTCCTCGCAAACAATTTCTCTATGAGATAATTCAGTTTATGGAAAGCTAGATTCGAGCAATCGAGAACTGATCCTATTAACCACCGATTTTTTCATTGAATGATCAGGTAGATGAGCGAGTGTTTATTGAACGTTTGAGAAGACATGTTTCCATGGAAAAATAGGAAACGCCATGGTATAAAGGGGTAGAAAACAACCCAAAAGATAAAAACAAATATAAGAACGATGCAATATTGTTGGTAATGCTCATCTCCTTGGGTTCTTGCTAAGCACGTTCGTTGAATAAAACGAAAACCTCCCTTGCGGCTACCCTCGAGGCCTCGGGAAGATTTCAGCAATTGATAGTGAAGAATATAAATAAAAATTAAAGGCACATAAGGATTTAGAAAAGCAGTTAGAAAACAGGCGCTGCATAGGAACCAAGTAAAATCAAGAATACTCATCGTCTTACGCCATAAACTCGTGAAGATTGCTTTGAAGGCAGAGAAATTATAACATACTGCGATGCGCATTACACTCTCGTTTCCTTTGTTGCGTAGACGACGACCCTCTCCATAATCGTCTAATCTTTCAGAGTGACAGTAAGTGGGAAAAGCCCGCGTAACGAATGTAGCTAGTTTTGACGAGCACACCTGATCTATGTGTTCACTACTGCTGTCTGTTCATCGGGTGTCCTTAGCTAGGTGGCCAACGATAGTGCGTCACCCGCCATCATCCGCCCACTTTTTCTAAGGTGGCACTTGCGTAAGCACTGCCTACTCTCTCCTGCATAATAGCAAACAGTCTGCGCTGCTCGACCGCATGAGCTGCTTCATTCTGCTTGCAGCCCGAATACCGATCCTTTCAATTTGTACCGTCTCCAAGAGTTGCTCCCCTGAAGCCCAGACCGTTCTTATATAGGTTTCAGAGTAAAAATGCTCAAAACGCTTTCGGAAAATATAAAAAAATTCATCACACTCCCCTCCAAGTGTCTCATCTCCTGTGGAGAAGAGGATGGTTTCTGGCACTGTGAATCCCTCGCGGAGTAAATGATTAAGAGACACACTTCGTAAAAGTGCTCACCTCCAAACACTCTAGCAATATCAGCGGCCCTTTCGCTCAAATCGAACATCGGCTGGAATTGCTCTTGATGGCTTACCCTCACTGACGATGCAGAATGGCCAAGCCCATTTACCTATGATTGTTCAAACAGAAAAAATACTATGCATCGTAAATACGATTGAAATGCATAGCTCGACAACCAAATTTTACAAATTTTTTAATGGACAGAAATATATTAAAACCGGAGATAAAGATGAGCGGATTAAGGAAGAAATTTTACACGAAACGACTCAACAAACTGCTTTCATAGCAACCACTGACATGAATTACAGCATTGAACATAAATACGGCAACATGAAACAAAAACATAAACACCATTGAACGCTAACGATTGCATCCAGCTTCCTTCAACAACTACTGCGACACCTTCGCAGCTTTAGTTTATCCAAGCTACCATTTTTATTACTTATGAAATGTCGCCTCATTTCCACTGTTAAAATTGGCTCTCCCGCTGCTACCTCCTGAATAATAATGAAAGAAAGGAATTAAGTAGCAATCGCCAATTCAGCACCCGGATGAGATATGATAAGGCGAAGAGAAGCCATTTCACACAAATGGCAAACAAAACAACCACTGCGTTCGCGCATTCAGCAATGAGACCAACAACACATACATGGTATTACGACCTTAGCAGAAAATATGCTCATATTTCACATTTGTACCTTACGCAATCTTCCTTGAGATTACATTTTCGAAATTTCAGTGTTCTAGTGGTAACCGAAATGCTTAAGAGCAGCAAAGAGGTTTCAGTATGCTGTGAATGAGAAAGAGCAGACATAACCCGAGGCTTAATAAAAAAAGTTTTATGTCAGGCTCATTTCTTAAGGGCTTGGTAACTTCCACGAACCAATATTTCGCTTTGCATCTTTAACCTGATATCTCGTCCACCCTTCACAAAAATCGGTTTCGATGACCTCTTAAAAACAACCACGAAACCAACCTGTCCACAACATTTACTGAACGAATACCACAGATTAAACCTTCCGTACCACAGACTGAAAGCAACAAGATTTTGCTATCCTCTTCCTCCCCCTCCGCTTCCCTCGAGTTGCATTTCACTGAGTTTTGCACATGTTCCCCCCGCGTGAAGCATTGTAATGCTTACTCTCCACTATATATGCACATTGCATCTGCATCAGGTCGTCACACCGTCAATTTTCCCGAATATTTTTTAGCATGAGATCGCCACACGCCAACATTGTGCATATTTCGCGAATCTTGCATTTGTGCCATACCTGTCCTCAATAATAGTAATAGTAGTAGTAATAATAACAATAACAATAAGAATAATAATAATAAGAATAATAACAATAGTAATAATAATAATAATAATAATAATAATAAAAACGTCGCTTACACTTGAGGAAATCAAAAACAACAAAGAATAACACCAACAAAGAAACGCTCTCACCGAAAAATGCACTGCAACACAGAACTACAGTATACCAACAAGTTGAGAAATCTTCAATGAATTATAAAGAAAAAAATGACGATAAACAAATAAAACAGGATGGCAAACCCGCATTGATGTGGTATAAGATGAAGTGGTCTTTGTGCGGTTGCACCTTCAACGATAACAATGGCAATTATAGGCAGCAAAGCACTGAAGCGCTCGAGAGGCACTAAGCTCATTGTCCAAAAAAACAGAGATGGAAGGTGAGACCTCGCCTCTTCGTTCCACCCCTTCCACCTCTTCACCTTCTTTAATACCGGCCTTCGTGTAATGCTAAAAGCGATTTCCACATCCTTGTATCACAGCATTCCCTAAACCAAAATCCTCTAGAATCTCATAATATCTATCTCACTCTCTGAAGCAGAGAAAACATTCTGCAAAGCAGTTTTCGTTAATTAGAAAAGCACGTTATAAACTCGAATATATGCACTAACTGATAGGTATGGAAGACGCAAGACGAAATGGTAGCATTTACTGTTGCGAACACCCGAGAATTATAACTTCGCCTTCGAGCTGACGTTGCGACTACAAAATCAGCACCACTCAAACTTGGATAACTAAACAGATAATCGAACGACTTGTGCACTGACGACGATTTTATATTCGAAACGTCAGAAAAATGTAAAGTTATTATCTCTGCGCGTTGTTCGCAACCTCGCAATAACCAAACACACCACGCATAGTTAGTCGAAGTCGCAACTATCTTACATAAATATTTTGCAAACTTCATCACTTGACGTAGTAAACGACATTGCAAGAGTAAAATATCACTCCGACAACGCCCTTCCAAGCCAGCAGTCGTTTCCTATGCTCCTTATACTTAATTTCAAATTCTGTGCCTCCTTTTCAGAAACGCGGAAGTGAGGAATGGATCTAACTCCCTTCAACGACGTAGTGAGCGACACAAGAAGATTAATAGCCTCCTCCTCCACTACCATTCCTCTCAACTCTACCCTCCTCACCTCACCTCCGCCCATAGTAATAAATGCCAATGCATCCATACTTCCGATAAAACAAAGTCACTTTGCAAAGCACGCCAGCAAGGCGAAATCAAGGGACATGGAAAGAATACATACTGCCTTACGGCCGAAGAATTTGGAAATCGAGAACATATCTACTTAATTGGCTTTAATGTGGGAATTAGAAAAGGAAATTGTTTTTGGTCTGTAACATACCAGTCTTAAGATATAACCTCCTAAACTCGCATCAAAAGTTGGCTGCTGACGAACGCCTCATATGGTCTACCAATGTCTATCACCCCCTCCCCTTGCCGATGTATAAATCTACACAGCATAGGTCATCTCAACAATGTCCCTCGCGATCGCTTTTACAAGCTCATCGGCCACCACATCCTTCATTCTATTAACAATCGCCACAATGCCTTGTGCCTTCGCTAACTGAAATACAAATTAAATGATATGTACCCTATAAAGCGGCTGCCGGCTGAATCGGTGCGATTACTTCTGTCGCAGTCCATCGGCTGATTCAGGCGACGACCAATAATTCAACTGGCCAACTTGCCTGTCCGACCGTCACACGATTATCACCGAAATTCGGTCGGATTGAACAGGTTCGATTATCCGAATTTTTTAAATGAGTTGTGGATTACACGACCCCACTGGTCTACTCAGCCGATTAGAAACGCATTCATGTATTAAAGGCCCCTTCGATGACAGAAGAGCATAAGTAGAATAACTTAGAAATCTAAACCATAATCGGAAACTGTCGGAGGAAACCTCTATATGCCCCAAACAAGGTCGTGTTAAAGCGAAATTTTTGGGCCGGAACTTCTCAGTTACCGACATTTCGTTTAACTGGACTTATCTGAAAACTAAAAACCGCACACCTATATCCAAGGCCCTTCACTGTCCCCTTCAACAAACCCGATAATGGAAATCATCTTCCCTTCCTCAAAAAACTACTTCAGTTATATTTTACCGTTAGCCCGTGAAGCGATTCATAAAGAATGAAGACCGATGTTAGAAAAATTCATTCGTGCAAGGCCATCCTTTTAAAAGTTTCCACAGAATAGCGAAACAATCCGAAAGGAGAGGAAGGCAAACGCCGCTGGACCCTTCTCGATCAACTAAAGAGTACAGCAAGCTTTGCAAGTTTCAACGAGGTGGGAACATCAGCAAAATTCGCCAGTGAAAGAACCAGGTCCGTAGCAAACCGTTCACCTCAATCCCTCCACGAAGTTCATCGATCAGAAGCCGCAAGAGCACCTGCGGGTAAATACAAATCACAGTATCCGTGCACCTTCATCCTGCCCTCCCCCTCTTCCTCGAAGACAGGATGCCACATTCATGAGTAATGGCTACACAGTTCAAGATCCGCATAACAGCCATACTGCGTGTCAGCGACAGCCGCACACTTCCTAATCGTGAATCATCAACATAAACAAGTGAAAATTACTAGAAATTGTGCTTGATATGGGTAACTGCTAAAAGACACGTTCAAGTGCAGCTTCGTGGGGAACATCGCTACCCTCCACTTCTATATATAGAAGGAACGTTGTGGGACACTCCAGAACATCAGCTCAACATAACAAGAGGGCTGTAAACAAGAGACAAACCTTTATGAGCGCAACGTCGCCCCACATGAGAGTGACAAGTGTCTGCAGCATTCGCATGTGTGTCGCTTCAGAATACTGATTGAAGTTCTCTGTGTTTTTGAGAGTCTTAAAACAACCATAGACTAACATAGAGCAGATTGCCGAATTGCAACAACCAAATAAATTGGCAAACATTGGCAACAGCTATGCGAAGCATTTAGCGAAGCATGCGGCACTTCGTCTCCATCAAACACAACCAATGCCCAAAAATCAGAGAATGCTGATAATTTCGGATATCATTCCAGCATCTACCTTGTTGCTCCGAGGAGCGCAGTGAAAATTAAGATGAATTTCGTTCAAGGGAATTATGCGATGGATTCTTCATCAGCCTTACCTTTTGTCAACGCTCTAGAAAACTGGAATGTTAAATCCATTTTGCCAAAAAATCACGTCGTAATAAACAGGTAAATTACCTTGATAGCAAGCATGATCATGTCTTCACGAGGACCCAACTCGTCAACCTCCTCCGACTCGGTGTGTTTCAGCAGCAAGAGAGCAAAGTTGGCTAGAGCAGAAGAGGCCGCCAACTGCAATATATAAAATATATCGCTGCAACTTGCTCAAATATAAAGCACACTGCAACCATGTTTTTCGTTACGTGCAGCAAGAAAAAAACGACTGTCTGGGTGACCTGAAGTATTCCGAATTAACGAAGTCAAAATGAAAAGATGCAGTAACTGCTTAGAAGCTAACGGGGCGAATAAGCGCACTGTTCTGTCTGTCAAAGGGAAACATACGAATGGATGCATGGGAATGCGATGGACGGATGGGAACGTGCTCTCAGATCTCTCGTCTTTCAGCGATTACTTGGGGGGATATATCACCACTTTTCTTTCACCCAACACTCTCTCTCTTCCTCGCTCATACTGAATTTAAGTGACGGCTGAGCAGTCGTCGGGGACTCGGTTCTAGAACGCTGCACTGCCCCGACCCTCTACGACACTACGCACGCGGAAGTCGGATCCACTTCGCTTCGGAAGACTCAACTCCATCTCCACCCTTCTCTGCAGCGCGGGACTCGACCCCATAATGTCCGCCTTTTTCTAGAATACACCACCACAGTTACTTTTTTGTCTTCAATTACATTTCATATTCTCCTACCCGCATTTTCACAAGCCTTTCGCTACCTCTCATCTTGTTTACTTGTTTCTCCAAATTTTTTCGTTTCGAAGCAAAAAGAAATCCCAACCAACACCGACTGAAAAAACTTCGGTGAGAAACTCATCGCTGATTAGTTTTAAGCTACCCGAATTCGCAAACTTAAGTACGCTAGTGACTTCCAGGGTTCTACTGTATGACGACGTCATCGTGCGCTTCCTTCACAAAGTGGGGGAAATCGCCTTATACGTACAACGTGCAGTATATATATATATATATATATATATATATATATATATATATATATATATATATATATATATATATATATATACATATATATATATATTTTTTTTTGAGACAGACAGCCTTATAGTGTTCGTTTACTCCGCTATCGCTTCAGAATTTCCGAGAGTGTTCATGCGAAGGCGAAGAAAAACCGAAGCATATCCAAAAACACACTTTGTTCGGGATTATGAATTAATGCAATCTTTCTGGCTCCAGAATTCCAAACTTGCTTTGGTCCCACTTTTTGGAAAAACATCAAGTGCAATCTTACCCACGCGCACAATCCTACCTATATACTTCATCTTATTATGGCACAAGTTAGTGTGGTTTCCTCAACTAAAGCATAAATCCAGTGGCGAGTTACATAGTGCAAGAGCGCCGAGAAAATGCATAAACGTACCTGCAGAGGGGCCTTCGTTCTAGTGAGCTGAGCCAGAAGCGCCGAAACGCTAGTGCTTAGATCGCTCAACAACATGTAACATCCCCATTTGTGAACTACGGCATTCGCGAAAGCGCGACACACCAAAACACGAACGTTATCAGGTGTGTCACCAGTCTAAACACAGCTACTGTAACCAAAAAATCAACTTCGGTTACAAGTCAGCGAAAAAGACAACGAGAAAGCAACTGAATGATAGAGGACAGCAAAGGGAACACTCTCAATGAAATAACCTAGCAGATTGGCACATTTCATTATCGCTGCAAGTCAAATAACCGTGCTCAGCCTCTGTGAGAACCTCTGCCTATGCTTTACCTACACTGAAGACAGCTGCTACGATGAACACGCAAAAAAACTTGCGCCGCTTTCTGAGCGAAATGAAAACTCCAATAAAAATGTTTCAAAAAAAAGAATCAACAAGGCACCAAAACGCGTTCGAATACATCAATATCAGTTTCTGAAGGGTGTAGGGAGGGGAAAGTGGGAGTGGAGCCAAAGTGGCTAAGGAATTAACGCATAGTAAGATTGGCATATGAGGCATTGGAGATAGAATATCCCTTTCGACTAAAAGAATATCCCCTTCGACTAAATTCGAGCGCGAACCTTTTCTGGCCTTACACAATGCGGGCTGATAATGAGGAACACCAGCGTGCAAGAAATTCTTCGAAAAGATGCATCTGGCATAGTGCCAAGAGAGAAACTAAGGTTAACTCCCTTTGCAAGACTCCCTTTTCGAAATGGAATGATGGGGAGCATGAAAATCACAGATATGGTTCATATGCAGGTTGAACTATACTTTGTTTCAAGATCCACATTCAGGGAACGTCACACAGAGCAAGTGAGGTGTGAGATGTGATAAGGCAAGAGGGAACGAGAGTGACTCCTCCCTCAAGCGACAGAGGTTACACAAAGAAAACCTCTCTACCAGGACTAATCCTAATATTACAGTCAACATTCTATTTCGAAAGATATATGTGATCGCAGTACAATATCTCGATTACGCGTCACAAAGCAACAACACAAAAAGAAAACTATATTGGCACACGATTCTGCGCATTTTCACGACTTACCTTTAGCTACATTCAGAAAATTCATGGGGGCGATTTACGTTCGACTCAGATGCAACGATATTAGAAAACTCTTCATCACCCTTATTCTCCAGATGGTAGTAATTCATTTAGGGTAACTCAATCAAAACTAGGAGCAAACATTGCAACAGTAATTAGACATTAGGGTTATTGAAGAAATGCTCACAAGAAAACCAATTAATTTCTGCAAAGTTGTTGCGCCTCGTGGTTCAATTCCGGCCTCTTTTATCATTGAACAGTAGATTTTGTTCAGCTGTCGATTTAGTAGACCAAGACGGAAAGCGTCAATTATTGGCAACACTGTCTCTGAAAAACTCGAATAATCTCTTTCGAGCTCAATTTTTTAAAAATTACCTTTAAAATGTGCTCTCCTATCATAGATAAAAATGTAAAAAACAAATTCTCCAACACAATGTTTTGCTCTCAAAAATTTTCCTGCTCTGTTGACAGCATTCACTTAATGCGTGAATGCAACTCTTTGATTTATGAGAAAATAGAAACAAACTACGACGTGAATGGAGTTCCTTGCAAGTAAGTGAAAGGAATCGAGCGATAAACACTGATCGCAAATGGATCGAGTTCTGAACGAAGGCTGTCCAACAGAATGCACTCACAATATACCTAGTGATGTGATCGATGAATCAACTTTAGAGACGCTGGGCAAAGTATGCCTACAAATAAATAATTCGAAAAATAAGGAGATAACCTTTAATCAACTATCATCCATTCCGATAATCAACTTCGCAGGAACATAACACCAATGCCCAGTGATCTCATGTTTCTAAGACCAGCATTAACAGAACCACTAAGCGGAATGCTTACCGTGCCCCCACTGAAGACCGATATCAAGCGCCGACAAATGCACATCACCCACTCCAAATGTTGTATGCGTCAGAATCTCCTCCAGTGCCTTCATCTAAACTGTTTTCTCTTTTACAACAACTGCATTATAAGGGAGATTATTTTTGTGCTGTCTTCAACAATCCCTCATATTTTTGTGCTGTCTTCAACAATCCCTCATATTTTTGTGCTGTCTTCAACAATCCCTCATATTTTTGTGCTGTCTTCAACAATCCCTCATATTTTTGTGCTGTCTTCAACAATCCCTCATATTTTTGTGCTGTCTTCAACAATCCCTCATATTTTTGTGCTGTCTTCAACAATCCCTCATATTTTTGTGCTGTCTTCAACAATCCCTCATATTTTTGTGCTGTCTTCAACAATCCCTCATATTTTTGTGCTGTCTTCAACAATCCCTCATATTTTTGTGCTGTCTTCAACAATCCCTCATATTTTTGTGCTGTCTTCAACAATCCCTCATATTTTTGTGCTGTCTTCAACAATCCCTCATATTTTTGTGCTGTCTTCAACAATCCCTCATATTTTTGTGCTGTCTTCAACAATCCCTCATATTTTTGTGCTGTCTTCAACAATCCCTCATATTTTTGTGCTGTCTTCAACAATCCCTCATATTTTTGTGCTGTCTTCAACAATCCCTCATATTTTTGTGCTGTCTTCAACAATCCCTCATATTTTTGTGCTGTCTTCAACAATCCCTCATATTTTTGTGCTGTCTTCAACAATCCCTCATATTTTTGTGCTGTCTTCAACAATCCCTCATATTTTTGTGCTGTCTTCAACAATCCCTCATATTTTTGTGCTGTCTTCAACAATCCCTCATATTTTTGTGCTGTCTTCAACAATCCCTCATATTTTTGTGCTGTCTTCAACAATCCCTCATATTTTTGTGCTGTCTTCAACAATCCCTCATATTTTTGTGCTGTCTTCAACAATCCCTCATATTTTTGTGCTGTCTTCAACAATCCCTCATATTTTTGTGCTGTCTTCAACAATCCCTCATATTTTTGTGCTGTCTTCAACAATCCCTCATATTTTTGTGCTGTCTTCAACAATCCCTCATATTTTTGTGCTGTCTTCAACAATCCCTCATATTTTTGTGCTGTCTTCAACAATCCCTCATATTTTTGTGCTGTCTTCAACAATCCCTCATATTTTTGTGCTGTCTTCAACAATCCCTCATATTTTTGTGCTGTCTTCAACAATCCCTCATATTTTTGTGCTGTCTTCAACAATCCCTCATATTTTTGTGCTGTCTTCAACAATCCCTCATATTTTTGTGCTGTCTTCAACAATCCCTCATATTTTTGTGCTGTCTTCAACAATCCCTCATATTTTTGTGCTGTCTTCAACAATCCCTCATATTTTTGTGCTGTCTTCAACAATCCCTCATATTTTTGTGCTGTCTTCAACAATCCCTCATATTTTTGTGCTGTCTTCAACAATCCCTCATATTTTTGTGCTGTCTTCAACAATCCCTCATATTTTTGTGCTGTCTTCAACAATCCCTCATATTTTTGTGCTGTCTTCAACAATCCCTCATATTTTTGTGCTGTCTTCAACAATCCCTCATATTTTTGTGCTGTCTTCAACAATCCCTCATATTTTTGTGCTGTCTTCAACAATCCCTCATATTTTTGTGCTGTCTTCAACAATCCCTCATATTTTTGTGCTGTCTTCAACAATCCCTCATATTTTTGTGCTGTCTTCAACAATCCCTCATATTTTTGTGCTGTCTTCAACAATCCCTCATATTTTTGTGCTGTCTTCAACAATCCCTCATATTTTTGTGCTGTCTTCAACAATCCCTCATATTTTTGTGCTGTCTTCAACAATCCCTCATATTTTTGTGCTGTCTTCAACAATCCCTCATATTTTTGTGCTGTCTTCAACAATCCCTCATATTTTTGTGCTGTCTTCAACAATCCCTCATATTTTTGTGCTGTCTTCAACAATCCCTCATATTTTTGTGCTGTCTTCAACAATCCCTCATATTTTTGTGCTGTCTTCAACAATCCCTCATATTTTTGTGCTGTCTTCAACAATCCCTCATATTTTTGTGCTGTCTTCAACAATCCCTCATATTTTTGTGCTGTCTTCAACAATCCCTCATATTTTTGTGCTGTCTTCAACAATCCCTCATATTTTTGTGCTGTCTTCAACAATCCCTCATATTTTTGTGCTGTCTTCAACAATCCCTCATTTATACTGCACTTCTGCACTTATTTCAACATAAACAATAACAACACAACAACACTCAAGGTTCATATGGTCGAGTTTGACTAATATATGAACACATCGAATGCAAGACCTTCTTTGAAACTGTGAGCACTTTTTTGGAGAATTTTTGCTTAACAGGAAAAGATAAAACTGAAAAGTGCTACAGGCAGATAGACGCCTGTCGCGTAGCCCATGAGGTGAAAGGCAAGGCAGCCGACAACACCCGATGTCCTCGCTGCCTCAGAATCAAAATTAAGCTCATACGCCCCCAAAACAAAATTCATCGTCATTCGAAACGAGAGGGCTGAAGATCTCACAGTATCGTCAGCTCGGCTGCCTTCAGCTCTATCCTGCATTGCTTTTGCGCGGAAGCCCGACCCTACTTACAATCGAGGCTCCCGAAACAACACTAGCACGTGACTGTTCATATATTGAAGGAAACAGCACTGATGCCATCAACATATTTAAAAAGGAAATTGCGGTTTTTTCTTGCAGAGATATCCGTTAATTTTCAAGGATTTCGAAGGATAAACGAATGAGGACAAAACCATTCGATTCATTCTCTGCGATATCAATTAAACTCAAAGAGGATCTCGGGCGCATGCGGTTAAAAAGTAATTCTGAGATATTGGTTGACATCAATGCAGAAAAGCAAAAAAAGGAGTGACCTGTTGTTCGGTTAGACGATATTCAGTCTGCAACTCATTGAACTCCTTCAATTTGATCATCGCTTTTTCAGACCTCATCTCGACACCAAAGCAGTAATATTCATGCAACGGAACAAGTTCCCAACGAGGTCGTTTCTTATCTAAACGTTTGCAATGTGCACTCTTAAATAGACCTTTTAACTGTGTCCATGAGACAAGTCAGAATATCTCACAGCTCAAATCGAAAAAAACGACAGCTACCGTATTAATTTAATTACCGCACATTGCTATCACAGTTATAGTACATAAGAGGCAAAAACAACGTCAGATGTTCACCTCCTGTCGTCATAAAACGATGAGGAAAGGGGATGAAAATTTGCGATTTCCAGTATGCAGCGAATTTAGAGACTTCCAGGAAGCTAGAGATTTGCTCGGTTCTTAAGATAAATTAAACATCCAAACTTGAGCCTAGAAATTAAAGGATAGAACAGCCCAACTCGAAGCATTAACCTTGTTCGTCAGATGCATGTGCTGTAGATCCAATTGAAGATGGAATATAGCGGCCACTGCCAGTGAAAGGATCAGCAGGTGTCGACCCGCCCTCAGTCTCTGCATCCGGCACGTATCTGCCGCCCCCTTAACAGAGCAATATTTGCAACAAAATTGGTGCCAACATTTCACTGCAACCACATCAAATGTGACGCAATTAAATAAATAAATTAAGAAGCAGTGTCTCCTAGACCTCCAGTATGTCTAAGATAGCGCTGGTTAACAAAGGCATCGGCTAGCATCCTTAAAATTCACATCATTCACGTAACCTTTGCAGGCAATTTTCTCATACGAAACAACGTCGCAGAGAGACTTCAGTTACGTTCCCAGAAAGGCGCTTGAATTTTTGGCACCCGTCTGGAACTTCAGTTCAGTCAGCTTCTTTCTAATGACATCACAGACCAATATCGCTTCGCCTCCAATCACTCTCCTTAAATCATTTTAGCGTGTTTTTCGAATTTTGAAATTCTCTATAACTCGCATGTGATTTGATAAAAGATGGTGGGATACTACTGCAGGTGTTCTTCCAATTCCCACGACAGGAAAAATTTCAGTCAAACTAAAATCAATGCTTCCTATCAGGGCCTTTATCTTACCCGACGTTTCGCCAACCTCAGAAACGCTGTTCTAACAAATACGTTTATTAATTTATAATATCAGTGCATCTCCTTCCATCTTTTCTCAACAAAGTGAGCATCCTTCTTTCCACCCTAACCCATCATGACATTTCCCTCTTCTTCCTACAGTGACTCATCATTTCTTATCACTGCCCCTCTCCTCCCTGCCGATAAGTGATTAAAAACAGGTGCAAATGACGGAAACATGTCATTAAAACATTTTTCATTACAGAAAACAGACATTACAGCATGTGAAGCTTCTTACTCAATCTTGCCACGGAAATTTGCGAACGGGAGAAGCTATCGCTGCCTCCATCGATTTATGAGCTTACGGAGAAAGCTGGAACTGGTCAGCCCTTCTCTTTCTAATCCCACTGCTACGCCCTTCCTTCCGCTCATATTAATTGTGCTTTACTATACACTTCCATCAAATAACAAAACTTCACATCAATCAACCATTTTTCACAGATCTTGGTGATATTCTATATAGAATATTTTATAGCCACTCCATAACCTTTCCCGGTTGAGCCTCTTTGTGGGCAACTTTCAGTGAAAAAATTTACTCAAGAAATTCTTAGCGTGAAGTCGGATCTCAAAGCGGGAAGTCGATGAAAACATTTCAAGATCTCCGATAGTACGATGAAATAATTCTTGGAGCATCTTAGAATCGGCCTATTTATTAAAATTCAGCATGCCCACAGCATA
This sequence comes from Baylisascaris procyonis, assembly GCA_037389465.1. Lineage (NCBI taxonomy): Eukaryota > Metazoa > Nematoda > Chromadorea > Rhabditida > Ascarididae > Baylisascaris > Baylisascaris procyonis. The sequence goes on from JAZARR010000059.1 coordinate 1,891,389, forward strand.
CGCATTGCAGCACGGTCTTATTGGCTGCATCCTAATCAGTTAGACATGCACTGCACACTTAAATTCCTGAAATCGCTGCAGTAAACAAATTGCATCCAAAACCCTCAGAAAGTTGTTCACGTTCAAAAATCGGCGTATCAAATTTAGTTGCTCTCTTTCTATTGCTTTTTCTATACTTCAGAGACGTTTGCAACTTCCCACACTACCGAAAATTTTAATCAGACTAGTAGTAAAATGGCATAAAAAGTGCATGCTGTAAGCTACAGATGAACTCTGCCCACCACGGCCAGTTAGTAGACCTCAGCTCCATTTCAATTTCACATTTCAATTTAGGTGAGTGCTTCTTTTCAAAACGATAACACATCGATGCTAAAAGAAAGCGAACTTGCTGCAAAAGTGAAGTCCTACGATTCTAACCAATAGGCGAGTCGAACTGATATTTAAATCTTGTTCAAAAGCACATATTACATTTCCATATAAACAGTATGTCCATCCAATCAAAAAACGATCACATTTATTGTGCATGTCGCATATATCTCAATGCATATAAACTATTCAAGTTCTTCCTATATCTGAGAAATAAGATAGCCACTTTAAAGCACCGCCTCGGTATTAGCCCACTAAACCAATTGGTGAGACGGCAGATAAGGGATGTAGCTGACAAAATCAATGTTCATATGACTATCAACACGAGGCTTGTCTTTTCATAAGCATCGGAAATCTAGCGAAAATATTGCCAAAGATCCACATACCAGTATAAGGATCGATAGAAGGAACGAGTCTATCGGACATGGCTGCCGCACCAGGAATTTGTGATTGAAGAATGGCCGAGACCTATAAATTCACAAACGTTCATTTAAAGAAATAACCACTTGCGAAAGCAGCCGTCCATGTTAAATGAAAAAGAATGAATGCAACAGTTTAAGATTGATGGGTGACTTCAAAATTTAACCCACATCAAAGTGAGATTAAAACAATGAGTGGTCACCAGAACGGGAACATAGCAGAACGCCGAAATCGAACGATCATCCCACCTCTGCCCTGCTCCTCTTTCTACAGGCTGAATATTACCATTCACCTCTCTCGCACAAGAGGGCTCTCCCGTTCCCGTCATCACCTTCAACTTCCAGTGCATGCCTTCCGGAGAAGCCATCAGCAGACGACTTCCAGTAACACCGTGAGCCGCACTACTGTCAAAAAAATTCGTGAACAGTGTTTAAGGCAAATAAACCGTTAGGGCGATCCCAGCTGTAATCTATTACGATAACAAGTTTTCTTATATGTCTGAACACAAATAATCCCCTTTCATACAAACTGTATAGAAATGATGCACTCAAGAATAACCTTAACGTCTACAGTTTCAAACAAAGGAGAGATAAATTCCATCATTCTAGCACCGACATCCCACATACCCCATTCCGTCTTCTATGTTATCGTAAAAGTCGACGGATTTGTCACGACAAGACCCATCGATGAACTGCATAAAGGAATCAGAGTTTTGCTTTGAAACGTTTTTTATAGTGTCTTCTGCCACAACGCATCATATTCACGCTCGCAAGCTCACCGTCACCCGTAACTGTTGAGATGCTCCATTCAGACCTATATTCGGTTGCTTCTTTTGTGTTCGTTGTCTCAGAAGCAGTCTGAATGATGAGCGCTCAACGTGATAACGAAAAATACAACTGAATGTTCAAATACTAGGAGAGATTAAAGCACAAGCTTCCGATAAACTTTTGCTGTCTAGAACAATATAAAGGCTCTTACGCGAGTCGCATCACGCTGTGATACGATGTGTCCGACTTCAAGGTATAATATCAGTAACATCAACCTTCTTATGACCACGTTCAAATCGAAGTTGAAAAGGCCTCACCTTCGGCAAGAACGTATAAGGAAGATTGTACTTCTCGATAAATCGCTGCGCAGCGAAGTAAGTGTCCTCGCCAGTGTTATAATGCAATTTAAGCTTGCGGCCGTCTGATGTCTCTACGTCCAGAGTATAGTCCCACTTCTGAACAAAAAGAAATTGTTTCAGTAGTCAAACAATCTCCAGTTTACCCTTTCCTCTCAATTCTTATGTGCTATCATTTCTGAAATTTCCTAGAGATTTCCCAGGGAAAACATCGCGAAAATAAGCATAACTGAAGCGGTTAGAAAGTGCAAATGAAACGATCAAGTAAATAATCGCTTTTGACTTAGAAAGGTTTTTCTGCCAATTTTTCTTCTGCATAGTGACGGATCACCACAATTCAAGACGGAACCTAAAAGAGATCCGCCCAAAATGCAGGATATATCTTACATCCACAGCCAGAACCTTCCTGTTGAATCACGTACCCTCCTTGGTCTCATCAGACATTGAAGATGAATAAATCAACGGCCTACAATGAAACATCGGACGATCAATGGGAACAATACATTTATAAACGGAACGTTTGAAAACGCAGACAATGCGAGTGAACTATTATTCCTTTTGGATGCATTGAAGTTTTCTTTGAAACCGAAGTACAGCAAAGACATTATTGCAAAGATGGGTTCTGTACAGTTTTTCATTTGAGCACCACAACTGCCGAAAAACTTGGTATTTTTTTTTTTTGACAAACTGTGATGCTTTTTTCAGCCAAAAACAACTCTATCATATATACCTCATTGCCATAAGCCGCATCCTCCGTCGACTGGATACCACGTGCCTCAACTACGTTCTTCTTAATGTACTCCACGATTTGGCCCAGGTAAGATGGCGGCAAATTATTTTCCTTAAATAACAAACATGAAATTTCTGATAGAAAACAAACACGATACAACTGAATTTCATTGGCAGTGGGTGGCAAATAAAATTTGTCGGCGCTCTCTATATTATAATTTATGCCATTGGGACATGAAATACAGAATTACTGATCTTCTTGAAATTACCCAAAACTGACGCTGGCCTATGTTTACTGTTTTCATATTAGATGAAGCAAGTGCGTAGGAAGGCGGTTAATCCAATAAGGTAAACTGGTCTTTCGTCTTTTCTAATATAATCACGAAGCATTAAACCTCCAGATCAGCAAAAAAAAAAAAAAAAAAAAGAAAAGAAAAAAGAATTCAACTTGAAAACAAAACGTTGATGTTTTTCCTCCCATCTATGTTGGCCCAACGACTTTTCACGTTTCACATATATAGGCGCATATCCACAAATTACATGTGCGCCCTCATGTTCCTCCCTACCCGTAATCACTACCAGCTCGATATATATATATATATATATATATATATATATATATATATATATACAAAATTGCCCAAGTATTTCACAGATAACAAAACGACAGAAGTAATGAGATGTTCGATGTTAACACGGAGAAAATGAAAAAGGGGAATAAGCAGAATGAACAGCTGGGCGAGAAATAGTTCAGTAGTAATGTCACTTCGATACCACTACTAATCAGAGATTTTATAAAAAGCAGTCAGACGAAGTTTCTAGTTGATGATTCGAACAAATTGAAGCAAAACGAATCATCGAAACAAGATCGGAGTGAAAGCCAGAAAAGCTAGAAGTAACGAGAACCAGAAGTTGCAATCGAAATGAAATTAGTACCTTGAGTACAAACTGGTCGCCAAAAGTACCGAAAAAAAACAGAGAAACTGGGATGATCCACTTTCTCTTCTGTGGATGGCAAATTGGCAATAGGAAAATATATGAACGAATATAGCACCATCATGTATAGAAATGAAGAAAAAAAAAAAAGAGAAAGACTGGTAACCGGAAGCGCATAAACAGAGCAAGAACATTTGCGACTGAAGGCTGTGGGGTGAGGCTTCCCTTCTAAATTTCTCACTCTGAACAAGAAACAGAGATGTGAAACTATATCACTTAATGAATTTAAAAAAAAAAAAAAAGAAATGAAAAATAACCAGAAATGCTCAAAAGATACCATTATGAATGCTTGTGCAGCCTCTGCAGGATCGGTCCCTTTCTTGTAAGTCAAAACCATGTCCGAATTGCTGTCACCCATTTGCACAGTTATCTTCACGGTGTCCTGAAAACTGCTGAATTGGAGGGAAGAGATACAACACTAACTGCGCACTACGTAAGTGAACGCATCGGGCTGGATAACAGTGCAGAATCGAAACTATGGTAATACTCATTCGTTTATAAAGTGGAAAAAAAATAGAAATCGTCCCGAGAGATGATCAGCTTGCACGTCTCCATCTTGTGGGAAGACAGACTGCTCAGACAGAAACATCACGGTTGAAGCGCAAAATTACTTCAAATGGACTAAACGTATGCCAGGCAATAGCAGAAAAAAAAGACCAAAGTGCTCCCACTGTGTAAGATGAAGCGAAAAAATGGAACAAAGAGGTGTGAAACGATTGAAAATAAGCAAGGTTATCCACATCGAATGACTCAAAAGTTTTCGCACAGATTTCCTGAGAACAAAGAGGATAAATCCCTGAGTCGATTGCAAGCTTGCACCAAGGCAAAGATAAACAACGTAAAATTATGTACAAATGAACCCAACGGCTCTCCGTAGGGTCGAAAACAAATAAACTAAACCTCTTTGAACAAATCCATTTTATTATTTAGCTAAGAAAGGTTTATACAAGAATCTTTGATTACTCCCGTACTATTAAACAAAAGACTAACACATTAAAAAAATTCCAGTTGCACAACGGCAATATATTTTCAGAAAACTGGGATGAACTCTCGAGGAAGAGTTGGGTATTCCGTTTCAATGCTGGCCATTCGCTACTTAAGGCTGACGCGTGCCTGCGTGTGCTTGTGAGCAGTCTGGTGCGGAGTTCGCGTGGCTGAGCTATTTCCCGATTTCTTTCCCTACTTTTGTCGTCGGGACCCCGACCCTGAACGGCCACTCCTTATTAAGAACAACTGTTCACTGCACAAAATATTCGACTGATTGACTGCATTCGTTTATTGCATATTTGGCAGTCGTCCCAAAACACAATTCTACCAATTTCGCGGGCGTGATTTGAAGAAACTCCCCTCTTTCTCTTTCTTTTCCTCGCCAGTTCTTTGCCAGCAAGAAAAATTATACCATCAAATCCGTTTGCACAAACTGTTGAAATTATTTTCCTTAAAGTCTAATCGACAGATACTTTTGAGATTCAGCGAATAGAATTTTGAAAACTCTGCTGATTGGCTTTCGAGATAGGAGGAGGGAGGTGGTATTGAAAGTTTCACAAATTGCAACGTTTTCATGATTCAACAGCATATGCTAATTTTGAACACCAGCGAACTTGCGATAATGAAAATAACCAAAACTACTATTGGTGGTTCCATTACCGATGGCATTGCCCCGTTGCTCTGCTAACAGCAGTATCAGGAGCTGATATTCAGGTACTCCCTAAAACTTATGGTTCCCCGAAGTAGTCTTCGTCGCTAAAACTCCTGATCTTTTGCTCCGTGCCTTTTTTGTCAAGATTCCTACCCCAAAAAATTGCTCCCAGAAGTGATCTCCTCTCCTCTCCGCACCACACCGTTTCTGTGTGCATGCGTTGGTCTATGCGTACTTATGTACATGGGTGTATGCGTCCATGCTAATGTGTTTGCTAAGCCGAAAACGTATTGACATGGCATCAGCTTCACACATACGTGCTCATATTTTTCAGTTTCCATGCCGCTTCGATTTTTCTGCATGAAAACGTTTTCACATTATCAAAGTGTTTGACAGATCCTGATAAACGACCAAGGATTTCCGCTCGTTTTGCATTGAATTACAAGAAAACATCCAGCTCTTATCTCCGTTTGGTCCTACAACTAACCACAAAAAGTCACAAAAAACCTGTTAAACAGTAACTTTCCAAGGCAATATACATTACCCTGGAAAATTTCAATAATACGAAACGATTCATTGTTTCGTATTGGCTACTGCGTGGTCGATATACGTAGGCCGTGATCAGATTTCTTGACACTATCCCACCAAGCCACCCCCACCCCCCAGCACCCTCATCGGGATGAGGGGCGATGGAGTAAGTTCAGACGTTCCTCTCAAGTGGAACATCTGTAAATCGACTTGTCGGCATCCTAAGGGTAGGAGAAGTGCGCCCACTGCATTGCCCGCTTACTTTACCTGCATGCCATTCACCTCATTTTCTCCCGTACACGGTTTCCTCTAAACTATTGTAGACGTATTCTCCTCTACCGATAAAACGCTCTTATGAATAAAGTATTGCTAAAGATATGTCTCTCCCAAGCATACTGTAAATGCAAAAGGAAAAAACAACGAAATCCTAAGAAATCTAAAGTGAAAAGTTGTTGGATCTTATCCAGTCTATTTAAGGCCAACCTGCGCTCTCCGATTAGCCAACAAAGAAGCTCCACGTTCCCAGCTGGATGGATGAGTTGAGATTCCTAACAATTGCAATGAATTCTGGAAAATCCTGCCACCACGATGCAACTTTCAAAAGAATACGGCTTACGGGATGCGGATAGAACGAAAATTTTAAACGCATGCAAACATCGCTCAACGCTTACATGTCAGCAGCTGATTGAAAGAAAAATAAGGCGACCAATTCAAGCGTAGAGGACAGTTACAAAGAAACTGGAGTGTGTTTCGTACACAAACCTGGCTGTCGTTGACTTGCACCACATCCTGACACAACTTTTGGGCAACGCCCTCATCGAACGCTTCGAGTTGTGCACGATCAGCCTTTCTTTCCTCGCTTCTCGTGAAGATGTACACATTTCCATTACTAAATAAACAGATAAGTAGTTACGGGAACAACTTGTGCACCTTTCACAAGAGCTAGCTTGCAAGGTAAAGCTGTATTATGTTACTTACTATCCTTAGTAACAATGCATTGCAACGGAAGAACCTTGCATGCGAACAAATCTCATTTCACGGTATCGATCGAATTCTTCAGACAAATCCCCCACAAAGAAGAATCGAGGTTCAACAGAAATGAGGATAAGAGGGAGGAGGGGAAAGTGAAAGCCAACGGAAATGAAATTCAATTCCAATAACGGCCGGTTGGAAAATGCAAAGAAATATATCGACTTTTCTACGAAATGAGATCTGTTTAAAATTAAGCTCTAAGCTACGGCTGTCAGCAGATTTTACAATTTCTTCTAGATGGGTAGTACTAATGATCGTCTTCGAAACGCTTCTCCTAAACGGAGAATGTGTTAGGTGGAGTGGCAAGAGCTGCGCTTCTGCATTTCAATCCGTTGGACCAACCGGCTGCCCAATTATTCAAAAACAGTGGCCACGTGCCTGACAATGCGATTTCGTATGGGCCAGACTGGCTGCACAAACCCGAATCGAAAAAGTTTCGTTTTTGATGCAAAGCAAATCAGTTTTGTCCAAGAATTCATCCGAAAAATGTACAGTACGTTCAGATGTCGATAACCTAACAAGGTACGAGCAAATGCATTGGATACAGATATAGGCATCAGAAATCATCGCTATTCTGTGATTTGCGAATACAGAACGGATGCAGAAGCAAACATATGCATTGAGCTGATGCTGTCATAATGCACCTTCGGAAACAATTTCAACGGTACATAACTGAGTGATGAAACCGAGATAAATGCTTTCTATATCAAATCGAGAAATGCCAAAACGACAAGGCAATTCACAACAATCGCCAATTAATCAATGAAAATGTTACTTGGGAGTGGAATAGCCTTTTCGCAAAGATATGCAGAACCAAAACTACGCATCGACCCCAAACCACTCATAAAATGCCATTAAAAACCGCTAAGAGAACCATGCCTTCTTTTTTGGTATAGGGCTTTTTGTGGTACAAATATGACCGTCTGCTGAAGAGCGAAACCCCGCAAATCCGACTATCCGTTACTATCGAACCACAACGTAACGAACTAATGATAGATTTTTGATCCATCTTCGCAGTGACCGCTCGCTAGACGACTTTGAGCTATGGTATTGCAGGTGGATTGCTTGCAACATCGTCCGCTACTACTTATATGACAAGCATAATCTAGGAAGATTCAATACTTGGGTGCAACTATCTCAGCGCGACAAACCAAAATCGTTCATTCGATGCTGGATTCAATGCCCGAACCGGATTAGGCTGCGTTTGAGGTAAATTCGATCCAACTTTTTCAGATAGTACCACTTCCCAAACGCTCAAAATACGATGATAAAATCGTGAATAAAGAAGACGTTCCAATATTTTATATCTCAAGGTTTTCTGACGCATTCCCTTCGGAAAAAAAGTAGCAAAACTCTGAGGAACAACCGCGCTGCGACTGCATTTTGCATATATCGAACTCAGTGATATCTGTTCTTCTCTGCCCTAGTATATTGCGCTTCTTCTCAGGTTGCCTGGTTGCGTGTTTCAGACCCGTTTGCTCTTATGTGCGTTGACATTTTGGTTTTTCGCGTTGGTGGTTCCGAGCAAATTAACCGGTCCACTGCGCAGGTTCAGCAAATTCCTATTCGTGAAATCCTCTCGCCTCGTCCACACGCCAGCGACGTAACAAAAACAGAAACCGAAAAAAGATACATACTCTGCACCAGTAGCGATGTCTCCATTTGTCAACGCTAGCACGCACCACGTGCTCTGTGCTGGTGTGCTGAGGATTTGCTCATGCTGCAGATGGCCTCCTTCTTTCATCTTCCACAATTCGAGGAAACCACTCTCCCCACAACTCGCCAGCATACCCCCATCTTCACTTGGAAGAAGCGTCATACTGCAAATTATGCAATACACATAAGATGCAATCTCCTTGCAATAGCTTTACTTTAACGCTTGCCGTTCCACCAATAAAGCTGAACACAGTTGGCTGAGCAAGAGGTTTAACGCAAACTGTTTGAGGGTTTATTACAACTTCTTAAAAGATTATCGCATTGACTGGAGAAAGAATGTGCCCTTATCAGTTTTCTTACTGTGGATCATTCACCAATTTGCCGTGTCCTCTGACTTATATCTAGGTGCTTTGTGTCAGCGAATGGGGCGGAGGAAAGGGACAGTTGCAGTCGCCACATGCTGACCCTGAGGGCCTATCATGACGCGATGAGGTGAAGGCAAGATTTTCAGATCTTGAAAGAACATCCCACTAACGTTTTATTGTTACGGATAAAATAGGACGGCCTTTACATTACTCCAACAACAATTCTTGAACTGCTCACCACAACTTGGAAAGAATTTTCTCAATCGGTTATTACGAATTACTTTTGCTCTTACCGCCTTTTCTCGTCCGGTCTTCGGCGGATCAATCGCGTTCTATCTATCAGTAGCAACTATGTGTTGTCTCTTCTTAGTCGGTATGGCTTTCATTCAGCATTACAGTAGGTGTTTAGGTTGTCAAAGCCACCTACAATTGGGCAACAGGGCAGCTGCGCGTCGGACATGTGCCCAAGAGAAGATTCACTTCGGCAGGAACTATAATTTGTGGAAAAAAGTAACATGTCCTAAGGCTCACAAACCGCGTTACGCCCTCATCCCTTCATCAAATGAAAAACTTGAGTGGATAAAAAAGTGTAACAGAGAAGCTTAAACCTCGAAAACTCGATGAAATTGCTTAATAGAGTATTGCAACAATATGAAAAGTAGCCCAAACCTGTAGATATATTCTCCGGAAGCCGAAGAAAATACTTCCAAGCAAGTTTTATCGATCAAATCCCAGAGTCGAATTGTCGAATCATTGGCAGCTGATAGGAATCTTCGCATGGAAACCGAAATGATACTCCTGACCACATCTTTATGACCTGTAAACGAAAATGTGCATTTTCAATATCCTAGTCATAGTAAAATGAGTTATGTTCCCAGAAACAAAAAGTGTACATTCTGCGCTGTTGTCGTTATATAAGTAAAAAATGAGTGTAAATTAATCACTGAAAGCTTCTAATGATTGAGATTAAAGTTCTAACGTTATTGCACAAAAATTTTAAAAAAAGTCACAACGATGAAAGCGCTTATACCCAGTGGTCTAAACGATTACACGAACCCAAAAATTTGAAGCACGATCGCGTCACCTTCAATGAGCGTATCTCATTCAGACGCAGATGAACTGCAAGGAAATCTGGTTTACAGGATCAAGCAGGCTATAACGAAATTTCATTTGTACACCTATGCTCGCCTGTAAGCTGAAATAACCTGACACGCTTGTAGACCATACGCACGACACGTTGGAATTCTGAATTGCTGGAATTGCAGACCACTGCTTAATGAAATTCCAGTTATTTCACCTCTCTAATGCATGATCAAAACAGTAACTTCATGTGAATCCAAAAAGCCGCTGACCGGTAGATTACCTCTGAACGAGTGTATTTCTATGTCATCCTTCCAAAATTTGATTGTCAGATCAGCAGACCCAGTGAGATAATAGTCGGGCATGTCTACAATCGACGACACTGCCCATACGGACATGGTGTGGCCCACCAATCCCAAGGCCTGCAAAACAACCGATCGGAAATTATGTCGTAATATGAGGACATCTAACAAATTACATAGTGCACCTTATTCATAGCCCGTTTTACAATTATACACTCGTAGAAATAAGAACATTTCACTTATGCACATGCGTGTTGTAACGGCTTATATGTTAGCAAGTTTAAAAAGACGAGTATACCAATTGCATTCAATCTGTAACCGTATAAGGAAGCGTCTCAGATTGACAGTGAAGTAATGACAAGTTTGAATACTGCCTGAAAGCAGACAACCCTCCGACATGCACATAACTACAATATGTGTTTGCAGAATAATGCGGCCTCATTAGTTCACTGCTATCATTATCGTGTTCTTCAGAATCCGCACGTCGAAACGACCAAAAGAACGACGACGCAGCTCATGTACGTATTACAACAAAGCCAGAACACAAACGATGCATTAAAAAACGGTCATACATTAAAGCCTTCGTTCGTAACGAGGCCGCTGATAGGCCACACTATCGCCTTGCAGTCCCAAGAGCCACTTATGATAACCTTGTTAACTGAATCCACGTGAAGTGCGGAAACTGAAAAGAGAGCAACAATCTTAGAAACGTTCCTTTTCCTGCGGGAAAATAATATTAGTGCTGATGCATGTCAGAATATTAATATCTTGCATACGAACCATCTGAGGGACTCTTCACTGCAAGCGATGCCCACTTTGCAATAGAGAGTGGATGTCCTAAAAATCTAGGCCACCTTTCACTAATAACTTCAAGCCATCATCCGCTGCCCACCCAGAAACTTCAATCCCTCAGCAGTGACGTCCGGTATTTCACAACTAGCACTGTCCAGTACCCTTATAAGGAATGTTAACTCGCTGGGCAATACAATAAACCGCCAAGAAGCAAATTTCGCCTATTGCGTACCCCGGCTTGTGTGTAATGAATTTTGTTCAGCACTTCAAAATTCTTCTTCGTCATGTTAAGTCAATCAAAGCTCATATCGCATAAAGAATGCTGAGAAAATTTTGAGCAAAAACCTTTCTTCGGGTACAGAAAAAGCGATATCGATTAAATTTCACGAATTCAGAAGTCGCTACTATGCACTCTAATCTAAGGCACAGACGATCAGAATTCTAAACAAAGTTAGTGGAGGTCAAGTTTCAATGTATGGCACCTGCAATGAACACCAAAGACAAAATTTCAACTTCCACGAACAACGTGCTCACCATTGCTGTCATGTTGATGAAGCAATCTAATCGGGTCGGAGTGGCCTGTCATGAAAACTGCTATCGCTCCATCCTTTCTGCCTACGAATATCAACCACCCCTCCGGCGAGTGATGCATGGCCACTGCGTTCACTGCCACCTTTGATGGCTTCATTACCGACAGGATTTCCGAGTAGCTACCAAGCCTTTAATCAAGCACATTTAGCATGTTCAACAATTCAGTGATTCAGCCTATAAAAGCAATTAATAAAAGGATATTTCCGTTGGCCCTGACAAATAGAATAGAATTTTCATGCCTTCAATAAAAAAAGGAAATTAAAAAGCACATCACAGATACTGAAGCATACACGCCTTCCTGCAGTGCATCGCGCCAGATGAAGGCACTCAACAAGTTCCCAGAAAAGCAAGTGGGGACCAATGTAAGACAGAGTGGCATCTACGTGTCACACCACATCGATAAAATCATCCAACATCACAACAACTATGAAGTTATGTCTGCTATGCTTTGTTTTAGCGCTCGGTCGTCGACTACGTACCTTTTTTCCTAAACCAAAAAGCTGCCAATGCGCTGCACCGAATTGACTGATTGAACAAAAAACGAATTTCATGGCACTTTCAAGATATTTGAACACACCAGCAAAAGAAGTGGGTCTGAGAGATCACCTTGTGGTGCAATTAATACCCATCAAATCCCAGTGCTATGCCTCACAACTTGGCAACTGAAACTATCAAACAAACACAAATGCACACGTAGATATGGAGTTGCGATGATCTACTTCCTGGGAAAGTTCAGTATGTCCTGGGAAAGCAAAAACATGGGAAAGTTAGTAAGAATAATACCTATATATCGGTTCGTTGCATACTTCTCTCAAATTTCTTAGAACATTTATTTGGTCATTACTCATAAACGAGATCAACAATGAGCACTAGAGTGGACTTAACAGGTCAACCAGTGAAATAGATGCCATTCATCATATGATGTATCATCTGCAACCACAAAAAAAATTATTTTCCTGCTTCAACAAGTTGAACTGTTGGACAAAGAGGCAAATACACCTGCTTGGAGGCAAACATAACCCTAACTCCATCAATCAAAAGACGATTTTGCCCTCCAGCAGCAGAACTGAGATAGGATTCTCACTCATCATCACCCTAATTCAGTGAGCATGAGGCCGTTTTAAGCGGCAATACCTAATTCATTCTACCTTGGTAGCGCATAAAGAATTCAGTAACCGTCTGAGTAACACTCAAGGAGCTTCGCTGATGTCGAATCTATATGGACGGAACGTAGCCGATACCACTCCCTCCCGACCGAAGTAGGACTTCTCGGATTGGAAGCCGCTAATCTACGCTTGAATGGGCACATCGTCACCAAACAGAACGTGTCCCGAAAATGACATGGCGTTTTAGAGCTTTCCTGAGAGAACAATACAACATATTGAATAGAATCAAGACGAACAAAGAAAGAATAATGAAGCGGTGCTTCGAAACTAACACAGAAAGACAGCTAACCTCTGCGAAAAAACCTTTGCGCTGCCATCGCGACTCCCAGAAACAATGAATTCAGGACTCGCCCCAGCTAGACTCTTGACGTCTCCGCCATGAGCAGGAATAACGCAACTCAGCATAAAAGAACCTGCATCTTCACCGCACACCTCCATCTCATCACTATCCGCCATCCAAACTGCAATAAAATAACACCAGTATGACGACTAAACTTTTTGCATGACGACAACTATTCCACTATTCCCTCCCCCCCCTAAAAAAAACAGAAAAAAACAAATCGGTTGGTGGCTATCCACCGAAGGCAACTTCAGTTGCAACTCATGTGCTAATAGAACATCACCATCTTCCCCAATAAATGACATAAAGTGACCACCACTGACCAACGACGGTCACTGCAACCAACTGGTGACCTCTTTTAAACTCGTTTAGTGTGACATGTTGTTCTGTCTCTATTTGTGCTCGTTCAGATGATTTTGATCTCGCTCTCTCATGATGATTACGATTTGCCTTCAGGGCCACGGAAGGAAGTATAAATAGGCTGTGATCTCTCCCGCTCTCTCTCCACACGGTGTCTTCGTGACGTATGGCGTGTTGGTGTTTGTGCTCGTTTTCTAATAAACGGGGTTCAGCATCCAGCTGACGTCCTAAACGTTGGTGGCTCTCAATAATCTGTTTACTGCTTTATCAGCTTACAAAGCGAACCAAATTATTTATGTCATTTCGAACAGCTCGAGGCCATCCGTGCCTATTAAACATATTTGAAATAATGAACTTAATGAAGTGCTGTGTACGGGTCAAGAAGCGACTGATTATTATTGTCTGATGTCCGTTGCAAGACTCGAGCAACTATCAAAGTAAAGAAAACATCGTCGCAGCTGTCACAATTTGGTTGTGGCTTAAATACGGCGCTAAACCTAATCTAACCAAACAACCACAAGGTTGAGCAAACTTCCGGTCCTGAATCAGTGAAGCCGGCCGCCATGATGGGACACAATTCGATTCATCCCTACATGGTCCTGGGTTAAACCCGGGCCGGGTTTTGATCCCTTTCACGACCATGATCACACTTAACTAAGGTATTAAGCTCTTGCGAGAGTTAAAGAGAATGCAAATCAGGTTCCACTACATCAATGCCTGCTTCGCAAACAAAACGAACGCTTCAAGCGCTAACGGAATGACATTTGAGAATAAAAATTGATTGCACAATGCAGCAAACTACGTAATTCGCACCTAAAAATCAAGCGCTCTCTTCAGTTTCGGCGCTATGGGAACAGCAAATATGTTTCATGGAGGGATTGGAAAATCAGACATGACACCTTCTATAGTAATATGCTTGGTGAACGAGGAATCAGTAATTCCCTCATTCACACATAAGCATTCTAAGAGATGCTAGAAGCAGATACTCAAAAAAGGGTTTTTTCTTGTTCTTGTGAGATCTGATTTTCTACGGACCCCTCCGCTAGCACTTTCACTCCCCGATGAATGTTACATCAGATTTCACTGCAAATTAAAACTTTAAACACCATAGGCGCACGAAAATCAATTTTATCTATGATTCCTTACAGTTTTACGAAACTCTGGTTTTATTGAATCATGCTTCCCACCCCTCCACATTCGAAGCAAAAATTCGCTACAACCACCGAAGCGACGTGGTATCTCTGCAGAGGGAAAAAGCAAGGGAGGGAGTACTCCCTTGCATATTCGGGCTGACGATTTATCCAAAAAGCGGTGGGGAACCTCACAAGAAAAGGAGGAACGTACATTACTCCCAAGCAAAAGGAAAATACCTATCGCGTTTCTCGGTACCTGATACTCTCACGGGTGTGTCGGTCAATTGCGCTCTGGTCAATTCCACTCAAACTTTTTATGCGTTGAATTGCGTTTGCGTATATAGAAACAATTAAGGCAGGCTGCTTCCTGCGTCTCAAAATTAATGAAACGGGTGATAGCTTCCTTCACCGTCGTGCTCACTTGATATGGAACGGGTCGAGATGGTAGACTTCGTTTTCTTGGCTTGTGGGAAGGGAAGTTCGATAAATGAAGCAGGGATAATCCCAGTGACCTTTAAAATATTTAAAACAACTCGACTTCCATTCCATCCGTCAAAATGCAAAACAGCGGCCAACAAATCTGAGCAGACAACGTAGCAAACAAGCAGACAAACAAAAAACAAGCAAACA
Organism: Baylisascaris procyonis; assembly: GCA_037389465.1. Lineage (NCBI taxonomy): Eukaryota > Metazoa > Nematoda > Chromadorea > Rhabditida > Ascarididae > Baylisascaris > Baylisascaris procyonis. The sequence goes on from JAZARR010000059.1 coordinate 1,906,637, forward strand.
AGTAAGCTTCAGCAGAATACACAAACGTAAGTAAGAAAGTAATCGTTTAGTAGGGAGAAAAAGGCGTGGAAGGGGAAGCAATTTTTTATAGACATGCAACTAACTCCGTTCGAAACAAATAATCTGGAAAACATTGAGTCGATTAGATTTATACGCTGAGAGTGACGAAAATAAGAAATAAAGCGATATATGCAAATCATTCAGAATTCCACCTCTTTACTTTGAATGCTTCAAATTTTGAACTTTTTTTTTTGCACCACATGAGCGGGATTACTTTGAATTTCACAAAAATTCCAGAACACTTCCAGATTTAGCCAATTCGTTGCATACATACATCGTGATTATAACATTCTCCATCTGAAATTTTCAATGAAGCTGCTGCAGAATAGGCGGCGGAAGTGGCTAGGTCACAAATGATCGGACACATATAAAAACAAGATATTGCGAAAAAGAAGCGATAAGAGTTATGAATATTGACGAGCTCAATATTTTATTTTATAATTTTTACACAAAATTCGCATAAATAGTAAACTTCGTTCATATCGTAATTCATCGTACACATAATTCATTACCCACATCTGTTATGAGTTAAATATTTACTCCATGGTTTCAAATACTCCATGCATTATCCTCATGGTAGAAACAATACGGTCAACATGTAACTATGTACGAGAAGCCACACTTCTAGGTTTAATCTCACTTAATTTTTGCTCTTTTCTTTATATAGTTTTTGCTCCATCCAACTTCGAAAAGGTCTTGCGGAGCAATAAAAACAATTTCACAACATGAAAGAAGCATAGCACATGAAGATATCTCAACTTAGCCTCAAGCAAATCGAACATTAAAATGTGGGGGCCGCTTGATGCGGACAACATCTCGCCATGATCCAGCAGCGGCTCAGATACGAAACACGCACACAACATGAAGAAATCATTACCGCGTCAAGAGTGAATATCACAAAATCTCTTTGTGCAACTTAATGTTATTTGGATCACTTAACTATAAATTATGACCACCGCCCTTTCTCTTCAATCATCTTAATGAACACCGACCGACATAGCGACACACATACAATATATTAAGCTACACTTAACACATCGTTGCATAAAGACACTGCCATTGACATTTTTGTTGTCGCAAAATTTCGAATTCTTCAAATGGGGTCGGCGCATTTAGCCAAAAAGAGACGGAGAGAGACCGCGCGCGTCTTCAGTGAGCGACGCGGCACTGGTCACTCTGAAATAAATGGTCACAATAAATGTGAAAATATACAGTAAGGAAAGGAGCTTCGAACAACAGATTTCGACACATTCGAAAGAGCACTAAAAGCTCTATCAGAATCAAAAATAATCTCGGACAAAAACAAGAACTTTTCTATTAGATCGAATTTTTATATGACGTGCAATTGAGGAAAATTGCATGGTCATCGATAAATCAGGGCCTATAACTGTATAAAGGAACAAGATTTGGGAAGAGTGACTAGGTACATTCGAATGAGCATTAAAAGCTCTATCAGAATCAAAAATAATCTCGGACAAAAACAAGAACTTTTCTATAAGATCGATTTCTTATATGCAGTGCAGCTGACATAAATTGCAGTGTGGCCTTATCCATTATCTCATGCGTTATAGTTGTGCATTTATGACATTGTTCTTAATGAAGAACTCAATTCATGACACGCCTTGACGATCTAATGAATTGACAAAATCATTTATAAATTACCTTAAACTCATTGTGGCTCCTCATGAATGGATCTTTCATGCAATTGTTGCATGCACCAGTTAAGAATTCTTCAATTCGACAGTTATGGGTTTCCTTCGTTTCATTTCTTTCCTATATAGGCATACTGATAATGGCCATTGTAAGTTCGCTTGGTGATAGAAAGGCCAACCGACGCATTCAGCATGTGGTTAATTGTATTGTCATACGCTGATTGCGTGCAACATAGGTAACTTGCACGTGTGGCAAGTGCTTCTTTAGACGTTATTCAGCCATTCTAGATTAGTGTTCGAAACGAGTGTTCTTGATAGCCCCATCTTCTTCCTCATCTCCTCCACATCTGGCGAACTGGCTTTTTAGCTATAGTTGGGCACTTCAATGTAAGCAGTCGTTTCGCTACTCACATTGAAGGTTTCCTGCCTTGTAAGCACTTATGGTTCGCTGCCATGTAAATATCAATTCTTTCAGTTGGGAGCATGTAGCCTTCGAATCGCTTTTCACTTCTCAGTCCTGACGGGTCTATGTCAGAAAGCAAGCGTTGCATGCAATCAACGTATGACAATGCAATTAACCACGTACTGAACGCGTCGGTTGGCTTTTCTGTCATCAAGCGAACTTACATATCAGTATGCCTATATGGGAAAGAAATGAAATGAAGGAAATCCCGAACTGTCGAATTGAAGAATTCTTAACTGGTGGATGCAACAATTGCATGAAAGATTCATTCATGAGGAGCCACAATGAGTTTAAGGTAATTTATGAATGATTTTGTCAATTCATTAGATCGTCAAGGCGTGTCGTGAATTGAGTTCTTCATTAAGAACAATGTCATAAATGCACAACTATAACGCATGAGATAATGGAATAAGGCGACATTACAATTTATACCAGTTGCACTGCATATAAGAAATCGATCTTATAGAAAAGTTCTTGTTTTTGTCCGAGATTATTTTTGATTCTGATAGAGCTTTTAGTGCTCTTTCGAATGTGTCGAAATCTGTTGTTCGAAGCTCCTTTTCTTATTGTATATTTTCACACTTATTGCGACGATTTATTTCCGAGTGACCAGTGCCGCGTCGCTCGCTGAAGGCGCGCGCGGTCTCTCTCCATCTCTCTCTTGCGCCTGCGCTTGTGCCTAATGTTACCCTCACCCTATGCAAGTGTACGGACAAAGCGAACGCAGCCAGGTACGAGAAACATGACAAACAAGAAATTGAGAGAGAGGAGAGATAGAAGTGAGCATACAAAGAATTAAATGGATCGGTAAAAAATGAAAAAAACTTTCTTAGGTGCCTTGAAAACTGCTGAAGAAAATCATATTTTGACAAAGCCTCCGTCGCATTGCGTAAGAGATTTATAAATGTTTGGCCTCACGTTATTTGTTTGTTAGGTAATGGAAGTAACTGTCAACGATTCCACCTGTACACTTGCTAAACACTGTCGAATGTGAATCGAGCGCTATATCACTCGAAATCACGTCCGAATAGTGAATGCTTGTTTTAACCGTATCAGTTATCGTACACCATGAGGTCGACGTTGCTGTAACGCATTATGCAATCACACTCTGCAACCGACCTCATACTGAAGAAATACGGACGTTAGCTGGAAGAGTGGACGAGGATTTCACAAAAAGATTACGGTCCGATAGAATTGCTCTTCCTCATTTCGAAAAATTGCATGTTCTTCAATTCGGCTTTTTTGGACTTCGTCGGTTAGAATTTTATTTTAAGAAACTTTATAAAACTATCCTAATTACATACTTGCATTAGTTAAACTCCACCGCGCCGCTAGTAACGACGAGGATCGGATTTGTCTCCGATTCCATCAAGAATTAGGCTGTTAAATTCTTTGAATTTTGAAAATTGATCAAGTGAAATATCGAGCTGAGGAAAACTGGTTGAACCACTTTTATAGCGGTCGCTCTGTTCGTCTCGATTTTCTTTTCCCTCTTACTTACGTCCTTTTTCTAGCCAAGTTTTTTAGAAACCGTTGAAGTCTTACACGGAAGAGGGTTGAGCTTATTGAAAAACTATTTGTGCGCTCTGAAATCTTAAACTAATACCACCTCTTAATCAATGTCATACCGCAATTTTGTAATGGAGATTAATTATAGAAGCACGAAGTTTGCGTCATGGCCAGGTGCTTAGTAAGCTTAGCCGATGGCTAGGATTTCAACGCTCGTTTCGTGCATCAGAACACGAGTTGTACGAATCATCTGAGACTCTACTGTTTGCACTTTTCCAATTTGCTTCTCAAAAGTGAAATATAACGATCACATATCCGTGCTTGTTTGTCTGTCTGTCAAGTAGTTTCAGTGTAGGCACCGCTCCAGCTAGATTCAGTGGATATCCGTTGACAGCGTAGGGTGACTACGAACATTTGAAGCTTTAAAAAAGCATGCATTTTGCCCGGGTCAAGCCAGGGAAAGTTGACTTTTGTAGACTTGTACGGGCAATGGGGTCAGCTTCATTAATCGAATATAATTTCTATTCATTCATTAATTCGTTCGAATTAATGAATGAATAGAAATTATATTCGAAAAACGATGGAACAATAGAACGGCAGTGTAAAAAATTTTATAGAATGTGTATATTAAGTAATACAATTCGTATGAATGAGTATATATATATATATATATATATATATATATATATATATATATATATATATATATATATATATATATTTCGATGTTGATAAAAATGAGAGAAATGAAATGTGCAGTAGGGTATTGAGATGTTTTCTGCTTGTACAATCTCCCTAGGTAACATCTTCGTGACAGGTGCAACTGTACGAATGAATGAACACAGAACATCCTTCCGTACATGCAGTTGCACCTGCAGTCTAAGGGATATAACGTAGAACGAGATGTGAACGGGATGTATGAAAAATACCATCGAATCGAACACCGGGAAAATAGCCCTTCAAAGTCTTGCGACGGTCTTATTGGTGGGATGTATTACTATTCCGAAAAGATTCAGAACTGAACATCGTGAGCATTCCTTATAAGACAGCGATAAAGGACCTGGAAATTGCTTGTGAAATGCTGTTTCCGTGAAGGGTAGCTGTAGCTTTTCGATAAGCTAACATCAGATGGAGAGCACATGAGAGCATAGGACTGTAGAATCTGTTGGCAGTACGTAACAAAAACCCGTCGATAACGCCTGCAGCATTGTTTACTGTAGCTCATACGACGATATAATTTTCATTCGGTTATATGCACCAGTTTCAGGGTACAATCCTTATTATGAGTGTATTGAGCAAATTTTTTGGCGATGTACTCGGATTCAAGATTCAGACGGCCAATTGCTATGAGTTGCATCATACGTGGAATCCGAATTGTTATGGTGCTATTCGGGACGCGATGTGGGATGGCTGCTCGTTTTCGTTCCAGACATATGCCACATTGTATATTGTGAGTACTGTTGCTTCAATTTCACGAAATTTACCTATTTCTAGGGGTCCGACCTGAACTCAACCGCAGTTGCAGTCAACGCTAAGACCGGTTTAATCTGGGTCGCACTTCTTATTTAAAATATTTTTGGCTCTTTTTATACGGTTTTGCAAGTTTTGCTTATTGGAAGCGCTATTTTCATTCTACTATCGGGTTTTTCATTTCCAGCAGGTGACACTGGGAAGCTGCAGTCATCAAATTTTAGAGGTGGAGCCGAGGTTCTGTGAAAACTTATTGTGCCAGACTTTATGCCCGATGATGGTTTTATGAGTTGTAGTCCGCGAAACTGTCATATGCAAATCAGGTTTTTTCTGGGGCTGGTTGAGCGGCAATTGATATATATATATATATATATATATATATATATATATATATATATATATATATATATAAAAGGAGCAGCTTCATTTTAGCTGGCAGCAGTTTTATCGAAGCGCGACCTCCGTAAAATTAACTGGTTGCATACGTTGAGAGATACTTGCCGATCCACCGCATTTCTTACCATCAATCTTGCTGGCTATTTGTGGTTTATGTGTCGCATCAGGTAATTTTTTGGCTTTCTGATGATTGTTTCAATGGTGTTTGGTTGTCAGATTTACGTTATATCTCGTAATTTTTGGGCAGGAGGTGGGCTAAGGGGATAGAAGTGAAGAGCTCACGCTGAGACCATGAATGCATGTTCATTCAGTTATCCTCTCTTACCAGCCTTAGGAATTACGATCTTTACATCTCTTATTGGTTGAGGAATACAGTGGTACTTTAAGGCTCAGAAGATTCGTTCTGCTTTGTGTTCTTCTTCTTTCAGACAACTCTTGGGCTTTTCCATTCTGCCAACTATGGGCCTCATTAATGGTTTCCTTGCTTCATGGCTGGCGATATTGGTGGAATCTCCTAAGCGGCGCCCATTGCTTTCATTATATCTGACCAATTTGGCAAGTTCTTCAAATTTTCTCCCACAGTTGTTTTTCTAATTAATCATATCCGGGATGCAGAATGAGTGTGCGCACTATACCCGAGATAGAGATCACAGAATGGAGAGTGAGAGCGGATTCACGAACATGAGGAATTTTTGGTTCTTCTGCTAATGGGAATTCATTATGAGCTGCGTTCACCAGAGATCTCGAATATCGGCAAATGATCCATTGCAGGCTTCAGAAACGGCCTATCGTCAACTGGCAAATCATGGATATGTGCGTTTGTTGCCCAATGGTCAGATTGTCGCATTTGCAATAAGTTTGGCTGGCTTTATGTATCTCTTCAGACGGCGACTACTCTCCCAAAATCTCTGCAATCTTTTGAAGTCTGATTTTCTTTTTCGTCTTCTTCTGTACTATTTCTTGAAATTCTTTCTCGTCCTCATTTTTTCTACTAAAGTTTATTTCTTTAGGTAAACTCAACTTATATTTGGAATGCTTTATAAGTTTGCTTTTTTATAAATGCGATTTTAATTGATTCAAGTTGCCAACACTTCTGAATAGTTGTATCAAGGCTCTGAAGAAACTACTAATCTGTTCTCATTTGGCACATAAAATTCGCATGAAAATATGTTGCATTTGATGAGTACAAGCCCCATCATTGAGTAAAAACCTCTGTGTCAAATGAAAGCCATCAACTGCAAAATGTGGAAAATTGAAATCCGTTGAATATAATCGCTTCTTGAAGGTGTTATCTATTAATAATCTTCCCATATTCCAACTTTAAATGCGTCAAAATTTAGCTCAACAGCGTGCAGCATTTCTACAACTCGTGTAAGTTTGCTTGAATATTCATTTCTCCAAGAAGTAGGATTAGAAAAACAAAGATATGAATTGGGCAAGCCCCCTTCCTGGAGTGCGGCGGCCCATGCCGCAGGATTGCGGCGAATGTGGTCATTGGGCCTCTATTCGGACAAAAACGGCACCCATCTTTAGCGAGGTTATACATATTAGCTCTTACCTGGAAATGGCGCTCTGCAAGTCTTGTTTTCATATCTCATTGAAAACCACATTGTCTATCTGTGAAAGAAGCACAGCAATAGAGAGTATGCGGTCTGTGGTGAACGGATATGAAATATGTTGGAGACAGGATTAGCGGACGGCTCTTGAGGATATCTTGAGCTAGGTTACTTCTGGTGGCTTTCGACTGCATAGAGACTTCGGCACCTCTTTAATGTTTGTCCCATTGCCGGTGGGTGTTTTTTTTTTGCGGTGATACAGATCATTCGCCTCCTGCACCATTTTCTTCATCGGTGCGCCGTCTCTGTCGTCTGCTGTTTGTTTGAAGGAAACTTGTCGTGTTTGCGAGTGTCGATATTTCAGTTTGGCGATTTGCTTAAACGACAAAGACGAAGAATTTATAAACGCGAACGTGTTCAGTGGTCGAGCTTCACGAATGAGGGGTCTCTTGATTTTTCTACGCAGCGTGGCAGGTAAACATCGACTGTGTACGCATACGCATTCGTGTGTTGGCAGAAGTGTCGAGGTAAGCCTTTTTCTTGTGTTTGTGAGGCAAAGAAGAAAAGTTTTTCAACTTCGGGAGCTTTTGAATTTTTAGTCGTGTCTTGAAAGGATTGAGCATTTGTAACGTTTACGAGCAGTTGTTTTTTCTATATTGTTTTATCTGAATGCTGTGAACGAGTCTAAGGTCGGATATAAGAATGAAGTAAGAAGATAAAGAGAACTGTCATTCTAAATGTCATATATGTCTCGAGTCCATACTAAGGTAGTAATCTCCATACTTGAGATGGACGCGTGAAATTTTGACTGATTGTAATTTGTGAATGACTTATTCACTATTTTGCATGTGGAGTGGTGAGTGACAGCAAACACCACCTGGCTAAGTGAGTTGGATGTTGTTTTGCTCTCAGGGTTTCACGAAGAACTTCACGTTTGGATTCGGTCTGAGTTCGATTGCTATCGTGCTACAAAATTTCGGTTTTATTTTTCGACGACCGGCGCGCATTTTTCGCCAAATCCTTTCCTGTCGCAATCTTCGACTGGCGATGTTCCTTGGATGTCTTCCACTTTTCTATCACGTAATATTTTTTTGCCATTGAAACCGCCTACTTGTCTATTCGCAAATGTGCTTCGAGCGGAGCGCGGGAATACATAAGTTTGCCTGCAGTGACCTTTGCAAAGGCAAATTTAAGCTTGTCTTCGCTGAGTGGTAGAGCTTGGCGTCTATCCTGAAGGGATTCAAACGTTAGAACATCGCCGTGTTACTTAGAGGGACGTCGAAGGCAATATGCAACTGTACCATGTCTTGACTACAAATTCGTAATTACTCTTAAAAGGTCTTGTTAATTTATTTTCATGCCTATTCTACCAACCACTGTATGGATGTTACTACTTTCGACCTTCGATGCCTCGCTTAGATGCTCACTGACATGGTAATTAGGGGGTATAGTTAAGCGTGCACGCAGGTGGTGCTTACGACCTGCTTCAGTGAGCGCCCTTCAAGAATGCGAGGTACGTCGTTACTTTAAAATTTGAGAATAACAGTCGAATGACTTGAGTCGCGGCAGTGTTTTTGAAATTTCAGTTGCTGTCTGATCGTATATACATGCATCGCTTGGTGAAGTAATTTCCCGAATTTCTTCGAGATGCAAAATTGTACTGTGCGCTCGTCGAAGATGTGGCAGAGTGGAAGGGTGAATAGCCGGAGTCATCATCACTTTTCAGTTACGTCAATTCTCCTCCACACACACAAGAGCCTTTAAGGTACGATGCTAAGGTGAAGTTTTCTTACAGGGATCTCACTGCCTAATGAATCGGCTACTGGATGTGGACACGACTGCAACACAAGTGTTTTGCGTTTTATTCAGCAGCTTAGCAATGTTGTTCTATCCGAACGTCTCAATCGCTATGTACATTCTATGGAAGTTTATTGAGGTTTGCATATTCACATTATTTTTTGCCCTTTTTTGTAGTATTCTTCTTCATTCGTCATGCCGTTCCTTTCGCAGAAAGCTCATTGAAAGTTATGAGTTCACGGCATCATGATTCGTCTTCTGCCATTTTTTATGTCTCCCTCTTCCCCCCATTTCGCCTCGAGACATTTATAGAAGATTTGCTGTGCCTTAAGATTTCCATCACTTCGCTATGCATGAAGACAGTTGGTCTTCAGTTTGCTGATCCTTTTATATGTAACCCCTGAGGTTAGGAGTATGCAAGTGTAATAATTAATTGCAACGCTTAAGGAAATATGAGTAGTTTGCTCGCATGCGCTAATAAAGTTTTGCGCCCAATAACACAGATTCTTTCTTAATTGCCTGTTTTTTTTCAACGCTTAGTAATTGTTTGCGTGTGGTGTCTGATGTTAGGAAACATTTGTTGATGTGTAATGGTCAAAATCCCTAATAATCAAGAAGAGTGGAGATCAACGTTCCTCTCTGGGAAGACTCGTATTTAAATCTCTTATTATACTTTTATCGTTTAAAACTGGATCTTCTGTCTTCCATTTCCTGCTGAGAAGTTTTCAGGCTTGTTGTAAATCATCTCGTGAATAGCATTCTTAAGTGAATTTCCTTACAGGCTTGCTATCGTCTTCTAGTTACTGAAGGTTACTTACCGGCGATACCATACGGTGACATACTTCTGTATACACTATCAACTGGATATGTGTTATGGTGTGTAACAATCGAGCCACATGCAATCCGTAAGGGTTACTGGAACTTCTTGAATAAGCTTACCGGAGGAAAGTGAGTTTTTATTTATAATTAATATTGACTGTACGAATTTCTTTACGTAGTTATTAGCGATGCACTGCAACAGATATCTTTTGAACAAGAACTGATTGCAGTACAAAGAACTCTCAAGACTAATGTGAAATTTCGGTGGAGAGAGCAGTGCAACTTTGCTGCTTCAATAAGCAATTGTTTCGAGTCTATCTCAATGCAGAAATTCGTTCATTTGATACGTTGAAATAAATAAATTTCGACAACTGTTATTGCTGCACCCTTTGCCATTCAATAATGTCCATGATGCATCTCATAAAAGTTTGAATTGCATAGAGCTGAATGAGTTATAATAGGGCTGTAAATAAAAAGAGTTATTTGGATGTAATTATATTGAGGTGGACGTACATCCATCTTCGGACCTTTGTAGTTTGAACTGAGAAGAAAATAAAAGAAAACATCGACATCACTAGTGAAGAGGTTTTGTATTTTTACATATTACTACACATTAATCGAAGTCTGAACGATATTTTTTTATAGTAGATTCCCTCTACTTTGCTGCTTCACTGTTCGGGAGTTTCTTGGGCGCAGTGGCGGTGATCAGGGAATATGATGAAAGATTGGCGTACCATAGAATTGCTCCCTCCGACGCCTTGCATTATCGTGGTGGCTATATGATAGTTACGTGCAACCTGGGGGGGGGGGTTGGAACAACAGAGTGATTGAGAGGTGAATAGAAGCCGGTGTATTGAAGCAGCTATTGTGGGATTCGGCAGGTAAGTGTTGATTTATGAACTTCATCTGAATTTGTGACATCGGCACCAATACTTTCATGTCTTCGCAGCAGAGAGTACAGCTACTGCGTGCTTTTGTTTTATGATGTGGTGATTCAACCCACTCTTTTGACTGTGGCTTGTATTTCGAAGTGTCTTCAGGGTCGAGCAGCTAAATCGGCGACTTTATGACATATACGGCTTTCGATCGTCACTTCTTTTCTCAGACTTTGTGCCGCAGCTAAATCCAAAGTTCACCACAGTTGACCCGGCCACATATTTGCAGCGTGTTGCTCCATCGAGCTAGCATTGTTGAATATGTCTCCTTCAGTACATTGTGTTTACTTCTGTTCACGGATTTGTCGATTGGCTCAGGCAGATGAGGAGGAGGGAAAGATGAGCACAGGGATGGTGGTCGGTGTGAGTGTTTTCTTCCCAACTGTAAAAGTTGTTCGTCTCAAATTCGTTGAAACAAAAGGGTCTATGAAATTCATGGCTGAAAAAGCAGTAATGTTACTTTTTTTTGCTCTCCTAATTCTTGTTCTTGGCCATCATCGCCATTCGTTGTTAATGTTCACTGTGTTACGTCTCTTTAAGAAGACTTCAAATTTTATTGGAAGGAATAAGCCGAAGGTGTTCAAGTTGCATTTGATGCGATGCGAAGAAATGATTGAGGAGAGCATGAATACTTTAAATATAGATGACAGAATCGAATTGTTGGTTAATTCTTGCGTCAACGCAAACTGCTGCAAAAATCTTAGACTTCCTACGACGCTAGTTTCTACTAGCACTGACATATGTTTATTGCCTTGCCGTATATTAGCTCCGTTATTGTTGTTGTTCTTGAATCTGCTTATCCCTCCAGTATATATATATATATATATATATATATATATATATATATATATATATATATATATATATATATATATATCAAATTGAAGGCAAAGAATCTCGATGGCTGATGCGAAGTTGTTATGTAAAAGGTGTGACCAATTTCCTCTAATCTCTATTGAAATGCAGGATGAAATAGATGGCTGCATCGTGTGGATTAGTATGAGGTGAGATTATGATTAGAGAGATACGTTGGATATATTTTGGTTTCGTTTATTTACAAAGCTTGTTGAGGTGTTGCTGGAGTTGATGAACGTAATACAAATGAAGAATAGCACTTTTTAATGCGCTTCCAGCGCAAAGTTTAGTGGAAGAAAAATAATCTCTTATTCATACGACTTAATTTTTTAATGAATAAATTTAAAAGTTCGCTTTGAAAGAAGTAGTTTGCTTCATTTCGGTTAATGTGAGTCGTTTTGATGACTTCTTGTTTGTTGAGTTGCGCTAACTAAGATAGGAGACGGTGGGTAGAGGGAGGAGAGTAGAAGGTTTAGTACAACCGATTGTCTAAGTTTTGTACGAGAAGGAAAGAGAAGTCGAACTTTTTTAGCCTGCTTTATGCTCAGTTGTGAGCATGACTGCAGTGGAGCATTTCGTTATTAATCGACGATGCACTCTTCAAAGCCTCCTTCTTGCAAAAGTGCCATAAGCGAATCAATGTATGTCTATCATTGCTTCTCACTCTTCGAAATTCCCGCATTTATGAAGACGTTTATTGATGTATTATATCGCTATTCGAGAAGAAAGCTCAATGTCTCAACGCCATATAGAGTTGATAGTGTGAGGTAGTTTTCCGCTAGTTTGAAACTGTATTTCATCATTAATTTTTTCATATGCTCGCTACTCTTATTATTGTCTTATATAGAGTAGGACTGTGAAAGGAGACGAGAGCGATTGGTAAAAAAAAAGAGACGAGAGCGTGAATAGCAAGGTGCCGAGGGGAGGAAAGACTTCATCGGTCCGATAAAGTTTCGCAGACAAAGAGTCATTGGTGGATTGTTGGTGGGGAATTCCTCATAGTCGATGGATCTGGCACAGCCCATACCTTGGAGTGTGTTCCAACCAGTGCGTTATGTTCAGGGTCACTTGATGTATGTGATAGCTTTTCAGGATTTCATTCGCAATTCCGTCTTCACCATTTTTTCGGAGCATTTTCTCTTCGAGCTGCTCACTTTAATTGTTTGTGAATAAAATAAATCTCTTATATCGGCGAGTTGAAATACGTTTTCATTGTTGGTGTATAATTTACACAAAGTTTTTTTAAATTACTTTGAATAATGCCATCGCTTTGATCTATTGTGAGCGAACGCCATTAACAGGTAGTGAATGTTTTGCTGAAGGAATCATGACATGGTAGGATATCTATAGACGTCTTCTGTGATACTTTTATATGTTAGAAAACAACTCATCTTTTATTGAAATGGTCACATGGATGAGTCAAGCGTTTTATTCATTCGTTCATCGACAGCCTCTAAGAATTTGTAGAATGCATTTTAAAGATGTGCATATAGAAAGAAACCGTAGTCCATCAACTGGTCTCATTCGTGTGCTGCCGGATGAAATTTTTCGCTGTGAAAAAGATTGTGGTCCTAAAATTCCTGATGTGACGGATTGTCACTGAAACGAGAGATGCTTTTTTGGGATGTGTGGTTTTGGGATCGAATGTTTTATTTCAAATTTCCTATGATTTGTCGCTTACGAGCATGCAGTTTTGTTAATCGTAGCTTCCATTCTTCGATATTATGCTTTGGAGTGTTAAATTTTGAAACTAAGACACTGATAGAATTCAGTAATTTTATTCTTATGGATCGCTTTATATGCGCCGAACGTCATTTAGTAGTAACGGTGAGTTTCTTCCGTTTTCACACGTAAGCGAGATGCTGAAGACGACAACTTCATTATTAATTGCTCTAAATGGGATAACTGGCTGCTGTGAATTGCCCAAGACTTTGATTTATTGAGGGGAATTGATTCAGTTCAGAATATCATGATAAACTTTGTTCTTGTAACGTCATTACTTACGAGGAATAACGAAAAGAGCAGTGCTGCAGTGGGATTAGCGAAAGAAGGAGTATGTTTATAGCAGTATCGCAACATTGAAAAGAGAGGTTGTCAAAACACATTTCTAGAAGGTAATCACTATTTGAGATTGGAAGTGTGCAGTGTGCAATAAAATAAGTGATAAGTGATAAGTGGAAAGTGAATCAAAAAATAAATGCAAGGCGCTTCATGAAAATGAGTTATTCCTCGGCGTGACGATTCTTGCCGACCATCGACTCCAGATTCGACTTTTTCCAACAGCCGATTTCAAATTCCACTCTTCAGACCGCCGTCTACAAATTCAACTCTGTTCCACTGCCAATCCCAAATCTAGCTCATTTCGACAGCGGATTCCAAATTGAAAGCTGTTGAATAAAGTACTTAATGTGCAAATTTTGTGCTGGGACTGCAAACCACCTACACAACGCTTTCTCTGCTCAATAACTGTGAACGTTCTTTTCATGCGATTGTCAAAGAAGCCTTGAAACCTTAACGCAAATGAAGATCGAATTAAACACGACGATATTGCAACAACTGCAGGTCATAGATCTTAAGACGAGTCTTAAAATGTGGATTCTTAATTTGTGAAGTAATCTTACGAAAGGTGATTCTGCACTGAAGTTAACGTTCATGCTTTGAAGGTGCTTTACTGCTCATTACGGGGAAATCAAACAATAAATCATTTTAGCTTTTGAAGGCCTCAGAAAAATGTTTTGCTAACGGATCGCTCTCGGTGGAATTTGCTGGAGTCAACGATCTTAAGTACACCGACTTTTGAAGAAAACCAGGTATACTGTCAATAACCATCTCGAACGCCTTTTATTCACCCAAATAAATGAAGCGCATTTCTTGATTCCTCGGAAATCCTTCACATTGTACATGCAAGTTCTTAATGGATTTTCTAGAAGCCTCATCAACTCTCCTTTAATTTATTTTAAGTAAGGGGAATTATTTCTTTATTGCAGTACACTGCATCTAATTTTGATACGTTATATGTATATTGTGTCGTTTTTACAACCTAAAAGCAAGGCGCAGTCGGATAATCATGTCACTATGTTAGAGCATGTTATCTTTATTTATTGCTCTATGGCAGTCGCATTAGCGTGGATCGCGGTGTTTAGCTAGAAACCGTAACTATGAAAAAGAAAAATAAATTTCTAGAGGTATTCTACAAATCTTGTGAGAGTTTCTTCTAACTAAAACTAAAGGAACCGGTGTGATTTAAATCCTGTCGCTTTCTCCCATTTCGTCTCTGTTCGTTATATCAGTAAAGTATAATGTAGAGTGACGAGCTTATGCTCTGTCATTATTGTAATACAAGAAGGAACACCATTCTATAAGCAAAATTTTTCAGTAGCGAACAAAAAAGTGGAAATGCAACACGCAAGAATCGATTGCGGCTTCTCTGTCGAGGAATTAGCCGATTTAGTGCGCTTCATACAATCGTATAACTATCTCCATGAGTATACCAACGTACGGTTTTTTGCTGACCAGATTTGGAAAAAAATCCCTTCGGATGTAAGTCTCATCAAAAACACTTACGCTAGGCCTGCCCCGGAATTCCGGCTCTAAAAACCGGAATACCGATACTGCTAAAGATTTGTTGCCAAATTTCGAGGATTTTTTTTTCAAATGGAACGAAAGTTGCAACAGTGTATTCTTATACTTGAGTGAGTGCGGTGTTGATCGGTTTCATCGCAAAAGCATATTGACAGCTATTTAGGTGAGTAATACTTTCTGGGACATTTGCCCATTCTTCACAGAGTTTTCCTACATAGACAGCGTTTTACTCAAGTCTATAGTTCAGTAGTCGATTGTGGATCTAGACTCCCTCCCAACAATTTTCTGCCATACTTCTACTCTTGTGGTTTTCCAAGAAATTGTTGGAAACTACTAAATCATCTCGCAATGCAGCATTATTTAGCACATATTCAAATATTCTTATCACAAATTGTTGAACAAAATTTCGTTTTCGTTATGTAATAATAAAAAGTGAACGACCGATGTTAGCCGATTTATTGTTGTTTTTTAGTTCCGGCTAATCATCAATAACATCAGAATTTTCAACGAGCATTAAAAAGAATAGGAGAGTATGAAAGTGGTCAGAAGAGAACCCTGATTACGCCACAGAATTAAAAAGCGTAAATATGAATCGAATGATCGGCGCCCCAATCAGATGTGCGTAGCATTCCTGCTCAATAAAGAAAACGGAATCTTCACCAAGGAGTGATGGGGAAAGGCTGAGGGAGGAGCGAAAGATATATCCACACATGTGTGTAGCTAGCTAGAAGTCGCGAGTAACTTCCGCCAATGCTTTTATGAAATGTCGACTTTGTTCACTCTGTTAAATCAGTGGAGGTTTTGATGTTTTCAGTGCAAAATGCTAATTTGCTGTAATATTTCAGTGGCTTCGATATCTCAGCACTCTCAGTAACGCGGAGCTCAATGTGTTTCCTTTTGAGGAGCCATCGTCGGTATGAACATAAATTGGTGTTGCTAGAAAATATAGGAATTGATAACGATAAACACATTGTAATTGTAGAAAGGGATTGCTTTTGTTTGATCTCTTGCATTGTATTCACCGTTCATTACTCAGTGGTCCTCTTTATAGAACAACGAAAGCAGCAATCAAAATTAATTGGTTCATCGCTATCGGATGAAAACGTTAAGCCGTCCTACGTAGAGTTGGGGTTCGATTGTTTCCTCAAGCAACACTTGGATGTCCCCTCGGGCACATCCACAATCCGCTTTCGTTTATTTGAAACCCTAGTGTTGTAGTTATGATCATCAAAATGCAGTTGTGAACGCCACTCCTCAGCATAAATACTAAATTCAAATAAATGCTAAAGAACATCTGGTAATAAGTAGTATGCGAGCAATGATCACATATTATTATGGTTGAAAGGACCCGCTACAATCTTTAAAGTGATTTAGTTTAAATATCCGTTGCCGTTCTGGAAGAGTAAGGTGTGTCGTGAGGGAGCGGGAGGAGGGGTGAGGGGGATTAAGATAGAAGAGAGGGAGCGAATCGTTGCATTGTGCAGTGGAGTTCGACCCGAGTTTTTGATAAAGAGAACGTTGTAATTGATAGCTTGTTAACAGTCAGTAGTAATATGTTTAAGTTGCTATCAGCGCTGTAAAATATGTGATATATGACGCGTTTTCACGGATAGGGATTTGCGGATTTCAGATTGCCTGTCACATAGACGCATGAAAAATTTTGCCTCAAGCTTCGACTGAATTCAAAGCAGAGCGGTATTCATCGAAACATTCCAGTTGGCTTTTTCCCACAATTTTACTGTCATTTTCACTGCATTGAAAGTTGTATGCATACTTGTGAGATCACTGGCTACAAACGTTGCAAAAGTTATTCGTATCATAACGAATGCATCCTTCTTTTCAACTATATTTCGGTTCTAGTTCATTATTTCAGTTTTAGGATGTGAAACAATTTATAGGAATGCCCAAAAAGCTTGCGTCGCTTCCTTATCGATAGTCATTGTTGCAATCTTTTGTCGAACTATGTAGAGAGATGTGGCTGTGATGGTTTATGGAATTCACTAATGGATGAAAGGGAGGCGAAAATGAATATTGGGATCGGAGCTAAAAAGCAACACGAACTTGATCGGCTTGCGCGGCTTATTACTCCTTATTGCCGTGTTCATCGAGTGAAGAGGATTGTCGATGTTGGCTGTGGAATAGTGAGTATTTCCTCCTGAAATATCATTAGCTCTCGAATTACCTGCTGAAGGTCATGTAATCTTCGAAAATGTGTGGTGGGAATGTTCGTGATATGTAGCCATTTTTGCCAGGGCACTTGCCTTTTAGTGTAGAGGACATCTTTCTGCTCCAGCGTCTGCTAATGTGCCGGTTGCTTATTTATGTTTGAATCCCTTTTTTAAATTGCTGTGAATGCAAGCACTATTGCAATAGAGTTTCGACTTTGCAACCTAACTGATTAGATTGTGGGATGGAACTGTGTGTGAAAAATCTTGTTGAAGTATGACTTTCGCTGCGAATATATCTATAGGATGATCAGTTTTTTTTTTGAATGATATTTTTCAATATTGTTGCACTGATTTTTTCGATAAACATCTAAAATGCATTCTTTTATATTGTTTAAAAGCCTTCGTCAGGGTCACCTCCTAAATCTGCTCTCACCGATGTTCGATGTGGTTGGCATTGAATGCGATCAAGTATTGTGCAATGCCGGCAAGAAACGATATCGTATGTTTATGAGTTCTTATTACCTGATTGTTCTTGTTCTACGGATGAAGCAAAGTCGGTAAGGCGAAAATAGGCAGGTAAGGGTGGGGCGGGAGGAGGATTGAAAGGCGAAAATAGGCTATGATAGACTGATGTGTCTTTCACTTCAAGTTCTTGAGAAGTGTCGCTTTGTTTCGGAAGAGTACGCTAAGATATTATAAAGCACAATTCAAATACTGTTTTTAATTTAAGGTTTTCGTTATTAGCGGCTGTCAATAGCTAATGCGTTCATGATAAGTTGCCTTCCCATAATGTTCCCAAAATAAATTTCTTTGAGAGTGAAATGATTTTATATCATTTTTTTTTCCTTTTCTAATCAAAAGTCTATTCGAATCCACTGTTGTAGCTGTGCTACTATGAATTGCCTAGTTGTGACGCTGCGAAAGAGAAATTGTTTTATATTTCCCACTCTCACCACTTTCTTTCTCTGTTCATTACTAAAGAGATATGCGTAAGAGTGCTTATGGTGTCAGTCGTCTGGAATCTTCGTTCAAGCCCTAGAATCACCTTACATTAAATGGGCCATTGACGCTTTATCTAGTATATTAGATATTCTGGCAAAATCCGGATGCGGGATTAGCCACCGGTTCTGCAACTATTTTTGCATCCTGAATCGTTATACTGAGACTTCCAAAGATTTCGTTTACTGATCTTTCGGCTTTCGTGCATAATAATGTTATCGACTAATACAAAAAGCATTGCGATAAATCAAAGTATCAACTTTTGGAGCGATGTTTCTGTTTTTTGTTTATATTTCCTTGCTTTTTGGATATGTTGTGAATCATCTAGAATGATTTCAGCTCAATTTGAAGGAACAATTGACAGTATGCCGAAATTTTCCGTTATTTGGTGCTGACTTGAATTCTGGTTTTCACTACACCCTAAATGTTGTATGAAATTTTATGAGCCTTGCGTTTAAGCCTTTTGTCTTATGATGGAGCTACGCAGAACTCCGTGCAAAAATCCCCCCCCCCCCATTTTCATTTAAATAATATGGCCCAATTTCCCTTAAAAACATTTCTCTTTTTTATTTCTGCTTCAGCTTCTGTGAAATACGAGAATTTGACATTGAAAGCGGGTGATGTGGACGAAGAGCAACTGTTGAATATTTTTTGCGGCCAAAAGGTTAATTTTTTCTCTGGATGATCGTTGATTTCTTTCAAAAAAAAAAAAAAAAACGTATGCGCATCCACAAAAGACAAAAATTTATGAATAGCTGAAATTTTTTGGGAATTTTAATGAAAGAATGAAGTTTGAGCATAAAGTGTTGTTTTTCATTACATCCATTATTTTGGTTTTTTTCTTTGTGTCGAATGTGGCTGAAGACGTTGGTGGAAACAGCACACAGCATACCATTGCGAGGGTATTGCAATGCGGCGGTGTGCCGT
This sequence comes from Baylisascaris procyonis, assembly GCA_037389465.1. Lineage (NCBI taxonomy): Eukaryota > Metazoa > Nematoda > Chromadorea > Rhabditida > Ascarididae > Baylisascaris > Baylisascaris procyonis. Next base: position 1,925,825 of record JAZARR010000059.1, read on the forward strand.
ATTTAAGGGGAGCTGCTGAACGGTTCATTGGGAATAGTTTCAACGAATTGAATGTCATGCCTGTAATTAAGATCACAAGTACAATGCAGTAAGAAGTTCCTCTTTCAAGGGTGAGAGAAGTGCTATCGTTTCATTGCATGGATGCGGTGACCTTCAGCCCGACCTTCTGCGATGGTTCACACAGCTACCAAAGCATCGTGTTCCACTGTTGTTCACCGTTGCGTGCTGCTATCATAAAATGAGTTGTGCTGGTTAGTTGGTTTCCCGCTCAAAAAAAATTTAGCTCTATGAATGTTCCCATTAAAGATAACAACTGACAACTTTCCCATTAAAAGAGAAAAACTCGTCTGAGACTTTCTGATTGCAGTGTGTTTGGTGGTGTGCTCTAATGTTATAGCAGCTCCATAGTTTTGCGAAGGATGGCACCTCTTATCCATCGTTTTTTTTTTTTTGCAAATTGCTTTTTAAATACGAAATGAAATTCTGAGCTTCTTGCTGAATCTATTTATTTGTTAATACTTTTAGAGATTGCCATTCTTACTCGCTATTCCACTGAGCAAATGCAGCAGGAAGCAAACTTCGTTTTTGAGAGGCCTTATACTTTTTGCGTGAGAGAATTAGGCATGTTTAAATATAAGTAACGTAACACTCATTAAAAATACTTTCATCAAAGGCAAGTTGCAATGTGCATTGTGTTCTTTCTCCTCTTTTTTCCAAACTTCTGCGAAAAAATTCCTGAAAGTTTCCAGGTCCCCATAGTAAAAAAAATCATAACTTTTTGTGGCTAGCTCGATTTTGCTGTTACTTAGTCTTAGATGTTTTCCCCGCTGCGAATTAAAAAAAAAAGACAATCTATCCTTAAAAGTTTTCATAAGTAAGAAGTTTATTTCCAGATTTCATTGATTCGCATCAAGGTGCGAATCTCAGCACTTGAGGTAAAACTTATCGGTCATAAAAAATGTTTCTGTCCATCTAGCGGTTTTGCAGAATTGTTAGTGAGACACCTTTCTAGGCACTAAATTCTAGCAAAACCAAGCAGTTCATATTATTGTGAGTTTATGTATGATGTTTCACAGTTTCTTTTTCCTGAGCCTTTAATGACAGTGCAATAGTTAAGTGAATTTCATGTCTATAAAGACATTGATACAGTAAAAACTTGCGACATTCAAATATCAATTTATTTAAAAAGTGGATTTTGCTGTGCTTTAATGATAGTGCAAAGGAAGTCTGATGTACTCTGGCCAAAAAAGCGGAATTGAAAATGCTCATGTTGTGCTTAAACTTTCATGTCATATTTTCCACTTATGTAAAGAAATGAGTATATTTTCACGATTCGAGGAAAAGTTTTGGGATCCGGAAAAGTTGCTTCAAACGAATAATCATTTTATCACATTCTGTTTGAAGGCATCCCCTAGACATCAAGTTTTTAAGAGGATAAATTTCACCGATTTTGATGATATTTTTTCAATCGATGCATTTGAGGGAAACCAGTGACGGAATGGGCGTTGAGTGATTCATTGCGATCCGTTTGTCGAAATGATTGGGTGCTGCATAAGAGTGCCCTAAGACTTGCTTGCCAAGGACAGCTCTCTCGGTTTGTTTTCGTTTCGTTTTTATTGAAATTCTTTGCTTTATTTGGATCGATATTTGTGGTTTCCTTGAGATTTAAATAACTGAGAGCTTTTTTTTACAGAACGTTGTCGGCAAATCAGTACGTTATCTTCTTTCTCCGTTTCTCAGTTTTGTCGTAAGCAACTGAATAACGTTTTTAGAAACAGTTTTCTTCTTTAATTGCATTCAAGTGAAGTTATGGTGCAACATTTAGTACACTCTTTGGGTTGTTGTTAAACCCGAAATGAGCACTTTTACTTCCGTTTTATCGATAAATAATTTGTCAGTTAGCTATTTCATGTCTGCAATTGGTATCTTAGGGAGCACAGTGCTTAATGTTCCATTTTTTCTTGTTTCCTTTTACTAAATTGACGAGGAGGGAACGTTTCCCTTTTATTAGTAGATTCTTTTGAGGAGTACTTATTTTGACATGTTGCTGCTGTATGCTTAGGTTCGTTTCCCGCCGACGCATCAGTTGTGCTCGAGTTTTCTGGAGTAATGAAGAAGGAGCGAATATATGACAGAGAATGAGAGGGCAGTCGTTGAAAGAATTCGCCGTTTATTGCAGTCGGTGTGTAACCTGGATGCGAATTTCGGTGGTATTAGCGAACGGAATTAGGAGTTTCGGCAACGGTAGAGCCATGTAGTTAGCAAAGGATGCCTTCTGCAAAACGAACGTTACTTTTATAAGCAAGCGATAAATTTTTATCTTAATGACAGTCGGCTGTCTCGAATGTTTCCGTCCAAAAAATCTTTAAGGAGCTGTATGGTCTCATCATCAACAGCAAATATCCACTACAAAAGTAATCACTACTTTTATAGGCGAACGATGAATGATAAGAGTCACCTGTTGAAGAGTGCAAATAAAATGAATGTTCAATTTTGCTGCTGTGCGCGATGTAGCAGCGACTTCACAACCAAACAAGCAAGACGCCAACAAATTTTCATGTATTTCATAAGACCACAGCCAAGTGACAGTGATCCATGTTGAATGATATTAAATTTTTAAGGTGGCCATCGAGTAAAGAGAAACGTGATGCACATTGTGCGTGTTTTCTACAAAGAGCGCTATTAGAATGCGTCTACGAGAAGAGCGGTTCGTGTAATATTATCTCTTCTTTGTCTTTTTAATTTGATTCAACAACTGGAACACCTCTATATATTGTAGAAGAAGGGATTTGTCGCTTTCATCGAGAATGGTAATCGCAATTTTTTTTCTTTTTTTGCTGCACATGATGACAGTGGATATGAAAATCTCGTAGTCATAAAATGATGCCTTACGGATACAACGCGTTGATATGAATTTGCGATAGAGGGATACGCAGTAGAAAGAACCAAACGTATATTTCTCTCCTTATTCATAATATTTATAATTATCGCATTGACAGAATCACTTATTTCCTTTGTGCAGGTTATTTGATGAAGTTAATGACTTCAAGTTCATAGTTTTATGTATAGTCAAAATTGGTGAGGAAACTTCGATTTGTAAGTAGACACAATTTTTAGGGATTGATACAAGCAGGCGTCATCCACGTCACGTGAATCGCTCGTTTCGGGGATTGCAAAGTGTTGGCACCGAAATTGCCGAGCGCTTGAAACTTGATGGCGAAGAGCGCACTAAAATGATCCATGAATATGAAAGCGCTTATTCGGATCATCAATGTTTATTCGATATAGTGGAGCCATTTACGGTAGGTCATTCATTAGTGGTACAGTTTCCCGAAGTTTTTTTTTTTTTCAAAGTAAAGGAAAAGGATGAAAGGAAGGCATTGAGTGAACTTCAATGTTTTCATAGGGGCAATAAGCAGTGCCTCTTTCTGTATGAAGTTGTGTGCTCACAGTTTCTTCAAAACTAAGATTTGAAACTCCATGTGGGAAAATTAAATATTTCGAATTTCCTCCCAAGCTTTGAGGATTTCTGAAGAAATAAGGTTGTGAGGGCAAACCATTGTTGCGAATCTCCCTATCCAACGAGTCCTTTATCGTCTTCGAATTTCTCATTATTTTTAGATGCTGCAGGCGTTGATGCAAATGCCACTAGAGTCTTTAATATTGGCTGATCGTTATCTTTATCTAACGGAATCGGGTTGTTCGACATGTGTGTTGCCGTTATTCGACTCCAAAATTTCGCCGAGGAATTTTTGCCTAGTTGCATGTCACACTGATTGATAGGATCAGTGAGCGGCTTATTTCGCCAAGAATCCTTCGCTTATCCAATGGTTTCCAAACTATTTCTTGATTTTTTCCTTGAAAGGGATACATTCTTTATTATATCATTATGTTTTATTCATAGCAGGCGTTTTAGGGGGGACTTCAAGCTGGTGGCATATAACATCTATGAAGCAGTTTTGAGGATGGGAGGGAGAAGCGAAGAAGTAGACCATTTATCGTGTTTGGGAAAAATGAAGAAGTGGGTGCGTAGAAATTGATGTAGTTTAGGAATTTTGGGCAGAGGTTTTCATAAAGAAAGATTAAGGAAAAGAACAGCTAAAAAGTGAAGCCGATTCAAAAAGCTAAATTTACGGCAATGCGACTGCATGAATGGTTGATGATTTTCGCATGAAATAAGTGAAAAAAGGTCATGGAAAGGTTGCAGTGAGGGAATTCAGTGACGCCTGTAAAATGGCTATCAAGCGTGCAGTGAGCAAATGATGTTGCACTTCGACGTATCGATTCCGCGATTCCGCGATATTATTTAGAAGTTGTCCCAAAATAGTGGTTTGGTTTGGGACATACGTGATGCGGAAGATGAACTCAGGTGAGGGCCTGTTGAATGATAGGTTTTCCTTTATCATGTTTATACAACATTTCTTTTAAACCCACATTATTCAGATGGGATGATCGGCGTAGCGTTAGAGAACTGCAGACAAATCAACAGATATGTGGAATTTGATCTCGGTGAGTACAACAGATTCGGATTCAGCTTGCTATGCGTCACACGTTTGCAGAAGCAGAAATTGTAAACTGCAATTGATTCCCATTATATATTATAAGAGAACTCAGGAAGTAGCCTATGATGTGCCTGAAAGGAAAGATGACGATCGCTGTTACCAAAATATTTCGGTATGACGGTGTCAATTTTTACATAGGATCATTTACATCCGCTGCAATATGAATCCAAATGAAACGATCGAATCATCTACGACAAAGATTTTAAATGTAATTGATGGCATAGAGCAGTGATTTTCGATTCACTGTAGTCTATTTTGCGTTACTATTGTTTCAGTGTAATATAGCACCAACTGGAGAACACCCGAAGCGGCAAATCACAGTGCAATATAATTTCTCAAATTATCACAGTTGTTATCAATGATGTAATGACCGAAATAAACTGGAATTTGTTTCCTACTCGTTACATGCTATCAGTGTTCACTGAGTTTTTTTTTATTTTTTTGTAGACTGAATGTTTTCTATGATGAAACATTTTAAGCATCAATGAGAGACTTCTTTGATTTACATGCTGATCATTTCCTGCCATGATATCCATTTTTCTGTGCTACTCATCAACGTTGTACTTTATGTTACTGAGCTATTTCCCTGCATCAGTGTGTTTTATTTTGATCGACTGTCGAGGTCAGTGTGATGTAAATATGACTGTGAACATATTAGGTTTTGAATGCGAGCCGAATAATGTTCTGCTAAACAATTGCAGTTGGATGGAATAGGGACAGCTCAGCTATGTTAGCGTATGTAGAGGTGGTTAAAATTTATGATCTCACTAAGTGCAAATGGGTGATTATGTGTTCTTTTCCATATATTCTTTTGGTTTTTAAATATCTTCCTTTGCCTCTCTCTCTCTCTCTCTCTCTATATATATATATATATATATATATATATATATATATATATATATATATATATATATATATATATTTATTTATTTATTTATTTATAAAGTTTTATATATTATTCAGCGAAGCATATCTGCTCGTCTATTCTTTGAAGACTTCAGTTTCACCCATACATAGAACATGCACTCGGATCGCACACTTGCCGAAATGTCATTCTGATTGAATGCCTTCATATGTTAAATCACATCATCGTTTGCGTCATTTTAAACACGTCAATTTAATTTCAAAACGGATTTTTGTGTGTGCCACTATGAAGTCGAAGAACAACAAAATTTGCGAAATTATTCCAAGCCTATTCATTTGCGAATCGTTTGTAAAGCGATTTGCATCATTCCGCTTCTCAGCCGATCTGCCCGTTAAACAATCAGGGAATATGAATATCGCAAAATGTAAAGTTATTGAACTTCTGAAGTCATCTTCAATTTGAATGGTTCATAAAATTTTGATTTATTGTAAAATGATACTTTTATCGTTCTGATATTCAATGTATATTTCAGGTGCGAAAAGTATTATAGCGTTTATATAACCAGAATTCATATATGCGCTGCGCTATGGCGTTGATATAATGGTGTTGGACCCCTATTTTGTCCCTCTACTCTGGCAAAAAGCGAAAGGTTAAGGTTTTTATTAACCCTCGATAAAATTAACGATGCTAGAGCGGAGGGGATAACACGATGGCAATGGAGGACGTTACTCCGACAGCACCTTGGCACGAATGATGCCACCTCCACGCCAACGAGCACCAGGAACTCGTCACGCCCGAAATACGTTGCGGTCCAACTGCGCACCGTCGTAGCCCAAACCAATCCTCGCAAGGACGACACCTCACATGAAAAGCTAGAGGCACGCTGGTCCCCGTAAGCAAATACGCTCTCCTTTTATACGCACCAGTCCTTGCCTTAAGGCATTTATAAGGGGTTTACTCAGTCTCGTGGTCATCGCTTCTCTGATCTGCATGAAAGCCGTTGATCTACAGTTTATTGATCACCCCTTACATAGAATCTATGTGAGCTGAGTGTCTTTAAGCAAGTAACCTTTTATGTTCAATTTAATGGAGCATCGCTATCTTTAACTTTTGCATCTTGCAAATGAATCGCCGTAACAATCAGCACAATCGAACTGAAGGTGTTTTTTGGTGGTTTTGGACAGCATCCGGCAGTCGGAACGAAGCCAAATAGCATATTACATCTAAATGAGTTGCTAAAAACAGATCCACTGGCTGAGAAAGCAGCGTGTTTTGCGTCCTCTCCAACGTCATCGGTAGTTGTTTCACATCCTAAGTTAAAAACTGTGAATAGGTGGGGGTGTTATTCTATGAATAGCTCGAAATTCTTGATTTATTTCCGAATATTTATATAATTTTAAATGTTTTGGAGTCCTATTTGAGCGATTTATGATCGTTTCCGATGTGGATATTGGTGATTGGTTAATCGAGTGCATAGAGATTCACTCAGCTATTCTCCACAGCCAAATGCGCTCATGAATCATGTTTCTAATCATGCTTGCAACATACTGATCACTAGTGAACGACTTAGCACAGATCATCGCAGTTGCAACGATAATTTTGCAACGCTTAATACCAGGCAGCCAATGCAAATGAATAAGCTGTAAAAATTTCGTATTTTATCCTTGCTATCTGCAATATGAAATCGATTATAGGCTCGACGCATTTAGACGTCTTTCATATGATTTATCTCGGAAATTCTTGCAATATTTTATCGGGAAACACATCAATCATCTGAGAGTTTATTGCAGATCTAAGCTAAATACGACGATCATCAAAAATGAACCAAAAACTCACTAAAAGCATCGAGGATGGATGATGTGATAGGTTTTCGAGGTAAAATTTAGTTTAGTCTGGCCGTATTTATTTTGATGATAGCGTAAAACCTTCAGTAGAACTCTTTAAATAATCTATTGCCACGTTTAAGGCAAGGAAATATTGCAGCCTCTTTATTCTGCCAAATAATCTTTCACGTCTTCCATCATGAAATTCGAAATAACTACTATTCTATGGCATTTTTACCGTTCATCAAAATTTCTGAAATAAAATTCGCTTCGTTTCTTTACTATCCCTTCCATATCCTTAGTGAACAACTTTCGTCCCTCTCCAAAAGCTTAGGGGTCCTACTGCCTCGGAATTTTGTTTGAGATCGTTTGGTTTGCTAATCTAAGGGAACTAGCTTCATACGTTGTTTAGGTGTGCGAGTACCTTGCGGCCTGTTGAATGATGAGCTCAATTCGGATCGACCCAAGTGATATTGCGGTTATGTTTTACTTCACTTTATTTATTATCCAACGTGGCTACCAAATTCCTGCCTACTCCATACTTTCAGTGCAATGCTGTTGGCTGTTGAATTTACAACACTAAAAGATGGTTGCAATATGCTGGAGTGTTATATTAGAATGCTGCTAGGACATTACATAATCGCATTTAAGGTTACTTTGTTCAAATGTGAGACTCGTAGTTTATTCATGTGCTGTGCAGTGCACTATGGGCGTCATTTCAATAAACGTTTTTCACATTTCTTGATAGAAAATAGCGAGAAGCGGCGTCAATATCATCTGTTCTGACAATTTGCATATTGTCGTGAAAAGATGGATTCTTTCAGGTGGAACTTAAGGAAATTTTCGTTACGACCATTTGATGTGATCATTCGATGATGCACAATGAAGAAGAAAGCCCACTTCTAACTACAAACAAACTGCAGTGATGCGAAGCGGTTTCGGAGATCATCGAACAATTTTTCGTTCGTGCATGGTTGTGCATTTGTAGCCCTCATATCTTCCATTCCGCTTAGAGATTTGTGTTCTAGCGATCTCTATTTGCGTTTGCTTAACAATAAATTCATTGGTTTCATTTCCACTTAACGATCAGTGTAGGTTGTCTGCGGAAGGTGGAATGTGTGTACGCTTGTGAACCACTGCCTACTCAAAAGTCAAGAGAGAAGTTTGCATATGCAAAAGAAGCGTCATCTGTTGACGGTTAAAAAGTGGTTCTTAGAATAACGTAGATAAATCGACTATATGCTCAATTTTGTCGTAGAAGCGTTCCTATGCGCGTCATATACCTGCCACATAACTCGAAACTCTGCAAGTCCAGTTTTCTGAAAGCTTATTCATTGTTTCCATCTCACAAGTCTCACAGCACCCAAAATTTTCATCGAAGCAGTTTAGAGGCTTTCATTCTTCATACGTAATAAACAAACCTAGAAGACGTTAGGGATTTAGCTATAGACATCAAAACTCCATTTCACTGTGATGAGGTAGAATGTTTGAAGCTTTCTTTTCGCTCGACTAGCATTCCTATCAAAACCATGGTTGTGCATATTCATAAGGGGCATTTAATTCATGTACTTTTGGTTCAAGAACGACACGAAATTTGGTTAACCTCTTTCTTGGTTGATTCGAATTTAGCTCCATTTGATGTAAACGTGACGTTCAAGTGCTGTTGAAGCGATGTCGCCTGAATAGGTGGATTCTTTCATGTGCTTCCACTACATTTCAATAGCTAGCCCCATCGCATTTTCCGAATTTATTTTGCATATCACCGATATAACAACCATTTTTCAGGATCTGTTAAGTAAGTCAGACACATGATTAAATAAGGCGGAAAAAGGGGGTCGCATTTGTATAAGCCCTTTCGACAAATCATTCCTTCTGAAATAAGGTAAAGTTCACCAGACTGAACGGGTTCACCAGTTGTTCCGTGCTCACGAGTTAATAATGATCGTGGACGGCCAATTTTTACGCTGACCGATGACTTTACAGTCGAGCTGAATGATCAGAAATGATGGGCCGATTCGGCAGGACAGGTCAACTTTTTGCATCTATTCTTTTACCTCTTCGTTTTTCAAAACTTTAATTGGCTCATGGTGAAAATGAAGTGCGAAGATGCGTATCGCTAAATTACTTTTATAAAATTTTTTTTTCGAAGAGATATGTTGAACTTCTTTATCGTTACGTCTTCAATTGCACGCTTCCAATCGCATGTAAATGTGTATGTACAAGTCAAGCAGCTTGTGTACCTTAAGAGCAAGGTCGAGCACAACAATGACATTTGTCGCTGAAAATAAATCAGTCCTGTTTCCGCTTTATGGGAACGAGAAATGTGTCTATTTTTGCCCTGCAATATTAAACACAATATTTGACGATCTAAGATCGCACTTTAATGTCAATGCAAAAGGTTCGTGCACTTCACTTCCGCACCATCTCAACTCGTGAGACTCAGTAACTGGTGATTGCATGTGACACTTTCAGCCACCAACAACTGAATTTCCATTTTTGTCTGTTCCCCATTAATCTCTCATCATGTTGTTTACATGTGCACATGATTTGTTCTAAGTGCGACTATAATAAAATTTGTTTTCTTATCGGTTTTGAGAGAAATTTTGTACTGTTCTAAAAACGTGTAACATTTCCTAGTAAGATATAAAAGTGTGCACATTAGTTCTTCAAATAGAAAACCTGTTTTTCCCTAGTCAAAAGAAGAAGAGAGGAAGAGGTGGAAGGAGGAAGGGGAAGGGGAGAAAGATAATCTACAAGTGAAAAAAAAAAGCAAAACAAAACAAACCTGAACACAAAGTGTTAAGTGTGAAGGGATCTGTTTTATTGCCTTTGTTGATAAGAAGACACAAAACTATGTTTTCTCGATATTAAGTATGCCAGAAAGCGAATTTTCTCATTCATATAGCAGGTCGCTAAAACTGTATCCTTTAATTTGGTTGAATCGTTTTCGTTTGCATTAATGCATCAAGTAAGTGCGCATCTCTTTAGCGATTAGCGTAGCCATTTTGTGACAACTCTTTCAGCAACAAAAAAAAGCACACATCGTTTGTATTTTTAAATTTCAAGAAGACAAGATTTTTTCTCAGCGTACATAAAACGACATTTGACGAGTGAAGCGCCTAGATTTGTTATTTCCGGAAGAGAGACGAAACTTCGCCCGCCATAGTGTCGCCATCATCTATCAAGCAACATTAAAGAAGTGCAAAAACAACACAAAATCGATGGCGATATGTGCGTTTCACGACGATTTGTTGACATCGACGACCCGCATTTTATTGCACGTTGTTCTCAATGTTTATGTCCTCCCTCTGCAAGTAGACACAGAAATCAACTTAGCGCGGATACTGTGTCACGATTTGTGCTTATCAACGCTGTTGCATCGCAAGCTCGCAACTGAATTCTGCTTTTCTTCATCGTCAACCTATGGCGTTCTTTGAATCAATTCGCGTCACTTATATATATGATAGGATATCATTTTTAAGTATGTGAATCTCAAGAGCGCAATCTTTTCAGGTCAGAATTTATAAAACCAATTAATTTTGAGTTATTGTGTCATCAATTGTAATGCAGATAAACGAATTAAAACGCAAGGTGGCCATCAATTTCATGGGGAAAGGCATGAAGTATCCTATCGTTGATTATACCACAACCAAGAGCAGCTGTCATTGGCTGCTATCATTTATCATTCCAAATCGTTGTTATTAAACTGGGTGACGGCATCAAAACCGGGAAAATTGCTGACACAGGTTGGCAGAGGGGAGGGGATTGAATCTCGTTCTGTTTATAGACAGGTCGTTTGCGTGAATACAGCTTTCTTATTGGGGCAGGTGGAAACTGCCTTTTCACAAATCAAATAAACAAGTTCTTTATGCTGAAGAAACAACTTGATAGAGAAAGTTTTTGGAGGAAAGGGGCAGCTGCCCAATCTTTAGAGTTTCTTGTTTTATGTTCTGCTCGTTAATGAAGTAAGTTGTCTGTGGTCATAAGGAGAGATGAAGAAGGTGGAAGAAGAAGAACATCAAATCTGCTGGAATAAAGGCTGCCATCTTCCTCCCCTGTCTCCTCCAAACGAACTAAAATTCAAATGTATATGCTGAATTTGGAAATTAGGCTCCCCAACAGGCCTTTCTTAGGGAATCAAAAAATAGAGCTGCCCTAAACGGAAAACTTCTAGAATATAAGGGATCCTCGGACTAAGCCTGTCGTCAAGAGCTCTCCTTCGTATTCCTCTTAAGAAGGGTCGAAATTTGCACAGTGGTATGAGATATCAACTACTGTTTGTTTAATGCTGTATGCACATGCATAATATTGGAATAGTTCTGCCTTCTCTTTAATGAGGGTCTCCTCCTTCGAGGTGGCCCTCTGTTCAGGGATTACAAAAATATGATCGTTGGAACATCCACTGAAGCAAGTACGCTATGTGCTGGCGATCTAAACGTGCACAGTATTTTAAGCATTCAGAAATTCTCTTTAATTAAAATTCGAAGGCAAAATTTTGTAGAGAACAAAATGAGCTTTCTGTTTCTTGTTGGGAATGGACGCAATAATTTTTTTTATTTTGATGATATTGCGGGAGTTGGAGATTGCGCTATCCAAGCGGAAGCATTCTAAAAAACCATCCTAGCGGCGGGATCAATTCCTAAGAAAAAATATTTCCTTTTCAGGCAAGTAATCTGTCACTATACGTTCGTTCATCTGTTGATGCATGCTGAATACTAATCACTTGAAGTGCATTGTGATTAACGAAATTTCATTCAGTGATAAATTTTAGTCGGTTAGATAATTTCTGATCGTTTTTGTGGAAAGGAAATGAGCATTCAATTTCTTCGTCCAAATCATTTTAAAGTAAACTGGAGAGTAGTTGTGCATAGAATTAGGCAGTTCTTTATGGAATTAGTACGTAGTTGAACATAAACCCTCATTTTGAAGCATTCATGCTATATGTTGTCGATCCCACACTTATTTATTTAAACCTAATCCTCTTTGCGTTTGGAATGGATGTAATTTTTTAATTTAAACGAACGACGGGATGAGTTTGTTAAGGCAAAAAATATTTTAGGCGTTATGAACCGTTTGATGAAATATACGGTACTTTGTGATGACAAAATTGACTGTGCCATTCGGAAAGTGCATCACTTCATATTATCAATTATTTATGTTTATTTGTAGCTGAACAGCAAATATTTTTCTCCATTTATTAATTCTTTTTTGTTTATTTTGTTGTTTTCCTTATTTGTGAAAATTTTCAGTTGACCATCATAAGCGCATCATCCACCTTTGTTTGTTCTCAGGTATTTCAACTACACTCTTATTTCAAAATAATTATTGATGAGTCTAGTGAAAAAAAAAACTGAAAAAAAAAAGATTTCTTTTTTTACGACAATCACAGTTACTGCTAAAAATTATGCGAAATGTAATTACTCACTGTGATCGTTTTTCTGAAATGCGTGCTGGCAGTTATATTCTCTCAACTACATCATGTGAACGCTGCACATATGTGTGGGCGTATTTGCACGCTTGTGCGTATGTCTGAGTCTGCTTGTCTGTCTGATAGTCTTAACCCGGTAGTCAATGAAGGTCGGCTGAAAATTTTGCTGATTATTTTCTGCAGTAACCTCGAAATGAGTAATAAACTCTTAAATGCGCTTAAAAATTCACTTTTTTTTTTACACCAGTTAGACTGAAAGGAAAGATGAACATTGAATGTATGTCTGCCCAATGGAGTGGACCAAAGTTTTAGTAAGATTTTCAAAAATTTCCCCTCCTCCTCAACACCTATAAAAGGAATTGCGATTTCAAACCTCGCAAGGAAAATTTTGATCTCAGTAATTGGAATTTCAGTATGATGCAAAAAAGCGCTTTAAATTCCTCGCCTAATGGCGCATGATATCTTTTTGTTAGATGGGCCAGCATGAAGATATCTTCTCCCACAGTTCGAGTTTTCCCACGTTTCTCTACACCTTCAGCAAAGGTGAAAAAATTAACGAAGCGTATTATGCAACATTCATTAGCAAAGTTTGAATGCTTTCATTGAATTTGAGGACACAATCCTAAATGATGCATAAAAGGTTTTGCTGCGAATGAAGATTTTTTAATTCTAATTGATGTGATCGGATAGTATGGCAAGACAAGAGAATCAGAGGGTGGTCGCAAGCTGCTTCTGGTACCTCTAAACTTGCTCTTCCATGCAAAAGTTTTGCATGCAAAACTTTAAAGGGGTGGGTTCATTGCTTGTTGAGTTGGGAGGGGGGTTGGGGGTGAGCTTAGAAACACGTGTTTCTTTGTTTACTGCAAATATACGCAACATATTGGCCCGATAAAAGTTGTGGCTATTGAACAAGCTACAAGAACTTACACTGTGCTAGCTGTATTAGCACGTTTTCTCACTTGCTTCATTTCCATTGTTTATTTCCTTATGACTCCAATTCTTTGCCAATTCGTCGTTGATATGCTGTGCGTGGATTATTCCCTGAGATTACCCAACATAGGATAAACATGTCCCCTCATATTTGTCAAAGAATGTTTTTGCAACCAACAATTTTAAGCCATGCAACATCTGGATTCAGTATGGGCGAAAATTTTCAGCCAGTTAATGTTTGTTCCTTCATGACGACTCAATTAAACCCGAGTTATTCTTAAGTCTGATAACATCTTTGACGACAGGAGGACTGCTGCTGAGAGGATTCTTGCTTCAGCACATTGACGATTCTCATTAAAAAGTGATTCATTGTTGTATCTAAGAGTGGAATTATTTTTCTCCCCGAATTTGATAATTTTGCACGTTTTACAAAGTGGAATTATTTTGCAGCTGCAAACAAATCAAAGAAAAAACTCACTGAAAATGTGTGTGTGTATGTGTTCTTTAAAATGCATCGAGTGCAAAACGTCATACAGTTGTTGTTGAAATTGTTGAGTCATACATTCACTAATACACAATCAAATTTGACACGAAACGCACTTCGTCAGTGTCAAATCGGACTGTGGAAATGGAGCAAAGAAATCATATCTAATTGATGCAAACGCTCTCTCTAACTGGTCAAACGTGTCCCCCTTAGGGAACAATCGCTCCTATGAGCGTTCCCATCGAGAGATAGTATTAAAGCAGACGAAAATTATTGCGAAACACACGTAAAAACTCACTGCAATGTTTATATGATGAGACCGTTATTGTCACCTCTTTGATTTGTCATACCGGGTATTTCAATGCTTGGATGTGCTGTATAAAATTTACTTTACCAATTTGAAGTGCACATTTCAAAAACAGCGCTTGTAATTCCCAATTTAGCCATTTTATTACCTGTCGACGTTCAGCTTTGACTGAAGAAGACGTTGTTCGAATTGCGCTAAGGACGAAGTTTCTTTTGCAAAGTATATTTATTCCAGTAGATGAATATGCTTTGCAGAAGCTGCATTTCTTGTCTTGCCAAAAATTTCAAAAGTGCACAAGTTTTATTATGATGGGGCAGTAGTGTTGAAGTTGAGTCGTAGATGTAAGTTCGGAAATACTTGGCATGAAGTAGTCACACATGATCTTACTTTGTGGTCGTGAAACTTGACATTATAAAAGAGACACGAAGTTGTTTCGCTGATATAATGAATCAGCACCTCATCTTTTGAGGAATTCCAAATGTTTTTATACTTATTGAGGCACTTTAAGAAACCACCCATTGTGCTCTTTCATATGGCGCATTTCACTAGCAATTTTATAGCTGTTTATGTTGCCCGTTTTTTCGCTCTTTAGTTCAAACGTCTCCTAAGAAGGCTCGATAAGGAGTGCTACCATCTGTTATATCATTTAATAGGATTCTCATTCAGAGTTTATTTGTTATTGTTTCGTAAAGATGCAGTGGAGTTGATTTCGAGTTCACACGGCATCAAGGAGTTAGTAGTCGAGTTGAGGTTATGCTACTTGCATTATACATTCCAGTTTAGGAACTATTTTGCTGTTTCCGTGGATTGCCCGTCGAGCTGAAGTTTTCGCGCAGCCATTTTCCACACCTTTTGAACATTGCCTTTCAAAACCACTCAACTCGCAAATTAATGTTCTTGCTGCTCGCATGCCAGTTTTTAACAGCGCAATGCAGCAGAAAGTTGAAGCCTCAGATGAGAACAGTCGATTTGTCTCGAACGATGCTCCGAAATGGCGCTGAGGGTCATTATCAGGATTTATCCTCTCTGTTGATGAATCACTAATTTTAAGATGACGAACTTTTTTCTTTTTCACTTTCCGCGTTTTTTCTTAGAAATTTGGTAATCCGGACTTCGAAGACGATAAGCCTCCAAAGGCTTGAAGCTTGACAACTCGGCGTCTTTAGTTGTTTATGTAATTGTTTTTCTTTAATTTTTAGACACTTATCATAGTTTCAAAAACATCAAAATCTATTTTACCTCTCCTAAAGTAAAACTGCTTTGGCGGTCCGTAAGACTGCTTCTTTTAGCAGAGTGAAGCACGGTTTCATCATCTGTTTGCTTTATTGACCTCAAAACACAATTTTTTCCATTTTATGACCTCTAATGTTTCACCCTTCATAACCGCAACCAAATAGTGCATAATTTTCGAAGAATCGGATGATTTGGAAAACCGCCAGGCTTCAAAAATGCTGTTGTGAAATGAATCAAAAAATGGTCACGTGGCTGCCAAACTTCTTCAATTTAGGAGCCTCGAGCAGCGTGAAGCGAAAAATCTGTGGAAATTTTGAAGTAGGCTGAATGACTTGGAGCCATTTTTCAAGCTTTTGGTAGAAATCGCTTCCATTATAACCTATATGATCTTGCAGTGATTATAGCATTTCTAAAGAGGCGAATACATTGAATCCATTGAACCAGAATAAAGTTTAGTTGTTTCTCGAGATATTGCTTTTGTCACTTCCAGGTTCAGAAACCCCCTTAAGAAAAGTTTTGCGGTGATCTGGATACTTGGAGCTCTTCTGGTCACCATCACCTTTAGTTTGCTAAGCAGACTTGTGAGTGTGAGGGGTGCCAAATATATCAAAACTTTGGTGGTTATGGGTGATTTCCAAAAATTTTCACGAGTTCATGTTTTTGACTTGTTCCACAGCACAGTCAATAAAAATATTCATTACTCTCAACCTTATGGGCTTCTTTTGCACGAGAGGATTCCAAAGCCTTCATTTGAAAGTGATTTTTGTAAGAGTGAATGGAATCCTATTTCTCATAGCCTAGCTGCTATCTGACTGCTTTGCTCTTTTAGGTAAACGTCAAGGGATAGCATAGTATTACCGAAAGAAGCTTCCTCCCTATTTGAATATCAAAACCAGGACAACAAATAAAGTTGTTTTAAATTACCTTACCACTCGTTTAGTGGCACTGTTAAACTTTACTGTGAAGCGTCACTTTTACTGGTGCGTCTCGTTTGAATGAAAGGAAGGATACAAACATTTGTAAGACTCCGATGCACTGTCATGGAGCAACTTTGCTCTGTGGGTGCAGCCGCGTTTGCTGGACGGACAGCCTCTAATTCCATGGATTATGCACATAATGAATATGCAGGCTATTCGCCTGGGACGCAGTAATTTCCCTTACCAATTAGACCACAGGTAATAAACGAGCAACGCTCAAATTATGCGCAAATTATGCCATCGAATGCGCCCAGACCTGCTACGAGGTAGTCTTCAGCGTACGGCCAAATTTTAAAACGGCCATTGCGGTAAGCTGCTTTTTATGATATGCTGAAACTCCGATGTTCATCCTCAACAGCTGGCTGCAGAAAGGCGGATCGCTTGTGCAGCTTCAATGCTCGGTTACTGTAACAACTATCGTTTGATGGAAATTTCTCGCACCGCAAATGGTGGTGTGAGGAAATGAAATAAAGCGCTGAAGATCAATGACAACACGCTTTGAAACGGTGTTATACTGATATTTTTCGTTCCGGACAACCTGCGTTTGCCGGAAAGAAAACATCTTCGGTATTCGTCACACAACTTTTTATGTCGGATGCAAGAAAAAACAAGTATGATGCTTATCTCCCATTACATCTACGCGTCAGCAAATATTCTGCTGCACAATTGCCCTTGGAGTCAATTGTGGCAAGCATTTACGTGGATCTCTGTGAAGAGCCTTAAACTGCACAGGTTCATGCATGTTTAAAGTTTTGAGGCTAAGTCCACCGGTGGAGTGCGTGGTTGGTGTCGTACAAACTCGCCGATAACCGATAGCATTCGCAAGATAGAGTAAACTACGCCGAAATTTGAACCTCGAGATGTTAGTTTTTTCTTCCCTTGTAATATCAAAAACAATGTATTGTGAGCATATTTACGTTGTATTTTGTTCTTTTATTTGCATGAGACGTCTGATCTCACGAGCAGGTTATATTGCGCAGGCGTACGTTGTGCGCGTTTTATTGCTGGCCTACTGAAATTGCTGATTTCACAACCGTTATGCCTACTGCATATTAAATATTCGACGACCAAACCATTGAATGCGTGATTCCCATATATCAGCACACGATCCATATATGGCAAAGCTCATCACGAACTTGTAGCATGCAGATGGTTTGAGTTGAATGGGTTGTTCAACACATCGCACTGTGAATTTCTTCGCCATCAGTCGAGCTTCGTGCATCGGAGGCCTTGCGACAACTGCAGAGGCTTGCCCGCAGAGCTTCGGATTTGGTGTGAAGTTAGTGCAGCGCTAGAGTAAAGTCCGTGTAAAATTCGAACGATCGTACCACGGTCCACCGAGCGTCGGTGATGGTAAATCCCGGCGATTGCTGCTCTAAGCATCTATCAATCCAACCTCAGAGTTTGTGATCAGAAATGAGGCAGTCGAACAGTTCCTTCGGTTGAACTTTACAGGTCATTTCGATCTTTTTTTTTTAAACTGCACTATTTATTAACCTCCACCTTGAAACGGAATTCAACGCGAACCTAAAGGTGTTGATGAATTCTTTCAGTAGCGCCCATGTTGTGTTGTTTTGAAGCACCCTGAAGTTCGAGAACTTCAGCAGGATTGAAAGATGCGAATTATTGTGTTTGAAAACGATTTTTTAAACCAGGCCGTTCCATTTGTCATCTAGCTTTATAGCCTCTGCTGAGACAACTTAATTGATTGTTACACTCAGAGTACTCTTATTAAGAATATAACTTTTAGTAAGATTGTGATAAGGCAGGTACATTATCAACACAATGATAGCGGTCCGTTTGCCTCGCTGTTGCAGGTTTGTAGAACAGTTGCTTGTTGCCAGGTTTGTAGAACAGTTGCGGGATCTCAACTTTGTCATTCTTATGTTCCGTTTTTTTTTTTTTTTGGTTAGTATAGAGAAAGTTCTAATGTAATATGTGATCTGTATATTAATGTTAAAGTTTTTAATTCGACTTCCTTCCGTCGTCGGCAAACGAATTTCATAATGCGTGTTTTCAGTGAACGTTTTCATTGTTCGTATTGGCATGCGCACCACACAAATACTAATTGAAGGATCAACACGGATTTATTCCGTTATAAACCTGGTCTCTTATGATTACTTCTCGGCCATAATGACATGTAATATCTTGTAAAGGCGTTACTTCCAATAAAATAACTGGCGAAACGGATTAAATCTGCTGGCATGATATTCGCATTTTGTTTTCACTTATCAATCAATTTCATAGCTCACCAGTGAATAAATAATATGCTAAATAATGCTTTTTTGTTTTGATTAACCTGACCGCTGCCATGGCTCTACGAAAGATTGCTTTTTTTCTTGTGAGTCAACCTAGTAGAATTGAAAAACTGACCGATCTGAAATGTCTGCAAGTTTTTCATTTTAAAATATCTATAAGTTGTTTCGAAGTCAGTATGAAATAATAGTCATCTACGGTGTACACTATGGTCACCAAATTTCATAACTTCAGCTTCAGTGCTTCCCGATTACAAATAACCTGGTGGGGTGGGGGGGGGGGTGTGCAGGCGCCTATATTTGCACGTACAAAGCGACACCGCCACAACGCGCATTCACATAGGAAATTTATAAGAACGCATAAAAATAGAAGTTGTTTGTTCGTTTAAAATAAAGACACCAAGCTTTACGCGAAAAACGTTTTCACGTGCGCAGTCGCTCTCGTTTTTGGGAAACCCGTCTTTCACGTAATTCTTTCAACAACGAGAGCGTCGTTTCAATATTTTTTGCCTTGTTTTCCGTTCGTGTGTTCTAAACCTTCCCACTGTAAAATTTCAGTGAACTCCTTTGACTGTTTCCGGTTGAATCCATCTTTCGTCACCCTTTTTCAACTTTCGACGAAGAAGTCTGCTAAACGAGCTTAATTGTTCGCTTAAACCCATTACTTTGCTCTGAAATTTAATGCGAAATGAAAAGTGTTTTTCAATTAAGAACCAACCCATTTTCGAGTAGAAACACGGCAACTACTAATTAAAAAACTATTGTAACAAGCGAATGCATGAATTGCTCACTTTATCGAACCTGGCTCTCTTGCCAATTTCGTCGATATCCGAGATATACGAATGTACTATCTCAAATGTCATAGTGGTGTTGCAGAAAAAATTTCCTTTCTATGCCTTCAAACAGTTATTTGCTCACGTGAAACGGCTTCCACCTATTGGTGAAAAAACTTTCTAAAGCTTTTTTGAAAACTGTGGACTGTCTTAACTCTAAGCTGTTTAAAAATCATTTATATGCCCAAAAATTCGTTTATTGCTTAGTGTTAGAAATTAGAAAAGCCAAGTGCTAGGATTTTCCTAAGTAAAAACGTTTTCACAAGAAGCAACGTAGCATCAGACGATTGTTTTGGAAAGTAACGCCGAGGTCTTATTAATGATCCATTGATGGTGGATTGCAAAAATGGAGTCATCTATTCTCGGGTCTCATGGAGCTCTTGAATTTTTTGCCTTTCTTATGTTTATAGCAATGATATCACACGATTATTAATGTATGGGGCAGAGTATGTAAAGAGTATAAATACTAACTGCTCTTTGATTCGAATGAAATAAATACTGTCGAATTGCAATAAATCTCTAACAGCCAACAAAAAGATAAATCCTCCATCCGAAGGGGTTTCCAATGGCGAATTGTGTTCCTTTTTGGATTGCTTTCTATGATAATTTGGTTAGGCATCAAAATTTGCCAAGCTCCACGCTTCTGCAGCGTTCAAAGCCATCTTTTAATCCATTTATTTTTGTAATTCCGAAAAAGGAAGAAAAAATATTCATTTTATTCTAGTTTTTAAACGTTTTAGTTTCGAGGACTCATAGTGTCGGATTGCAGTTCCGACCTTCACTGCATTAATTTGCGGGTTGGGTGGGATCTAGTTTTTTCTTACCTCATGTGACTCATGGGGACGCTCATTCATGAAATGAAGCGTTGGCGACGGAAGTAAGAACCGGTGCAGTCCTTTGTGCTGGTGTCGAATGCCCGCCTTCACTAGGTGGAGTATATTCTTAATTTGTGGTCATCCATTTACCATTGCACTGTCCACTTCGGTGGGTGTTGCTTCGACGATGCCTCAGCAACGTCATGTTTCCGTGAGCGGCTCGTTTATAATTAGTCTTGGGCCCAATTTTTATTATGCTCGTTTCTTAGTAGTGAATATATTGCGAATAGCCCATCGTCATTGTGTTATTCTGCCTGAATTACGTTATGATTGGATGAAACTTTTTGAATTGGTAGTAAACAGTATGAACCCCATAAGAATACTGCAACAGGCTATTTATCCTCAATTATTTTATTGTAGTGATCGAAGGAGTGGTCACCTATGTAACTCTTTCGTCCTAGTTGGCAAGTATTGCCCTGTAAGCATAGATCAGCGCATAAAGAGTACTTGATCGACGGAACTTCTTTAATTTCACTTCTCTGCCAATAATTTCAGCTGAATATAGTGTTAGCTATGAGTGAAAACAACTGAACTTAGGTATTTTAAAATATGGGAAGATTGTACAAGAGGAAATCAGATAGCAATGAGTTATGTAATCGTTATGTTGGATGTTCGCATTGGTTTCATCCCCATCAAAAACGTCGTTTTTTTTTTCATGGCTATGAAGTTGGCTATGAAAACTTCAACAAAAGTGCAAGTCCGGACGGTGGCAAGAGAAGGGAAAAAGGACCTAAATTCCTCTCTTTAGTTTATGTGCGAAAACAACTATTTTTTTTTTTGGAAAAGCAGTATTTGGCCAACGTATTTTCTCTCTTATTTATCGCAGAGGTTATTTCATGCACATCGTGCTGTTCTTTATGTGCTTAACAAATATGTGCATTCAACAATAAAAACAATCAGTGAATGTGCTGAGAAAATATGTGCTTCAATAAACAAACACGCAAAATGCAAATATATGTAATAAAATCATGAACGCTTTCATATAAGAATTAAAAGGAAATTTTTCTCAGCAAAATGAAAAGAAGTCAACGATTTTTTAATGTAAAAACAGATGGGCAATAACCCGCTTTTACATACGAAAAGGGAAGTAAGTTTTGCAAAATTGAACTCTCACAAAATTGCACAATTTTTCTCTGTGAGAATTATCGTCTGTCTTAGCCTCATCGGTCAGCCTCTAATAGTGTTATGTCAATTCCAACAAAGCTGAATTCGCCAAAGGCTAGTGTCGATAAGCGAATGAACATTAACTGGTGAAGATCTTCCAATTGGCTCGTTCATGTTTGTCCATAAAGTATTAGTTTGACTAATGGAAGAAGGCGTTATACTCAGCAACTTCCGTTTAACTTTAAAAATAGTTCACTAAAAGTCATATCACTGAAAGCCTAAATCCAGTAAGCATCTGAGTGGATGCTATGACAACATAGTCTAGTCTCAGTGCTTTCCAATCCCACTAAGAGATTTGGGTCGGATTCTCGGAAATGTTTTTAAGGCGTTGATTTCATCCATTCTTCGCTGATATCACCTTTCAAAATAATAAAGTGCTCCATTCTGCGTGACTTTGAGGGTAAATCACACCGGTCTGAATAACATGGAAAACAGCTTAGTTGAGGTTCACTACTTACTTCTTTCACTATTTCCAATATGAGAAAATTCCGCCCATAGAAATAATTCGAACCAAATCATTATGTCTCCAAAGGGTTACTTTTAAAACTGCACTGTTGGAATATTGAGTATTTCAAACCATCAGGCACAGTTTTTCCACATCAAAACGGATTAATGGCAACTGAACCTTTATGAATCGCTTTTACAAATTTGCGTTCAAAAGCATGCTGTCGCAACGTCATACCTGCGGCTATCTTACATCTTAGCACAACTGTTTGTATGTCAGTAGTTTCAACCCCGCAACCATAAAAGTTGGAATTACTAAATTTGACGAGTATAGGGCACTGCTGTTTGCAAAATTAGCGGAAAAACGTGGATAATTGGTAAAGTTCTCGTTCTCGTTACAGGCGTTTAAACAGGGAAAATACTTGCAGGGGTTTTTCTGATCGGTTGGCTTCATTCTGCAAAGGTCAAATTATAGAAAAACGCAATTTTTATAGAATGTTTGTGTGATTTTTTGAGTTAATTAACATTTGAAAGCATTATTTTGCACATTTAACATTTGAAACTAGCTAGACACGTAGATCACATTAATCAAACTATCAAAATCATGTTGCAAACTGCAAGCTTTTCATTTCTAGATTGGCAGTGAGGTGAAGAAGATACGTCTCCTTCCAAGTTTTTTTATGACGGCGACGATAGCTCTCTCTCATAAAAAATCTATTTATATGAAGAAATTATAGTGTGCCATTAAAATTTCACGAATCTGTACATCGCTGATTATGAAATTAAATCACTGAGCAGGCTTTGTTTTCCAGTTACCTAAGATCCTCATTTATCAGCTCACCTCAAACACATCTACGTCGACTTTCAGAAGCTGCAAACGATATAAGCCTCTCCTCCTGGGATATCGGTCGACTTTGAAACGCTGCAAAAGCCATAAGCCTTGGGCTTGCAAGCTAGCTATGTGGCTGTAAGCAACAGAATTGATTTCAAGATATGTCTGCCCATAGTTCTGAGTAGTCGTTATTAGCAAGGCGTTAACAACACAAAGGAAACAAATTTTGCGTGGGTCTTTTCTCAGAAACATCTGCATACGGCAACTTGACCAAGTCGTTTCATGTTGACATTAATTTGCAAGGCGGAACTTCTTAGTTCCCTGCAGCGATATATTTATGCCAGTCACTGCTGGTAGCCACATCTGCCTTTAGATATTCTTTACACACTCTTTTATATTCAACCATCCAGCAATAATTTCGGCCGCTTTATCTTGTCAGTATATAAATGCATTCATCTCTATCGTTTTCCCGCTCCATGGTTTTTAAAGTGAAACCAAAGAACAACGCAATCTTTCCACAATGGTAAAGCTATTCGGTTGATTGAAATTCTACAGCACTCAAAGGTGCACATTACCGTACTATTGCAACTGCCACAGAGCAACAAAAACGATTCTACTTAATTCTATTCGTTTGATGTCAGCGAATCTTCTCAGCTATTTTATATTCATTTGTCATTAGGATAAACCAAAAAAACTATTTAAAGTGCTTCTTTTTTTTTCTCTCACACAGTTCTACCTTGATTTCTCTTGTTTGGATTGCCACGATTTAAAATATCAAATTTTAATATGTCGTCTGTGAATTTATCAAATTCAATCATCGCTGACTAGTTATATGACTTTTCATCTATTTTTATTGATTTCTTCAACGTTTTCACTCATAGAAATTTTTCCTCAACAAATGTTTTCCCACTGCAATCTGTCTAGACAGATTTTCGCACTTTTTCACCGAAGTACCATTCAGATGAAAAGGTTTAAAATGCGGTCACGATAACTGATCAACGCTAAAGACACTTCTTCGGTACTGCAGAGTATTCTAAGTGTTGTAACTCTGTATGTGAAGTGAGTACTGCAACCTTTATTCTTCAACCGACCGTAAAACTTTTTTCTAGCCTAACATGCTCAGTGGCGACATCTTGAGCTTACAAATTTCGACACGAAGAAAGAAGTATTGAAGCCGCACTCTCGAATATATTTTATTCGAATGTAATGGTAAAGTGTAGTCAATTGCTGAAATAGTATGCAAAGGCTGCAGACTTGCGAAGGTGTGTTTTGGGAAACTGATGAAAGTTGACACGCAGTGTAGTTTATGTACTAAATGTTAGACGAAGGGCATATTTAGAACAGCATTGTTCTTATTTGACGAGAGCTCGTGAGCATGAAATCACTATGCGGGAAACTTCCGCTTTCGTTTTTCGTAAATTACCGAATGTGCCTACGTTGCTGCTTAAAAATGAGGGAATTGATAAGTAATTCACTCACTTAGAATATAATTAACCCTTGTAAGTCACTGCATGGATTTTAACGAGAATTTGCGAATGTATACATCGCCTAATTTGATCAGACTGTCATCGTAATCCATCTTTCATACAGCGTTTCCACTGCTAATTTGCATATTGCCGCATCGCCGCACGCATGTTTCATTCCTTGTTCTGTGATTGTCCTTCTGCATGCGAGAAATTAATTAGTACCTTTGATTTACATATAGACTTGTTAAGTGTACAATTTGCACTCAATTGTTTTTACGAACGCTGCTGATTTTCTTTACCGGCCATTATCAGCCGCACTTCACTGACGCAAAACGTTTCAGTAATGGACGAAATCGTCCAATCTCTCTGTAGTATAAAAGGAACTTCGATGTAATATACTGTAGTATTCGAAAAAATTGAATTAGAAAAAGTGTCTATACGAGCTGAGTGGAAATCATCAGAATTTCAGATGTGCGGAGATTTCGAGAACCATAATGCTTTTAATTATGCGTTATCATTTTATGCAGTTTCTCATATCTCTCTCCATATTTCCATTAATTTCATTTGAAGACTCCTTATTCACCTAACATTATTCGTCTTTCTAGCATTGTTATTATTTATTACATATATTCTTTTTTGACGTTTGTTAAATAATGTCGATTTTTTCAAAAATTTGTTTCTTCTTTCAGCTAAAGAATTTTCTCTTTTTTTATTGTTTGTGGCCGTTCTATGATTTTCTGTCAAGAGCATTTTTAATGTGTTGCCGTTGACATAATGCCACCAAACGGTGATGGAATATTGGTCGACTTATAAGCGATTGGTCTATGTTTAAAGAATGAGGTTTCATTTCTTGGCTGGTATTAGTACGATAAACGGGGATATAAATGATGAAAATATGAAGTGTTCTCATCCTGTCTACAGTCAGCCTGGTCGCATCAATGTTCATTGCAGTGATATATGCATAATTTAAATAAAATGTGATATTCATGGCTGCGTAAATTAAAAGTATTAATTTGAATCTTGCAACTAAGGAAAGTTGACTTTTCAGATACGTTCGCTATTAACGTTAGCCTTCGGAGAGCGTTGTAAATCCTCTATTAACAGAAAGCAGTGAGCAAGTTGTACTTGAGAAGTGCAACGATCGTAATGTGGCAACAGATTATTTTTCTTCTATTCGTTATTTTATTGATAATACCAAGTTGTGGATCGTTACCAGTAGAAAAGTGAGTTTCTCTTTCGTTTTATTTTGTTTTCCTGTATTTTGTTCAGTTTTATAATATTATATCACATTATATTTCACTTAATTTTATTCCGCTTCATTTTATTTTTCTTCAATTTTTATTTTATTTTGCTTGTTCTCATTTGTTTTTTATCTGTCGAATTCTTTCTTCACTTCTCTTTTTGACAAAAAAAGTCTCCAGATATCACAGGCAGCAAATACATGAGAAACATGGCTAGGTTAAAAAGAAACGGTTAGATGTAAATCTCTATTTCATTGCTCCCATCAACATTTCATCCTCGAAGAACAACTGTGCTCTGGTTGATAGTTAACCTGAGAACGAAACCACATTTGGAGACACCTGAATAAATTTTGCTTTCAACAAACACTCGAGAAAGACACTTTTTGAAGATCCAAAAACCCCGACGCTGAAACTGTTACTGCGCCATCTAACCGAATCACATCGGTGGTTGTTTTGAAGCAAACACCTCGCTCACAGTGTCGCTGTGTGCTAGCCACTATAGCTTCCCTTTCTGAGCTTTACATTAATAATACAAATTCTGAATCTTCCAGTAACTGAAAACTTCAAATCGGTTGCGAAATGGTTCACACCCCTAGTTCTCCACAACTAGACGTCCATTAAGTTGTCTCTGTTTTCCTCATTGGTCTACTTTTGCACTACTGTTCTTGAAAGAGGATTTCGCAAAACTCTAACCAATTGAATCATGAATCTTAAACCTTAGGGGAGCCTAAAGTCGCGGATGTAGAATACCTTCAGTCATAGATGCCAAATAGATCGAGTCCATAGTGCAGCAAAGTGGAATCGGAAGGATTTAAATCGCGGTCGAATGTGAAAATGTGTATTATGGAACACGTTGTGGAAATTGCGAGTATTAAAATTTAAAGACTTGCTGCTATCACTGAGGAGTGAATTAGAAACCGGAAGTGTGATTACTGCAAGCATCAATTTGTGCTCGAAAATTTTTGTGTCATTTTTCACAGAACCCATTACTTGTCGATGAGAAGAGAGAAAAATTCATAGTGTAACCCCGATGAGAAACGATTACTTTAAGCACTTGAGCACTACTATGTGCAACCAATGAAATTTTATTCATCTTTTGAACTTGTATGTTTTTTTTTGAATAATTAAAACATTTAACAAGCTTCACGCGTAAGCTGCACAAGTTGATGAAGTGTAATAGAAGATTGTTTTAACCGTGAAGACAAAAATAATACTGTATAATTCAATTCAATCTTTGACTACTAAGAAATTGTAAATAATGCTGCGTTGGCAAACGTGAACCTGATTTCATCTTATTGCTGTGTTTAGTTCTTTTTTGTCCTTCCAAAGAAATTGAATCATCTAAAAATATTGTTAACCCTTCTTCGGCTCAAATGTCATACAGCAATAACCGTTTATTGATATTATTAGGATTATACTGAAAAGAAACTATTTCAATCAACTGCGTATAGATCCGATGCAAATACGTTGAGATAGTTAAGAGGAGAGTGAAGAGAGGCCAAACAGATAAAGAAAAAATAATGGAAATAATTTAATAAGTGTCACCTGACTAGATAAGAAATCAGACAACATTATTTGTTGAAAACTCGTGAATGCTGCGGGCAGTGATGCATTTAGGGAGGCAGATGGCGGCGAAATCAGTGGGAAGGCCCAAGAAATAATCACCTAATGAGACAGCGTACCAGTGTTTTTGGTGGGAATCGAGAGTTTCAATCCGCGTGCATCGAAAAAAACCGCTTAATGCACAAATTTATGGGGTAGAAGAATCGAAATGTTCAGCAAATACAACGTATTTGCAGATACAAGATTCGAAAAGGAGGACGCATCGACCGTATGCACAGAAGAATGTTACATAAATGGCGAAAGGCATACATGAAGAGAGATCATAACAGGTATGTGTGCTTCAGGTTCCATCCCAATTTCAAAACCACCGTAGGCTTTCTTACGTACCGTAATCCCGGGGTTATAACTTCCTGGATTTGAAGGACAGATTCGCTCGAGAGGGTGCTCCTTAAAAAATTTATTATTCCCTTCCAAAGATTAGGCAGCTAGATTTATTCGGACAGATTAAAAAAAAATTTATTAGGTCAGAGTCGAGGATGAGAATGTTCATTAGTTGTGATACTGCATATTTCTAGCAGTTTTCTTGCAACCGAAGAACACAATGCCATGATAGTGGGGGAAGTCTCGTTTTTGGACGATGCCTAGGCAAGCATTATAGGCTTGCATAATACTTTATGGACGAAGCATGAGCTCAAAACCATAGGCGGCATGCAAAAATATCTATGCGCCGAATTTCCTCGAATAGAAGATGTCAGGCAAAAAGGTCTCGAACAGAAACCCCTTATGAACATAAAATTTTTCCCTCGAGATTTGAAAACATTGAAAGACCGTGGCCATCTGTTCAACGAGGTACAATACAAGTCGCATATGGCGGCGCAAATTTGGTGACCCATTTGAGAGATTCGGAGTGTCAGTTGTGTAAACGTATTTGATCTTCTTACTATATTCGGGGTCCTCGAGGCAGATTTTTGAAAGAATGGGAGTTGAGCCAAAGGTCACAAAACTGAGCCACTCTTCGTTGATGGATTGAATAAGTGAGGTGGAACGGAAGAGGCGGAAATTGTGATTTAATGAGTGTTTTTAGAGCGTCGAATGATGATTCCGATGGCATTTTTCCGTTGGATCACGTTCTCGACAAAATGGACTCTTTTATACGACCACGATTTGGATAGCTGCATGCGAAGGGAAATTTCTCATAAAAAATATCGTATTTCTCCTAACACAGCCCATTGTTCTTAAAAAAAAAAAAAAGAAAAAGAAACTAAAAAATCTCTTGTTTGCGAAATCTTTAACTTACGAGGGATGTATTATTTACATATGAAAAAAAAACAAATTTGGCATATTTAAACCTTATATATGTTATCACCGATCAGAATGAAATACGATAGTTGGTTGAAATGCGGTATTTTTGCACGGGTATTTCGGAGCGGTTGATCTGTTACGTGGTGCTGCATTTGTGCTTTCATCTGTGCTCTCAAGTGTTTTTGTTTCCCTTCTCTTACAGTTTTTTCATCACTTCCTTTGCAAGAGCTCATATACGATTTACCTATTCAAAAAAGCCTATCCTCATCCCTATCGTAATCAGCTGAAATCCATTATGATTTTAGCTTTTACTTTTAACTTTCTAATAGTTCCAATAGTCTAATAAAACTCAAAACTCAAAAACATCCAACATATAGTCTAATAGTCATATGAAAACATTTGTGGCTAAAGTTTTACTGAAATTAATCGGCAAAACTTGCAACGGCTATGCTTAAAGCGTTTCCTGTCGCTGAAAGAAAAATCGAAATAAGATTTATAAGTGGTTCTTCTCTTCGTTAAACAGTGCTTTCATTGTTCACTTATCAAAAATCACTTAGTGACATTGTGACGATACACTTCCTTTGTATGCGCCCCGTTCTATGCCACTCAAATTTATGAGATCGGAACACTGATCATAATTTGAACGCTGTTTTAGGCTTAGATGAATATTGGGGAACGTGAGATGCAATGAGTAATTCAGCAATTTATGAACTATTTTGTAGTACTGTTCCAATTCTTCCCTTTTTTACATCTCTAGTGAGGCAAAATTGACACATTAAAATTGCATCTTATATACATCCATAAGCAGTTTTGATTGGTTTTTCGATTAAAACATATGCCCGAAGTCTTTAAGAATATTGATGATTTTGTGTAGTGTTTATTACGTATAGCTGTGGTTGCTGCATATTTTCTATGCTCGGAATCATGCAGTACTGGCAATTTTTCTTTATTTTAATCGTTTCAATCGATTAATCTATTGCATTTCTATACCGTATTGAACTCTTCAAGAAAATTATTTGAACA
Source organism: Baylisascaris procyonis (assembly GCA_037389465.1). Taxonomy (NCBI): domain Eukaryota; kingdom Metazoa; phylum Nematoda; class Chromadorea; order Rhabditida; family Ascarididae; genus Baylisascaris; species Baylisascaris procyonis. Next base: position 1,955,432 of record JAZARR010000059.1, read on the forward strand.
ATTCGCGAAACAAATCGCTGACAGTCGGTCACCTAAATATTGTTCAAAAATATTATGCCACTTTCTGATGTGAACTGTTTAATGTCAGCCATATTGTTTTAGTCGACTTTAGTAGACTTTTTGTAAGTTTTTGATCGCTATTCGAGCAGCGTTAAGTAATTTAGCTTTCCAAATGTTGAAAGCCGCAGAGCTGCTTTAACTCATTAATGTTGACGAGTCGTTGGCGACGATTATTGTTGTTGTCCTTGAATCTCAAAAAGCGTTATCTCTCTATTCTCGATGTCGCTCATTTCTTGTTCCGCTTTTTTTGACGACGTCGCGTCACTGTGCTTTAAGCATTTCTTCATTCACACCCGCCTTTGTTTGCTAATATATTGCATTACTTGCTGTATGGGATAAATATGTTCGTTGTTGAATCGATCAGGATTTATCCATAGCCGCAGTCATGAGTACTACGAAGACAAAGCTTGTTCGATCCAATCTGATGCTGTAATGATGCAACCTCTCCGTGAGCACTTTCGCGAAGGAAGAAGGGAGGTAGGAAAGCTGGATGGAAAGGGAGTTCTTTATTGTTGTAATGTGGTGTTTTAATAAACTTTAACGCGGTAATCCTTTCAAACCCCTTCCTGTCTTTCCCATATCCGCGAAAATTTTCCATACACAATCATGATAGGTGTAACGTTGCTAACCGCAATTCTACGGGCATTCATCCATCTGAATGGCAGCTAAAAACCCTCTGAAGAAACGAGTTTGATAGCTGCTAACAGTGCTTTGCGCTCACATTGGTGGTGCTAGGACCGGTTCTGTACTCGGATGGGATTCATGCGTTAAAAGAGAAGGAAGAAAGGTGGAAAAAGAGGGTGGGAGAGATAAACGCACAGGGGAAAGGTGGAGAGCGAGATTGGACGTCTTCATGTGCAATGCTTCAAGTGCCCGGCAGTTGATTAAATCAGTGTTTCAGATCAATCACAAGAACAATACCCAACTTCAAAACAATGCTTTGAAGAAAATCTCAATAACTGAAACGTTGCAAGTAAAATCTCCCCGTTTTTCTTTCACCTGCTCGCATTCTGCATCCTTCTTTCTCGTTCTCTTTTTTGTCTCGTGAACATTTCTGCAAGTAAACTGCTAAGGAAACGAATCGTTCTGGAGAGTGGAGGGGGTGGGGACGGGTTGAGTAAAGATTGTCTAGTCAAAATGTCAATAAGAGATAGGTGCTTCAAATGAGGATCGACTTTAATCAAAGGTAACTTTCCAAAAGGCCAAAACATTGCTTGCATGTACCTTATTTGAGCGCACTACACATATGAAGCGAAGTATTTCAAAATGAACTCTGTACACTCAGCTAGAGACGATTTCAGTGCAACTGAAAAGAAATACTGAATAAATGAAAAAGTGAATGAATGAATAATTAACTGACTAATTGAGTGCATGATGCGTTTACTAGTATGAGCGAATAATAACCTACGCTATTTGCACAAAAACACTGACATATGAATAAAAACTGACTTGAAAATATGGAAATTGAATAGATGATTGAAATAAAGAATGTGATAGGTAATGAATCATAACATGCATGAGGCTTATATAATGCTGAAAGCATGCAAGTTTAAAATCCCTGTAAAGTGATTAGTTCGTTCTCATTTGAACGCGGCATTACAGTTTTGCACTCGCTAACTTTGAACGGCAAAACGCAATCTTCAGTGCTTGATAACTGCGTTTATGAACGAATTTATATAGATATGTCATAACTATATTTTGTATAATTCATAAGGAAGGTTGCAGTTGTTATAGGAAGAGAAAATTTTGCAGCGATCACGTTGCATAAAAACTCATAAAACTCTAAATAATCCGTGAAGGTCGCTTTAGTTATGCGACCTTCAACCATTTTAAAAGGCATTTAACATAGAGGGCCTTAGGCAACTTGCATCTCCTATAGGGATTTCTGGTAAGCATTCGTTGGGCCTTCTTTAGCATGGTGCAATCTCTTTTCGCAGAATGGAATAGGATGATTACTCAACAATTGAATGTGCAAAGCAAACTGCTTATTGAAATGCAAAAAAGTATGTGAAACCGGAGCTAATGAAGCTCAACTTAGATGTATTTCTTGAGAATCGAATTTGTTTCAGCAACGATTCAGCATTCATGTGCGCATCTAGAATCTGTCTTAGAAAGCGGTTAACTATTAGAGTATTAGAGTGGAAAATATTAAATAGAATCCATAAAATCACGCTCATAGGACGCATCCTCAGGTTGCAGACTTGCCTGCAGCATCACAACTGTCCAATTTTTCGATCAGTTCCTCATCAAAGATTAAACAATGCTCCTTCGCAATATTGATGGACTGGATTTTATTGGGGTTTTCATGCCTACTTGACCAATTAATTTGCGATAGAGCGAGCATTATACACAGACGACCGTACAAAAAGTAAATTAAGTATACCTCCAAGGAATACTTTTTATGGGATACTTCTGAGAAATATGCACACTGAAGGATCGCTAAACTAAGCGAATTCCCACTGACTTTACTAATGGTATTTTCTAGAAAACAAATTGAAATCTTGCAAAACGACTGTCTTCGAAATCAGAGCCTTTTTTTTCATCGATCTATCGTGCCAGCACAGTTATTTATATGGGCCATCTTGTTGTTCCATACGTTATTTGAATCAGTTGAGGAAAACATATGATATGGGCATTATAAATTGTTTCTAAGAAATCGCATATAAAATGATAAGTTGAGCAACTTAAATAGCAGGCGGCGGCTGCTCATAAAAGAAGCGGAAAGCCAAAGAAGCTCGCACGAATATGCACCCTTGCTTGCTGCTCATCTCATCAGCCGAATTCATAAATTAAGGACGAGCAGTAGATTCTGCAAATTTCAATACATCTCAACCACTCCGAGTGTCTAAGTAGATCTTCTAAAAAAATTCATTCTTCTAAAAAAGATACTTTTTTTTGTATCCCGATCGGCTTTGAATTTTTAAGATTTTGGAGAGGATGCAAGAAATTTTTTAAAGATTTTGGTTACTTATTTTCTCTAAAGCTGGTAGATCAGCATAAATTATGAAATGCGTCATTCTAGAGTCTATCTATGAAATTAGATGAAGCTACCGGATACACAAACAGACACACACGCACATGCGTAAGTACGCATAAGCACGGTGTTGCCATATAATGCACACTGCAAATGCAAATTGGTGAAAGCGCTTAATAAATCTGTGGAAGTATGTCACAACGCTTGCCAACGCTGTATAGTTCACGAGTTTCAAGCCGCGCTTATTTGAAGACTGCAATTTCCTTTGTTCTAAAAGCGCTTCTTCCACAGAATGTCATCGAAAATATGAACCTAAGAAATTTGTTTGATTAGATTCATGCGCTCTCGTAAGGGATCTTAGAAAAATTTTCAAATTTATAAAGTGTTCAGCATGAAACATTTTGACCCCTGTATCAAAAAGAGCGGCAACCCCAGAGTTTTTCGTGCGTTCGTCTATAAAAATGCTTTCGTCAGGTGTTCCATTTATTCCATTTTTCCAATTCGGAATAAAGAGAGTTGCAGCACTTGCTTATCCCTTCTTTCCGCCTCCCCCCGGTTTCTCCCTTCGTTTCTCAACTTCTATGGCGCTGAATGAAATACTCCTAATATCGCGCTATGCCTAACTAGTTTTGGCACTCCAGTAGGCGCTCTCGAAAAAAACTGGATTGCCTAGTCTCCATGCAAACCTAAAAAAAACTTCGTGATCGTGAATAATTGCAAGAGTTGTAATTTTGAATCATTTTATAATAAGGCCTTCGATGATTGCACCAAATCGCATCACCAGAGAAAAATATTCATTGATTCTCGTTACTCATGTAGACCTTTCTTATCCTTCATACTCAGATGATAAATTCAGGAAGTCACTTGCTTCAAGGACGACCATAATAGGAACGTCTACCTCCAGGGCTGCATCATTTCCATTGAGAGATCGAAATATTTTATGCAGCTAAACCACTCTCGTTGCTTTGCTCAGATCGTTTCAAATGAAAAACGAGCGAGTCAAAATGAAGGAAGTTTTAAAAAAAATCTAGTGGTACTGGGATGTGAACATCCTAAATGTCAATGCTCCAATAAGCTCAGTAAAAGCATTCACAGAGTTTCGAGCACGTAACATCATCCTTGGCTTCATTCACAACAATTAGCATATTCGCATTAATGAAGTAATCCATCATCGATATTTCGTCTTAAAAAATCTAAATGAATTACTAAAAAGCGATTCTAATGACGGTCATCGCAATGTGCTGTATCACTGAGAATTTTATTCGTGGTGGAAATATACGCTTAATAGTGCTGAATATTTCGATCTTTCAAACGTTTTCAGTTACAGAAATTTTTAGCAATTCAGACAGTAATATTTTTTTTGTATTTCATGTGCTAATTTTAAGCCGGTTTCCTAAGCGATCAAAAAGATTTCGAAGAGGAATCAGCAATATTTATGCGAAAAGACACCGAGCGAAACGCCTGTCGATAAGCTTGTATTTGAATTAATATGCTTTATGAAAGTAGTATGATGTGCAGAAAAATCTTCATTAAATTTTGCATAATTGTCTTTCCTCTTTCTCTCTTTTTCTCACAAAAAAAGGCTGCAATTGAATGTGAATAAGGATTTGTTATAATGCTGCAAAACGCTTCGGAAAATGAGCATAACCAATATGTTGTGTTTACAATAAACGCCTATGAGGTTCACTTTGATCAACTAATGAGATGGTAAGAGTAATAATCGCTGCACAAACGAAAGAAATTCGCCTGAGGCTAAACTCCTTATCGAATAAATTTCAATATTCGCATACGAGAAAAACAGCCATCTTAATTATGTTTATTCAGCAATGATATCATTTCGAAGAACTATAAAAGCCGGGTGAAGTTTCATCCCTCCTCACACATTATGTCGTATATCATCGCATGTGGTGAGCATCGCTTCGCTAATGCTACGAAGCGTCATGATGTGGTTGTTGTGCTTTTAAATAATGGGAAATTATTTGTTAGCCTTTTCGAAAACATAATTTCCATCATTCTACAGTTTTGAAAGTAAATTTTCTGCGGTGATATGGCGATAACATGGGAGATTTACTCTTGAAAATTTTTGCACTCAACATTCTTCTATGAAATGAATTTTCCTTAAAGCATCAGTCGCTAAATATCGCAGGCAATTCTGAGCCTCTTTTCTAAATTTTGTTTGCTATGCAATTTGCTCACATAAAATATTCTTATTTTATGTATCTGCGCAAATTTGCATTTGTAAAATAAACTGACGTAATGCCGCGTCTGTCTGTGTGCATAAGTCTGCTTTTCTTTGTCTGTACTGCAATTTCCACTCGAAAATCACAAAAACTAGAGTTACGATTTGATAAGCACAGTGTATCTATGTGACCTTCTGTCCAATCTTTCGCCTTGGTCCACGAATCCGTAAAGTGAGTATAAACATTTAAAATGCCAAGAAAGTTTCCACGTATTTCATAACAGTCGCCTTTTTATTTTTCACCGGTCCAATCGCACATAGATTGGTTTTTCATCTAAAGGTTTATTCTGGAGAGAGGAACAGTTAAAATGAAGTAATATTTTTCAGCATATCTTGCTATTTGTTGGTAATTTATGCAGCTGGTTGGTAGATTGCATACTGTGCTAACTCATTACTCCACTTCCTAATTACAAATATTCAATGTTTGTAATTGTTGTAACAAGTAAGTGCTCATCGATGAGTAAATTGGTCATCAAATTTGATTGCATCAACGAAGATCCTATCAGTTAGCACTCTAGAAAGCCTAACAAATAAAAATCAAATTCAAGTATTTTGAACATTCCAATTCTGCTAAGATAAATGCACTCATAACTACCCTATATTGTTTTGATATCTTTGTCAAGGTGCTCCGCTAATCTATTTCATAGCGCTGCTTAAAAGCTTATTTCATACTATTTCATGATATGTGCGTTTTTGAGCAAAGTAATCGAGCGTTTTTACACTTTCTTTTCATATTGCTTAATCACCAGCGAGGAAAAATGCAATTTATAATCGTATTAATAATGCACTGTTTAAAAAAGAATCTCTTAAAAATCACTAGCTCTTTTCTTTCCTGTGTTTCACTTCGTTCGTGAATGGTAAACGTGGATCGTAAAGAATTCTTCCTCTTGATAGCATAGCCATGAATTTGTGAAATTTAATCGAAATTCGATATTTAAGGGCAGTTCCATCGCTGCAAATTATGCAATTTTTTAAACGATCTAGTCGTTCACAAGTGATGCGACTTCTTAGCGCTATTAAACTTTAAATCAGTCACCTTTACTTCATTGTGTTTCTTAGAAATGGAGCTTTTTTTCCAAGGAATGAGAAGCACATCATACAGCATCACCTGTATAGGTCATCGGAAACCGCTAATGTAGTCCAACAACTGGTTGCATTGCGCAGCAAATCAGACTTTTTTGGAAACTAGCTCGACAGTTCAATTATGGAGGATTCATTCCTTATATGCTAAAAAAGTGGATGCGGAAGTAAAAATTTTTGGGAATTTTTCGCTTTTAACGAATTGAGGAACACCCAGGTAAATAGTAACATTCCTCATCGTTTCGTTTCCTTCTGATAAGATAATTATCAGACAATCTTTTCACTGAAAAGAATTGTGCAGTGATGACGAGTCCACTTTTCACCGCAGTCATTGACCGATGCGTCGAGTCGCAATGACCACTTTGTCTATCCCGCCCCTTTGGATGGTACTGCGCTAGTGTGCAGCCTCGAAAATGGTTTCCTCACCCACACCGCTTTACAGCAGGTCGTTTTCGTTCGCAGAAATGCTGCGCAGCACAATCGTTGGCCTCTTCGCATTTATCGTCGTCGCAGTTATCGCAAGTGCTGAGGACGACGAACAAGTGTGAGTAAATCATCTTCCATTCAATGAAAAACGATAGAGAATCCACAATTGATTAAGGAAAGGTTCCGGTTCTTTGAGTTTCAAAAAACTTCATAACAAAGTGGAAAAAATCGACGTTCGTCGGCAAATATCTTCCGATGACAATAGGGCATCAACGTCGTCAAAATCAGAGCATTAAATGAAGAGAGAGCTTCTAGGAGGGTACTCCGTTGCATATTCCTGTCATTTTATCATTGTTAATGCAGGGCAGAAAAGCGGGCAATGCGCAACGCACTGGTACGATTCGGCAGATCTGGAATGCGGAATGCACTCGTAAGGTAAGTAATCTCTTATTCATAAATATTTGCCTACCTTTATAAAGAGAATGCAAAGTGGAATGGGGTAACAATTTGAACAACGAATAACATTGCAGTGAGATGAAATAGTGCGGTAATTTTGGGCCCCCAGTGCTGTGAAACGAAACGGCGTTGTGATTTTCAGCCTCCCCCCCCCCCCTCGCCCTCCCTCCCTTTCCCGTCCCCCCTCTTCCTTGTTTTTTCCCACAAACATTAATTTGTCGCTGAGTTCGAAAACGATATGCAACAATGAAAAAAATATGCGAGTGTTTGGATGAATCAGAATACTTGTTTTCTTAATTTTGTTTGCAAATTGAACCGATCGACTTTCGCTCTAATTGCGTATCAAATATGACATTCCCAAATGCTCAGTGACAGCAACATTCATTTTAGAAAACAGTAGGAACCGATGGCGAGAAATGCTCAAATCCTTCCAAAATATCGTCAACGCTGCTCTATATTAAGCGAAAATTTGCTAATGCTTTAATGTTGAGATTGCGGAAAATAAACCAAACTTTTTAGCTTTAAACGAATCGAATACAGAAAATTTGGCACAGAAAATTGCTCGCGAAATTCTTGAAAGAATTTGAGTAAGTTGAAGTATAACCGGCTGGAAATGCTGTCTTTGTTGTACTTCAATTTCTTACTCCTTCCCTCACCTTTCTGCCCATCTTTCATAACAATATTACTGCATGATAGTCTATGAAAGTGAACAGTACAGAAAATTCCGCCGAAAAAAGGCAAAATAAATTAAAAGAATTAATGTGATTTTATCGATGAGTATTCATAATTAGTCAGTAAAGTAGTAGCTAGTTTATTCGAAGCAAACCAGCATCACTGCACACTTGCCGATCAATTACAAGTTGGGCGCTAGTCGTTCAGCGTTTGAATGCAATCTAACACAGCCATTACTAGGGCTTTCGTGAAATTTTCTTCGAAATCCAACAGCTGGGTACTCGACGTCCCTCTATAAGTTCAGTAGTTTCGATCGCATCCCGAGTGAGTTCACAGCATAAATGCACTCCTATACGTGCATTCTTATGATTGTTCGTAATGTAATCTCCCACTTCATTGAGAGGACTCAATAAATATCGAAAAAATGTGCCCTATTCTTTATTTCTGATACTCTAGGAAATACTGCGGCGTCATTTAGAAATTATGAATTCAGCTCTTTTCAATTAAAATTCAGCAACTTATTTGAACATTACTTTCATATAATGAAAAATATGCTAAAAATAAAAATATTCGCATTGAAAGGTTCGGTAAGAGAGCGGACGATAACGAATATTCTACATGGGATGAGAAGCGCAATGGAGCACCGCAACCATTCGGTAAGGACATCCTTTACCGTTTTCTTCGCAGTATAAACCCCTCAAATTTGATTAAAGCCAAGGTAGTTGAAAGAGAAAGCATTATTCTCAACAAGCAACTCTTGTTTTCTAAGAGTCTCATCAGCTATTCTGAACTTTGCCTAGTGATTTTAACAACAAATAGAACAATTTATTCCATAGCTGATGTTATGACTCCTCGAACACTAAAAATTAAACAAATATCAAAATTTCAGCATTTCAGCAGTCTACTAAGTCAGAAAAAGTCACAGCGTTGCCTGCGCTATTCATGTATTATTAGGCGGCGGAAAGTGACCATCTAATGAGTGACCATTAGTGAGATATAAAAATATAAAAATTAGAGAATGATGAATTCAAGTCGATAGAAGAAAATCCTTTCAGTTCGCTTCGGACGGTCAGGACGTGTTGACCACATTCACGACATTCTCTCAACCTTACAGAGATTGCAGCTGGCGAATGAGTAAAGAATGCAGATTAACATATGAATGCTTTTCAATAAATTACCGTAATCGTTGAAATAAAGTGTATTTGTGTGCTGCTGCAATGAACGTTATAATTCTTGAAAATGAATGAGTGAATAAAAGTTGCGCTTCGGTTAATTCATTGGACTGAATCGCGTAAATGGTCTAAGCATATCGATATGTGTGCATCATTAACCAAAGATGAAAATATGCGCATCTCTAAGAACTTCAAACTTCCTCCGCTTACCTTATGTTGTTTTCGCTTGGGTGCGCTCAATTTCCCGTCCTCTATATACTAGCGGAAATATTCACAGTAGGCCTTTCTTTATTGTTCAAAACACAGTTCATAAATATTCTTCATAAACACAGTTCATAAATATTCATTGAACAATCGGATCTATGAGTGGCACATATGCAGTGATCGATAAGCTTAAAAACTGTCGTGAAAAACGTGTCATGCGAGAAAGGTGAGGTTGGTGGGGGAAGTGGGAAGGAAGACAAGTAAGTAGGAAAGGAGAGAGAAAGCTGAACGGAATGGGGTGAGGGCAGGTGCTGTTCGTATACTTCTACCACACCAAAACTCCGCGTAATGAGCGCTACTGCCTACTCAGTGGATTCTTCAAAATCGCAAAATCGCTTTGCAAAGCTAAAGTTCTTTCTTAAGTATTAGATGATATCCGTAGTACCGTACCTGAATTTCAAAGCAAGCAGTTTATAACTGCAACATGTATACGGCATTTTTGTTCGACTTGTCGCCATTCAATCGTTTTCCATCCATCAATGCTCATAGCAGTCTCTTGAACTCCCATTGTGCCGCTATATTTCCAAAGAATGTGGTCAATCTGTGGGAAAAGTTTTAAAACCTTATATCCACCAGAAATTTGTGAATGTCCAAGAAGAGCATCAATGCGTGCCCTGCTGACTTTTGATTTATGTTTTTGCGATTGTATGGCAGCAAAGTGTTCTAATTATTGATATATGTGATTCCAAGCGGTGATAACAAAAACAATCTACTTACCTCCCTTCGGTCTCCTTCGTCCACCTCAATGTTGGGGAATTTCAGTTACCACTGTAATCAGTTAGTGAACGCAACCTGTTCTTGAAATGAGATTTGGTAAGGCGAACCCTGGGAAATTCGCAATTTCCGATTTCAACGCCAAGAATCGAATCGTTATATAAAAAATAATTAGTCGCTCAACTGCTTGAATCTGTGAATCTCATTCCCATCAAGGATTGTGCCAAACAAATGGCCCGATTCCAACTTCTCTACAAATTCTGTGAAAATCTATACAAGGAAATAGGCATGCATACACACCAAATGAATCGGAGCTCTAATGTTTTTTATACCGCAAAGCCAAAAAGAATTGTCATTATGAGCATCGCATACGTAAAGATGAGGAAGAACGTTGTAATAGAGTGAACGAAGAGAAATTTTAACACGGAAATGAATATCAATCACAAGCAATCAGGGAAGGAGTTACCTCAGGTACACCTTGGAACAGATTTAAATAAATGAGATAAAAATCATATAGATGAAAAGAAAATAAGGTAAAAGGAAGATTTCCACCGAACGGGCGATAATATTTCGTTTTTTTCAGAGCTGTTATACTAAGAGTAATTTAGTTTACGACTTCTGAATCTTCAGTTGCGTCTCCCAACGAGGGATTACAACGAAAGTTACGTCTTGAAAGCAAGAAGATGTTCAGAGGCAACTATGAGGGATAGCAATAGATAGTAGAGTAACAATACAACTGAAGTCGTGTAAGGGACTAGAACGCTTAATGGACGCATTGCATGATGAAATGTGACGGTGAGCCGGTCTTTTTTCATTTCTGAATAAAGATTATAGGAAATTGACGAATTCATTGCTTATTGCTCCGTTCAAATGTTAGTGACGGATAGCTAACATTCAGAAAATGCTATGAAGAATGGAGAAATAAGAATGAACTATATAAAATAACGCTACGGGTGTCTTGCAACGTACCCAGCAGAAGACCGCTATGAGAGGGGCTACGTACAACCTATGGTCTGTGCGCTGGGTTGGACGGGCTCAGAAGTCCGTCTTGAGGTGCCTCAAAACATGAACTCTGGACTTTCAGATCAGGGCTCTGGTAGTTAGAATAGTTCCAAACCTTGGAAACTGCCAGCGTTAATAAGTGCCATCACGATGCAGCAGGTACCGTCAATGTAACGACATCGCCAAAAACGACTGGCCACTTTTCGCCTATGAACTCAGATAGAGAAATTGTTCCTGATGGAGCTGCGTGGAGAAGGAAATCAGCAAGAAAGGCATCCGAGAATAGGAAGGGAGATGGAAGCCTATAAGCTTGAAGCCGGCAAAGCGAGCGAATCTTCCGACGTGTCCGTGCGGTCGAATATTGAAGTCGAGGCACAGGTTTCCGATCCTATCCTTAGGCTCGCCAGACGCTCGGGAGCTTCCGAGCAATAACCAGCTTACTGAAGTCAAATATCGCAACCTATGGCGATGCAGAAGCCAAGCTAGCTGTCAGAAACAAAAGTAAAAAGGGACCAATTACATGTGATAACCTATTTGTTGCAGCGTTCTTCAAGCAACAGCTTAGATTCTTTTATTCCAAGCAGTTTATGAACGCTCATTATTGCTTACCGTGTTTGTGAGTGTTTATGGGGGAAAGGGGTGAGTTAAAGGTGTGGGGATGGAGAGTATGAGGGAGGGCGTCTGTTTGCTTCCTATCTATTTACTAAATAATAACTGCACTGCGTCGGTTTGGGCAAAATATTTGCACACTCAACTGGGTTCCAGGCGGCCGATCACTGCATTGCAACATCAAATGAACTTGCATTGAACGCAGCTTTAGCGCAAATTCATTCGCGTATATCGCTGGCACACATCCTGTTGAGTGGCAGCTTTACGTCAGGTAAATTTAGGCAAGTGGTCAGTCGTGACAGACCAGCTGGCATGATGCTTGTTTTCGTATTTCACTCAGCTGATCAATCGGCTATAAATATTGGTAAGGAATAATAAAATATGCACATTAGTGCCATCATATTTTAACTGATCAGGTCTTTCTTAGAAACGTAAAATAAAGATCGCATTTCTTTGTGCTCTGACCATTGTGAACAAAACATCCGATCGGTGCAAAATGCAAACATCTGTAAATCCTTCCTACTTTGATAGATCAACATGAAAGACGGTATAGGAGGTGAGCATATGGTTGATGTTAGATTAAGTTCTTTAGCACTGCTTCCAGTCGTCCCCAAGTTGAAATTTCTCAGGAGAGAGACAGACACGCACGCACGACCAGGTATTCCGCCATCATAATTTGTAAAAACCCATAGGGATTCATTTTCAGATGCTGGCGAATTTTAGGTAACCCTATCAGGGCCCTTGCCAATGAAAACTTCCATCATGCAAGTGGGCCCAAAACTTACAAGTGCGGAAGCGTGCAAATAGAAAATGGCACAACATGCGCTTTTTGCAATGCGCTCACATAGTCAACCAGTTTCGTGAGTCACCAACAGATAACAAGATACGCTGAATAATGCCAATATATTCTGAGTTAGCCGCATTTCCGGACAAATCAGCGAAAAAAAAAATCGTTTACCGCAATAAGATTGGTAAAAAATGAAAATGCAATTGCTGTAGAATGCATGCAATTTTTTGCGCTTTTTAAATGTCTATACATTGTGTTGAATCGAAGTTCATGGGTTCGAGTGGAATATTTCATAGGGGACGACGAGCGTGAAATGCAAATATAGAAAGATGTAGCAAAATTTTGTGAGCATTCAGCCTAAATTGATATCAGCTGTCATCATCGTTGATAGGCGACAATGGTTTGATTATCAGTTACAAATTTCCTACTTCTTAGCTTTTCGATTCTCTCCGTTCCGATATCGTAAATGAAGATCCCTCTGGCCTGATCTAATCTACCATAAAATTGTTAATGAACCAATTATGCATAAAAATTGCCAATAAAGTAATTAATGTAAGCAATCGATATCATTCAATAGTATCAGAGTCTCTGTATCTTCCATCGCATATATGTGCACTCGTCAACTCATTCACTCTCCGGTATACTTTCCTTGTTCCGCTATCACTTTTTTACAACGTACTGGAATAAGCATTTTGATTTATCTAATGTTCATTGCATCAGCATTAAAGTTGCGCCCTTTCTTAATCTGTTGCAAGGGTGCGTCGTACAAAGATATTTATGTGATCGGATGAGTAGAGTTTGGATTTTTTTAAAATGGCTGGAGTGGGAGGAGGAGGCAGAGTAAGGGAAAGAGAGAAAGCTAGTGCTCGAATATGTTCATTTTACTGCCTCGAAACTGCTTTTCTTCACCCCTTTATCCTGCAAAAATATCCACAAAATACCACTATGACTGAATTGACTTTCAAACGTCAGTTTACAAGCTTTTTGTAGCGAGTAAGCTTCCTTCATCACCATCACGTAATTGTTCTATTAACCAAACTTTGCATGATGACCACCTAGAACTGCGGAAGTAGAGAGACGTTTGCAATGTAACACTTTTTATCAGTGCAATTCGTCTTGCAATTTTGAATGCAGCACCTAACCGGGTCATCGCTGCACACCTTTGGTGTATGCACGCGAATTGCGTAGACCATTCCAATTTCGTTGCTCTTTAATGACGTGGATGAGCACTTTTCATGTTCAATGGGGAGGTTTTCTTGTGGAAGTATTTGTTGTAATTTATAATATTTGTGGGGTCTCTGCGCTTTTCTTCGTTTATGAGAAGTTTAGATCTATGCTTGAGTGTTGTGCTGATTCGTGTGATGCAATTTCGTGAATTTTTTGCGACTTCACAGGAGTCGCACCTCGCAAAAGATCCAGCTCAAACTCGCTTTCGACTCCAGTCAGGCCGTTGACATTAACTCCATCTGGTTTAATACGTTGCGTTTCAGTTTGTAAGTAGAGTAACGACTATGATTAACCGATCATTATGTGATGATGGGTTTAATCCGGTCGTTGTTCTGTCGCCTCTTGGAAGTGGGGTAGAATTAAACCTAGACTTGCTAAATGATGGGCATGCACTATGACAATAAGTGCTGAAGCGTTGCCTAATGTTTGAGAAGCACCAAACGTGCTGAAACACGATAGCCTAGGCGTAAGATGCAAGCATGAACCAATGCGTTGAATTGGCTTGGTAATATAACCCTCACCTCTTTGACCCAGAGTGTAATCCCGGAGAAAACATACTTGTCTGCTGATGTTAACGAATTAGATCAAACAGGAAAAGAAGTTGAAAAAAATCCGTAATGTCTTTTTTCCCCTCTTGTTTCGTTAAATGCCTCACCAACCAGGTTGGTGACCACTTGCGAGGGAGGTGGGAGGGGGAGGGCAGTGAATGACTGTCGCTTTGCTCGACTTTTCTCATACTGCCTGTTTAGGTGATCGAGGTTGTGATGTCATCAATTTCAGTATTCACTTTGATTGCGAGATGCATTGACACAATATTTTTCTATCTCTTAAACAACGCGGATGTTGCAGCACAGTAGATAACCGACCGCAAATTTGAATAATATTCATCCAGTTTAAGTCACGGGATATTCTTGACATTTCCATACTTAGGATGCTGCCTGTTAATGTTTCTGGAAGTGAAAAACTTGGGTTTAAAAAATGATCAACCACAGTGTTAGACTACCTGGTCGTATCATATTTGTCCAAATCTTTGCGAATTTTTCCCATTTGAAAATGCATATATTGCATCTCTTTTTGCGTTGCGTGGCAGTTTTATGCGCATCAAAAATGTATTGTAGGTCACTGTGACCGTCGTTTTTTCCGAAAAATGCATCTTCTCAAATCATAAGGGTCGAAAAGCGTTTATGATAATCATTTACAACAAAAGTCTTCATTGTTTTTTTCAGAAGTTTTGCTTTTCACTTGTTGAGTGAAAACCACGTTTGTAATTGCTTGCATTTTCCTAAAATTCGCCTTTACTGGCTGCAAATTTGTTTATTCGTTTTCTTTGTGATTGTTTGCGTTGCGTTTATTGTAACTTACAAATAATTGAATTTTGGTAATTTTTTAGTGAAGTGATTTGGGTAACCTTAACTATCCAGACGCTATGAATATATTTCGTTTGGCCGCCGATTCATCACATCTGATAGCAATTCTCATTCTGCTGGCTAAGATGTGGAAAACACGATCATGCGCTGGTTCGTTCTTCATCCAACATTTAGATTCATTTTAATGAACGATACGATAATATAACATTATAAAGATTATGAAATTGTTATTGGAAACCTATCAAAAATGAACCTGCTAATGTTAAACAGATATGCAAATTTGGTTGGCTGACAACTGCCTGAGCAAACTCTTATTGGCTGTGCGAGCTCTAACTAGACGTCCAGCTAAGCTAACTGAAGAGACATCCGGCGCCCTCAGTAATAATTATACATGCAGATAACCGATAAGTGCAAACGCATAAAATGTGTATGCTTGAAGGGCTTTATTGAAGAAATTCACGAAGTATTTTGGGAGCAAATGAAAGCTGGCAAGAATCGATCACATTGTCGAATTGATTTTTCATATCCGACATTCTAAATTTGATGTTTGTCGGCCGTATTCGTAAGCAAATTGCGTTTGCAATTGATCTCAATTTGCGTTATATTTTTGAGCAAATTTTGTTTTTGAGCAGGTTTACTTAAATATCCTCTTGGACACGGGATTTGAGAGAACTAAATTGAGGATCGAAAATGGTGTAACGTTTTGTATCCCTTATTTTCACTTATCTAGCCTAAAAATTGTAATGTCTGTTAATATTACGTGGTGACTTTTCAGTCGTTGCTTAAGTGTGAAAAGCTCTTTGCGACGAGCCATTTCATGGTTCGGACTTGAGGTGAAGATTTTATCTTTCACATACCCTGTCATTCCCCCTATTAACAATCCTGTGACGAGGTGAAGGCCACTTTCTTCATGATCGTATCCGAGTTTTTACCTTTTTAAGCGAATCGAAAGCATTGAATATGTTATTCTCATTCTCGCTCGCTTTTGATGATGAAGCAACACTTTATAACATTTAATACTTCATGAAATATGCATTAATGCAGAGGCAGGTAGTATGTTGACGAAATGAGGCTTCTTTTTCCGACACCGATAGTAGCTCTTTCCAAATTTCACCCCTCACTTCAAAGGGGGAGGCACTGGGGTTTGAAGCCTTTCTCTTTACAATGGTGGGAAAGGAAAATAAAAAGAGGGCCATCGGCCTCCAACTCTTCGCTGTCTGGCCCCTCATATTCTTCTATCTCCTTCCCATATCACTTCGACCCGAAGTCATGACTGCCATCATGCAGCCGGCTGTAAGGGGAACGCAAGTACGATCAGGTTCGACCTAGTGGATAATTTGCTCCAGCACAGAAATGAATCGCATGGGCATTTTCCCTTTGTGCTCCTAATATTTCGAACGTTGTCGTCAAAAGGCCTCCAATTTTTCGTTTGCAGGTATATCAGGGCGCTCTCAAATACTATTTGCGATCGTGTTCACGGCCCGATACTTGGATTTGCTGACTAATTATGTCTCACTTTACAACTCGGTGATGAAGGTCTGAGAACTTTTTTTTCTTAAGTCGTCAAGTTTGGCTGAATGATGCGTTTTAACGCTGTAGAAGCAATTTGATGTTTATAAAGAGTGAATGAGCCTACCTGAGGGTTTGGTGCAGTATGCACTCTTGCATTTGTCTCACTTTACCAACTGTTTCAAAAGTTACCAGTAAGTAATTAAAATGTAGCAAGTGATCTTTTCATATTTTAATTAGCCCAACCGTTCGTTGAGGTTTTCTGCAAAGTTCTTTTTTTGCAACCCAATCCATGAGAGATTCACGCAGATTCTCTTTTGTCGTAAACGTCTATAATTTTCTTCACACTTGATGGATGAATGTGAAATAATAATTTAGGTATCATCGGACCCATTAAATCTCATAGCTGTAGCTGCAGTGGTCCTCAAGTTGTTACTACCAGACATGCAGGCAGATGCAGATAAAAGTTCACTGTCTAAGTAATAAAGTGTTCAAGCATTGTGCGATGATTTTCGAAATAATTGCTTTTTGCTGGGTCGTCAAAGCTGAACATGCAGTAGACTCTATAAATTTAAATTGTTTTGATTTATTGAAAGCGTGCGAAGTAAAGCGAAAGATTTTTTAAAATTATTTATCTGTTCTATTTTTTAAAATTATTTATAAAATTATTTAAATTGTTTGATTTTTTTAAAAGTTTATGTGAACAATAAAGGAAACGCCTTACTTATTTCAATAAAAATGAAGTTTAGAACTGAAAAGTGAAATAACTTTGTTATCATAACTTCTTCGCAACCTATATAACTCGAAACTTTTTTCTCTATTGTGCAGATTGAAATAATAACGCTGAAAAAATAAGCTGGTTACACGTTGAGATCATAAGGAAAGCTGTTTTGAGATACAACTACTAAAAGTATGATAAACCGAAAAAATTTAAGGTTTTCTTCTTGGTCTCATCCTATGGAACAGTGTACCTCATGTGGTGGAAGTTCAGAGCTACTTACGATCGGTGAACATTTGCATTAAATTCTCTTTAACAATTCGATAAGCTTCAAGCATCAAATATCGACTGGTATATTAATGACTTGATGATCGACAAGTTGTGCCGTATTATTTCAAATTCCTACTGTATCCCTTGCACTTTTCTTACAGTTTTTCCATCAGCCCTTTAATTCTGGTTGAATTAGTTCCTTCTCACAAAAAATGAATTTTATTTTATTTTATTTATTTATTTTTTCGCAATGCCGTAGACAGCTCTTCATTTGTTATGTTGATCGATTCCACTTTTCTTGTTCAGGATGAAGTTCAATATTAGAGACTTTTTTCAATGTCGGTTTGAGCTTTAATCTTTTACAGAATCATGCTTAAAATGACCTTAGTCACAATTTTGCTTGTAATATTTTGAAAGAAATGCGGGATAATGTAGCCGAAATCATCTCTTAGATTAGTTGATGAATTCAGGAACCACGATACGTTCCGCGTGGAACTGTTACTGATTCCGGCTGTGGTGATTGCTCTTCTCATCAATCATGAATTTACGGTTATGGAGGTTTGTGCATTTTCAGTCTACTTGCAAATTTGATTTTACTTTGTTATTTTGAATTTATTCGTGACGTTTCTTTTTTTAAACTAGTGCCCTTTTTTCAAACTCCTAAATTTATATTCTAGCGTTAAGGGGCGAGGTTCACTCCTTACGAACACGGCGATATATCAAGGTTTAGGAAGTTTTCTCAGGTATTAAATGTTTCTCCTCCTGCATAATTATATAAAATTCATGCATTAGTGACTTTTAATGTTGCTCATGTCAGTTCAGTAGGATGATCAGTAATTGTTGAGGTATTCAAGAAATTTAGTAGCCATGTTATTCTTTGCAGATGAACTGACATTTTTATAAGTCGCACGCAGATTGCATGCGAAATTTAGAGAACACATCCCCTTGGGTTTAGAAGTAAACTACATCGAACAAAGCCAGTAATATTCAGAAGTTGACAGGTTTATTATTTTTGCTTTTAGATTTGTTCGGTCGTTTAGGGGCGTATTTTCCATTCCAAATCTGGTTGTTCATCAGTATCATTTGTTTCCACCATCTGTAAACGTGTAGTATTCGCACAGATCTGTTGGACGTTTTCGATCTATCTTGAGTCGGTGGCGATTATGCCGCAGTTATTCATGCTGTCACGTACGGGTAGTGCGGAAACAATAACCGCACATTATCTGTTTGCGTTGGGTCTTTATCGCGCGCTCTATATCCTTAACTGGATTTACCGTTACTACACGGAAACCTTCTTCGATCCGATTGCCGTTGTAGCGGGTATACTGCAGACCGTCCTCTATGCCGACTTCTTCTACCTGTACGTCACGAGAGGTGCGCTTTTTTGAATGATTCCTCAGATGAAATGATCGTGACTGAGTGAGATACGTGTCTTGGGCAGCAGCTGTCGAACTACTTTCACGTCGACTAAGTAACCAGTTGTTTAAGCAGTGTTCTTTTTTCGTTTTAAGTCTCGATAGAATTCGTTAGCACAGTGAAAGGATATGCGCAGAAGTGTTCTTATTTCTTCCATTTGAATTCCTCTTGAATGAGTGTGATGCGCTTTCTCCTCTCTGTCAAACCTGCGGATATTCTTATCATATTGTTTAAATGATTCTTGAAAATTTTGTCACTCGTTTTGCGAATTAAAGTGTAAATTTGATGTAGGGCTGACACAATTTGTTTGGTGTACTTTGTTGGCTTAATTTAAGAAAGGAGAAGTGGTAGTGAGGTGGGCGAGTTTCCTGAAAAAATTTAATACAGGGGATGTCATGCTCTTTCTTCTCGCTCTCTCTTTCGAGGTTTAATTGCCGGTACGGAAGTTTTCTTTTTTTTTTTCACCCCCCGCCTTTCCTTCCACCAAAAAAGCAAAGGGCGATGTAGTTCGGTGTCCATCAGGAATGGCTGGCATGCCTTTTATTAGTCAGTGAGCACAATTATAATATTTAGCGATCCCTTATTGCCTTCAACGAGTGTTCCACATGGGCGCGCCTTTAACGATGATCGTGAACCTCTTAGTGGAAGAATAGGTATTTTTAAAAAGCTGTCCTTTAGTGGGCGTATCCTGCTGAAAAAATTTGAACATCGGTCGCACTGTTTACTCTACAGGTCAGTGAATTGAAGAACGATGTGTTTGCTAGTGGCTTTACCTATTGTTGAATGAAGATGGGTTGATGGGAACAACAGGTTCGGTTGGGGCATCGAGTTAATGAGTTAAACATTTGTTCAGGAGGTTCGAAGCAATGGCATTCAAATTATGAACTGTAAACCAAATCAATGCGGAAGAGAGATTATGTGAGTTGAATTTCAGTGATTCGACAACGACGGAACCTCGAGCTTCCTGCGTAGAGAGCAATCTTTGTTGGGACGGGATGGATATTATGGAACGAAAGAGCATAAAAGCGTTGTTTAGTGAATTGCTTAGCACGGCTTTTTTTTGCACGTATTTATTGCTTTTGCACGTCTCGTATATTGTCTTTCTGTTCTCGGTTGATGCTGTGAAACGTCGGAGTTGCAAGAGTTTCCAGCTGAACAGTCTCTTGCTATTGTTCCAGGCATGCTGACAGCGATGCTGCTCTGTCCGACTTCTCGTCAGCACGTTTTCTGGTCGGATGCTGTCCGAATGGCACTCGTTGATGAGGCTAAGAAATCACGCTTGCGTATGGAGTAGACAATCGAAATTTGTCTGCTGAGACTGTGCCCTAATGAATTGCGATCATAGTAGTCCGCTGTTATAATTTTCCAGTTTGTATAAGTAATCATCGAAAGTTGGCTCTATTTCCGCCATGAAAGCTTTTTGACGGATTCTTCGTTTTTCATAATTTAGCACAATCTTCCAGAGGAGGATAGGTGGTCATGATTGATTGTGGCTTAGTGGCTTTTGGGGATTGCACACACCAAAAACTTGATCGGTGATCACCGAATCGTGTTTTGACGATCGGTTGGCAACGAAAGTTTTGTCTATTGCTGATAATGCTTGTCGTATTGAAGCGACGATGCGGGGCAGTAGATCGGCTAAAAACCAGCAATATTTCGATGTGCAATGAATGTGTCGTTTATCTGACGTATTATTGATTCACTTCTTATACTAGTAAGTATTTTGCCACTGTGCACTAGTAGAACTAATGGTCCAGCTGTCCAGTAGACATGATGTGATGCGTTTTGAATTTTATGTTAATGTTGTAACACTATTCGTATGCCACTTTCATTCGCCTTTTTTTAGTGTTTGGTATAATAATAATGCTCCAGAGATTTTGATCTTTAAGAAAAACAACTTCATTAGACAGTTTGTTTCGAATCTGTCCGACATTTTTGATGAGCTTTTATTCCGTCGTAATTGTTCCTTATCGAAGGTAGGCAAGCATTTTTGCTAGATGCAGGCAAGCATTTTTAGATAGGCGCAAATATTGTTTGTTAGCTTTTTGTTTGATCGCTTTTGGGCTGCAGGTCACAAGCAAGCTATCGCTTTGGAAATGGCGGCCGAACAAATGTGTTCAAGTGTCGAGGTTTCATCGTTTTTTCTTTTCACTTGTACAGGAAATTCGATTCGGAGTCGTACCGGAGCCATTGAGCAATACACTGACTCACTAAACGAATTGTTTTATCTGATTCCCTTTGTTCGCTTTATCGTTATGCTTTTACATAAAGGGTGGCTTTTTAATCACGTTATGCACAGGTATCTTTAGAAATGTTGCGAGTGTTCGAGGTAACCGACAGTAATCGTTTTAACTGTGGGGAAGATTATATAAAATTGCGTACATTCATTGTTACAAAATTTGCAGTTTCAGCTGATGCGCGTGGAAACATGCATACAGATATACTGCGCTTTTTCATGTTTGAAAATTCATATTGGCAAATGCAAATTTGTAGAAATTGCATAGAAAATTAAGCATGGGAGGAAAATAAGGAACGTTATTAAGATATGTGAGGCATTTTTGGGAAAGCAGTTGAATGTGTGATGAACGTTAAAAATAGAGTCAGTGCAATTTTACCAACAAAACAGCAATTTCAAACCGAGGCAGTAGTTAAAATGAAAGAATCTCTCAGTAAAGACAAAAGCAGTGGTTGTAAAATCACTTCAAGTGTGTGGTGTGATGCGTGTTCAGTAAAGCTCTCATTCTTTCAACTAGTGCTGTTTGCCTATGAGAGCCCTTGCTGTTTGTGAGGAGAATGGCTGTGTGAAAGCTACAGCAGGGGTTCTGCGCAAAACGACTACTAAATAAAGTTGCGTGTAATACCTATGTTAATGTGTTTCTCTGTTTTTCTCCCTATACGGTTTCGCTCATGTTGATCGACTCCGAGATACGCCGCTGCCAAAGATTCCCTTTTGGTTATGTATCCACCTCCCCCCACTGCGCTTCGAAATAGACGTCTTTAGTGGACTTGATTAGTATGCTGGTTTTAAATGGTTGCCATGGCCATGCTGACCCATTTCCGGGATTGTTTGCTTCGAGTGTGGAGTGGGTGGTTGGTTGTCAGCTGAATGCAGATTGAGGTCGAGTTGGGTCATTAAAGACGAGCGTTCAACTGAATTCAGAATAGCGTCATGCGGAGTGTTGAGTAACGACGAGATATTATTCTATGCTTTTAACTCCTTGGAGGTGTGGTCGTAATCTGAAAAGAAAGTTTATACATTCTTCAAAAGAATCCGCCACTCAGCTTCGGCTCTTGTCTTATGTTCTTTTGTTTTACAGGTAATGCGAAGATTTAGGCCAGCCCAGGATGTGGGTTCAGTGACCTAGGTGCAAAAAAATCTATCATATGGATGAATCTTAGGGGTTGGACATTCTTAAAAATCAGTTTCCCGTCAGGCTTGCGCTAAGTCCTATTTAACTAGCTCATGTAATCTTGGACTGTCCACCGTTTGAAGTAATAGATAGACAGTAAATGAAGCGAATCAGTTTAGCAGATCATAGTATACGGTACACCGCTATAGAATGCTTATGCAGTCATTGCGACTTCTTCCCTGACGATGATTCAGGAAGTTTTATGCTTTCATAAGCAACTGTTAGGTTACTTTCGCCGAAGTTCATGACTAAATTGCGCATTTGCATATCTGATCATTCAGAGAAAAGGTCACTTGGCGTGAGGTTAGTGTACTATGTTAACCCAGCCAGCAATGAAGCGGTCCGCGCGCACGCGTAAGGTTCTTTGCCCATATTTCCATCAATACGTAGATGACGTTTTTTGTGCACATACGTCAACAAAAACGTGCTCTATCGTTTTAGAAAACTGGGTTAGAAAATGCGCATATCTTGCCAGCCGACTGGTAATAAGAGCAATCTTCGCGCCAAGTGGCGGCATACATCATTGACCAAAGAGAGAGGAGTGATCCTCACACTTTTGGGCGAAAACGGCTGCGACCGGAAACTGAACAGTGGCGTTTGAATGAATGCGCCTACTATGCAACAGGCTTAATGGTTTGATCTGATGTCCGTTGAGGCATTTTTATCATATGCCATTAGATGAGAGCTCAGTTCCGAAGTGGTGGGCCAACCGCAGCATATTAATGGGGCCACACACACTAATATTTGAGATGCACAAGTATGGGTCTTGTGAAAACACGTTTTTCAACTTGGCTCCTTATCCCATTAGCTGTCACCTATGTAAAGAAGGAATCCATGTGATTGGCAGTTTTTTGCAGCTGGTGGCGTTGCGGCAATTCATTTCTATATGAACGATACTTTCGCAAACAAACAACGCTATGAATAGCCTAGTGCCAGATAAGTTGTTACTTGATAAACTTGTGGGCGGACGGTCGGGCCATGCGCATCTTAGTACCGTACAAGTGATGATGTGATGTTTTCCGCCAGTGGGCAGTTACACCGTAAATAGACTGATGTCTACTGAACGATGCCATGATACATTTATGCGCGGACAGTTGCGTCGTGAATATTTTGTTGCCACATAAGAACGATTTTGGTACAAGGTGGCAGTTATGACGAGGCTGCTTTAATGCTAGTCAGCTTTATTTCAGTCCGCACAACGCACTTCGTTTTGGTCGAAGCAATTAGTGGACGAATTCTTGGCCTCAGTACTGTGCGCAAAATGACGCTATGAGGAAATCGCATTACAAACAACTGCGTTAAACTGCGGACGCTTCAGGAAGTCTTTGCAACACCAACAACTATTAAGGCATTTGCGTGCACGGCCGACATCTGCTGCAATATGTAAATCCCGGAGGACTCAAGTATCCATGGAAGAAACACCCAACTGCGCTATTGTTTGCACTTCGGCGCACCCATCTGCATCGTAAACGTCAGTCAGCGCACGTTTCTAAATCGTAGCGCTTCTACAGCTACATGGTTCTGACGATCATAACACCTCATAGATACGTCATGGCGTCAATTGTTGCGATTATGTAGTAACTCATATATTCCCTTGATTAATATGCGGCTCAATTGTAGCGCAACTGGAGCAGCTAATCTCTTGGGGCAACGAAACTGCATCGTAATTGTCTTTCGCGCGGCCATGCAGCATTTCGAAGACGGCAGTGTCATGACCAGCGTCAAAAGGTACCTGATGATCAAAGAAACAGGAAGCTGCACACTTTTCATTCGAAAAACGTAGCATTATGGAATGAGCCAATGGTGCTAGTGCTAGTATTCCTACTCCAAAGCAGAAGCTCGATGTTCCTGCTGAACCACCGAGTTTCTGTTCTGTGACGTGAAATTGACTCAGCGAGTTTCTCTTCGGTAGGAACCATGTTGGCCTTTACAGCTTTGACTCAACTTCCGGATTCCGCCTTGTTGCTTAAGAGTATGCTTCTCACTCTTTTCGTTTGTTCATGTCAGTTTTTCGCACTAGCAGAAAAGCGCTGTTCGTTCGCAGTCGAGAAACTTTACGCCTTAACGAATTTTTTATGATTAGAGAGGTTATATGCGTTTTTTGAGCATTTGACTGCCCACATGACAGAAAAGCCCAAATTTTTGCTTATCTAATTATCACGTTGGGATTCTAATTAGACGATCTTTTTTGTGCGGAGCTTTGAGTAGAACTATTAGTGTCATGAATGTGGCTGTATCTAAATTCCTAAATATAAAATGAAATGATCTTTGGGTAAGTTGGATTTCTCATTTTGCTTAATACGATAACTTCTGCACTTTTTCAGTACAAATTTCGGAAAAAGTAAAATACGTCTCATAGTGAGCGGTGTTTATTTGCAAAGCACATTTCTTATACCATTCAACGGATCACTTTTCTTGTCTTCTGTCGAGCCTTCCAAACATGGGAATATCTTTGACAGCGTCCATTCTCACCTCAAACATTTCAGTCATTACCATAAAGGTTCAAATAGAGTCGTTGTGCTATTACTCTAGAGGAATTTTAAGAAGAGATTTACTGAGGATGGGTGCTTTTTTCGAGTCAAAATGCTTTTTGATTATAGAAATTTTATTAAGCCAGAGTAACACTGCGGAACGTTTAAAACGCTTGAAAACGACTCATTTTGATGCGCTGCTGCATACTTGCGGCTGCCAATACACACAATGCTGGCTTTGCGTCTGTGTACACGTACACGTGGTATGTCCCTCTGTCTGCTCAAGTCTCAACTCAGTAACGACTGAACCAGTAGTTTTGAAATTTGAATTGTATAACTAAACAACTTACTGAAGGTCGTCATATCCATTACTTAGTTTTACTGTATCATTCTCTCATTTCAAACACTACAGAAACTGTAAATAGAAATACTAAAAGATGCGGTGTTGATAGTGGTGGAGGATTTGCCTAAGTTGATTGGAAAAAGTGGAGAGCTTTGACTACCCAATTACCTCCAACTGTGGCCTTCCCCTGCTTGCGTTTGTTTCAACACTTTCTGAAATTGCTCTCTTCTGGAAAAAGGATACCATTTCCTTCAATTCTCTTCACCAATTAATAAATTCACCCAGTTTTTTTCAAAACTCAGATCCACGGATGGCTGGCATTCGGATCGGAAGATGTTAGACGGTCTTAAATTCCCGGCTTAAATTTGCGCTCGGAAAATAGCAGATGGCTTTGACTATACAATGGAAAAAAGTTTTCAGCAACTATTGGCAGAGTTAAATTTTCAGGTTGCAGTGCGCTGAACGCTTGGTCATGCAAAGACTTTGAGAAGTTTCGTGAACGACAAGGATGATGAACTGGCAGTGGATACTTTTATTAATGCGTTACAGACCGCTTTAAATGAGGAAATATTTGCCTGCTTACTTGCCTGGCCAAGTAGGTAGTCGTCGGTTAAATGATTGCACCTTAGAGGAGTCCTATTTTCACCACCTTATGCAAATGTTTTGTCAAAATGTGTTTCATATACACACGCAACTTTTTCCTGGCAAGAAAGTAGTAGTAAAGATATAGCCTTTTTTTTTGAAAATGAAAAACTAGACTTCCAAAGGCCGAAGTACACAGTTTACCGAGCGATAGTAACAATTTTAGTTTGCCGGTTGCAACTGAAATTTGGTTTTACCGATGCCCTCGGTTTGTGAACTTTCCTGAAGTGCACTCGGTTTCAGCCGACTTCCGAATGATCTAAAAGTTTTCGGTCGGCTGCCGACCGAAAGCGATTTTGGTCAGTTATTATCACAGATTTTAATCTTCCTGAGGCGGTCGAAGTAATGAGTGCTTACAACAATTCGTAATAAAACAAGTGAATTTGGGATGTCTTTCTCTCATTAGTCAAATCGTTCACGGAACTTTTTAAAACTATTGCATTTTTGGGCATTCAGTGCACTGCACCCCTAAAATGAAATTCTGCCGATGGTTACTGAAAACTTCTTCCGGCGGGAATTCAAAGCCGTCTAATATTTCCCGAGCGCAGACTTGAGCTGGAAATTTGAAAACGTTGACACTTTTTGATATTCTGTGTCCCAGCACCCGAGAAAGGCGAAGCTTACAAAATGTCCGACTAAAACGCTTTTTGGTCAAAACTTTTTGCGTTGATAAAACTATTGCAAACAGTTCAGCTGTATAGTTCGACATCGCTTCGAAAAAGAGCTCACAATTGTGCTATAAAGGTGGAAAAGTCTCGATAAGTTCTGAATTTGCACTCATGAACTTCCACACTGGAAATGCGATCGGAAGGCATTGGAAGAGTGGCCGAAATGGATGGAGAAAAGCGGAGGGAGACTGGAAGGGCCAGCAAAATGCGATTTTCACAATATGGTAGCATGTTGTACAAATTTACATACTCATGCTCGTTTATTTGCAATTCAACCATAGTTGGTTCAGCCCAATAAGGCAACATTTTCACAAACAAACCGCGAGTGCAAGGAAGACTTTGAAGGTAATACACGCGAACACAAACATTCAGTTGCGCACACTTCGCATTTCCCAACTTTTCAACGCTGTCGAACTCAGCTACATTTTCACGAAATTTTTTTCACAATTTTCTCAGCTTTTTTCGACACTACTCTTCTCTTTCTATTCTTTTTTTCGACTCTCTTCATATGTCTTCTTTTTTTCCATCTTTTCTACCTCTCTTGTTCAATGTTTTCCGTTCTTGTTTCCAATATGATTGTTCATGAAAGCATATTCAAAATTTTCCTCATATTTCCATGGGTCTGATTTTGGCTTTCATAACTTACCAACAAAACAAATGAGTCTAGAATCGCATAGTTTAGCGACTTCATCAAAACTGCTTTAATAAAAGGCTCAATTTGGGGAAGAATAGAAGTCTTAACTCTTGCCAGGAAGTTGATGCCTAGACCGTTACTTTCCGATTTCCTTCTTGAATGGCTAGACGCTGATCGACTTCTTTTGCTAATATCTGTAACATATACTGTACAGTACCAATATATAGCAGTAACTATAACGTAAACTCCAACATACGCCAATAAGGAGCATTGAGACTGTTAAAAACCTATCGAGAGTGAATTATAAACAAGGTTGTTGAAAGAAAGGTAATCTATACATCCAAGACCGAACGAAATGTTAGGAAGATGATACACATGTGGATCTTCGCAAAATCATTTCTGGAGGCTTTTTGTAAAGGCACAAAGAGACATATTTCGGCATATTAAACTTATATCGACTAACAACAATAATTGTTTGCAGCATGTAGCTACTAATGCACTTGATTGCTTAGCGTTGCGATATCGTGGTTATGCTGCTCATTTGGAAGTTCAGAACTTCTCGAGTTACCTGTCTCTTCTCGAATAATGCAGTTCTTGGCCTTGCTCTTTGATCGGCTTATTCGATCTTTCTCAAAATCTGCATCATCGCTTCTTGTTTTGGACGTCCCATGGCTGAGCCAATAAATAACACGATTCATACCGTGCTCATGTTCGGTCAGCTCAAATTTACCGTCTTCTGTAACCAACCGAATGAAAGCCACCTTTATTGTCATCGTTTGACTGTTCAGTGGCTGAAGCATTCGTTTTCTTGGGAAATGGCAAATTCATTGATGCCTAAGAGTTTCGAAGTAAGCGAAGAAGGCTAAGTAGTTGCTCACCGCATTCCGCGCCGCCTTCATTTGCCTTGCAAACGTGGCGTAATCACTAACAGAAATGCTCAACGCTTTTAAAAGTTCGAATTATTGCGGAACCCTGTTTCGTTTTGAAAGATTCTCATGTTTTACCCCTAGCAGGCATATGTATTTTAAGAGATCTGATTTTTCGTCAAAAATCGCTGAAGAGAAATCGATTTCTTTAGGCAGCCGTAGAAAAGCGAATTTTTTAAACGAAAATTTGTTCTTCATAAAGGATAAAATGAGGTTTTATTTTGGCTAGGAACAAACTGAGACCTGCTGCATTAGATCGTAAGTCGTAGTAATGAGTTTCTGGATTATTAGAAATGCCACAAGACGCGAGCTGCTTCTCAAACGACAACCGAAACAGGTCCGACTCCGAGAGATCTAGCGGATGATCGTTGGCATGTAATAATGACGATTCAGCAACATTCTCACGTATAAGCCTATCGAAATTCTCTTGAAATTCATACCACCTGCAAATAAGTGAACAATTTACTCGAACGGCGCACATTTAAGGATGTTGTATTGTTCAACCTACCGATCTATTTGGCTCTTCTTGAATTTGATGCGCTTGACAAAGCGGCATAAGTTTTCGATTTTTTTCAATGCAAATAAGTAAAATTCGACAATCGCCTCAGGCAATATGTTTTTACTGTGGTTTCGAATGAACCACCCTTTTCGATGAGCCACAGCTAGAGGAGTCATCCCCTCCTAGATGCTAGTAATGGATAGTTTAACATGCAGGGCTTGTTAAGGGGGAGGAAGGATGTTCGAAATATTGCAAAGAGATTCCTAAATTATCGGTTATAGCTCAGCGTGTCGAAATGAAAATAGAAGCAGTGCAGCATTATTATGATTACAAATAAATCGAAACACCTGTTGGAAAAGGAAAAAGAAAATAATTTTTTGCTTTTTCTATCATTTCGGTGTCCATTTAAAAAGGCGGTTTGGTTTTCATCATTACGAGTAAGTGGTACTTATGCATAGGGGAACAGTGATGCGGAGATGTCTTCCTCTGTGTTCATCGTTTTGCATCTCCAAATAGTCATTTTCCAAAATGTTGTAAGCACAGAGTTATTTCTTCCGATATTAATTAGGAAGTTCTATAGCTTTTTTCTTCGATAACCGTTTACTAGTCGAATTATCATAGCGGTCATTTTCCATAGGTCAAAGAGCAATTGAGAACCTGTTCGGCAATGGCGAGCTACAATTGCTAAATCGCTGTGAGGACTCATCGTGTCTACTGCAGAGCGGCTCCATTGATTTGGACTTCCGCATACTCATTCCTGGATGTGGTATGCGCAACATGGAATCCTATGCAGACGGTTTACTATAATCCCACCTGCAATAACATTTATACATCAAGCAAATAGAAGTGTACATCCGAGAAATTGGCACGATATGCGCTTTTGTGAGCCCTCCAACGAGATCAACTGTTCGGGAATAAACAACAAATAATAAAATATGATGATATTGACACATTTGTGTCTCAGGCGATTTGGTCGCGATAACCGATAACTCTCGATCTGAAATTGCAAAGTGGACAAATAAAACGGATGAATATACGAAGAACGATATCGCTTTAAATGCTATCTTGCCACTGCACCAAAAAAAAGATGGGAAAGCACGCCAGAGGAGGTGCTGGTAAGCTATGCACTTTTGCAAACTCGTCCAACAGATTAGTTGACACCTTAAATCGTCAACAAACTAAAATATTCGGAATATTCTGCTATCATCTCGATAACAGAGAGCTCGCTAAAATCCTTCACAAAAGACTCTTTTTTGCGACGCGGTGGCTTCGAGATTGGTAAGATTAATGTAGAATGAACCTCGAGAAGTCGAAACATGCATGCGCATTCTTGGCTCATTTAATTGTCTGCAAAAGTTCTAGAGGCCGATAGACTGATTTGAAAGTCGATTAAAAATTATCAAATGCTGTAAGTAATAACGATCAGTTAATAACTTTAGCTTCATTGATTCGCGAGGAAATACTGAATAGACAGAGAGGCATACACAGACCTACACCTACCATGACCTCGCCATAAAATGTTTCATAACGCAAATTAGAGTGAAAAAGTGAATTCAACTTTAGCACATGTACATTTTACTTAAATATTGCAATATATTTACAACTGTTTTATTTAATACAAATAGATTTATTACAGTTATTCTATACCTGTTCTCGCTCTAATGTAGCCATTTTTCATAAGCGCTGAAGTGTTTTAGCCATTTTGCTTTAGTTGTAAAAGACGCTTTACATAATAAACGTTGGAAAAGAAATATGCCGTTCAATTCAAAGTTATGATAATTCCGAATTGTTATATTATTCATGCAAAAACGAAGAAAAAAATCTGCTAAACGCAACACTTGAAGGCAAATTCTAATGGTTAATGCTAATGAACATTCGATCCACATCTTCTGTATGACCATTAAAAGGCCAATAAGACAAAAAGCCAATAAGACAACGGCCAGGAGTCTTATGATCAATTTAGTTGTGTCATGATCAACACCTTGCGAAAGAAAAAAATCACGCGTAATAAATTTGCAGCAGAATAATGACCGATTCAGAGGCGATGAAAAACGCCGTAGAATAAAATAATATCTCTTAAAACACACAAAGTGGTAAAACACTTTAGGAATCAACTTTATTCTTGCAAATATATATATATATATATATATATATATATATATATATATATATATATATATATATATATATATATATATATATATATATATATATAGCGCTATTCTTAGAAAGTGAATATTTCTTTATTTTGTTGCGCAAAGTTAAAAGCGCCTAACTGCTTTGGATAATTTCAAACAGCACATTATTTCAAATCACTCCCTCAGTTAGGTTACAAGGAGAGGTGTAACACCTTTTATCAACTCCTGAGAAAAGATGCAATTGCTCGCCCATAAGAATTGATGATTAAATTGATTAGCCATTCACTAGCGGCTATTGGTGCACTTGATTCGACTTGACTTAATTTGATTTGATTTGAATAGTTTTTGGTGAAATAAAAGATAAATGTTATCTTAGTGGCCTGCATATGTTGTTAAAATATATATAAATCGAGCAATGAAGCAATAGATAAATTATAAATTCTTCTGAAAGCACCACTTCTGAAATATTTCAAAAACAACAGAACGGTGATAAGAAATGCTTATGCGTAAAACGGAATCAACCTCAAGCGCAACTGAGAGATTTGAATCGAACTTCTGAATGCCCGTGGTGTTATCGCACAGTGGCATATGCATAAATCGGTGAT
Organism: Baylisascaris procyonis; assembly: GCA_037389465.1. NCBI lineage: Eukaryota > Metazoa > Nematoda > Chromadorea > Rhabditida > Ascarididae > Baylisascaris > Baylisascaris procyonis. The sequence continues at coordinate 1,986,730 of JAZARR010000059.1, forward strand.
GGGTATTGGCTACTGTTAAAGCATTGCACCAGACACTATTTAAAAATAATGACTATATATGGATTGAACAGAAACAATGATTGAATTTGTATGGGATGTCTCGAAATATAAATCGATGGTCTGTTCTGTGTGTATACTGTGCATCCTGCCTGAGAGCATCACTTTATGAATAAATAATGGAAACAAGTTTGAAGAGATGACCGCACAGCTTTATAAGTTTTACGAGCAATGTCAGTTCTCTATCGTGCAATTCCATATTCTGCCGATTTTGCATTTAAATATTGATGAAACTTTTCTGCAAAACTGCTAATAAACTCCAATCGTATGAAGTAATACTCATATATTCGCAGCTCTATATAGAAGATAGCAGCATGTTCAAGCCCAAGTGGGTTTGTTTGCAAAATTTCAAAGACAGTATGATATTTTACGCATGAAGCCATCGAACAGTTGCAGAAACAAAACTTTGTATTAAAAGCTAAGTATGTCTAGATGTCTACATAGGTTAGGTTCCCTTTCGTATTTCCCTTTCGGACATGTCTACTTAAATGGTTAAAAAAAAATTAAAAACATTTAGTGGATAAATTTGGCAATTAAGCGCAAATCACTGTTTGCTTGAATTCATTAAATTTGGTGCGTATGAACGAGCTTCAACGATTGTCGCCTTTTTCTAAAATCAAGCATCTCCGAATTTGTAATTTCAAGTCACATGAACTAAGTGACGAGTGAATAATAGTTCCTGCAAACAATTTTATGCACTCCCGATAGCTATTGCTGCATAGGTGTTTTATATAACACTATTATATACAATCGATCACTCGAGTCAAGCATTAAATGACAGCGTCTTTCTGATTACGATTAATTCGACACAACGACTAGAAAAGCTCTACTTAAAGATAAATGCATCTGCACAATCCATCAAATATTGTATTGACAATCACAAACAAAATGTAGCAAGTAGAAAGAGGCAAATGCATGAAATTAGAGATTAAGCTTCAATGAGGTGAAGTTAGTGAAAAGAAAGCGACGCAAGCAGAATAAGAGAGATTTTTTTCAATGTTAAACGAGGAAAAATTTTTTTGAACATAAAAAGAAAGAGTTCACGCAAATTTCATGACTACGGTTTACCTTTAAATGACTCACTCACATTCTCCCATTATGTGATTGCAATTCTCATATATGTAAATTAACGAGTGTGAAATTCACTTCTCGATGAGAAATTGCAGCCTCTAGTGAACGTATCGCCTTTGCCAAATTCGGAACAAAGCTTATATTATCCTGCATTCATTCAAATATTCAGGAAGAAGAAAAGGAAACAACGAGAGTTTATTGTGATGGTTTCATGTAGTCGAATTCTCAAAGTTTAATGCACAAAAATAAGCGTATCCAGAGAAAGTAAACGCTCATTGCATGAGTCGTACCATAGTGGCTACACTATATATTTTTTTAAACATGTGCTGAAATGAACGAAGTTGCTGAAGTGCAACAAACTTCTACAAGCTTACATTTGTTGTTTTTCACAAACTATGATCATTCAGCATAGAAACAACAATCTTCCTCACTGCTCTTAAAAATGGCGTTAAAACGAGGACTGCACCTAGCGCATTGCATCCTTTCCCACTGAATGCAACATAAAGACACTAGTCATCAAGCAGAAAATCGTGATAATGGGTGGCCCGCAACGTAGCGACTGCATAAGCGAGACGGAACATTTATGCAAAAAGCCTTAATTCCGAACTTTTTCTCATTATCGAGTAACTAATGAGACGTGCGCTACAAAGTAATATAAAGTGATATCCCTGGGCTTTTTAATTTCATTATTGACGCATTTCTATGAATTTCAAGTGCCTAAAATAAGGAATATTGGTCACATTCATATGGAACAGCACAGGCAGCCAAAAAGAACTCTCGGCTCTAAGAGATCTCACAAAAATCGCTCTATTGAACGCGTTCGACTGGTTCATTATCCATTAGTCGGTTGAGGCAGGTGGTAATGTAAGGTAGACCAGTTGGCTATAGATCAAGCGGGAATAGTGTGCCATATAAGATAACTCAAAGAAGGTCAAGGGCTTAGAGGTAGATCAAACGACTACCCATCATCTGTCGCGTGGTTAATCTGAGGCAGAATCGGGAAGATATAAAGGGGTTGATGTGCTCACGTACTTATTCCGGCTTCTAGGCTGGTCTTAAGGCTGAGTGGGTCTACGCATGGCTGTTGGAGTGCGCGACGTGATCGGCGGCAGCGTGGTCCACCGAGGGATCGTGTTGGCGATCGAAGCCATCTTTGTGAACGAGTCCCTTCTTGTTTGTCACCTTAGTGTGTAATTGTGATAAACTGTTCGCCCTTATAACTGTGTCCCCTCGCAGTTCACTCGACCGCAGCTCGATAGAGGGTGCAGATTCTCTAGGAGACCCGGACGACTAGAGGAGCCAAGGGGAGCTGACCTTTATAGTGGGGGCTAAATGATAAATCGCCTAAATTCGTGGTCTGGGCCTAAGTTTAAAGCTGGTTGATGACCAAAAATGTAGCCACCGAAGCGATTTAACCGGTCGAATTTTGCACATCACCCAAATTTAGCAGCATACGTTTTGCATAAAACTACAGCAAAAATAGATAACTTCTCATAATACGCTATGGGGATGACTGGTTTGCCTTATATAAGAAGCTGAGAAAATTTGTCTTATAGACAGCTCACATGTCATAGATTATCAGTGTTAAATTTCCTCTTGCAGTTTTCATGCTTCACAGGTCGGAAGCACATATGCAGACATTGATAGATTGCTTTCAGAATGCATTCCAGAAATGCGTTTTTTGTTGCTAAAAAGCGTGTGGGAATCGTAGAAAAAATATTCTTTCCGCGCAAAAAGACATCTACTGGACAAATGGCATAAAGCAAATTTCTCGATTATTTTCAGACGTTGATTATTTCATAGACAAATGCGAAGCGTGTGACAAATTCACAAAATTATTGCGAAAGTAAAATTTGGCGCGAAAAAATAATCGAAGAGCGAAGAAAAAGTTTTGGTTTGAATAGTCCAGCAACGTCACACAATAAACCAGAATGTCCTGAATGATATAAACAATCTTTCTATGTGTTGATAATATAAGCAATCCGCGATTTCAACGAGTGACTTACATGTTATATTTATTGTGTTGCTAAACTAGAATATATCCTTAGAACAAATCATCTGCTTCAGCGCCCCTCCATAATATCCCCACTCCTCTCCCCACGCATTGCCTCCAACCACAACCCGCTCTTCATAGATATGGTTAATTTACCATATCTACGAAGGTTTACGAAGAACACTTCTTCCGCGGGATAAGCTTACCCATTTTACTACCGCGGTGATGATTCACCTATCGAACTTCCCAACCTTCAGCTTAGAGCGGAACCTCAGTGGTTCTTTAATTTGAACTGCTCATGTTGGAGATGAGGCAGAACAAAAAAGGCGCTGTGAGCATCACTTCGAAACGTTATTCATCTGAGAAATGAGTTGGAATATCGCTATAAAGCATAAGCATTCTGTTTCAACAATTAAAAAGCTCAAACTTTGCAATGTGAAGTAAGCCGAGAAGGTTGCGCGAAATGGGAGACATTCTTGCAAGGATTCGCTTTTCTACTTGGCTATTTTTGCTCGCAGTTAACCACAATATTCGCAGCATTCGCACATTCGCAGTTTTACTGCTAAAAAGAAAAAACTTTGAAATGAAATTATTGTTAGAAATTACAGATAAAGAAAACAATTTGTAATATATGAAATTAATTCATTTTATTATTGCATTAATAGGTCGATGGAAATTGATCGATGAAAATATTGAGAGCAATAAGTGTAAAAATATTGAAAATCTAGTTGAGCTTTCCATCAAAAGAACGCAATTTTCAATATTTTCAGATAAATAAGCAATGCTTGAGTATTACCATATAAGGATCAAGTTATCAAGTTGAGGAAAGTGGCAAAGAATATGAAGCCATACTAAACGAGGAACAACCTATTCAAAGAACTTAGTGAGAAACGCTATTCGTGCATGTTTTTTAGCAGCACAAGAATAGTTTACGTGACACATGTTAGCATGTCTCATTGTTCGCAGACATACAACAAACACACATTTTCTGAATGCGACTGGAGAGCGTTCATGATGTTCGTGCATCCGTGCATTCGGAATTTGCACCTAATAAATAGCCCCACTGAGCGTAAACCGTTCCGGCTGTCATGATAAATACTTTGCGTTTGCTTAAAACACTAAGCATTTGAAAGCTGTTAATTGTAATGAATTGTGTCATAACTGCATGGGAAATTTTCATGCGTCATCAGATCGCAGTAATTCACCAGGGTAAGTGTTAATGGAAAAAAAAAAGAAACGCTATTCAACCAACATAAAAAACACGAGTATGTAACTATAAGATGAGAAAGTGAGTCGTCATAAAAACAAAAACAAAAACAAAAATACACAAATTTTTTGCTCAATTTATTGCTACTGCTTTCGGTTTATAGACATTAGACGAGTTTCCCAGATCGATAGTTGAAAATGCGATACAATTTGAGGTTATTTACTCAAAATGTGTTTATTATTTTACGCTTCGCTCTTTTCACACTTAGCCTTATTTTAGTAGCGATTTGCTTTCGGTTTCAATAAGTGTCAACAATATAGCCATAAAATAATTGCCTCATATATGGGCGGGTAGTTTAGTAGGAAAACGCTCTCATCAGTAAAACAGCGATGATACTTAAAATTTTGATTTGGAGTTAGAATCACTCAATTCGTTTAAAAGCTTTTCAAACAAAACTTCATCATCGTTTTAGAGGGCGCACCATACAGTTAATGCTTTTCACTTTAGCGGCGGTAGGAGAAGGTAATTGCCGCTGGTGAGTGTAAGTCACTCATCGCAGTTTTCGGCGTATAAGTTAATCGACTGACACCTGATGATGACGCATCGGCAGCAATGCTGTCACCCACTCGCGCCGTAGTCTTTGAATGAAGTCCGTGCTGGTCAACGCCTTTTTGGGAAAACTATCGCATGTATTTCTTGTATTGCCATAACTCTAGTAAAAATGGCTGTCTATTTCACTGCGCTTAAAAACAACTGTATTTATTTTGCATCATCCTGTGCAAATTAGTTTTATATAACAATGTTCAAATTCTCCTTTCAATTATAATTCACCTCTGCTTGTCCCATATACTCGTCACTTAATAGGAAACTTTCGTTTTCTTAATAAATATTCGCTCCGCATTTCCTCCGATGATGCTATGTAGCAATGTGAGAGGCTGTATTCTTCAAATTTCAGAACCTTCTCGGCACACTCATTAACTGCGTTGTTTTAATTTCATTAAATAGGAATTGTTGTAAAAATTCAACCATTACCTCTAGCGTTCATTTTTATTATAAGTACGAACGTTGTTATTCTCAGCGTCTTGGCTCCCATCTCCTATTTGACTTCCAGTCTTCAGCTATTCTTACTCAAAAAACGATTCCCTAAATTTTTAATTTGGAAAATAGAAAAAGCAAACAAATTAGCATGCACCAGGATGAAAATATAACGGAAATGTGCACTCAGACCACCCACCGCATATTATTTGCAGTGCGGTGATCACAATATCCCACTTTGCAATAGAGCTCACATAGAGGGAATGTACGTAAATTCGTTTCTTTAAAGAATGTTGCAGTCGCGGCTACGCGCGAATGAACAAATAAATTTAAGAGTTAAATGAAGCTGCAGAATTATTTATTGCAGAAGTGAATGCGTCATGGTGAAATCAGAACAAACGGAGTTGGGGATATTGATTGATCATAGAAGTTGATATGCACATTGAATTGGGGATATAAACGTCGTAAAAGCTTTTATGCATATTGAATGAGGGCAAATGAACAAACGAAGTTGAGCTTGTTGACGGGTCACTCAGGTATGTTTTTGCACAAAAAAGCGGAACGCACGTGCGAAAGGCACAAAGAGGGCATGTTGGCGCTTTGTCTTAAACAAGCGCATGAAGACGCCAAGTTAGCATAAACATATCATGAAAGTTATTATGCTCATCTAATTAGTGCAAATGGACGTCGTAAAAGTTGTTATGTACATCGAACTGGTGCAGAAACAACTTCTGGGGTCAGCCACAAAGAAGGGGCAGGCCATAATATCAGAAGGTATCAACGAAAAGGCTATATAAAAGTACAGTAAGTGTCGTCGATCGGGACCGCGCCTTCAATGGATTCTCTGTGTAATCCGTGTATTCCCTCTCATGTTGTAGTTGTATTCCTGCCCAGTGATATGTGCGTGAGTAATAAACATGCATGTGTAAGTCGGGTTATAATATGATGTGCGTCTCTGATAATTGCTTCTTCGTCGCGTTTTGATTGTTTCAACATGTAAATAAAGGTTGAAGTGCCCGAGTTTGAGGTGTGGTCCACACAGCAGTGGTGATGTGCACAAGTCGGTTGCACCACCAGAATCTGATATTGGTATTCTAAGACGAGCCATCTCAACGTGAATTGAACATTCCTGGGTAACGGACAAAGGGAAAAAGGTGATCATTGGCGAGCGAGACGGCGTCAATAATTTAGAGAAGCGCGACAGCTAGGCTGGTCGCAGACGGAGTTCAGTGGTCGGGAGCGTCGACTCCGGCGGTGATCGTGGTTGGATCAACGCCAGTGGGCAAAGGAGACAAAGCGACAGTGGATCAGGAGAACGCCGCACGTCAACTCGGAGCTGACTGAAACAGACAGCGGAAAGCAAGCCGCAGTTCAGTCGATAACGAACAACAAAAGAGCGTAGGCTCAATTTTTTATAGTGATTTTCTCGCTTTTGTTTATTTATATTGTTTGTTCACGAATCTTTGGGGACAAACTATATATTGTATTTTTTATTGTTGACCACCTTCACACATAAAAAACGCCCATCCCAACCCAACAACGGGACACAGGAACAGGGCGAGTGGTCAATATAGTTGCGAACAACTAAACTGAGAGAATTTTTAGATCGTTGTGTCTGCTCAGGCAGAATGCATTTATATAAACAATTTTTAGCTGGAGTTTGTACTTAGGTAGGAGATACTGTGGTTGTGGACGCGGGATTCAAAGATTCGTGTATTTGTCATTGAGTTTCTTCACTCATTCGGCTACTGAATTCATACAGTTACAAGCATTTTTATGCACTTATAAAAAATCTCTCGTAAAAGGTAATAGCGCTGATTCACTGCTCATTTTTGTAGCACTACGCAAATAATGTGCTTTAACGCGGAAAGAGATGTCATATAGCCTAACTTATTGGCACAAGGAGTTTTTCCCTACTTCAGTTGCTCACCGCGGTCTATGAATTCAGATTTACGTAATTCGTTTGGAGTGCAGCAGTACAAAGGTGAATTCGAAGTGCACTCTATGGAGTATATCAGGATTTTTATGTTAAGTGCAGCGGTGACCATTCGATCCGTACACTATAAAGAAGATTATGGACTGAGTCGCAGATTGCAAATAAAAAAGTAGCTCGACAGATAAGAAAGATTTGAAAATATTGGCTCACAGGAGATAGAAAGAATTAGGAGAGAGAGAGAGAAATTTTCGTTTCGAGAGAGAATAGTCTCAGACTAAGACAGGTGACTATATAACGTGATGATGGATATTCGCAGAATAGAGATTAGTAAGAAGTGAGAGATTGGAAAGAGAGAACACCAACAACCAGAGAAAGTGAACACTATGCGCAAGATGGAAGAACTGCTGAACTACTGTCGATCTATGCCTACAGAAGTCAATGTAAAAATTGCGTAGTTCCGGTGAAACGGATGGAACGCCCCGTTCTGGAAGTGCGTACAATTATGTGCTGTGCATTCAGCGATGCGTACCATAATAACCATGTTCCATTTTGTTCGTTAATTTCAGTATTGGCATGTCGAACGGCGCTCCAGTTCATTTGCCTTTCCTTAGAGTTATGCAGTCTAAAAAGTTTCTTTGCCATCTGTCTGTCGAGCAGTAACAACGCTCGTTTTTGGTCGTGTAGAATGCTGTTAGTGATAGCTAATGCCATACAAGGAATACTTCAGTGTTTATTTCGTCAAAGTTCATGTCCTTGAAGTAGTCGGCGAACCAGGTACCGAGTTCGCCTACTTATTGCTCGCTCGAATATTCCAAAATGGTGTCCACATATGGACTGGGAATGTGTTACTAGAGAACATTTTCCACGAGAACATTGCTTTCCAACATTATCTATTTGTTTCGAGATAAGGCTCCTTTCTCAATTATTCAATGCAGTTCCTCCACTCTTTCTTACTCGTAAGTTATATTGCGCACTATAGTTTCAATAACCGAATTCTGGAAGTGAGTAAATTAAAAGATGTAGGAATTGAACTTGGATTTTCCCAAATAAAAAAATTTCAACTGGGGAGCATCACCTACTTCATAAGAGTTCTAGTCGTAGTGTGCTCTGCTACTAGGGTTGCTATATTTTGCAACAAAAAGAGCAGAAGAAAGTGATCATTACAGCAAGATCTCAATCTCGAGCACTGACTTCCTTCGTAGAATGCTTCTGGGGAAGAATCAAAATTTTAACCGCTGTGAAGCATATTTAACGCTTATCAATAAAATTTCAATTTTTTCATGAAAGAATCCGATAATACAGTACAGTTTAAAAATATCGAGTACGGTACAGTTCGAATTGCTGATAAGAAGAGATTTTCTTAATTTCAGAAATGCTCATAGATTTCACCAATCTACTTAAAGGGAAATGCTTATGTCTTTTCACCTGCTTTCGAGTTTTGTTGGGAATTGCACACCTAGAATGAGCATCCATAAATAATTTAGTTGAATGCCTCTTTGTCACAAACCCATTACAAATCTGCTAAACTCACCCGAAACGCTGGAAAATTACACATTTGGTTTCAATGAAAATCTCTGTTTTAATGATCCCATTACTAAACTCCCTGATCGCCATCACCTTGAAAATTCTCCAGAGCCGTTATTTTCGAACAATTTTACATATTTCATGCACGTGATACGCCGTTTCAGGAGGGTGTTGGAGCTAGCGGAAGTGGTCGAGGGTGAAGTTTTATTCAGTTCAGAAATAATAGTGGAAATTAGCGATCGAAGTATAGTAAACCACAATGTAAATAAAACATATGTTCTTCAAATGTGGGCTCTAGCTTGCCTAAACAGGGCGTTGGAGGTCAACCACTTCATCTTGTTTCTTGTGACGTATGGCATATTGTAAAAATATGAAACTCGCTCCAAAATAGTGACGGCTGATTGTTTGTAGGGTGACGGGAATCCAGCAATATTCTGAGATAATCAAGATAAGCGTTGCTTTCTAATAAAACGATCTAAAAAGATCCAATTTTTCATGTAAGCAGCCAATACATAAGGTGCGAACTTTCTGTTGATGCCGACTTTGCACCAAAATTAGATAATCCATTACATAAACACAACCAGTTTCTTAAGCCCATGTCAACGAGTTTTGAAAAACGCTTTCATGAAATGTCGGAAAAATTTAGCAGAAATTCTTGGCAAAATTTTCATTTCGAGCATCACCAACTTGTTTATGATTGGTCAGTTTTGTCTTCGCAAAAACTTTCTTCTTTTTGCTAATCACCATGTCATCGAAGTCCAGAAGAATCCGAACTCCTAAAAAAACAGTTCTGAATAATGATAATTACTGAAATTTTGAAGTCAAACCAAGTCCAGATTAAGATCATATTTCAATAGTCGTTTCATTAAATACTCATGAGCTTCTTTTTTATTAAAACCTATAGCACTTACTGCTTGTTCATCCGCTTACATCGCAAAACTAAGCAGAGGAAAAGCACACGACTTCCGATTGATTTGGGCCACACACATCACATTTAACTTTGTTAGCATTGTGTCAAAGTGACGAGGATGTAGATTTTTGATGAGCTGAATTTCGAGAACGTTATTTTCATCTTCAACCATATACTGATTAAACGACATTAGTATGTGCCAAATTTCTTTTGAAAAAGAATTATTTTGTTGTCGATATTTTTCATGTGTTTTTTGACATTACCTGGACTTACTCTCGGTTTTCATGTTTTCAAGTGTGTGATACTGCTAGCCTTGCATTATAGATGCTCTTTGCGACATTGTTATGTCCCACTACATTTATGCATCTGCACTTTTGTTGAACTCATAGGAATAAACTGTGCGTTAGAAATTTTACCTAGCTATCGTTAGTTTGTCAAAATGGCAAATTCGAAGCTACAATACATGGAAATTCTTCTCAGTTTCGGCTGCCGGTCCTAATCACTTATTTCGAGCTGGGGATTTCATAACCGGAAGAGGACAGATGCTGATGCTAACTGATAAAGGAAGGTCCCGACAAGAAAGGTCCAGGCGGAAGCATAGTAGTGAAGATAATAGAAAGAAAAGTTTGTTAACAGAAGTGAATTTTAACAGGAACCAGAAGATTTTATTTATTATAAATAAATTCTCTTCACATTTTCTGAGCGAAAAACAGGATTTTGTGAGAAAAAATCAAGACTTAAAGGATTTCTTTCCCATGAGATGCGGATATGGATCAGATGAGAAGTAGATCATCCTTGAGAACCGCATTATTAGGAATTTGTTGGTGTTAATTTATTTTGCACCATGGGTTAAAGTAGTGTTTTGAAAAGCCAAATCGTTTATAGTGCCAGCAACTTTACTGATACACCTTTCCATTTATTTTCCCGAATATCCTAAGAGCTAATAAACAACCACTCTCTCACTCTTTCTAAAGAGTTGATCATGGTTGGGTTTTCCTCGCCAGAATCTTGTCGAATTAAAAGCCATATCCCGACCAATAATATATAAAGGATAATGCAGTTCTTCATTCGTAAGCTTTTTTTTTGCAGAAATATTTCCAGGCGATTCCCATGCAAGCTCGCGTTCTGCTCATGATAACATAAACCAGTCACTAAAAGATGTTGATGACATCACACGAGCTTCGTGGGATATTATTTTCATCGTCGTTGCTAATCGCTTATGGATTTGAATTGGTTCGTATAGTCGGTGAGTGATCTAGATGAATCCTTTATCAATATGTCGCTCGCACGTGACAAATATCTAAATCTTCCTCCGAAATTTTTATGATATTTGTAAAGCACTCTTCGAGAGTTGTCATATAGTAGCCCTTAGATAAAGTATGGAAAGTGCTTTCAACGCTAAGCTGAGATGATTTAAAAATGCTTCAGTGTTTGGCGAACGTCGAATTGACTTCACATGTCCCATCAGAAGCCGCTAATGTTCAGGGTCAAATCCATGTAAGTAACATACAGTGATAAAAGTGCATCGATCTGGTATTTCCAGATGGCGTCATCTTATTTTTTACGCAGGTCTGATTCTACTGAATATGCAAAAATTGTCCAAAAATTTCGAAGAAAAGCCTCCAGGGGTCTACAGGTGTTGCAGTTTTCTAGCTCCACATGGCATCATTTGCTATTGTGTGGCCGAATGTTTGACCCTGACTGCGATCAAAAGTTGGATGCATATTCGGATTCTTCTGAAAAAAAAGCGAAAACCTGAGGTATAGATGGTGGCAAAGATTTTCCATGCTGAATAGAGGGGAGGTAGTGTTTCTCAAATCTGAAAAAACCAAATCTCATTTATTTTTCGTAAATTTTTCGCAGAGAAATTCTTAAAATAAGGTAATTGACGAAAGCCATCTAAGTTTTGGTACCTCCGAATTTCTCAATGGACACAGCTGATGATGGCCATCGTTATGGGAGGCTATCTTCGACGAGCGAGGTGATCTTAAAAGTGAACAGTAGCATAGGGAGCTAATGAGTAGTCAAAAATACATACATAGTGCTCTTTGACACGATGCATTTTTGAATGCTGCATTTATAAGGTTGCATAAAATGGGAATTTTTAAATATAAATTAGTAAATAATAACTTACTCAGGTTGAATAGCAATTTCCGAAAGATATATGCAATGATTTGAAGGTGATCCTAAGCTGACGTGTTCTTCGTCGCATGCGATGCTTCAGTTTGTATCAAATTTTCCATTCCAAGGACATATTGAGGTTATTGGCAAGAAGCATGATTCAAGATGTCGAAAAGATTATACTTCAAATCTAGCGAGAAGGGCCGCTTTCCGATTTCCGCTCGACACTTGTTGCACACTCAAGCAACCAAAAGTTAGAATCCAGCTTGTGTTTCATTCGTAAAACTGTTTAAACATCAAAAAGAAGAAACCTTGACTATTCGTCAAGTTTAAAGTACGAAAACAATATTGCTGAAAACAACGATAAAATGTGCTTTGTCGGCGCGTAGAAGCAAACTCGTAATCATCCGCTTTATCGGTGGATATTCAATTCAGTTGAGCCAGCAGTAAACTAAGGTATCTCTCTTCATTTAAATACTAATGGTATTTACTAGGAACGACCAGGAAATGAATTAATTATGAATGATTTTATTGCACGCAATAGTTGACACTTCAACAAGTGCCCTTTAGAAGTCATCGATAAATAATAAATGGGATTGAACTATGAGTGAACAGCCACTCACTTCGAATGGATATCTCATGAATAAAAGATTAAAATAATATGCAGAACAAGCATAGTTCGACTTCATAATCTAGCTTGTTTCTTCTTATAGGCTGCAACTGCGGTGTTCTCTGCGACCATTATTGTTATATTCCATCCGGTAAGTGCATCGCATGTAACTCAATTAACGTTTATCTAAGAATGCTCAGCAAAGTCTACGGGATTAGCCGCTTCGTATTCTCGTTAATCCCACATTAGTAGGTGTGATCCACCAGAGCCCAAAAATGCTATATCATTGTGGTTGTATTGGTCGGTAATCTTGTCACGCTATAAAGCAAGCTCATTTCCTTATTCAAACTTAATAGGCATGAAATACATTTGCGTATTAGCTTCTTCTATTGGCGTGCGATATTTCCGTGCTGCCTAAATTCAATAGCTATTTGGAAGCTCGATTTCTTGAGGAATGCAATTGTTAGCAAATCAATGTTGCCTCGTAACGAATTTGACAAAAATTCATAAGAACCTAAATTTTATTACATAAACTTGCTTATTAGACTGTGATAGATACACATGTTTACTTATATATCCTCTTATCATCTCAGGCTATAAAATTTTTGAAAGCGAAAACTGCGCAATCGAAAATGTTCGTTGCAAAATTTCGTTTAATCGAACAAGTTTCCTCGTTATCAAAGTTTGTGCTCAAACGACAAATAGATTGCTAGCTACCGTCAAAACCAAAAGTTCAGAATCTATGCCCTGTGGCGATTTAAAGATTCACTTCACGTTAGCCATTTGGAGCTGCCATTCTAGGTTGTTGTTACGAATTCGACAAGGTTTTTTGCCGTCGAGTGTGAGGATTCACATGATGCACGATTACCACCACTCAAGTAAGCTTTTCGATTGTCTAATTTTTTAATGTTGCTTGCTTAAATCTTATGATCATCTACAATCTCTAGCCAGCACATTAATGTTCTCTCACTCAAATAGTGTAGCTTATGCGGCGCAAATGTCCGGTTGTATCATTCTTTTAAAAAATGTGAACGACGAGCTGAAATAATGACTGAAGCCCATAATTTTGCATGTTCATAAGAGCGTCGTCGTTTTGCTTGTATTGACTCCAGTACTTAGTCAATCGAAAAACTGATAGGTTATTCGAGTGATACATGCCTCGGTGTAGCTGGTGTGTTAATGAATATTAGAATTACACTAGAACGTTAGCCTACGCTGGCATAATTATTTACTGCACAGAAGCGAACGAAAATATTCGGAAGCATACTCTTTTCTGTCTTTTATGGACCCAAGTGACCAAAGGCAATCAAAGGATAGTTGAGAAATACTTCTGTGAAATTTATTTACAATCGTGACATTGCTCCGAATTTTTTTGACTTATCTAAAGTCAGAAAGTGCTTATCTCAGAAATGAATTTAAACGAGGTTTAAATCGGTGCTTTATTTTTATGCTAGAGATTAATTAGTTTCTTTCCAGAATAGTTCAACCACTGCTGTCATGTACCTATGAAATTCGTTCTATGGGGAAATCGAAGAAGCCGTTCGTTTACGAAATTGGCGACATATTAGAGCACGAGTGGAAGTGCATTCCCACCAATAAAAGTACTCTTATATGGAATTCGTTTCAGCGTGTTCATCTTCTCGTCAAGAATCGTTTAAAACCTAGAAATAATACCTGTGTATGATCAAATAGACGTTGAAGGTTGCGAAGCAATATCTGCATTTGACCGATAGATATGAAAACGCATTCAAATGCTAAAGCGCTGAACGCAGCATTGATACTAGAAGGTTAAATTTAATATTCGAGATGGAAATGCAAACACTACACCTTTTGTGCAAACATTAGCAGATTAAAAAATAATGCAACTAATTAGATGATTGTTCTTGCGATGCGATTTGGATGTTGATGATTTTGTAACAAAATGACAGTTGAGACTTGAAGTGGCTGAGACTATTCTTGAGAAAATTAAGTAAAAGTCGATATTGCTGGCTATTAGTCGCAAGAAGTAAAGGCAGCAAAAAATCTTTGAAAGGCTAAAGCATTATTAATTTTAGACACAAGCTTCATGGCGATTCATGTAAGCACCTGCGATGCGATCAACGAAGACGACAATGTTCTTCATTTGATGGACAACAGCGGGTTGGTAAATCAATTCGCCGTAACGGCATGAAAGATGACTTAAAATAGGATGACTTTTGTGATGTTGCATTTCGACAGGTGAGAAGTCGTTCAATAAGAAATTGCTCGATTCTCTTCAAGATCGACCTCCATTGTAATATCTGAGCGATTTCTCCTAATGACTTTCAGAAATTTGCTAAGAAAGCATTTATTTCGAAATGGCACCGGAAAAAAAAACTATCGCTTATATAGGCTGAATAATATAAACAGTTTTTATATAAAATTTTACTAATTTAGTAATTTTAAAACTTGCTCAAATAGCAAAACACTAAGAAGCATTAAGCTACCATCTGAAATCAATCAACCACCCACGGCTATAATAAAGCGATATTAAAGAGGAAACGCTATAGATAAAAAAAATGCCCATTTCATTTTTTTTTTCAGTAACTTCTAAAAAAACTCACGCGAAGTTAACTCGCCAATTTAAATTTCGTTAGTCACTTCGAGCGAGTACCTTTATTTAAGTAACGTACGAATGTTGCAATTCTTTTATTCTGAATATAGCCGAACATTGCGTTGCGTTTATTAAGCGATAATAATTATATAGGTGTATTATTGACTCGGAAATCATGGAGAATGTCGATTATGCAAATAGTGGCGATTTAATGGCAAAAACGAAATCACAAATGTTCAAATTTTTGGAAAGGAAACGATTCAGAATCTCTTGTCGCATTGAGGCATGCGAACAACATCAACCCTATTGCTTAGCGAAAACGGTATTTCACTCCCATGTATTCAATTGCTACTGTAAAGATATAAATCAAATATAGCAGTTATATTTGGCCCCATATTGCATTTGTTACCTCTCGACGAAAGAGTACGCTATTGATTTGCTTTGTAGCTTAGAAAGTGTTAGCGCGATTTGCTTCAAATACAATTTAAATGAGCCTAAAGTTCAATAAAGATTTTCCACACCATAGAAAATATCGCACAAACAGATAGGAAGTTGAAGTGAAAATAACCATTTACTCTTTATGCGTAATATAATGGTCACCCTCTCTATGACTTCTTCCACAGACTACCACTCCAGAAAATCCTCTTTTTAAACTTCTTTTTTAGAAGAACTGGGTAAAAAATGTTGGCAGCTTCGATCCTTAATGTGGTAAAGTTTTCTCGGGAATCCTAGTGCTGAAGCTTCCAGTTGTAAGACTAGAGCTTTCGAAAATTTTTAGATGACCATTATTTAAGCATTTGTTACGTATTGACTCAGATTTGTACTGCGATTGGTGCTGAAGGAATTCAGCTACTGCTTATAGTTGAAAATGTAACCTTGAAATGCATTGCTGTAGCCTCCGAGGTGCGCCATCACTAAAGAGGAAGTGCAGTCGAAGCACTACTCGCCGCGAAGTGTTTCGAATAGTGCTCTACCTTTCGACAATCGTCCACAAGGTAATTTACATCTTTATTCTATTGGATTATCATTCCTTCTCATCGTTTCAAATTTTAAGACGGCTTTGAATCGTTGTAAAGTAGACTGCAAGTGATACTGTGTGAGTTGCATATCATAGCAGCTACTGTAAACGTACTCTGGGATAGAGTTCGCCCAAATAAAAACTTCTCTGGAGAGTCTTGGATTTGAAGGCTATCGAAAGCATCAGGGATTCCGATTCGGTGGCGTACGTTGGAAATCAACGAGGGTGGCAGACTCGGAGGTCCAGTACAAAGTCATCGGTGGCCATGATTTCCGAGTCAACCCTGCTTTATGAGAGCTACAATAATTTGAGGGCCCCTACACCAGGTGTCAGGGAAATTTTCCACAGTTGTTGTTGAAAAATAAGCCAGGATAAATATTCCGACTGGTATGCACCTGTGTGTGAATAACATGCCAATATAAATGGTTATAACAAATAAAAAATACTTAATGATGCAACTCTGAGAGGGAGTTGGTGAGTACACAAATGATCAATCATCTCTAGTACAGGAAGTTATAAGGTACAGGAAGCGCAATACGGTGCAAATATTTTGAACTGCTGTTTGCGTGTCAGGTATCTACACTTCCCGTCACCTTACAACGAAGTCGCACATCCACTGTTAAAAGGATGCGGAATTGATTAAATACTTCGAAGATAATCAATCCAGGCAACTAATAAAATATCTTTTAAAGAACACTAGTGAAGATAAACAGAATGCTAGGAAATAGTATTTTGAAATCAAGTTTAGCCCTTAGATGATATTACTGTGAATGAATGTGTCGATAAAGGTGGAAAATTCATGTTAACGAACAAAACTTTTAGAAGTACAGTGGACGACGATGCCAAATCAAGTTACAGTTATTAGTCACTGGCTTGTCGCTTCATCAGAAAGACTCGAGTGGGAAATGCAACATGTCAAAGGCAAGTAGAGCATGTCGAATTCGGCGATAGTTATGTTGCCACTCCTTTCCTCTTTTGATGGATGGAATAAGGAACTCGTGAAGCAGTATGCAAACAAATAAGTGTGTGAAAATCGAGCTTTTCCTTGGTCGCCACCAATCTCAGGTTCCTTTAGAGATGTCACTTGACCCATTAGGCCAAAAAAGCTTTGCAGCACTTCTCTAATAGCAGTATTAGTGGTGCTGCATTAGGTTCAAAAGTAACTTCCAAACACAACGTACTGAACTGTCCAAACACATCTATTCTTAAATAGAAATCCGTTGCCAAATTTGCATTTCTCTTTGCTGTAAGCGGATCAAGTAATTAAACAATTTTTCTTGAATAATTTTGAGCATTCTACTCAACGAGCATACCTTACGGGTTTAGTAGCGTCTTCAAATAGTACGATGTAAGGTACGCCATAAAAAGAAACGGTTTTCTTTATAAACGACCCCTGACGCACTTCCTCTACTTCACATAACTTTCATTTACTAGATCGTGACTATTCAAAAGCACATGTATGCACATTACTTCATGCTTTATAAACCTACAGCTTGCAACTTTTCAGAACGAACGCATATGAGGTTAGTAAAGAGGGAAGAGAGCGCCGTTCGCGCAGGTGATGTTTGAAAAAAAAGGGAAGACTTATATCTGATGAAAATTCGTACATGCGAATCCTCATTTCCCTACTCTTAATGACTTCTGCATTCCTATTCACCTGCAATTTTACGAAATCATTGTGCAAATATGTTAGATAACGTGCTAGACAAGTGCTAGCTTTAGGGGACTTATATTCGAGGTGAAGAGCTTACATTCGAAGGACAGGTTATACTGCAGCATGCTCAACTTTGGAAACAAAAAAACCTGTCTGGAAGAGGCTTGTAAAGAAGGGGTTTATATACGGGGAAATGGGATAGCTTCATTGTGCTTGTTTTTCAATATTTCAAGCTGAGATATTGCCAGATCATTATTATGAATGATTGCATAGGATCGTTGTATTCAGAAAGGGCTGACTGTACAACTTTTGAAGTCCTCTGCTGCAATTTGAAAATGGCTATTCTCAGTCAAGGACGCCTTCACATTTCTTCATCCCATTTTGTTTCATTGATAGATGACGTAAAATGAGAGATGAAGGGAATTTGCTGAGCATCACCCACCAGACGCTACTGAAATGAACGAGAGAAATATTATAGGTAAAATGCTTCGAGCAACTGTTGATAAGGATGACAGTGGGAACGAGCAAGCGACTGGATCCCAGTATGAGCACCTTTTCTTCGCCTCCACTTCAAGGCTGGATCCTCGAGTGCCGAAAGATTTTAAAAGGAAGTTAGAAGAAAGCTCAGTGACTAGCCTACATGGCGTTGGAGACGAAAAACACCATGACGACATCAACCTTCATGACGTGAATCTGATGGACAGCAGAGTGAAGGAGGAATTGCTCAGAGTGCCTCATGACGGCATGATTATAAATGAAATGACAAATGATCCTCAGGAAACTGAAAATTTAGATCTATCAACTATCAAGCCCGCAGATTTCTTTTTCAACAAAATCGTACTTACCGAGGAAACCAGCCCTAACAATCACTCCACGTATAGCAGCGATGAGGAGACTAAATTGACATCGGCTGTCGAGAATGCGGTACCGCTGACGAAATTCGCCTCACAACAAATTCGGCGTGAAAGTGGCAACAACGCAACTGATGAAGAAGGGAAGGAACATGTTGATAAAATATCGCTGCAAGATGGAAATACGACAATTACAGCCCTTGGGGTAGAGGCTGGCATCTCCTATAAAAGTAATAGTGATGATGCACAGCTTGATGGTACTGCGATTATGACCGAGCCAAAAAACGAATCGGAATTGTCCCTAGTTTCGACCACACACGACAGCACCAAATACAAGGATGGCTCAACGGAGTCAAGTTCTGGCTTATTTTTCACTGGTGTAGCAAATGTGACAACACGAAAATTATTGCACAAAATTTCTGCCCAAATATCTCCTCATTTGAAAAAACATCAGTTCGACCAAATGTCACACCAACTCACGACACAATCTTATGAAAACCTCAAAGTGAGTAGCAGTTATCTCAAAGAAACAACCACGGCCGATGAACGAAAAACTGAGCTATTAAGAAGTGCGGCAAATAATAAATTCACAACTGAGCAGCAACCTCGCGCTTCGATCATCATCCCGATAAAAGGCAGCACGAAGAATTCATTGCTTGAACATGGCTATATGCTTTCTAATGCTAGTAGTCCTGTTGCAGAAATGAACAATCTGCAATCAAGAGTCGATGTAAGTATTCCTGCTAATACAACGCAAATGACCTTACCTTGGCTAGTTCAACCACCTCTTGTTAGTGATAAACAAAAACCCTTCGCTGATTTCAAAGACGTTGTCGCTATTGAATCGGTTACGAATGGTCAGTCGAAAGTGACGTTAGGTGAGCATGACTCATCGCAGAGTACAGGAGCTGTGCGATTAGTGTCATCGGAAGTTTCTGGGATAGAGCCTCACTGGCTTAGCAGTGGTTCGGTCAACGAACGTCTCGCGCCATCTGAATCATTAACGTCGAAGAGAGGTGAAGCAGAAAGCGGTGAGCTTGACGATGAGCAACCGTTTTTGCGCTCGCAACCAGATTTATTCAGTGTCACAAACTTAGTGCAGCATACGACAAAAGCAATGGCAACCATCCCACTGGAACCATTACATGACATTGGACGCGAGCTTGAACCTTTCCTGCTTCAGGCGGTACCCGTCCTCAACACCTCACAGCCAGCGGCATCAGCAAAGCTCACCACAGGTTAATAAGTAAATTTTTTCAAAAATAGTAAAATACATCGGCCATAAGGACTTCAATGAAATCTCAAGGGCATTATGGGTCTATAAAAGACACAGAAATCCTTTTTGCATTTTCTTACATAGTGCTAGAACAGTTTTATTTCAGTGTTCTGTGCCGCTTTTTCAAAGATCACCTTGTGGCATTAATTCAGATCTTCCAAGTCACCAAAAGGCAATTTAAGGCAATTCCTTTCCGAGAGCAAATTTTCGAAGGGGGTTTCTCTGAAAAGCTTTATTGAATGAGGGCTTCCATTTGAAATCTAGCGATAATGAACTAGCAAATATATGCGTTAGAAAAGGCGATACTCGACAATTCATTGATGTTGAATGGGAAAGTCGTTTTGTTCAGCTGTTAGCCGATGTTAACAAAGTGACCATTGTATGTATTAAATTTGAGTAGGAATAAGTGCATATGTGACTGGGCCTTTGGCCCACCGTTCGACCAAAGTTCGTGAAGTGCGCCAAATCCTGGGATCTGGTTGAAATATATCCTCCCTCCCCCTCCCAATTCCTCTCCCTTCTTCATAAGCAAAGCGAATGTTTCGATCAAGTTTCCTGATTGCTAACTCTTCCCGTTTCTGAAGGTTTTCCATCACTGTCCTTGTTGAAATCATATAGAACGAGCGCTACTTCCTTAGCTCAAACAGCCCGTCTCACATACCTTCAATTTATGATGGATGAACCTAGCCATCTAGAACATTCTCCGTCCAGATCATATTGCAGATGTTGCACGAACTTTCTTTCAGGAAAGGAATCCGATCATACGAACATTAGTCAGACCAAAGAGTTTTTCGGTGAGGCAGTCAGAAAACGTGCTAATGCCAACATTTCGGACTCACAGCATAGCGCAGATGTCTTTGATGAGGTAAGTGGATCGTCATGCGTTCGAAATTCTGAATCCTCGGCTAGCTAGAATATAAGCAAAGCATATGAGGGACAATTCTTTTAGTCTGACGAACGAAATAGTTTTATAAGCAAGGTGCATTCGTATATATATATATATATATATATATATATATATATATATATATATATATGTACTCATCCACAATGAAAAGTGTGTTACGAACAGCGTCCCAGATGTCTGCCTTCTGTGAAGTTTCGCGCAAACTTTTCACCAAGTTCACTGCTGTTGGCTCGCTATACCTCAGTAATGTTCAAAACGTCCCATATTTTATTTCTGCAAAAGCTTTTGCATATATGAAATTGCTTCCCAAAAAGTTTATCCAAATGCTGCCGAACAGTTATTTTTCTATTCACTTTATCATACTCCGTAAATTATGGAAGATTATCCAATGCTTCATTCATCAGCAATAATTTAATGAGAATAACACACCGAAGTTTTCTTATAGACTATTGGCAAATACTGCAAATGGTCTCTATGGCACCATTTGCTTCTGTGGTGGTCTCTTGGTTCGCTTGTCGTTTGGGTCGTATTGTTCGGTTTTCGATTTCACGACAGCTACACGAGGAGGGATGAACTTTTCGAAAATATTGAGGCAAGATATCACTTTCAACAAGAATCGTCACCCTCACATATGTCACTTAGGGGAGCTCGAATCTAGCAAAGCACATACATGCAGTTGAAAGTGATAACGTCAAAGTGTTTTGTCAGCGATATTCTTCTATCATATTAAACGAAAACCTGAATTAGAACAAGTTTTATGCATATTGCATAGTGGTTGAATTCTCATTTGCATCGGTCCACCATAAAAACTAGTGCTGATTCACCTCCCCATGTTACTGTGGCAGAAATTATGAATGAATTAATTGGCGTTTATTTCTTGGATCATCCTCACATAGTTAGCTAGTTTTTTCTCTTTATATTCAAAATTTCTGCCGCTTTATGGTCTTATTGTTTTGGACAGCATTTTGCAGAACGGTGATCGTGCTCAATGCCCAGTGGCAATACGGCGACCACCGCATGTGAGGATTGCAACCAACTCTATTCGGTAATTTATCGTCCAAAAGATTTCTTCCTTTTGCGGACACTAATTGTAATCGAAATAAATAATTTGTTATGACTCCAAAGATTGGCACTTCAAGCAGTAAAAAATGGGGTCGACGCGATCAACGCAAGGAAATTTGATCATAGGTTTGGGGCAATTAGCACTGGTAAAAACGGATATCTTGCGCTGCTTTACTTTTGGAACGGTGATCTAATCGATCAATTCGAAGTCGAGAAACATATAGCTTCGGAAGTTTGAGCTAAGAATCAAAAATTAATGCAAAAGGTAAAGTTTTTAATCTTAGAAACATAGACAGACTCCTGCAGAAATTCGCTTGCATGCTTAATTAGCATTTATTCGGTCATCAAATTGGTTGCGTTATTCGGTGAATAATAAGCAGTTTTCCGGTTCATTTCTTATAAAGTATGTAAATTACCGTCTGAGATAGTCTGACCTGTTGGTCACGAACACCAAGGTCATGAGATTCGCGAAATTTATTTGCCAGAAAGTTTTCATCGTCGGCGGTCGAAGGATTTTGGCTACAGGAGTGGAGAGTGTTGAGATCGTGATGACACCTCACAGTAGGTGCTACGTTCGCCTTACCCATTCGCTAGCTTTGACTGCGGTTTTTTTATTGAAATTCTTTTCAGTTTGGTACCCACTGTGACATAAACAAGTTCAGCTGATGTCATTACGCCTATTAAGGCTTGAAAAAATTGATATTGAAGAAAACTCGTTAGTTCAGGTGGAAAATTATTCTGTCCTAACTCACGCTTGATCCATTAATGCATATGTGGACAATTCGCCGCTCACAGACCACGCTTTGTCTGTTCGAAAATTTTTAGCTCGTTCCAAGCTATATGCTTGCAAAAAGTCCGCATAGGCTCTGTGTAGCCACCCAGCTGATCTAAAAATACTCGCAGTAACTATCGATGAAACATTTTCAGTTTGCTTTACTCACGCTACCTCAGAGATCGGGCGCCTGTATAGTGAAAAGGTTTTGAGGGTTTTGGAAATCTAAGTTTGCACTTATAAAAATTGGTATGAGCCTAAAAGTTGCAGGGTTTGTAGGGTAGTGAAAACCACAGTTATTCTGACATTTGAGAATTAGAAAGCTTAAAAAATTAACCACAAATATAAAAATTCGGATTTACGAAGTTATGAAAATTTAAGCTGTACGCAGAGTTACAAAAATTTATTTTCTAAAGAAATGATACGCTAGATCTCCCCCAACGCAATTATGGAACATTCTATTTTTTGGTGGGTTTCAACGACTGTTCTCCTGCAAATGACCAGCCAAGGCGATTTTTTCTACGAACTCACCGCTTGAAAATTTGCAACCAATTCGGTCTAAAATGCAATCCATTAGTCGCTGAAAGAGCGGAAAATTGTAGCCACCATAGAAGTTGATGGATAAAGCTGGAATTTGAGAGGCCAAGCCATTGCTTACGCATGAATTTCGCAGCTCCTATCTCAATGATTCGCGAGCTAAAACTGCCAGACAGACAGGCAAACGAATGCATCAAAGAATCTAAGTGAATTCTCCAATGGTTCGAATCTTAATTTAACACTAAACGTACCAATTCTAAAAATTATTCAACAATACATGATCTTGCACAAGCTTACAATATCACCTTCTGCAGAACACTGGCAGTTCAACACAAAGCAGCCACTCGTAGCAGACCGTTCAAGTTACAATCATTGCAACAATTATGCAACGATGGATAAGCAATAGTGAGTGATGTAATTACCCGGCTTATAAAAAATAAAAGCGTTACTCAAAGGTAGCTTCGAAAGGTTCTCGATCCTCCAAAGAGGATCTCTTATATCCGCAGACAGTTCTCGCTTATCGTGCTACATGTTATTCTTTAGCCTCGAGGGCATTACATTCTCATCTCTCACATTACGAGTTAACCTTGTGTGTTTAAAGAGTTGTTTTCACACTGCAGAAAACTTGGAAGAGACAGCCTTCAAGAGGACGAAGCCAGCATAGTCTATGTGCCCTGTTACACAACTTATCACAAAAGCACATTGTCAAAAAGCCGTTCGTTCATCTAGAGAGCGGTGCTAAAGGATGCCAACTGAATATAGCACTTGTATTAAACACATTTTTCGGATTTATTAGGTTGTTAAAGTACCACTCAGCTTTTACCTGTTCTTCTAAATGAAGTATTTCTGGTTTATAAAACCAGGCAATTCTTTCTCATAAGAATCAAGTGATGAAATCTGAAATTAGAAGGATTTTTTTAAAAGAGAAATAAGACTTTCCAACAACACCGGCCACAAGCGTCTAAAAATGTGGGTAGCTCAAAATTAAATTCAATTATCACTTGCTAAGAGTAGAGTATCCTGGGGCGACATTAACTGGCATTAAAAAAGAAAAAAGTCAGCTCTGATCACTCATCCTTTGAGGCGGATGAGATACCGAAGAAGCTAGCGGATATACGCTAGTTTGAGGAGGAGATGCGAAGTCTCCTGGAACGCTGACTTCATAACAACTTCCCTTTATTTTTTCTTCTAACAAAAATCGTCGCTATTTTGATAGGAAACAGCGGACCAACGCATCGGCTAGTCACTGCAGCATTCATCCTTGACAAGTCAAATGTCGCACTGCACACGTCATTAGGACTGACTGTTAATGCTCGAATCCTTCCAGGAAGAGCAATTAGGTTCACTTCCTGAGCCGAAACTAGGTATATTAAGCAAGAAACGCAATTTCACACGCTGTGTTCCTTTTGAGTGAATTGAAATGCTGGCAAGCTGTCTTTTGGTTATTTTCTGTGAAGACTACTTGAAAGAACGGTCGCAGATTATTCGATTCGAGAGTTCAAGAATATTAGTTTCTTTCCGTCTCTTCCCAACCTCTAATTTGCTTCCACAGAACCAAAATTTAACTGAAAATTTGATCAATGAATTTCGATTACTAGTTCGAACCATGCAACGAGCCACATGATATTCCCAATTTTTCTTAAAATGCAGTGCTGAATACTTGCGTCGTTTGGCCATTTATGAGAGTAATTTTTCATTCATATGTATTTGATTATGACAATCAAGCCTTTCCCAACCTGTCTTATACCAATTCGCTGCATGGTTTGTTCTTTTCCACAAAAGCTCTACTTCCTTCAGGAGGCGGTATCCTGCTCTTCGCATGGCTTGTCTATCAGACCTTCGCAAATCTTCCTTTAACAACTGAGGAGCCTTAGATTTGAATGCATATCTTATTTAGGCTATCACTTTTGATTTATCGGGACTTTCTTCTTCAGCTTCTCGCGCGAATCACTTTACTGGAAGGAATAAGGCGCATTTGGGCAAATGGTACAGAGAAATAAAAGGAGCAAGCACACTTTAACACTTTAGAGTAAACAGGACTTTGTACTATGGCTGCGTAGTTCTGCCGAGGGCAGCCCACGATCAAAGGAGGCGTGAGGGCATGAAGCAGTGAGCAGCCGGCCAAGCAAAATCAGATGAATCGATTCCTGTGATGCTGAAAATGCGCACTTCACATGACTACTCAATACAAAAGAACAAATCCCTGCTGATTCAGATATTTGAAATATGGAGTGTAACTTTACAATTGCTGCTCTTTCAGCAAGAATTCCTCGTGTATTCACAAGAGTGTAATAATTTTGGTAACAAAGTAGAACACTGTCACTTTTGTTTGACTCATCACTAACGGATCAATCATCCAAAGTTTTGAATGAAAGTTGCAAAATCAGGCCAGAATGCATTTATGGTCCTCGTTAAACAACCTCGAGAACACCCATCATTTCCGTCGAAGTCTTCGCAAAGCAAATGTTCCTCAACACAGCATCTCTTTGAGAAGCTTTGCTTTCCTCGATATTTTGAGTGAAGCCCGCATTGATTATTTCATCGACCAATTGCTATTGAAAGTGAAAAAATCGATGAAGAAATGTGAACTTTCACGACGTTGACAACGTCAAGCTGGTATTCTATTTGGGAGTTCGACAATTGGTCATCCACGTCACTCTCCCCTCAATGAAAGTTTTTTTGCAGTGCTGGAAGTAGAATCATAGTTGCAAAAATCTTCATAAGACCATTTCGAGCTCTCGAGGAAGAAATTACGAAGGTCAACAATGCAATGTGAATTACACTCGGTTTGTTTACTAAGGTGCGCCGTACGAATACATTCAGTGCCATTCGGTTCCAATGCACTTCGGTAAGCTTCCCTCATCAGCCAAACTTTGGCTACCAACGTGCAAAATTTTGTTGGTACTTATCACGTTGGTCGCTTTATCCGTTAAGAGAAGATCCTTCTTTCACATGAAATGATTTCATGCTGATGAGGATCAGTCAGAATTTAGAGGTTTAGAGAGAAGTGTAAATAAATTTAGTGATAGAATGTTGACTTGTGCGTTTAGGCGAGTGCGTGACTCATAACCCAATAAAAATTTGGATGGATTGAATAAGATCAGCAATAAATAAAGTTCAATCGCAGTAAGTATGTGTCTCTTGCTAACAAATTGAATTTATGGAAAGATACTCGAGCGCTATTAAGTTTGTACATTCGGTTGGCTTTCAATTAAGGGAGCTACTAATTCGTCTGAGTGTTGATTATATATGCAAATAATTGCCTAGATGAATGGGCAAGTATCGGCAGTTATTATGTATGTTAGGTGAATATTCTTCATGGTAGCCATTTGAGGCATAGCGCTTCAAATAATATTTTCAGTAGCTAGTTTCAGCTCAAGCGCTTCCGTGAGTCATGTTGCCTTTTCTAGCATACTTTTTGGTTTCTTTAAATTATGTTACGATAACAATACGCATATTTTTGGAGGACACTGAGAGGCTTCAATAAAGATGCATATGAAAACAGTCAGAGAGGAAATTCGAGTCCTTAACCTTGATAATAGCCCCTTTTTTCCTCTTCTCCCCATCTCCTCTCCCCCCACCCCAGTTCCTCTTGTCATCAATAGTCGGAGCAAGAGATTCACAGACACAGTGTAATATGAGGTCGTGCTCCTAATTATTGGTAATAGGACACATTTTCAACAATAAATATTTCCTGTCTTTTATACCATCTAGCCCCTTCTAGAGTTCTGTTAAAACGTCCGTTTGTCGCGATAAAGTGGTCAAACATTAGCAAAGAATAAGCATAAAGCGGATTTGTTCTTTTCAGGTGCGTAATGCGAGTGGCCATTTTCTTCTTGTGTCTATTCAGCGAAGTGAACGCAGTCAACATTCTTCTTTTTCTAATAGGAACAACTCATTTCGAAAGGAGTATATTCGAATACCTTGCGCAGCAACTTGCATCGCGCAGCCATTATACGGTTACAGTGAAGCCAATTCTCATTCCTGAGGAACCACGCCTTGTGAAGCCAAAATTGCATCTCGTTCATGAGAAAACACTCCAGAACCTACTACCGAGGTTGGTTGCGCTCATGCTATTGGTTAACATCTTTTGTTGTATCGATCATCTTCTATATTTTACTATCTTGAATATTTTAATCAATATTCGCATCAAGCTTTCATTGTTTTTCTATCATAACTTGAACACTGAAATGATATTAATTTCTTTTCTTCTACCCGCGGAGAGAAGGTTACATTTTATCAGGATGTAGTTAAACTACATTCAAACCTCTATTATCGATGCAACATATGCTTCTTGATTATTTGGTGCAGTATCTTCCAGGCATCTGTTTGAACCTCTTGAAGCAATCGGCAACGATATTCCTTGGAGGAAAGAATATGAAACAGAAGAGCATCTGTTTCCTTATTATGCCGCACACGTTCACGCCTGCAAGAAAGTTAGTGGTTGCAACAGCACTGCCATTTGGCTCTAAGAAGCTGAGTTTTACTCAGAAGGGGGAGGTAGGAGGGGAAGGGAGAGGAGAGGATTGAGTAGAGACAACTGCTCGTTACCCAGTAAAAAAAAAATTTTACGTTGTTTCATCAATTGTGACTTACTCAATTTTTCAGCCGACAGTGATTTTTAAAAAGAATTCAGCAAATCAGAAATCATAACGAGAAAATGGCAGCGTAGACGTCTACCACGCTGCTCATTAGAATGGCTGATTCATAAAATTACAACAAATAATGAGAAATCGTTGTGTTGATAT
Organism: Baylisascaris procyonis; assembly: GCA_037389465.1. Classification (NCBI taxonomy): domain Eukaryota; kingdom Metazoa; phylum Nematoda; class Chromadorea; order Rhabditida; family Ascarididae; genus Baylisascaris; species Baylisascaris procyonis. Next base: position 2,014,591 of record JAZARR010000059.1, read on the forward strand.
TTTAACTGATCCAACGTTTCGTACAAATCCTTCACAAAGATTCGTTTTTTCACAAGTTTTGCAAATTAACTGCTTTCGAAGGAACTTTTAAATGCGGTTCTTAAGACGCCTGAATGCCTAGAGTTCTTCTGCGATTTTATGGACCAACCTTGACACTCAAAGTATGCGTTATCATTACATGGTATGTGCTTCACTGCCATTTTTCCTAACCCCAAATACTGGTTCCCAATTCAAAACTGATGCTAAGCTGGGCAGAGGGAGACACACCCAAAACACAAATGTCAGTTCGTCATCAAGAGTTCTGCAACTCCAATTTGCAAGAGCGCATGAAAGGAAAAAATACTTTCCTTCTTAAACAGTGGTCGTAGCAGGAAAAAAGTGTAATTCTCTAAAAGCAATTTATTGTGATTCTTTAAACCTTTAAAATGGTGTATATTTACCCATCAGAAATTGCTGCTTGATTTTTAGCAGCACTTTAAGCAATGTGCTCATTTGATCCTTGTCAAATTGATTTGCACCGCATCCACATCTATTTTATTGCATTCCCTCCTTCACTATCGTTCACTGCATTAATAGTTTCCTTTGTTCGTTATGAATAAAAGTTTAACTACTACAGCTGCTACTATCTATGAACGTCGAGTAATATTGCCGAGTTAAAGAGTTCTTATATGAAATAATTATGGGATCCATACATTTAAGTTACGTCAAATGACAGTGCTGTCTGCAGATGTTGAAGAGCAATTTGATGGAAACGCTAAAGAAGGATCAAATCGACGTTGCAATCGTTTATGCGGGCAATCCGTGCCAACTGGCTATTGTTCACGCATTGCACATACCCTTTATTTATTTCGATGTTGAAGGTATATCACTCTTTTTCTATATCAGCGGTCAGAAATCTTTTAAAGCAATCATACGCTCTTAGTTATGATCGGATTGCTGTTATGACTCGCAAGCAACAGCAGAAAATTTCATTTATAGTTGAGTTGTTAAAACAATTCCTTTGTAAAACAGATGCGCTTATGAGAGTAGGTGGGAAGAGGATGTAGGGTGAGGGAGGGGAGAGGAAGCAGGGAGGTGACGGAAGGGAGGATGTGAGTATGTGAATGTTGAAGAGAAACGTAACTGGAACACTATGCGTTGAAGGCTGCATGATGTGCGCTTGTATCTTCCAACCACGTCATGCCAACCGCTAGCAAACATATCACAAGAAAACAATTGGCAAAACTTCTACTATTTGCAACCATTCGACAGGTTTCAAAACAAAACGGTTTCAAAATTCTGTGTCTCCTTTGTGGAACTGAAAGGCAACATTTCTACAATGTAAATTGTACTCCCAATTATATCCAAGAAAATTTCTCATTATTGGTCACTTGAAAGTATCAGAAGGAAAGAAGGCTACACACATACACTCATTATAACATAGAGTAGCAGATGCTTATAAAGCGCATTAAGTAGAAAAAAAAGGTTCTCGGGGTTTCATCATTTTTTTCTAGACTCATGAAAATTAAATGATGGCGCACAAGTCGTAGTACGTTTCATCTGTTATTTCAATAAGCAGCTACTTCACGGAATGTGCTACAAATTTTGCTCCTCATAAAATAAATCAATCAGTAAATATAGACTGAGAATTCAGGATTCACAGATGAAACTCGAGTTGCATCTGGTACTCCTCTTAACGCTGATGTCCGCCCATCACAGTGCCACCCACCTGCTTGGCCGATTATGCAAAGAATTGCAAATGGATTATGCATACTGCGTGAATACGCGGCTCAAAGTGGTTTATCATGGTTGGCGGCTCGGGTTTCTAAACGCTATGCAAGAATGGACGGTCCAATCGGCAGACTTTTCGCAGAGGATTATGAACTAAAAAAGAAATTCCCCAATTTCCCAGATGTCAATGAGGTTCATTTAACAGCAGTCGCCTTGTTTTCTTAATTTAACTATTTCTGAAGCGGTGAAACCACAATGATTTCTAAAGTTGCACTTACCACAATGGATAAGTGTACAAATTAGGCACATTTTCGATGGAGGAAGAATGAGAGGGAAGGAGGGGACGGGCGCAATAGGAATCCGACAGTCAAGGGAAAAAGAATATTGTTTTTCTACACCATAAGTTTACTAAACTTCATACTTTCTTGTGATTTTTATTATGTGAACCTCCCGATCTAAGAATTGTAGGAATCAGCACTCGAGTAAGTCGCAGAGGAAAAAACTACGTAATGCCGGCTGCTTAATGGTCAAACTTTCAGGACATGATCCACTTCGAAACACTTTATCCGTGTGAAGGTTTCATGAAGCCAACAGTGAAATAATAGCTAAAATAGGACATAAGGTCTCTTGGCAAATAGAAGAGGGAGTAACAGCAAGAAGAACAGTCGCATTTCAGGTGGACAGAATTGTTTGCACTCTCACAGAACGAAACGTCTTAACTTCTTAACAAAGTTCGCTGCAAATGGCTGCAAGTCGGCTTTGTTCAGAAGTCCAAATACTTCTGAGAAAATGCTCACTGAATAGCTGTATTGGTCATTCGCATATCTATAACGTTTGTAACCTTTGTTTACTACGTGAACTGGCTCTGAACATAAGTGAGCGTAATACTAAATCTTACCTAAAAGTACTAAAGCGCTTTGACCCCTACCTGAAAGTTGGTTATTGACCACTAGAGATTATGGACAATTTATAAGCGGTGGTAACTGGAATATGAATATATGCATATTACATGATGGGATAATTTTATTACAGAATTATAGAATGCGCTAATACATCTTTCGCATGATAGTCAGTGCTCGAAAAAATGTTTTAGATAAAGCAAAACGCCGAACTTTATTTCATCAATAGCGATCGCCTGATCGAGTATGAGCACGCCTTATTACCGCATGTGATCCCCGTCGCTGGACTTCACGTCGATCAAGTCAAACCTCTCTTTCATGTATTCAGGCTTGTTTACTTACAAAGCAGCAAATAGCGTTTCACATTTGTTTCTCTTATGACCATGTCAAAGAGCAACGTAAATACAGCTCGAGCTACATAAATCGAACGAAGCGAAGCTTGATGCTGCTCATTGGCAGTCTGGATTTGACTACATTTGGATGACACAGTTTCCTTTAAAACTCCTGAATGTCACAACTCCTATATTAGCAAATTATCTTCTATTCCTGCATCCTACTGGATTAGTCCTGGCTGCAGTTCATATCGTTGGATGCTTTTACCTGTGAAATAGTCATTAAAGCGAACCTTTGAATTATTTCTGCTAATTTTTTATATTAAGTCTTTTAAAGATATTCTGGTTATTATCTCCAGTCTTTGGGTTTCAAAGAAACAACCTGAACCATTGTGTTTCAGCATAATTAATTCCGAGTGGTTTACAAGTTTCAGCCGTGGAACACTAGCATTGCATCCGCTGAAAAAGGGACCATTGTCGTTTCATTAGGCACTCAAGCAAATTCCTCCTCGATGACGCTTCAACAAGCGCGTTCAATTCTTGGAGCGCTTAACCGGCTTACTGCATATCGCATATATTGGAGGATTGGACCAAGTCTACACATTCCAGGAGTCAATCTTGACGGCATCCCCTCTCATATTAATGTCACTTCTTTCATACCGCAGAACGACCTACTTGGTATGTGTTGCCCCATTGTGTGCATGAAACCTTCGCCAAAACTAGTAACCAACAGCAAGCACAATAAATTTTCTGCTTCAAAAGTCGAAATTTTTCCACAAACTTTCTGCAGCTGATTTGAGACACAGTAAAATGAAACTTTGGATGTCAAGTATGACAGCTGGTCTGTATGCACAGAGTCTCTAAAGAATGGCACTCGTTTGTGACTAGTTACAGCTTGATTAGTAAAGTTCAAATAGTTGACAAACGTTTGAAGTTAATCGAAGTATTTTTTCATCATCGGTGTTTTGTAGCCGATCGACGCACGCGATTGCTCATTACCAACGGTGGAATGCAGAGCATCATAGAGGCAATCGTACATGGTGTACCAATTGTGGGTATACCACTATATGGTACTAATAGGCAAAATTTGGATAAAGTGTACAGTAAAGGATTTGGACTTATCGTTTCAAAGGACCGTCTCTCCGAGTCGACTCTCTATAGTGCTATCAAGGAGGTTCTCGAAAGTGCCAAGTTTGCCCTTCCTGCTCATGAATTTTCAGCATTCATTAAGTTATTTACAAGAACGTCTGAATGAATGTAGTGAAAGGACTTGGATTTGTGGTTTCAAGGAGGTTGTCTTCCTTTTATCATGTTCTGTAATGCCATCACAGAGGTTTTTGTGGTTTTTCGTTCTCGAAATATAAATTGCCCTAGGGATTTGCAAGACAACCCTACTGCGAAGCTAAGTATGGCCGATCAGAGCTTCAATGGCAGAATTACATTGAGTTTATCTTTTTCTGCAGCCCTTTTTGCTGTTACTATTATAGCCATATCCACCGTCTTTGTTGCAAGTTCTCGTCCGCAATTCTGCTGCATATAGTGATAAGTTGGTTCCGCATTATCTGGCAAGCACTCTGTAGGGTCTGGGAAGGAGGAAGTAATGTTTTTTTAGCAGCCTCTGAAATTAAGCCGGGAGTTGCATTGAAGCCGCAAGTGGACAATCCTCTCCGTTCTTCAGCCCCCCCCCCCTTCTCCTCTGACGTCCCAACCCTTGTGGTTAGCATGGCACTAAAGAAGCGAGACATTATCAAACGCTGAAAGCATTAGATAGTGGTAGAAATTGCAGTAACTCAAGAGAAAACCATTCGGAAATGCATTTTTTATGCTTTTTTTGGCTTTTCTAACTCAATCGAGATCATTTTTCGCAGCGTATTATTATTTCCCATCCAAGCACTCAGACGGGATTATTTCTATCACGGCCATGAACTCAAAAATAGTGATGCGACCGAAAATTTTGCACAAAAATGACGAGCTGCAAGTGAATTGGAGCCGTTGATTCTCTTATGTCTGAACCGGAAAGGACTAAGGTTGATCTTTGCGAACGTCAATACCGAATAACGAGGTAAAATTTTAATAGTTCATCAGTCTGCTCTTCAAACTTCACTCATGCTCATCATCTTCTTTCAGTAGTATGAACTTTTATGTCATGCTAAAAACAGCCAATTCAAGAATTGTTCCTTACTCAGATACAAGACGGTGGCAAAAAATATGGCAAGAGAGTGGAAAGACAGGCCACAAAGCGCCTTGCAGACGGCACTGCACCACATCGAGCACGTCGGCCGACATCGGCGAGCTCTTTTCATCGGTGTTCCGCCCAGATCAATGCAGTGGGCTCGCATGTTGAACATCGATCTGCTTGTCGTGCTGTTCGTTGCTGCCATCGCACCACTCGTGATCGCTTATAGGCTGGTAGCTACGTCGATTACTGCAAGTTACCGATACAAGGTGAATCGGAATATCGCTAAGCTTGTATGGCTTTCAAAGCTCCATACCCATTTTGTCCCATCATTGAAAGTGTTTTTAGAACGGATTGGAAAAGAGCTGCGATTCCATCAAACCTGTGGGCGATCTTAAGGAAAATAACAGATCAAAAGGCTGCGAATTCGAAACGAAGCGGAACGAGCGATCACATTCCTTCTCTCGCAGTTGACAACTGCTGCTGACACTTTTCAGTAGGAGAAACTTGCAGTCATATTAATGAGCTGTCAATAAATACATACATATCTGCTTATACCTGAGTCGTTTGAAGGCATTCAGGGTACATATTGCGATGCGAAGCAAGTGAAACAGAAATCAGTGCAGCCAACATATGCTGTGGTGCTGATTGCATGTTGCTACACCCCTAGCCATGACATCTTGGAACATGCGTCATTTCCACTGACATTAACAATCGTTCTTTTAGGACTGAATGGACGTGTAGTAATGTGATATAAAACAAAAATCAACAGTTCAGCTATAAATGATCGCACACTCTAAAGTGATGAAGAAAAATTTTTACAAGCAGTGTTTGAGTGATTAGTTCAAATAGCTGCCTATCCAGCGCACTTCTTGAACTGTAGAGAATAAGAGCGACGTATCAAAGCTTTATTTCTTCAATTGCGGGCAATGGCAATCTCCTAAATTGAGGGATATGCCCAGAAATTCAAATCTTTGCCATGATGCTTATTTATGCTTATACTTTGTCAAATCTGTGGAAATAAAAAAGCAAAATGAACAATAAGCTTTATAACAACAATCACATAATTCACAGAGTTCATATTCTTACTCACATAACGGAAGATCACAGCGAGATATTACAGAAAGAAAATATAGATGTCTCTCCCTCCTCTCCACTCTCCTTTTCCTCTTCTCCTCTTCTCCTCTTCTCTCCACTCCCCATTCCCCCCCCCCCAATTCCCAATTCTTGAAAAAAACCTCTGTGTTGGCGTCATCAACAATACAAGAAAATAAATACAGACATAACCGCAGAACAAACTTTGAACGTGGGAACACATGATGAGATGAGATTTGACCTGCTGAAGAAATTAAAGCCGTAAAGAAAGAACCTAATGCTTTCGTAGGACGTTTTAAATTTCAGCACATTCCTATGAGGGCAACGCAAATGCAAAAAAAAGCGACTTATTACCACTATACTGGATTAGTAGAAGAACAAAAAGGACAAATTTGTCAAACGATACTCATATCAGCTAACAGGACAATATATTCCCCAACAGCAGACCAGATAATTCCACATTACGGCAACCTTCTTTCAAGAACTCATTTTTGCTGCAATATCACGGTTAGCAATGAGGGAGGGGCAGGGGAGATGGGTTATCGAGAAAATGAACAAAGTTTCATCGCTCAAAAGAAAAAGGGCCAAATGTGGCTAGCTACTTTTGTGAACACAAGAATTAGGTAGCTGCGAGAGAGTAGTCTCGTTTTGAATGTTCAATATTTAAGAGTCTGAAGGAAATGAATGAGCATGCAAAGAGGATAGTGGCGAAAAAGCACCCAATTGAAGAGACACGAACGGCGATCACTTCCAGTTGCTTCTTAAACGGCGCGAAACAGCCCTAAACTTCATCTGTTAGCTGATCGACACAACGGAAACAATCTTTTGTAGAATGAACTAGCAACAATTCTTCGATGACTCATCATTCCACTTTATAATTTCCGAGTTTGCACACAAGAAAATAGTACGCTTCAAAACAACCCAATCTAACGTTGCATCGAAATGAAACGAATACTGGACATTATTAATCGGGATGAATAATTAGAAGACTGCCGCTAAGGAAATCTTCGGAATGTTTCCGCTCAATCATCCTCAGAAACAGCACTGTGCAAAATTCTTAAGTAAATCCCAAGTGTCTAGAAAGCGTACTCGTGTGTTGATAAAAATATGTCTAGGCCACGCTGCCATCGCTGCACCACCGACACATATATCCGTATTCGCTAAACCATTCTCATTTCTCCTGCATATTCTTCCAATCTCTGTACAAACAGCACGCGATAGATGCAACTCTTCTCTCGATCTGAACGACGGCGACGATGACGTTGAACAATATCTGAAGAGCTGAATATGTATCCACTTATTTATGTTTTGTCTCATGGATATTGATTGTTGCGGTCACAATGCTTTCAGTAAATGTGTAATATAGCCATAAAGCGAACACGTGTTAAACCGAATTAAAAAGGCCATTTCAAGGTGAATTTCATGTAACGGAAATGTTATAGGGCTTGACGACCGGAAGCAAAGGGAATCAATAGTGGCTGAAGGTCCCCTCAAATACAGTCATTACGGAAGGTTCATAGGTTTCAGAAAATAAGATCGTTAGAGCCACTGACGTCTTATAACTAGACAAGCAAAGGTGGCTATTTAGTGGGAAACTTCGCAAGCAATGGTAGCATATAGGCTACAATATTTGTCTAAAATTCACTAATACAAAAAGATATGCAGGTGCTACGCTCTTTTAGGTCACGACATCCGTTAAAAAATGCATGTTTCTTCGTAGATCTGATTCCATTATGTTGTATAAAAGTGCAAAGGAGGAGAGGGAGAAATGGTGTTATCCAAAAATGGACTGCAATTTTAGCAGTTTCCACTTTGCGCCAAGGCTAGAAATGAACTTAAAACTACCTTTATAAGTAGAAGAAAAAACACAAACGCCTCATAACATTAGAAAAGAGCTGATCAACCTTGTTAGTCTCATTACCTTTCATGAACATTTGCACAATTGGTGCAGCAACTAAGAGGAATGCGTTTCTTCGGATATTTCGCTTGCTTTCTAAACCAAGTGCTCTGCGCCCAGATGTGGTCACCGTCGTCGTCATCCATTCCGCAACACCTGTGCTGAATGCGAAAGCAATCTCTGCCATACTAAACGCACATAGCAGATTGTGCCAATTTTTTTCATGGCTATTACGCGTCTCTGGAAATTTCCACTTGTAAAGTGTAGCATACCGAGATCATATTCATGCGCGCATGCCCATTTTTCCTACGGCTTAAACCCGCTAACAGTTGAAGGTAGTGCCATGAAACTTAGTGTGCATGTTCTATATACCGCGCGATTACCCGCTCGACTAAGTTTAAAATTACTCAAGATCGGTGCAGTTATATTCACGTTAACAGAGTTCCCATTTTAAAATCAGTCGGTTGGGAAAAACGATTTTCTTATGAAAGATTACTAAAAGCAGATGATTCGGTTTGTATTGAATGCATCGTCGCAGATATTTTATTAATTGGTGTCAACCTATAATGCCGACTGGTCTGATGAGCCGGCTGCAGAAAGCACATATCGTCTCAGTTCCTCTAAAAGGCTTCTCTATGTGCTTATTTGGTGTTACTCAAATTGCATATTACGGAATTACAAGAATATCATGAATATACTTAATTATCTTCCTATGAAGTAAAGAGATGCAAACTGATCACTATCAAAAAATATTTAGAATCTTTTCATTACCTTAGCGTAAAGCATAGCTGATCATCAACGTCAACTGAAAGAACCCTCAGCAAATAAAGTTTAATTGCACCTAAGCAACAAAACAAACATCAGGGGAAGTATCATACGTTTGACTGTAGATGATCCCATGCAAAAGTTATTTCTTCGCCATGAGGATGTCCATATTCGGCAATGAGGGTTTCTCGCATCCAATCCCTGATGCTGTTCTTTACCTGCAACGTTTACTAGTGTTAACATTGAAAAAACTACAGTCTGCAAATGAAATGATCTTGCACTGTAGCAACTGCACGTGATATTTCTGCAGATATGACGACATGATTTATACACTGAGACTCTCGTTTGTATGATGGAATACACATGAATGTGCTCTTATGCAAACAATGCATCAGACAAATAAAATGAGTGAGTGCTCCAAGAAAACGAAACTGCTAGAATGGCTAATATCTGCGTTCAAGGTTATTCTAGTTTTATTTCTTTATTTCGATGTAAGAAGAATTGCTTACTTGGTAATCCATATAGCGCCCAATTGCGCCACCTAGCGCACCCAGACTTCCGGTCGTTACAGCGAATGCAAAATACTGAAAACGAGGACAAATAAACTGCTTTCCATTTGTTGCTTTTATCAGATTTTTTCTTTTATAGCAGTACAAATGCAAAAAAAAAATACGCCGAACTTTTGCGAAAAGAACGTCCCCAGTAGAAGCTTTCCATATGCAGCTGATCGTGACGACGTTGTGATTCGATAACTTTATATGGCTCCCCAAATCGGCTCAATGAAGCAACGCCTGCCTCTACGGTTTAATTAACCTTTAAATAGGATTTTATGAAAATGTAACAGCTTATATAGAGCTTCCTTTCAATGAAACGAAATTAAAGCCATCGCATTATATCTTCGAGGTATTTTCACCGATAAATGTCGTAGAAATATTTCATCTCATTTACAGGCGCCTTTCTGCCCAGCTATAAAGTGCCGTTCAAAAATGGAATCGATAAATGCAAAAGTGTGGAGAAAGGCCTAACAAAAAGTGCTGAAATACTTACCGTGAGCATAAAAATGAATTTATCGGTGGCCAGTGATGTAATAGCGAGCGCAAAATGAGGAACATTTATGCACGCAATAATGAATACAGTTCTACTACCATATGCGAAGGAATTCGATCCAATAAGGGCACTTATAATGTTACTGTCTTGTAAGCTGCCGAACGATAAGCCAATTACACTCAGTGAGACAGTCTAAAGAATGACATGAGTTGGAAATAAGCCATGGAAATCAAAGTGTTTGTGAAGGTGTGACTAACGAAGAAGCCATAAACAAACGAATAAAGACATTCATCGATTCCTTCTCTGCTTCCTTTCCTTCTCACTCGTCTCCTATCTCATCCTCCACAGCTTCACTTTAAATTTAACGTATGAAAATACCTTATCTACTTATCAGGAAAACAGCAAGTTTACAGCACCAATTGCTTGTTCTATCTACTTACTTTTTGCACGCGTGACGAGCTGTATATTTGTCCAGTAAGATCATGACCTTCGAAAAAGGCGAGACCTTTTGTCTACACGTTGTCACTTACTGACTATAGTTTGGAGAGTAAAGTATGCAGTTCATTTCAAGAGCCATTTTTGCGCAGAGTTTAAAAAGTATATGCCTTCCTGGTTGCGATACCTTCCAACTGAGACGTTCGGCTGAGGCAGATCCACACAATTTCCAGCTGCTTAGTAAACGCTCTCAACCACAGATACAAGGAAATAAACAAACTACTGACCAAGAGAAGGATATTGAGTAGAAGCAGCGCATATTTTAGGAGATACTCTGAAGGTGGACAGTAAGCCATCAAGGGCGATTGAGCAGACGAGGTTCTGCGTGAAGGCTGGGCTGCTTTTGTGAGCCGACAACTGGAAGCGAATCGCGACGTTTGTGTGCACAACCCCGTACCGGACGCTGGTTTGCACGGTAAACATTCCTTCCGGTGCGATAGCGAAATTTCTCGTTTTTCGAAATCACAGCTCTTTGTTATCTAAGTGATTCACTCTTTGTTTTATGTAGCTCGACGTTAGGCTGCAATAACCCTTTATGGGATGGTTGCTGCAACCCAAAAATACCTTCGAAATATGAGACTCGAATAAATACCCTGTGAGAAAAATGATTCGGTAATCAGTAGACAGGTCAGACGGCTGCTCATATCTAAAGCTAAGCGATAAAATGAATGCTGAGATATTGTGATCATGCGGTCAGTTTTCGCGATCAAACAACCAAATAAATTAACCTCTCATATTTTAGGTTTCTAAAGCAACACATCTATAAAGTCCACCTTAGACTGATAAAGATATCTAATAATTTTAGGATTCAATTATGTCAGTTTAGGTTACTGATGGTTAATTCGCAAATATCGCTAATGTGGACGAGCACCATGTAATTAGAAGTCTAATGAATGATTGTCATCTCTACCTAGGAATTTCGATGCGTTCTTTCCCATGTAGTCAACGAATAAAACTGAAAACGGCAAAGCTTTGATCTCAATATTGGTACTAGTCTTAGCCAGTGTCTGGAGGAAGGGACCACTCGTTTTGCGTTTTTGCCCATCCTTTTCGTGCTGTCTGTCCTCTGGGACTGGATTGACGTCTGCTTTGAAAATAGAGTAAGGAGTTAATTATTTGTATAATGCTCTAACAGACCACCCTACCCTCTTGATTAAAGTGCAAGAAATGGGATTCTACTGTTTATGTCACTCCGGTACACTAAGTCAGGTGACCTGCACGTTTAGTTGCTGTTCTTTTCTACGCCTTTATCCGTTTTGGCGAGGAGGTTACTATATTGGGTATATCAAATATTCGAGGTCTAATCATTGCTATGGCGATATGCGCTTGCAAACACAACTTTTTGCTTTATGTTGTGGCAACATCAACTTTTACAGTTAAAAAATGCTTTATTGTGTAAAATGTTCCGCTCCATCCCCATTGGCTCTTGACTGAATGGATTGCGATAGGACATCTTGAAAATTTACTCGCGAAACATGCCTGTTTAAGGGAGACCTCCAGCGCAAGATTTAGTTTATCTTTGAATGGAACGAAAAATTTGATCCTTGAGTGGAAAAAATCCTGAGCTGGGCATGTTGATACCAATCTCACTTATTCGAAACTAGTAATAAACTTCAAGTTAGTGAATATCGCGCTTTATTCAGCGGCATTACCATTTCGCACTGCTATACGCCCTTCCTTATATTTTACCTCAACAACTTGGACTGTAGTATGCACTTGGCCGACGAAAGAGAAACTCGAGTAGAGTGAGGCTCTCGACTTGCTGTAACAAACAAATGCATTCAAATATTGTAATCTCATTTGACTTCTGTTTTTGTTGTTCAAAAGGATGGGCACAATTAAGCTTATGATAATGCATGAATTCTTTAGGGGTTTTGATAGAGCTGCAAACTAATGTTCACACATCAAGAGAACATTTATTTGAGTAATACTTCCGCTCACATAACTATAGATTTGGATGTCAGAAGGTGCCTTCAACTTGTGAATAAACGATTCTTCTCTGCCCTTGCCCACACTCTATGGACCATACTGGAGTACATCTGTGCATGTAATTCGATGCTGTCTTTACCGTATGTATGATACGTATTTATGAATAAAGATTATTGTTACTATTAACTAATCGAACAGATGTGCTCAACTCTTTTGCTTATCGTGTTGTTCCCATCTGGAACTGTTTGTCATATGATGTGGTAATGGCTTGTTTGTAATGCTTTAAGAAACGTTTGGAGCAGTGTGATCTGTCGACGATATGCACCTCATATCAGTTGTGACTAATTATCACATATATTTCCTTTTTCACCTGATCTCCAATATTTGCTTTCATTGACCACCTTTTGGGTGTTTAAACGCATTTTGTGTGCAATGTCGATATTACCTATGCTTTGTTCCCCTCTATATATTGTACATCTAATTCCATGCTTTCTTTGTTGTATGAATAAAGATTATTATTATTAGAATGTTTTGAAAGGGGTCGGCGCACTTAGCCAAAAAGAGACGGAGAGAGACCGCGCGCGTCCTCAGCGAGACGGAGAGAGACCGCGCGCGTCTTCAGCGAGCGACGCGGCACTGGTCACTCTGAAATAAATCGTCGCAATAAATGTGAAAATATACAGTAAGGAAATGAGATTCGAACAACGGATTTCGACACATTCGAAAGAGCATTAAAGGCTCTATCAGAATCAAAAATAATCTCGGACAAAAACAAGAACTTTTCTATTAGATCGATCATTTATATGACGTGCAATTGAGAAAAATTGCATGGTCATCGATAAATGAGGGCCTATAACTGTATAAAGAAACAAGATTTGGGAAGAGTGAATAGGTACATTCGAAAGAGCATTAAAAGCTCTATCAGAATCAAAAATAATCTCGGACAAAAACAAGAACTTTTCTATTAGATCGATCATTTATATGACGTGCAATTGAGAAAAATTGCATGGTCATCGATAAATGAGGGCCTATAACTGTATAAAGGAACAAGATTTGGGAAGAGTGACTAGGTACATTCGAAAGAGCATTAAAAGCTCTATCAGAATCAAAAATAATCTCAGACAAAAACAAGAACTTTTCTATTAGATCGATCATTTATATGACGTGCAATTGAGAAAAATTGCATGGTCATCGATAAATGAGGGCCTATAACTGTATAAAGGAACAAGATTTGGGAAGAGTGGCTAGGTACATTCGAAAGAGCATTAAAAGCTCTATCAGAATCAAAAATAATCTCAGACAAAAACAAGAACTTTTCTATTAGATCGATCATTTATATGACGTGCAATTGAGAAAAATTGCATGGTCATCGATAAATGAGGGCCTATAACTGTATAAAGGAACAAGATTTGGGAAGAGTGACTAGGTACATTCGAAAGAGCATTAAAAGCTCTATCAGAATCAAAAATAATCTCGGACAAAAACAAGAACTTTTCTATTAGATCGAATTTTTATATGACGTGCAATTGAGAAAAATTGCATGGTCATCGATAAATGAGAGCCTATAACTGTATAAAGGAACAAGATTTGGGAAGAGTGACTAGGTACATTCGAAAGAGCATTAAAAGCTCTATCAGAATCAAAAATAATCTCGGACAAAAACAAGAATTTTTCTATTAGATCGAATTTTTATATGCAGTGCAATTGAGAAAAATTGCATAGTCATCGATAAATGAGGGCCTATAACTGTATAAAGGAACAAGATTTGGGAAGAGTGACTAGGTACATTCGAAAGAGCATTAAAAGCTCTATCAGAATCAAAAATAATCTCGGACAAAAACAAGAACTTTTCTATTAGATCGAATTTTTATATGACGTGCAATTGAGAAAAAATAGACGTGCTGACATGTAGAGGCGATGGAAGAAAGAAATCGCTCGTTGAACTATGGAAATCCTATTACTGGTTCGAAGTGGCAGCCGCTGTCGTTTCTTGGCAGAATCGTCGGTCTCTGTCGTTGAGGTGAAGGCAACATCTGGAATGTTAAATGTAATGATGATCACGACGAAAGCATACTACATAAGTAATGGAAGTTTTGTATAGCTTGAATTAATAACATTAAAGATATAATTTTTCTCTTTCTTAAATTTCGGTGAGTTTGGTGCTATTTCAACTGATAGCTTATCGTGGAAAAAATCAGAGATGTGCAGTCTATGTTTGACGATAATGTAGGAAATATAGCCTGCGGAGCCGGATGTAGCTATTTCTTCGAAGTATCCTTGCCAGATTGCATTCATCCCAGTGTACACGTAGATGTTCAAGTCGAAGCGAAGCAATATATATATATATATATATATATATATATATATATATATATATATATATATATATATATATATATATATATATATATAATTGACATAACGCGAATCAAATTTTATTTCCCTCACCCCAGCCTGTTATGCGCAAGAAAAACTGTTAGACTACGAACTGCTGAGTGCACGCGTCCACAACTAATATATAAATAAATAAATGAATGAATGAATAAATAAATAAATAAATAAATAAGTAAATAAATAAATAAATATATATATATATATGTATTTATTTATTTATTTATATATTAGTTGTGGACGCGTGCACTCAGCAGTTCGTAGTCTAACTGTTTTTCTTGCGCATAACAGGCTGGGGTGAGGGAAATAAAATTTGATTCGCGTCATGTCAATTATATATATATATATATATATATATATATATATATATATATATGTATATATATATATATATATATATATATTGCTTCGCTTCGACTTGAACATCTACGTGTACACTGGGATGAATGCAATCTGGCAAGGATACTTCGAAGAAATAGCTACATCCGGCTCCGCAGGCTATATTTCCTACATTATCGTCAAACATAGACTGCACATCTCTGATTTTTTCCACGATAAGCTATCAGTTGAAATAGCACCAAACTCACCGAAATTTAAGAAAGAGAAAAAATTATATCTTTAATGTTATTAATTCAAGCTATACAAAACTTCCATTACTTATGTAGTATGCTTTCGTCGTGATCATCATTACATTTAACATTCCAGATGTTGCCTTCACCTCAACGACAGAGACCGACGATTCTGCCAAGAAACGACAGCGGCTGCCACTTCGAACCAGTAATAGGATTTCCATAGTTCAACGAGCGATTTCTTTCTTCCATCGCCTCTACATGTCAGCACGTCTATTTTTTCTCAATTGCACGTCATATAAATGATCGATCTAATAGAAAAGTTCTTGTTTTTGTCCGAGATTATTTTTGATTCTGATAGAGCTTTTAATGCTCTTTCGAATGTACCTAGTCACTCTTCCCAAATCTTGTTCCTTTATACAGTTATAGGCCCTCATTTATCGATGACCATGCAATTTTTCTCAATTGCATGTCATATAAATGATCGATCTAATAGAAAAGTTCTTGTTTTTGTCCGAGATTATTTTTGATTCTGATAGAGCTTTTAATGCTCTTTCGAATGTACCTAGTCACTCTTCCCAAATCTTGTTCCTTTATACAGTTATAGGCCCTCATTTATCGATGACCATGCAATTTTTCTCAATTGCACGTCATATAAATGATCGATCTAATAGAAAAGTTCTTGTTTTTGTTCGAGATTATTTTTGATTCTGATAGAGCCTTTAATGCTCTTTCGAATGTGTCGAAATCCGTTGTTCGAATCTCATTTCCTTACTGTATATTTTCACATTTATTGCGACGATTTATTTCAGAGTGACCAGTGCCGCGTCGCTCGCTGAAGACGCGCGCGGTCTCTCTCCGTCTCTCTCTTGCGCCTGCGCTTGTGGCTAATGTTACCCTCACCTTTTGAAAAAGCTAATGACATTTTCGTTGTGGGAGCCTATTTTTAAAAATTCTAGGTTCTATTAAAATCTCATCTTCAAAGTTTTTATGAAGATGAGGAAATTTTTTGAATAATGAGGTAGTTTTGAGTAGTAGGTATAATGCGCTTGCTAAGTGCTTTACTCATGCGGTTTTAGAAGCAACTAAGGTGAAGTTTTGTCCATTTCATGCTGTTCCGTTTTTTACCCATCGACGTGCAGACAAGGACGAATTGTATTGTTTGTGGATTCGGGTTGTGAATTCGGCTCGAACTGAGTCTCGTACTTCAGGTGCTGAATATTGTTGTTTCCATTGTTGCATAAATTTGCACGTTTACGTTGCGTTAGTAAAAGAGGTTCACATATGCGCGAACAGAAGTTTGGAGATGTTGATGTGCTTCAAAAAGGCAGATAGATGCTTCAAAACAGCTTTTCCGCTTGTTTCCTGTTTTCTTCCTTAAAATTATTCTGCTCATTGCTCCACTTATTCCCTTCTTTCATATTGCTGGTCACTCAATTTGTCACAGTTTGCTATGTTTTTAGGTGTTTTCTTCCTAAAACATCCGATTGCTTTTAAAACATTCAGAGGCATCTGCTTGTTCTAAAACGTTTTCTTCCCTTCACAGATTGTTCGCTCCTCACGAAGCATTTTTTTAACGTTTGCGCTGAGGCATCTGTTTTGTAAGTAAATAGGTTTTTGTGGCGCGATAGCTTGAAATCCCATTCGTAGCGTTCAATAAAAATATTAACTTCTACTGTGCTAGTTTTGAAAGGTTTTAATTGTAGCATCGGAGGAAGGTTGTAAAAGATGAGGAGGTTGCTGAATTGGGGAGAGATGTGCAAATGCTATAACAGAGTGCCGCAAAAGCAGCTTTCGAGGTCTGTGCTTTATTCGGTCGCTATCGCAGCATGGACCATGCTTAACCCATGAGAGCTGGCTTGAACGTGGTCTACGTCAGGTGGCCGCTTTTTGTCCAACCCTGATGGCGACCAGTGCCGTGCTTAGCCCATCTGCAGATTGTTATGAGTTAAATCCAGTCCCAGGACATTTAGAATGATTTCAAGTAAGAGACTTTAAGGTTTATTAACCAGGCTGGCCAGTTGCATATGTAATGCGGTGCAAATGAGTGTATAAAAACAGTTGCTTCAAATTTTTGTCGTTCCCTCACCTATGATCACATAGTTTTGGGGTTCATCGGCCTCACTGTTGTAATCAAAAAATATTTAGTGGCGATACCGTCTGCGACCACCCCCCCCCCGACCCTTTTTTCGTTCCGCTGCGTCGATGATTCTGTTTCAGCCTGCTGCTATATAAGGCATAATTGTCGACGCCGTTGTCTGCTTAGACCGGTTATGTATTATGGCGATCGCCTGTCAATTTTGCGTTTTGTCGTAAAAGGTGATGAAATAAATAAATCCGTCAGGTGCATAATATGGTGTTTAAATTTGAAGTACCCGTTGCTGCATTTATTGTCATATGGAAACAGA
Organism: Baylisascaris procyonis; assembly: GCA_037389465.1. Classification (NCBI taxonomy): domain Eukaryota; kingdom Metazoa; phylum Nematoda; class Chromadorea; order Rhabditida; family Ascarididae; genus Baylisascaris; species Baylisascaris procyonis. The sequence goes on from JAZARR010000059.1 coordinate 2,032,304, forward strand.
TGTTCTTCTCCTTGCTGTCAGCTTCTATACGATGACGATCGATACAGGCCCGCAAGCACTAAGTGGAGGTCAGGATCAAAGATTCGTGGAAGAGTAGCAGAGCTAGCAGAAAACAAACGATCGACTGAGGAAGAGCGACATTCCAAATGCCGTTCAGAGCTCGGGACAAGGTTGACGTACTGGGTATTCGATGTCGTTAGAGATCCAGCATGTTCGACGCCATTATTCTTGACCACGCATGCTGGTTCGCCACAGTGGTATGTGAATCCAAGTGAATATTTAAGCTGCGACCCACTTCAGCGTCGTTGGTTTGTAACACCATCAGGCGATAATATCACAGCTTTGCGCGTGCTATCGTAATGAGCTTTGGGCTGTCGAAGAACGGCAACTGGAATACACCTGTTCAAAGCAACATCCTATTGCTGAAAACACTGATAACATGCAAAAGGCGTTTCAGTAACGCGCTCGGGAACGTGAATATTGCTCTCACTGCAACATCCCAATTTCCGGGGGTGGTGTTGCGTCGTCTGCGGTTTCTGGATGTCCACTTATGTATTTGTTCGTTTATTGTTTTTGCATACGGCCATTTTAAATAAATCAGCGCTATGTGCTATGTGCGCTGATACTTCAATAAACCTCCTCATTGCGTCACCCTCTTCCCTGATTTCTCCATTGCATCGATGTTCATTGCGCAATAACGAGGTTTTGACAGTGTTCGCGCAATGAAATAATATATATGATTTTAGAGGTCGAACAATAAGCGTCTCCAAGGGTGAAAATAGCTTCGGATCGAAAGCAACATGCTGAAGACGGTCGTTACTGGTTGTTGCAGATACGCATCTGCCGCGTTTATCGTTCGGCACGCACGCTTGTTGTGCGCCCTGCCGAATACTTTGCCTGCAGCAGCCCCATCATGTGCGCGGATGCCGATTACGCCCTCTGCGATACAGGTATATCATACGCATTACTTATAAGAGACAACCCTGTGTAAGAAATCGAATATGATTGTAGCTTCAAGTCAGGGTCGCTCTTTGATATGCTCGGTTGCCTCTGGATTGTCTTATCCCTGAGCTTGGCTGCCTTTGGGCCTCTTTTGCTAACCGTATCTCAATATGAGTCGGAGCCGAACTTTTTAACCTTCATTCGCAGTCTTTTTTACATACCTCGATGTGATCTTTACTCGCAATATCTTGGAAGGGGAAACGAGAAGGAAGGATTGGTAATTGCTTTGCATTTAACACTGGCTGATGAGAAAGGCGTCACTGGTCGGGAGTTTTGAGTCTAAAAATTGGTTTTGTGCATGTGTACAATATTGTTCCCACTTTTGCTTGCGCCTGCATAATAATAGTAATTTCTTAGATGAAGGGTCCTGCGCTTCAGTCGTTTTTACGGTCGTCTTTGATTTTCTCGGAGTGAACTTTTTATTGGGAGAGGAGGGGAAAGGAGGAAGAGATGGGATAAGTGGTGGTTGTAGTGTGGTAACGCTCAGCCGTACTGCTTAACGTATCTCTGGTGCTCGAAGTGTACATTTGTGGTGTTTAAGTTTGCTCGTTCAAATTAGGGTCTTACAGTTTATGCAACAGTTAGGCGTCGAGGAGTTCCTTTCATTCCTCATTTTATGGTCTCTCATTTGTCGCAAGTAGAAATCAATAAATTGCAGGTGCGACATTACAGCGAGAAAGCTCCACTAACGTTGAAAACGCTAGAAGAGCGAATCATCCTTGTGCTCAGCCTATACGATAAGGTTGCCAACTTTTCTTTCGTGTTTCTCAAAAAACCGCCGTTTGAATCGGCTGCGACCAACTCGGGAAGTAATTTCGGAATATGTTTGAGTGTGGAGTACTTGTGATTCATACAAACGCAGTAATTGTTAAATTGAAACGTTGAGGGATTCCTTCATTAAGTGTTGCAGTAACCATATGGACTAGATTAGTAACCTTCTGCGGCTGTATGTAACAAGTGAAGGAAGGATGGCTAGTATGAAGTAGCGTGTGCTTTCTCCAACTGTGTCATCGATGTTTCCCTTCCTGCTTCCCGAACAGATCGCTTCATTGAGTTGCCCACCTTCTGTCTTTGAAAATGCCTACCGCGCCTGCTTGAGTCTGTCAGAAATGTATGGTTTCTGAGGGAGTATTGTAGATTGAGTGGAATGGAAGCTATATGACGTGAAGACATTGCCAAATTCAGCTAAATAAAAGTGAACAAATTTACAGATTGATCCTAAGAAGCTGACAATGGACTCAAATTTCATGACGGATTTGGGGTTGGATTCGTTGGACCACGTCGAAGTGATAATGGCCATGGAAGACGAATTCGGTTTCGAGATTCCGGATGGTGATGCAGATAATATGAAAACGCCTAGAGACATCTTCAAGTATATTTGCGATAAAGAAGATGTATACGAGTGATCTTTTATATTTTGCTTTCCCGCAGTGCGGCCTTCCTGCAGTTCGTTTTGTAATTTAAGGCGTGGAAGCAACAACTGTAAAAACCCGTATGAAACATTTGTGTTGGGGTGACTGTTTGTAGGAGTTTTTTTGAATGTTGTTTTTGTGAAAGGGGCAAGGAGAGCACTGCCCAAAGCTATCGTCCTAAAGTGCTGTGCTACTTTTTAACAATTGCGGCATATGAAGCGTGAGGTGCTCTACTGTCTATTGTGGTATTGTAGTATACGACGAAGCGCTCTTTTACTTTATCATCCTAGTATTTCGGAAGATTCTGGTCACTTTAGTAACTTATAAAAATAGTTGAATCGACTGTTTTGCGTACTTAATTTCGTTGATAAAGGTTGATTCACTTTGCGCACACATATTGCTGACGAGATAATTATTGGCTGAGAAAAGATGTGTGCATTTTATGGGCAATAGCTGTGTAAAATTTTATGCAATCAAAGAATGTGATGGAATTGTTGAAATTTGTGAAATTATGCAACACTCTTTTGTTCTCTGTAAAAAAGAAGGTCGTCGCATACCAGACTAATCTCGACGTCGAACATTTCGAGCTTCCTAGAAGACTGTAATATACTGTTAGTTGTCAATTTTGAGGCTTTGATGAATTCCTCAGAATGAAAGCGGTTTTTTTCTTCGCGGTAAAATACTTTTGCTTAAATGGTAATAAGCCACTGATAACATGTAATAGTTGAGCTGTGGCTTATATTATTCACTGAAGAGTCTTTATTTGATAGCCTCTTGTTGTCACTTGACTCGGGAAGTAGCACTCAATTGTGGGACCGCATGAAAGGATGCTTTATCGGCATTTGAAGTGAAGAAGTTCGTCACATCTGTTATTCGGATGTTTAGTTCTTTTCGAGTGGTTATTATTATTGTTTTGTAAATTCGTTTAGATAAAATATGCGTTTAGGAGTTATTCTCATTTATCCTCATTTTACTGAAGAACAACGAGAAACGGACTCCTGATTTGCTGAAAACCATCATAGACTGTAATTAGCGAAGATAAACAACTCTGAAAATTGCTTGGCTCATACAGCTGTGCTTTTTAAAGCTCGTGCTATTTCTGCATTCTTCTATCAGCCAACCTCTTAGCATAAAATAGACCGTTGTTCTCAAATTCCAGCATTACTTTCAATGACTTTATGAAGTAATAGAAAACCACTGAGGATGTAATGAGACGATGTTTCCGAGTATGAGAATGATGCAGTACTAAGTAAAAGTGATTTCAATATAACGGGGTGCCAGTGAGTTCTTAATTGCCATTTATGCAATCTTAACCAGTTTGAAGTGCACTTTTCAATGTTTTGTTTGTTGTTTCAAGTGTTGTTCCCAAGTTGCTCATATACGGCAGAGTGGGTGATATACGCTGTGAGGTATGTTATGGAGATGGAGTCTTGAATAGGTGATAAAGATGTGGTGGAGCAGAGGGTGTCTAACCACTTCTCACGACGTGTTAATGGCATCTTTTCATCGATGAATGGCTGGAACACCATCTCAGGTGTGAAATGGGTGTAGTGGATACCCGACTCCCATCATCAGCAATACAGCTGGTTTCTGTCGTTCTTCCATACAACAAAAAACTTTCCAGCGGATAGCTTCTAGTTGATATAATTTCGCGATGTAACGTGTCCTATTTGCTGCACCAGCAAGAAAAAATATTCCACTGTCGACAATGCCGTTTATGTCCGTTTTCAAATTGCCCTCAACCGTAACAGCATGATAACGTTAGAAGGACAATCGTTCGTATCACAAGTAATGTCTATTATTCGAGCATGACCTAAGTATCGCAGTCCGATGACGCCAACGAGGCACCCATTTTCCTCAATTTCCCATTTTTTCGCACTCCAATTTATAAGTTCAGGATGTTTCCCGTAATTTTCAACTTTTTTCCCCTCCGCAGTCTGCTAATCTAGAATAGTCACGGATTAGGGTGAGAGAACTGCACAATTTCCTCTTTCCGACGAATTCAATGGTGGATATCGAATGGTCGGCCGAATGTTGGCGTTGCTCTACCTCGCTCTAAGGTTTGTGGCTAATTTCAGAAATCTTGGCCACTAATGAAGGTAATCTTTCAGTGTAAGAGTGATAAACCTTCCGCCATTCGGCCACTATGACCTTGCTCGGAAACATATGCTGACAGCAGCTGACGATGGATTAAAATCCTTGCAAGTGAATTGCCGTTTTGCTTTGTGCGAGATGACAGCTGTTGATGCACTTGATGGTTTGTACACATAGTAATGTAAACAGTGTTATTTATACTATATAAACTAGCGTTATTTATACAAGAGTTTATGTGTTATCTGCAGCATCTACAAAAGTTTGTAACTGAATGATAGAGAGCTGGTAATTACACTGATGACACCCGCAGCCATAAAAACTGAAGTATATGTGAATGTATAGGTACAGTCGATTGTGCAGTATATTTGCAGTGTTAGAAGAGACTATGAATAACAAAACGAAATCGAACGATATAACACTCATCGAGAGCAAACTGCTGTGGAAAATTCATCACATTTTCTAACGTCTAGGATATGCATTATGGCAGTGCAGTGCAGATAAATGATCCATACTTGACCACTGACCCAATACTTAAGATGACTTAATAGTTGGCCTAGTAGAGGGTTAGTAAACGAAAAATTGCTCAAAATGGAGGCAAATTTTATGCGAAGTAGTTATGAGGTGGATGTTATTCAAATGTCCTAAAAACGTCAAAATATGGTTTCTAGTCACTCAACAAATTTTTAAGATAGTTTCCCTTAAGAATTTTGTTCCCAGCACTGAGGACTTGAGTATATCTTCAAAAATTGTAAGGAAGAGTTGTGCAGAAAAGAATATTTATAAAGGAGGCAGCTTGCCAGCTGAACATAGCCAGCGACAGTGATCGGTTCTTAAAGAAACAAGGGATGTATTGAATGCTTAAATATAAAACTTCCATCTAGTTCTTCAGTGGGTAAGGAGGAAGGAGAGGAAAAGCAAGGAATCAAGGAGTGTGCAAGAATGTAATTTTCAGTTTATGTTCGGGCTTCCCTTTCTTTAGGCTAATTTTTTAGTCAGTCAAAGAGTTGGGGAATATCGGAAAATCGTAAATGTTCCATGCAAAAAGCATTGTCAAAGAACACTGGTTGTTGTTGTTATATCTAGCCACGACAATTCAGTATTGCGCTGCAAAATTGCTTAATTTTGCGTATACCTGTGGTAAGAGCTTTCGCCGGGAAGAGAATGGACACCAAAATTTTTACTTCCCGATGTCTTCTGACAAATTTTCAAGTGGGACCATACGAAAAGAAGGGGAATAGGTAGAGATGCTGGAATGTTGTAAGACTGGAAAGCGAAGGGTGATATAAAAAGGGCTGCTTTCGTAAAATAGGGCATTTCCTCAATTGGCTGATTCAATTGTTGTGGTCATCCCTGTTTACCATCTCACGCCTAACCACGCGGCTTACTTGTTTACCATCTAATACTTCAGCAAAGAACCCACCATTAGCCATTTCCCACTTCACCTCACAACTAGTTGGTGACCACCTCATATCCTTCTTTGCAACCCTCTGTTTACTATTCCTACAACTCACCACCCAACCTTCTGCACACAACGCATGCCATTGTCTATCATCTTAAATTTAATCTTACAAATCATTAGCAACCTGCGTGTCCCAGCTGAACTCATCGCGCACTCCCAAACAATTAGAAATCATTTTGAACTTCCAAACACCTAAAAAATTTGGCCACCAAGATCACTCGGCCTTACTTTCGAAAACCAACTTTTCCAGCTCAAAATCAAATCGACACTCTCCTCCCCCCCCCCCCCCCAGAACTCTTAAGATTTGCAGTTGGGAGTTGATTCTGAAGGTTTGGCAGATGGAATTGGCCACGCCGGCAGAATTGCGCAGATTGCCCTCTCTTCGAGACGTCTGCAGAGTTTTGCAGTTCAATATCAGGGCTTTTTCTGAATGTTTCGACCACGTTCAGTCATCAGCCATCGTCTAAACATGAACCTAGTTTTCCGGTAGTCCGCCAAATAATCCTTGACCGTCTCCTGCATCCTGCATCCATCTATTGAATTAACAACGGGATGCAAAACGAGGTTGCGAAATCGACGGAACTGGGAATATCTGAATGAATACTCCAGATACGCATTCTTATAGCAGAACGAAAGCCGTGCACGATATTTGAACTATTTGCCTGCCGTTTGCACACTTAAAGGCTGGAGCAATCGTTTATTTCTCGCCACCAGTTCGACATAAGGCAGTTCGGGTTACATTTGCAGCACATTGGTAGTGCCGTATAGTCCCATTTATTTGTTGACAGAATGCAGGGCGGTGATGCCGAATCGTTCACCAAGAACACTTTTTAAGTGGGTATTCGCAAAAGCTTTCAGAACGGCCTGAGGCACTCGAACAAGAAATAAATGAGTCTAATCCCAGTCTATCCTTTAATTGATCGAGTATCGTAGGGAACTATAGATGAGTCATTTCAGTGCAAATTTTATAAGCATATCTTAGAAATCAATGATACCACCCTGACTAATGAGATGACTGGTTTTGCGGTTATGACGGATGTGGATGATCGTTTGTCGTATCATTTAAACATCGTTTATGAAGAATCGCCACTGAAACGACGTTCCACTTCGACGACAAATATTTGCGCAATGTAAAGTTTATGTGAAATTCGCGCAATGAGTCGTGACAATGCTTGAACATCAAACAAACAAACAACAACAAAAAAATGAATCCTTTGAATTGCAGTGACCTCCTGTTGAGATACGCGTTAATGATGGCCACATTTCGGCGATGGTGCTCATTCCATTTTGCACATTCCCCATTCAGAATTTATTTAAGAAAAGATTCGAATAAGAGCCGTATTCGTTTATTCGATTCTTTCTAACCGTCAGATTCGTCGATAAGATGCTTATTACAGGTAGTTTTGGATTTTTTGAATTCTCTTCCATTATATTCAGTTACGATCTTCGTTTGTCATTTCCTAAATGCTCGATTGGCGTAAAAAATTTATATCATACAATTCAGCGTATAAAGGATGGAACAGTTGCTCAAAAAAGATTAAAAATTGAATAAAACGAATGTTTTACTAACGAATGGAGCTAATTACGCTTCTGAAAGGCGCTTCTTAGTTGCTTCTTGTTTGCTTCTTATCAATGCTGTCGATCCTGATGGTTATCCTCGCACGAGGTACAAATATTGTCATTCCTACGATGGTCAGGATTATCCCATAACTTGTGAGGATTTGTTAGCCCGTTGGCGTACAGTTAAAGAATGCTGACTGGTACTTCCATGTTTCCGTAACCGGCATCAATTTTGAGTAGCATTTTTGCATCTTGTAAAGCACTTCGTTAGTAGTGAATTCGAGTGGCAACAAATCACCTCTCGCTTCGCACCATCTGGCCGAAATTTGTTGGTTGCATTAGGTGCATACGTTAGCTGCTTTCATTTTGCCGACGCTTAAGAGATTTTGCTTCCCTGAAAGCCGCCCATAAAGCCGGCATATTGCTGAACGTAAGGGATGAATAACGCCTTACTCGCTGCCCCTTGCTTCATTCTTAAATATGCGACTCTAATGCTGCCGTGTTCTCATTTCATTTCGTTATTGAGACATATATTTAATATCTGCCTTCTTTGTTGACAACACAACAACGAGTAACTGTTTCAAAAACTGCTGAAATGTTACATTACACATTTTATCTATGCTCTCATGTAGATAAAATGTGTAATGCTGCTCGCTGATTTGCATCTCATATGATATTATGTTTGCTCCATGCCACTACTTTTTGCACAGGAAGTTCACTCGACAAGCTGTGTGAATGTGCCATTATTAGTAGAGGATGATCATTTAGATGGAAAGATTGCACTTCGTTGATCGGCAAGAACTATTAACTATATGTACTTCATTTGTTCCTGTGTATGCGATCATATAGCTATTGTAAATGACATTAACTTACTTACAAGTGAATATACTTCAGCCCTTGTCGTCAGCAGCCGATGCAAACATTTGTCCTCTGTGATGCCAGATCATTTCTCCGAAGGTGTGACTGTTGAACGTTGGTAGACTTGAGCAATCAACGTTATCACCCAGTACACTCATGAAGGTTTCCCTTTCTAGGGTTCTATCCAATCCTTGTCTCGTGAACTGGTAACGGCCGGCACAGAAGAAAGGGGTTAACGTTTATCGATTCAAACAATCGAAGGCGATGAAAGTAAATGGGGCTTGCGAAACAGCACGGCGATAACGAACAATAAACTCGAACTCCAGCATTGCTCCACTATTCCAACGGGAGTTCTGACACGTTGCACAGATCCCCCGAGCAACCCTTAGCTTTCGACTACCTTTGAAAGAAGTGGTAAGAATCAAGAGGTGAAAATATTATTTAAAGTAATGGTTATACATGGAAATTTTTTTGATAGAAGGTGAAACTTAAGAGACCTAAAAAAGTCGGCGGAAACTCTTTCGCTGACAGCTGTTAAATGTTTTACGGCTAAACGCAACTGGTAGTATGAATCATTGGACGTATTAAATAAACGGAATACAGATGTGTTTATCGTATATGTGCACAGAAGGTCGGGGCAAGAATCGCGCAAATTCTCCGAATGGAAAACATAGCAGTCATAAATTATGGGCGAATGCTCAAGATGACAATAAATAATCACCGAATGTGCTCGATTACTAATTGTACGTTTAGCGGAAACGTCGCGTTTATTAATCCACTATGCTAAAATTGCCTCCGATTGGGTGACACATTGTCTCTATGCTGCATTGATTTTGATGAATAGTGCATGAACGTAACGTTTTTTCTTCATCAATTTTGGAAAAAATCGCCGCAAAACGCATGAATGGCAGCGTCCTTCAAGGACAAACAATGGGTGGAGATCACCCAAGATATGCTAATAGCCCTCTCTCATAAACAGAATTTTTGTAAAAATCTTTTGTACAGATCTTTTTGCGACATTTTTTTTTCGTAAAGAAATTTTGGCACCTGATTTGTGGCAGCTGCCATTTTTGTCACTAAGAAACTTGCCATTAAAATACGAGGCCCTTTTTTGTCATCTCACTTAAAATGCGAGCGTCATTGCCATCTCACTTGATATGACTGTCATCGCCAATATGGCAGTGTTTATGTTTACATTTTTAAAATACAAAAAGTGAACCGCTGCTTTTGAACTTCGAGCATATGGATAGAGGCGCATGAGAATGTGCGATCGGAATCATCTAATCCGTGATGGCATCAAAATCGTGTACTCCAAGCATGTGATTCGAGGCCTATTTAATACTCAATTATTCACTACTGCTTAGCTCTAATTGGCACCATTGCCATTTTTTAATGAATATTGTGAACGCCGTCGAGCGCCGATTTAAAGTGTAGTGAAAAGGTGCATACCCATAAGTTTTGAAGTTTTTTTTTTTAATGTTGTAAGGAAAGATGCAGTTTATTAGAGTTTTGATGGATACCACAAGCGGTGATTACACTGCGATGCGTTACACCGAAATGGTCGAGGTACTGTGACGTTCGAGTCAAGTATTGTGTCACTTCCCTCTTTCAGCGAGGACATTATAATTGCAACTTTTTAGCTGTCAGTGTTCTATGAGCAGTTGCGAACTAGAAGCTGAGCCATGTTGTTAGTATTTTCTATAAAGTCTGCTGATGTGTGCTTTCAACGGTTTCTTTATATCTCTAAGAGGAAATCTGGAAAAACAAATTTCTTTTTTGTTGAAATTGCAGGTAGAGGGGTACGACATGAAGATTTACGAGGACGCGAATGTTGAAAGGCGGAAGTATTTAGTGCAGCATATATGGTCTCGCTACCAGATTTTCTTTGCTTCAAATACATTCATTAGTGATCCATTTAGTCTAAGTGGAAATAAGGCACACAGCTATATGAAGAAAAAATTTCAAGTCGCTGAACTTAGCTGCAAGTTGAGCAAGATCAATAGCCTTTGAAAGCGCTTCTATGAGAATTGAATAAAGGGAAGAAAACTACGTAGAAATGAGTGTGATACAAACTACGTAGAAATGAGTGTGATACAATGATCAAGGAATATGAAGTTTCTGGAAGGCCTTCAGGTGTCGGATGGGGGTTTGGGAGGGGGTAGGGGAGAGGAGGGTATCTACAGAGTTCGAAGTAACGTTTAGAACGAGAAGGGTGGAGAAAAACGTGGGTATTAATAACGGGTGCAAGCAGCGAGCGATAAAGGAGGAGATATGCAAACGAAAATATAAACGCACAACGCCACCTCAGATGGGGCCGTATCTCGCGCACGCTCGAGCAGCTCTTCGTTCACGCTTCGCTGCACCACTCTCTTATCATTTATACTCCGACTTGGAAGTGACGTCCGCTGACCGCTCACCATATTCTCGCCACATATGCATATCGTTCCTTCTGAAAGAAAGCAACGGCAATGCATCCATTTCTTGCAGTCTTATCGCTTAATTAATGCTATTCCATTATTCACTTACAACTTCATAGATACTCAGTATTAGTATGACGTAAAAAGGTTCTCACTGAGAGGGATGAGAGCAGTTCACAGAGTAATGATCCAGCAAAAGGAGAAGCTCAGACGGCAGATGCTTGCGTGGTTAGATCTCTCCAGAAGAATCGAGATCCCTCCCTCCCCCCCCTCTGGTAATTTCCCTGTCCTCGAAATATTGGTTCTTCTAAAATACCGACATTTATATAAACGAGCTATCTTTGTGTTCAGTTTCTTTTATTCTGGGTGGAGAGACAACAAAGCTGTCAGAAATTTCAAAGATGAACTTCAGAACCAAATCAACGCATTTTTCATGACAATCGGTCATTGAGTGATAATCGATTAGGTAAATTGAGATTGGCAGTTTACGATGATAAGCTAGTCACCAACAATACCGTAAGGATTTCAATTTAACGCACTAGAACGGGGTAAAAGGGAACACTCGCCTATAATTTGTTGACTGCTGTGCCGAAACACTCCTAAGGTCTCCTATGATGGTGGAAGCTCTAAATGTTTATTCGATTGTTTGTTTTTATTATCTTCACTAGGTTCGAGTCGGCCGAACGTCTTCTTTGAATACATTTTGTTGCGCAGAAGTTTGCTGCTTTATTCTCATCAAAAAACACAACTATAAGGCTGAAACGTTGTTTATTGTCGTGTTTTGTTTTCAAAACGGATATTGCATATGCCTTTCTTGTTGACTTCCTTTTACAGTGCAACTCGGGAGAAGTAACAGTACTGTGTATTGTGTAGTCAATACCAGTTGCTTTGTTCGCAGTAACTATGTAAAGCATATAAGGCATTTGTTTATCCTCTTATCTACACGCATATAGGAAAAAAATGTGAAGTAGCATATATGTATAGTCGAATATATGTGTGCATATATAGTTGAATGAACGTGCGCTACTTACAGGCTCGCTAGCGAAGTTATAGATGATATCTAACGCGCAAAACTCTTCTTCCTACGTTCATGCGGTGAGCAACGATTTCGTCAAAAAATGCTTCTTTAGGGACACTTTTGAATACTGAAAGCCAGCTTACTTAACATTGCATGGCATTTCTGGGACCTTCGAATCCACGCGACACCTTTAGCCACAGGGAGTTTCAGATGACGCTGAAGGAACGAAATGAAAAGGTTTATTCTTTATTCTTCGCTACCAAGCCATATTCTTTTATCTCACTTAGCAAGCCAAAAGCAGAGGGTCCAGTTGCATTGTTATTCTTAGAGTTCGAGGAATTTTGAAGTTCTGAATGGGATGCTTTAAGTAAGCCATCATATACCTGCAGTATTTCACCAGATATAAAAGTTCACTTCTTCGTTATATGCAAACGAAGAGGTAGGTCACTTAGGGGCTAGACGTTGGCTTGAAACTTTGATGGCAAACTTTCTCTAAAATTCAACAGTGGAGTGTTCATAGGGTATTTTCTAACCACACCATTGACCATTTAAGGCTGAGGAATACTAGGAAAACTCTAGGAAAACTGCTCAGTAGGCAAACATAAGACCCAGTAGTTGTTTTAAATCATATGGGATAATGTCATTAGATTTATAACAGAGAGACTATCATTCTGATGCTACTTCTCCGAATCCCGCTTCCTCATGCCCCCTCCTATCATCTTCAGTACACTTCCTTCATTCAACTTGTTCTAAAAAAAGAAGTAATGATCGAGTAGTTTGATGCTCGGGTTTTGAATGTGTGAATGCATCAATTATATGGACTACAAACTATAGACTCTCAAGGCGCATCGTGCGCCAGATGATTTTAATGTATAAATGTGTAAGGGGTTCAGTCCTCCCTGTCTTTGCCCACTGCCCTCAGTTTGCCCTTGAAGGATCCGCAAATCTCTTCACTTTAGAGGCTCGACCAGATGCTGTATAATCTGGCAACAAGACAAGAGGTTAAGTTTCTCATTAAGCCTTAAAGTGTATGCAGTAGGAACGGTGGAGGGGATGACCCGACAGGCGGGAGAAGGGGGATCTGTTGCTCCTACAGCATCTTGGCACAAATAGTGCCACCTTCGCACAGCCGCCGCCGGGCGTTCCTCGCGGTTCGACTGTGAACTGATAAGGTCCGAACCGACCCTTGGTGAGATGACACCTCACGTAGGCAGCTAGAAGCACGCTGATTGCATGTAAGCAAACACGCTCTCCTTTTTATACGCATTGACCCTTGCCTTAAGGCATTTGTAGAGAGTTTGCTCTGTCTTATGGTCACCACTTCTGGGCTCTGCACGAAAGCCGTGGATCTATCTATAATTTACTGATCACCCCTCACAAATGCCAAAAAATTTCATTGCATATTTCTTCTTTTCAGGGTAGCCAAACTCATCGTCCAAGCATTGCCCCAAAACGTCAAAAAACTGCGGTAAGAAAAGAAATTATCCTCGTAATTGTGTGCGATTCATGTCAATATTTTGCTATCAGTTATGCTGAGGACACTTTCATTGGAGTTGTTTTAATGTTTTTCAGCTAAAAGGTTCGGAATTAGACTTCTAAGGCGGCTGGCGAATAAAAGAATGAACTGAATGATTGAACTGCTTCTTTGCTTTCTGACTATTTCAAAGTACTTTTGAAAGCAGGTGGCTTGATCACTTAAAATGCTTTTTGCGCCGTTCAGCCTCATTGCTCGTGGAGGCCATAAAGAGCATGTTCGATTCGCTTATTTGCTAAGTTCAATCGCAGTGGGCTTATTAGGTTCAGTCGTTATGGAAAATTATTAAGTTTGGTTTATTTATGAGCACTTTTATTCCCTTTTGGTGCGATCCTTTTAGCTAAATTGTCCATGCCCGTTTGCAGTCCTTTAAAAGTTTCGTTGATCTGTGACTTTTGATTCAGTTATTCCGATATTTTCTTCGTCACTGAATTACTCTTTCACAAATGAAATTTTCGCATTTTAGGTCTCATCTTCCGTATACATAGGCTTATTACTTTATCGTAATAGATTCCGTCGGAATTTTGAAAGTTCGCTGCCGTCTGTGGTTTCATTAGTAGCTTGATCTATGTGTTAGTGAACCGGGTGCTCTGCTGATCACAATGAATTTCACTGCGACAGCTGCTTAAATTTTTATTTCGTTTGAATGCTGCTTTTTTCGATTTTTCATGGGCACCTCAGAATTGTGACCAAGCTTGCAAGTTTCTTCAGGCGCTGACTTGACCAATTTCAGTAAATGGTGCCTCCAACGGCAGAAAGTCGAATTTTTCCCTGAAAGCATACTATGGAGACTTTGGAGAGTTTGGGGACTAAAATGGAGAGTTTTTGGGATACCAACCAATCTTTTTTGCCTTTTTTATTGAGATTGTGGCTATTGCAGGTTGATATTAAAGCTACGACGAAATTCCATCTAAATTACTAAATGCTTATAATTTAGTGGACTTTATTTCTGAACGTAATGGACGTAATTCTAAGTACAGTGGACTCATATTTTCGGCAAGAAAAAATTCGAAATTTGACTGTAGCCTTTCATAACCTTAAACCTTATTTTCGCTTACGTACAATCGTTTTCCCAGCTTCGTCTGTCATTCGTCAAGCTCATCGTGGGTGGTCTCAGGGTCTTCTCCGCTTCCATCCATCTCGCCAAAATAAGCCGTAAGTTAATTGATCTTGGGAGTTAAATGCTAGAATCCTTCTTATGCTTTCCTTTTAGCACAGCTAATTGTTTCGTTGCAATATGAACCACATTTTCTTCCCTTTCCCCACTCCGTGCAGTCATTTTTAAGCAGAAATGCATCCAAACTTTCGTTCTTTCTGTAAATCAATGTTCTGTGTGAAGTTAATGGTGGACGTATGTGTGTGTAAGGGGGGAGAGGAAGGGGAAACGGAGGAAAGTGGAGGAGGGAGGGGCGTTGGGAAGGAAGAGACATATCGATGCAATGTGTTTTCGACAAGCGTTTCACTTCTGGAGCAATGTGAATGCGTTAAAGTGTTTAAGCTGTCACAATAATCATTAGGGAGTTAATGGATCTTCTTTAACAATCCTTTATCTTCTAGGAATGTCAAAACGGACGAAGCACAAGAAATTTGACCTTTTTTGACACCTGAGAAAATTTTTTCTACCTCTGCCTCTGCCGAAATTCTTTGCCAGTGCGCCAAATTTTTTCCTATTTTTCTATTCTGCAATGCCACTTAAGACCTATTTCCGCATCCAAGCGCATCTACGAAACTCGGATGAATCGTGAGGGGAAGTGAGAGAGCGTATAGAAGGGAATTTCTTTTTTCTTGACAATAATTCTGCGAGTGGATTTGAGAGTTATTGTCCTTTTTGCAATTTTTTGAGCCCTCTTTGACGGATTGTTTTTCACAGAGCATGGTTAAGATGTAGCTATGCATAAGTACATAAGTGTTCTCATTGCTTGGTACCTCGTCTCTCCTGCGACAACCATTCTCTCTTCATCTTTTGCAATTCTCTCCCCCGACGCGTTTACAAGTTTGCACCCTCTGTCTTATTTCAAGTATCCGTAAGTATTCAGTGAGTTCAGCGATTGTCTTTTGTAAGATAATAATAAGAAAGAATCTGTTGTGAACGAAACTATGCTCATCTCTTGAAAAAGTTATGAAAGTGCATTGAACCAATGCGCTCTATAGTGCTGCGTTGTTGTGTTCTTGCAGATATGAATGGAGAGTTGAGAGAGGAATGAGCTGAGCGATGTTAAATAACGTTGGACGGCTTTTTAATTCATACACTACGTTCCGTTTGATTTCTGTTGTGCCGGTATTTTTTATAAAATGCGTTGCACCTATATTCCCAACCGTTACAAGCACTGTGCCTGAAAACTCTGCAATTTACTTGATTCATTTCGCACACCTTCAATTCGACTTTTATTCTACTGGAGGGTTCAAACAACCTAATTAACACGGGAGCAGCAAATTAAAGATATATATAAATACTTATGCATGAACTTGCACATCAGCATGAGGGTAAGGATCTAATGAGGCCAGAGGCATCAAAAACCCGTTCAGTGGCATGAAAAAGTTCCGCTCAGTGGATGTTTTCGGATGATGCATATAATATTTGCCGCTGTGCAACAGATGCGCGATCTGCATTTCACAAGGGCACACGGATAAGGGAAAATCGACCCCTCTATTCAAGTAGGAAAATCATTTGTGCGGTAGATTACTTCGGAAGTGAAGATTGTCGCTGGTTTGCAAACTTTATAAGCCTCCGCAACATCGATGCGGCAAACCTAACGAACGCACATTCGGCATCGAAAACGGTGATTTCGTCACACACTGCTCTCCTCTTAGGCAGTTCATCCTCCTCTTCTCTATAACCTATTGAAAAGAATTCTTGAAAAGTCAACTTTGAAAGAAGGAGGAGAAAAGAAAAAACAGAACGTGCTATTGCTGTACCTCGGAATTGTTGCAGGAATTCAGGAAATCAAGGTGTCTAAGCCAAGCGAGTGTAAGGGTGCATTTGTATTCCAAAACTATGAGATTTTCAACACCAATGTTGCAAAGACAAGGCAGATATTTTGTCAATGTTCACTTCCCTTTGTCACTGACCATCTTCCTGCTCTTTCAGTGCTTTGATGTGAGTATCGTCTATATGTGGCACTTTTAAATTTCTTTGACTGGTGCACTAATTTCGAATAGCCGTTCGAGTTCTTTAAAAATTATATGAATGCCTCGTTAGTGAGCATCTATCTCCTTTATTCCAACGATACAAACAACGGCACCTTCTTCGCTGAGGCATTTGAATGCCCATCAACGGAACAGTGTGGTTGCTGTCGGTTCGTGCGGCAACATCAAGGCGGACCGTTCTCGGCGCTTTTGAACTCAGCCAAAGGGATGTAGTGGGCTGCGAAGAGGCGCTCGTTCGATGTCGCACACACGCTTGCTTTTCATCTTGCCGCCCAATGCTAATTTACCCGTCTGGAAGTCGCATCAATTATCTATGAATGATCTATATGCTAGCGACAAGCTCCCTTAGCGAGTCCACATACACACGCACGGAACACAGGCATACACACATAACTTGTTGCTTTCTTTCGACATGGCGTTTCCTTTTCGGGCAACCATCCTTAATCACTGCTCATTTCCCATTGTACTCTTTACTTCGCTCACTCTGACGGCAACTCGGTATCCTTCTTCGTTGGCATTTCTATCAAAAAACATTTGCGCTTGTCATAGATGCGGCTTATAGTGGTGCAATGGATTTCTGGAGGATAGTGTTTGATAAGCTGATGTTAAAAACGTCTTTTGTGAAGAGAATGAGGGAGAAGTAAGGGTCCTCGAGACCGAGAATGTAGATGTATAGCCACGTGCGTTCATAGGTGCTTTCTAATGCATCTTAATAGGTTGTTTAGGTAATAGGTCGGTGTTTTTTTTGCTTCGTTACAACACTATTTGCATAAGTAATGCTTGAAATCCAAAATATTTCAGAAGCTTGGTCACAAAGGATAATTTTCAAAATGATATCATTGTGCTGCAGAAGATGGCATTACTATTGTCTTTTAAGTAACCGGTAGTGGCTGTTAACAGTCGCAACTGTAAAAGAATCACATTCTTCGTTGACGTGTATTGACGATGCTTGGTGATTGTAATAAACGGGCGTGAGTTGTTTGCAAGCATGAATGCTTGCATTATAAAGACGTGGTATACCCATGCATCGATTAAGCTCTTCGAGAAGTGTGACTCTCGAAAGCACACTCAATGCAGTAATTAGTGAGTGCGTCACAACGTTGACGCCCATTGAGGTGCTCGCTTGTTTGCATGGTTAGCACACTGCTTCTTCCTCTTTGTACTGATCTCACTTCGTCGTACACAATATGAGCTGTTCTGCTAGCTGCCAAACAATCCATTTCCTACATTTATTGAACAAACACGCTTGATATTTGACGTATAATTATATATATATAAATATATATATTTAAACATAATTATATATATATATATATATATATATATATATATATATATATATATATATAATTATGTTTATATCTATATTTATATTTATATTTATATGTACGTTTCACTGTATGGACGCTACAAGTATTGCGGGCTTTATTAATATGATGAACTGCTTGATTGTTGTATTCTAGGTTACTTTTTTCCGAATAAAGGCCTAATCACAGCTATTCGTTTTGTTCTTCGACTATTATATGGCAATAGCGCGTTGCATCAACCTTTATTGGAAATCTTTTTTTTCAACTTTTCGAATCTGCACAATTTCTCTCCTCGGCCATACAGAACCTTTGGTCATTTGATCCGAAAATTGGCCTTTTAGCTAATGAGCTTATAAGGCGAGCTTGAGAGTGCAAGACTATGAAATGTCTCCTGCACTGTTTCTAATTGAAGCTAGTACCGATTTCAGCGCTATAATATGCTCACTTCATAATTGTTTATTACGATTATTTCTCAGCAACGCGTGCTGTAACCTTCGCTGTTAACCTTTTTTACATCTTTATTACACTTGTCATTTTCTGCTGGTTGTTTTTCGTAAGTGCAGGAATTTTTGCACCAAAAACAGAACATTTCGCTCTTATGATTTGCTACTCAGACTCGATGCAAGATGCTAAACAGGTTAAATGCTTAACTTTTTGCTGCAATGTATAGTAAATAATTCGTTATAGGAAATTTGAACCGGGTGGATTTAGCGTAAACGTTAGCGGCCATCGAACATACAAACTCTTTGAGTGAAAAAGATTCTTAGATAATATGATGAATTGTTTTAGTTCATACTTTTAACATCGTTATTATCGCTGATACGTTCTTATTCAAACCCAATGTCTTGCGTAAACAAAGCGTGACATGTGCATTACGGACGAACCGGAACGTCCTGATTTTTTAGCTTTTCATGCGCTATTTTCTGGTTTCTGGTTTCCACTAGTTTCCGGCTAGTTCGCTCCTCTTTCCGAATGCGTAATGCAGGTCGCAGTTTTTCGGACTCCCGGTATTTTTGAGGTTCCTGTTGCTGGATCAGTTCCCGCCGAGCCATTTGCCTCTTCCAGCTTGCCTCTAGTATGAATGGTTCCGTTTGTGCTCAATGAAGAGCTTATAAGGGTGCGTAACGTACATTTGACAGCCGACACGAATTCATTAACGACCTGCAGCAGCAATCTGGGAGGAGGCAATGAGCGCCTGGCGAAATTTACCATATGCCATCTCATCGGATGAGGCATTTGTTGGAAACGAGGGCCATCGCGTGTTGTCGCACTCTGAGCTGCACAGCCTCCGCCTGCTATGCTGGAGGCGTTATACGAGAATTAGAGGCTTTCGGATAGCTGTTGGTTGAACACTACCGCTATATGCCTCCTTTATTTCGAATTCCGCGTTTGCGTGACATTTCTCTACGTTTCCAACAAATGAGCAAACGCTCACCATTCATGCACAAAGAAATCATGCCGAAGTGATTGAAGCTTTTGTGCTACCGAAATATACCCCAACCTCTCCCCTCCCCTCCTCTTCTTCCTCCTCCTCTTCCTCATTGAGTACCTCT
This sequence comes from Baylisascaris procyonis, assembly GCA_037389465.1. Lineage (NCBI taxonomy): Eukaryota > Metazoa > Nematoda > Chromadorea > Rhabditida > Ascarididae > Baylisascaris > Baylisascaris procyonis. The sequence goes on from JAZARR010000059.1 coordinate 2,051,665, forward strand.
CTAAATTGCCGTTCCTTATGATCCTCTAATCCCGAAAAATTCTTTCCATTTTCAGCGCTATGGAAAGAATTTTTTTTAAAAATTGGAGTTTTTGTGTTGCTGTTCACTAAAATAAAGATCGTTTTTTGAGTCTGCGAGGGAGTTAGTTAAATTTTTGTAAATGAGTGCTTCTAGCGACATTTCCATCTTGCAGCTATTCATTCTGAAGTGAATTTGCTCATTTGGTGAAATTCTTTATGCGCTTGTTTCTTCGATAAGCACAACGCTACGAGACGGTGAACGATTCAGAAGAAATTCATAGATGGATAGTTGGCGTTTACTCACATGCTGCCATTATCAGGTTAGTGACCAGTCGGTATGCGATCGTATTTCGTCTTTCTTTGGCGTCAGCCGTTTACCAACTCTCGGATTACTGCACTTCCGTTTAGGTGGACTCTCGTATTAGGTAACAATTTGTTTGTAGATTGACTGTCAGCGTTAATTCCTACCTGGAGATTGCATCTTGCCTAGCAGTGCTCCTTGTTCACATTCAGTCGGCCTCGTTCGAAGTAAACCGCCTTTTGACAACACCGCACAATTTTTCTTTTGATCTAGACTCTTGCGAATAACTCTTGCTGCAATTCATGCGTTCGTTTAATTGATGGCAAAAATATTTGCAATAAGATGAAGGGAAAATGCACCAATAACATTTTTGCAATTTTCCATGCAATGTCAGTTTTGCGCTAACTGCTTATTTCAGTAAATCTTTTTTCCAATTTTTTCACCTTCTCTCTCCTTGCATAATATGACCTCCGAAAAAAAGCAATTTCTCTTCAAATGTAATAGGTTCTAAGTCTAACATAGAACATCTTTGCCTTTACGCTCTATTGCTTGATTACAGCTCAATCTTTTACGCTCTATTACAGCAGCATAGCATAATCTAAAATTGGCATTTGCGTGTTGCATTCTGCAAAAGGATGCTGACCTTTATATCAAAACTCACATGCCTCATTCTATTATCGTTCTTTCGTCGAAATATTGGCACACTTGAGTGCTCGTACTTCAGTCAACCGCTTCATAGCGTTGAGTTCACTGTTGGGGTTACAATCAAATTTATCCACAAAATTTATCGAACTTGAGCGCGTTTCTCTTATCGATAGAAATTACGCTGCGATAGGTGCTGCGCGGAAGATGAGTGATTATCAGTGCGCGATAGTACTGCAATCGCCGATATGGAGTGGCGTGCCCATTGCCTATCATCCATATAACGTATAATTGATGCGCGAAATTAATGAGCCTAGAGCATTCATAATGTGACGGCGATTTTCTCATCAACAACGTTCCATTTTTATTGCCGCTATCAGTACTGCTCATTTTTTCTAGACAAATCGTCGCATTGCTACGTATTGAACTCATAGAGCGACTATTAAAAACTTTCAATTCACAGACAATAAACTTGTACAGCATTCCGAACTCTAATGCTTTATTTACAACATTTTTGCCTGTCGGAATGTTTTTTGGCCGTAGGCTGGCCTGAAAAGGAGCCAAAATTTTTGCATCATTCTTTCTCATTGAAGTAAAAAGGACTAACGAACAACAAATTCGTTAAGGTTGTCTTATTTTCTCAAGACTAAATGCTTTGCGGCTACTTCCGTTCAAATCCTACTTGTTAGTTATATACTTAAAATCTCGCAGTGCGAGAACTAGAAGGTGAACGAATACGAACTTTCATCGAAAGCTGCGTGCTCGTTAGGGTTTGAAAAGGTGGCATACAAAAAACTCAAACGCTTTGAGCATATTCTTCGACTGCTGTCATAGTTTTTGCAGTTATATAGCAATGGCGATCAACAATATCCCCATCTCGGCCATACTTTATTGTGACCGCTAGCTGAGACTAAAAAAATTTTCTGTCTGTGTGCACAGGTCCTCTGGATTTTTTTCATTGCCAGAAATATGGCATTACTTTGAACTGTTTTTACTGTTTGCGATCTTTCTTGTTAAATTTGCTGAAAGCTACTTGCATTTGTTCCTTCTTCCATCCTCAATTTATCCAGAATTTCCATTATGGGAGCAACTTGGAACAACCACATGCCATAAATCGGTGCCTTCTTATAAAGTTTCTGAGAGGTGAACAGTGAAAAAGTGAAGGAAAAGCCGAAGTTCTATGTTAGTAAGCCGTTCATCGAGATTCATTTTGAAATCTGAGCGGTGAATTCATCTTAGTCTCATCGATTCAATTTTTCGGTGCCGCATTTGTTTGGATTCTTCTAAATCGGCGGTCTCGGCATTTTTTATCTTCAGTCTTGAGGTTCACTCCCATATGCGAACGATCGCGTGCCATCATACGGCGCACATTTCAGCTCACGATACATTTCCTTCCTTACGATGGTGAAGAATGCAGTTAGACGCATTACTGCACATTTTTGCTTTGCAGAAGATATTTTTTGGTGGCAAAGACCTTTAAAAGTTGTTGTGAAGATCGTGATCGTTTCATGGAATGATTGTAAGGTTCGACTTGAAAAATTTATCAAATTTTGGCAACGGTATAATTTTGATATCCTATTCATGCTCGGACCCGAACAGTTCAGATTTTTAGCACTAGTAAATAAGCTAACTATCATTTTTAGCTGTAGCATTTCGCTAAATGAATAGAGCGCTTGAATTGGATTTGCTTGCTGTACACAATAATGTGCAGTGCTGTGCAGCAGAATGATGTATGCTTCCTGGTCAAAAATCCGGACAAAATCTTCGACTTGTGCGGTACATGAAAAAAGTGAGCCACACTTTATATCACGTTTCTTGCGAATGCTTAACTAATGGCGTGCTTTCTGTTTCGACGAAGATTTCCTGCATTTTATTCTAGTTTATGCGTCACGCTATTTATGGATTTCATTTTCTGCTTAATGTCGCCCTCCGTTTAGTGCAGCATTCCAGATTTTTGCAGTCCACAAAGTTTTGACATGCCTATCGAAGTCAGTCTAGTTTTATAAGTTTTTAGTTTCCTTCCTTCTCTCTTCCCTATCATGGATTTATAAAACACGGGGTGACCGTTCTATTTTTTGTTCGCTTGATGCATCTAGACTTTGTTTCATTCGTGTCGAGTGGAAGCTGTCTGTTGGTGCATCCGAGATGGCAGTGCCGCCGATGGAAACGAGGTCTGCTTGCGGCTACTCAAGTTTCAACATAACAAAGCATCCCTCTTCTTGAGGCGAAGGAGACTGCAAGCGAAGATTGCGATAGGCTGAGGGGTTCGGTGATGAAAAAAGTAGCGCTAACATCTTTGTGCAAGTTGCAATAAGTTTTTGAGTTCGGTCTTAGCACAAACTTTCATATGAAACTTTAGTGGTTAAAGTCCTTTCAATACTCCCCACAATGAGATGTGCCGGAGTATACAAGAAACTTTTGAACATCTTGGCAAGCTTTAGATGTATCGCATATCACAATGTGTCATTTTGTATGAGAGATCTATATTCCATATGCATTAATTGCGGTGCACGTTGCTGTCACTTTAGCTTTTTAGTGCTTCCTTGAAGAGATGAGCATGCTGCTGAGTCAGCATAACTCGGCTAGACGATCATCGAGTGCGATCGCTATTTGAGGTTAGAGATGTGCCGTGATGAGACTTCCCAACTGCACTATGCCACTCCTTCTTCGATAATATTAACACCAGATTTTGCTCGTTAAACACTCGTCGACAGTATGGCTTCCGTTTGCAGCTAACTCTCATTCTTTGCATACAGAAGTTTATCACATCCGTCAAAGCTTCAGCTTCATGAAAATGGTTTTTTGTAAAAATGATTATTTTGCGGTAATGTATAGCGAACTCTCTACAAAGTGGAGGAGTGCATTGTTTGAGACATATGCTAGAACATGCAAAATCATTGTGCGTCCCGCTAATGTGGCATATTGCTGAATCTGAAGGCGCTTACTAAGGACCACATAATTCATATGGCCGCAGGTGTTGATCGCATCGTTAATGATTTTCTGGATTGAATAATAGGTTTAGGCTGCTATCTTTTAGTCGTAGTAGAACAAATTTAATTGAAGGAATAAAGAGGAGAATTATAGCTCGCAAGTAGTGAGGATGCAATGCGTCCAATAAGCATCCTTTGCCTGTTTTTATGTTCTTCTGCAATTCTGAGAGTATTAACAATGTTGGAATTGGAGAGGGAACAAAAGCAGGCAAACTGCTGAGATGCGGAAAATCATCGTAACCTGATATTTCGAAGGACTGAGAAAACGCTTAATCGCCACATCTAAAATTTTGTTTGCCTTTTAGTGCTTTATGCTCTGATTTGCATATTAGAACACTTCGTGAACGTTCTCAATATTGCATCTTTGTTTAGTAGAATTTATGCATTGAGAAGTACGCCAGAATGGACATAAATTCAAAGTTAAAATGTGAGGAGCTCATCGTCGTGATTTTTTAAAATATGTGGAAAAGAATGTACAAAAAACAGAGCGCATTTAGAATAATATGTTTCAAACAAGTGCATATGTCTTCAGAAAAATAAAAGACAGCAAAAATGTGAATCTACATCTGAAACTTTGTTTATCTGTAATATTGCTCTTTTCATGGCACTCTCGCTTGGTTTACAGCGATAGATTAACAGTGTTGTTGAGTGTGAATAAACGATATAGATAAAATGCAGCTGATCGAAATTACTGATGGCCACACTTTTTGCCTGAACTTTAGTTCAAGCTTTAGGTTTGCCTTCAATTCATCTAACGCAACTTCATCACATCGTATTGGAGAACGTCATTTATAATTAGCTTGCGATTCGATGGAGACGTAATAAGCTATAAAGGGAGCTCAGAGTGCACTCAGTTGTGCGAGCTTAATTCATGGGATCGAACATTGGTTGACGTATCAGCTGGTGGTGCGAGCCTCAGATTAACGAATCGTTGCACATGATAGGCAGTCATTTTCGCGTGGCTCGCTTGCGCTCAGTCGGCCTCATAATCGGGCCGCTTGCTGATTCCCCTCGAGACCCTCAAGCGCTTTTAATAACATTTGCAACCGAGAGCAAAGTCACATAAATGCGCCAATGAGGTCTCTGATTAAATTACCTTCTCTTTTTCTTTGGAGTGCTTATGTGGCAAATCAATTTACCGTACAACACTAAATGAAGAGGCTCAGGATGTGATAAGGGGAGATGAGGCTTCATTTAAGGCAGGGACTTTTATTGAAGGGAAGGAATTGGGGTGATGCTATTTCTCGTTCTTGAGGGAGTTTAACATGAGTTGTGGTACGGATATGACTTTTAGGAGGGGATTACCAAGTTTCTAGAAATTCTTTTGGCTTTTGATACGTGGAATGCTTATGAGAGCCATTATCCTCACCTATCACTGGCTTAGTGCCATTCTCCGATGCCTAAAATGAGTACACATCAAGTACTGGTACTGATAGTGACCACTTTAATTACTTTGTCTTTTTCCCGCACTTGACATTTTTCCCACCAAAGTTTCATCGAAATTGGCGCCTTTTGCGGGCTATAGCAATTCGCGGTGAGATCAAAGAATGTGCACAGTGATATTTCTCTGAAGAGATTGCTTCACATGGTCGTGCGTCAATTTTTCCTGCTATCTCTGATGACAACTTCAGCTGTTTACACTCAACTGAGAATGAGCTTCAGCCTTCGCTTTCCTTGAAAAGCAATTCACATTAAGTGAGAAATTGCTCACTTTGGGTACGATTTCAAAAATACTTTTAATGACTCTTAAATATTGCCCTTTCAGACTAGCACAATGCGGTATCCATGCTATTCACATTCCCTCCTCGTCTCACTCATTGACATTTTCACCATCCCAAGTAGTTTACGCTGACACCGCATCCCCGCTCACCTTTTCGTCACCAGAGATGCATGATTTTGTTTTGTAGACATCCACTATTGAGCTAGCGACCGCCCTCTCCTTTCCTCGAGTTTAGAAATCTCCATAGTGATGCTAGGTTGGTTGCCTATAGGCCAGTAAGTTTGTAAAGTTTCAACAAGATCAAGTATAAATATTGTTGTTATTCTGAGGAGTACGGATACGATGAGAGTGTCGCCAAGGTCGATAATCGAGTGCCAGTATCGAAGTTGGGGTTGGAAGTGTGTACGCGCATCGAGGGCAGCAATTCCCTTAGCGGTGATTTTTCATCAGCAATGCATACTGCGCACCACATTAGTGACTTGTAAGTAGCGTTGTCGCACTCCAACAGCAGCAGCTGCATAATATAGATGCCTCCTCGGTTGACGTCTCGAAAGCTTCTCGTTATATAAGCTAGCTTCGCAATATGCTTACCAGACTCATTAAATCACGACCATTTTCTTCGTCATTCTAACCGATCAAAATTCTCTTAAGTTTGCATAAGTGACCTATCGACGGTATTTCTAAATGTTCAATTTTGTGAATTCTTTATTTCTCTTTTTAATGTGTTTCAATATTTGTGGCATTAATCCATCTCATTTGGACGGCCTATAATTTTTTGAGGATATTGGAAAGCGCGAATTTGCATAGGTGCAATGCATTGAACTTACTGCAAAACATTACCTTTTATGATTCTTTTTAATTATTTAATCATTATTAATTATTTCCGTTTTCACACGTTTTTTGTATCTAAAATTTGGCTAACATTACACTCCCTTGCTACCTCACATTGAATGAAGAAACTTGTTTCGAAAACTTACGTAAAGTTTTATCTTGGAAATCCAAAAACTTTCCCAAGTTTAGTTTAAAGGGTACCCCATCAGCAGTTAAAGGAATGTTTATATTATTTTCTTACTATTTATACTGACAATTAAACTGGTATTTTCTACTTGCAGTTGATCGGACCGCTTCTTTCTTGGCTCTACATTGAATCGTTTCGTTTATGTTTTAGTTTGGCAGTAAGGAGGAAGTAAGTAAATAAGGTCAGTACAATGGAAAATTTCTCGCTGCTGTGGAATCTGAAAAGAGCGTTGATTGATCTAATTTCAGCGTTTTATAAATATTTATTGCTCATAACGATTTTGTCTGCCTCTGCAGTAATTTTTTATCGTTATGTAAATTAAGTGCAACAATTTTTGCAGTGTTAAGCAGTTTTCATTTACTTATTGCTAAAAACAATTAATCCGATTAATAATAGACAAATATATTATATTCGTTACTTTATTATATTTATTTTAGATGCATGAGTACGAGGAGGTCAAATTGGATGAGCAAATTTGTGTCGGTACACAAACCGATCCAGTTAGCTCGGATGACGAGGATCGTGATATAAGGTAAGCAAGGAGAAAAGATTTTAAAGCAGATCTAATGAAATTATGTAGGATTTACCAACAGTTAAGACAGCATTACCAGATAAGTGCATTTCCAAACGACAAGTCATTTCTCAATTTTGGTTAAGTGTAACGATTGGAAACCTAGCCAAAACAAACTGAGCTTTGTGGATTTCATCAAAAACTCATCCGCATGACAGTACCCTTCAATAACGGTGACTTGATAATAAGAGAGCATTCTAATATGGATATGGCCGACTGCTGAAATCCATTTCTTATGGTTCCTTCCAGGAATCACTTCCGCTGTCACCGTTTGAAAAAAAAAAAAATTTAGGGCAATAGGGGATATACATTTTGCTGTCATAGGTACGGATGGTCTGGTCTAATTCATTCGTTCTGCATAAACGTTAATTTCAACAGCAAACTTCGCATCAGTTCTTGGCATTGTCAAATTACTGTTTCACATTTCAATTGTTAGCCCTTTGACTGATGAATTTTAATTTGATAATCGCTTTGCGTATCAGTGTTTAGTTTTTATTATTTATAATCTGTATATGCGTTCCATAGATCGCATTTAATGTATAAATTTATCGGCCTGATAACCCCGAACAAATCCATAGAATACTCGAAACAGTGAGATTACTTCAGTATAATTTAGAGATAGCTGCTTATTGTAATTCGAAAATAAAATAAAGCACCATTTGCAAGTAGTTTTCACCGAATATAACGATCGCAAATGAGTTAATATGAATAGCCGTCATATGTCGATAACAATTGTTAGACTTATGAACGTGTAACAAACTGATCAATTACAGCCAATTGTAAGAAGAGTCGAATAAACAATGGGAAAAGCGCCTTTAACGCCATAATTAATGGTGCTTATTTCACACACACATAAGCACACACAAACGACGAGCTTTTAACGCTTTCTCATCGAAATGTTTCGCTTAGCTGAGTTTTCCATCAGTCAAACGTCACGTTTTTCTCTTTCATCCCAGAAAATTTATTCCCAATTAGTACAAAGCTAGAGAACTACTTCTATGCTGCTTGTTGAATTTGATTATATAAGCGCTATGTAAACGGCATGGTATTATGCCAAACGGTGGCGCAATATTTTATAAGAAGATGGTTGGCAGGGGATGTATCCCCGAATGTCTTTTAAACTGATGCCAGTAAACCTTGGCACTGATTTTTCAACACAAAAACACGCAAAACCTTTCAGCACTGTTCAGTATAATTGCCAATAGCGGCTAATGAAGCTTTTAGCTTATGCGATAGCGGCTAAAGAAGTTGCAGCACGGTTTAGCAGTGGGATGCTTATCGTAAGGAACCCCATTCTTTTCTGAATGACTAGTATTTCCTTTCCGAAGAAAACATCAGCATTTGAGGATGGTGCCGATGAAAGGTGTCCGGGGGGTGGAGAGGGGGTGAGGAATAGAGGAGAGGGAAGGTAGGAAGAAGGAGAGGGAGTATGGAGAAGGGAACGCGCTGATGCAATCTTTGTATCAGTGCGCGCCTTATTCCTTGTTCCTTCTTATTGCTTTAGCCATATTCTTCGGGCTGTAGGTGCAGCGAGTATTTGCAGTAAAAACTCAAAACCTAAGATGCTACTTCACAGTCCTACGGGTGCTAGTAAAAAATTTGCCCAAGATTCACGTTAAAAGGAAAGATACTAGCTCTCTTCGATGCCGCATATTCTTGTTGTCCGCGTTTTTCTAATGTTGCAAAGTTTTCTTATGTAAATAAAAGCAATTTATTAGAACTACCCGAAAATGTTTAAACTGTGATCAGAGGCACTAACAACAGTCGTTCTTCGGTTAAAATCCATGATAAGCAATGCGATCTGAATAATTTTGATCGCTGATATGTTCTTTATTTGCTCGACTCGAGAAGTCAGCCGACTCGAGCAGTAAGTGCGACTGCTGTGGGCGGTTTGCTGAAGTGAGAATATATTGCCGCAGACTCGTGCTGTGTTGCATATTTGCGCGTCTTGTCGGCTCGTACACGACTTAACAGTGGATGACCAACCGAGTAGATTCGAACCTTCACCAGGCATTTTATTCTTCGATATGTTGAACGGGCGGCCGGTGTGCAGTTGGATGTTTTTAGGATAGGCCGAACACTGTTCGCAAAGAGTTGTTTGAGGAAGTTTTGCGTGTCAAGCTTGCCGTAGCAGCACGCGGCTGCCACACATCCAACAGGCGTGTTTTGCAGGTGGCTCAACGGTCGAAGATTTGCTGATACGAGAGCACCATATGCCCGCGTTGAATAGAACTCTCGCCAAATATGCCCCTTAGTCTGTCGACGTCATACAACGACTATTACTGACTTATTAAATTTTTGTTTTTGTTTAATTACTTCCGATTAATTTCAGTGAGCATATGGACGACTGTTTTGAAGGCGAATGCGAATTGAATGCTCTCGAGTACGAAGTGAGTCAATGCCTCACTTGCCAAAGCAATTTCTTACGATAGGAGATGAAGAGGGGACAGGGATGAGTGCGGGGAAGGGGGAGGGGGATGTAAATTCCTGAATGCTTCAGCATCTATATCCAACCACCATTTCAGCCTCTCTTCTAGACTTCACGAAACCAGTGCGTGTTGCTGACGTCATATTCCGAGCCTTATCTTAAACAGTGAAAGTTAGAAGCGTTTGCAGAAGTCGAGCTCAGTCAACTTTAGCTTTGTCCCTCCTCACTAGCTAAGCTTTCTTGGATACTTCTTTTTTTAAGTAAAAGTATTATTTCCTTTCATTTCATAAATGCTCAACCTGACTGTATAAATTTGATTTTTTTTTTGTTTGATACACCACTTTATTACAGTTTCAGCGATTCATTCTTCACATCGGTATCACACTTTCGATTATTGAATCCACTTCTCAAAACATCTGTACTTATGCCACACTGTTTGAAGTGTTTTTTTTATTTCCTCTAATGAGTCTTTGAATTCCTTTCTCTTGTTTATAAGTTTACTCCTTTAAGTTCTATTAAGCTATTGTGCTGATTCTACGCATAAATGATCTGATTTTTCCGGAATTAAAAGCAACAAATTATTAGAACTAGAATGCTTCGCTTCTAAGAACAGTAGATACCAGAAGGGCTGGCATAATATGGAACTTTTTATTCCGCTCATTTGACAAACCAGTTTCATAAATTGCCAACAAAGGTTCACAATAATGCCTCCGTGTTTTGAATGATCCGTCCGTCTAGAAGAAATTTGCATATAAAGGATCCATTTTTCTTTGATCGGGATAAAGTGGATCCGGATTAAATTCGTTTTATCCCGACCGATATGAAACATAGGCAGTTTTTTTGGATTCTATAGAAGTCGGTGAATCAACGTGGAATATGAATTAAGAGTTTTCCTTACGCTGTATATTATTTATGGCTACCAGATTTCTTAACTGTAGGTTCAGTTACCCTCGAGTCGGAAGTGGACGGACAGGGGCAGACAGATAGACAGACAAACAGACAGACAGACAGATAGACAAGTGGAAATGCGCTTTTGCTAAGCAAGTTTATAAAAGCGCAGAAAATCAATCGATGTGATGAATCAAATACGAAGCATATTGAATTAGCTATTAGACAGTGATTGATGGTTGCACGAGTTGAGTTGGCATTTTGTGGTGGACTCGATCACTGAATGTTGGGAAGATGCAAGGTTTTCTATGTGAGTTGCATGTGACTGATGTCCATTATGAATATTGCAGTTAATCATCCGAATTTAAAGAGTATTTTGAGGTTCTAGATTTTTCTTGATTCAGGAAGTCATTCTGAAGCGGTCAAGCAGTTGCCATCGACTTGGTCTTACGTTGTGCTATGGTGCCACCGATGATAACGATACTGATATTTTCATCAGTGAGGTTACTTTTGCATCCATTACATCTTGCTTACAAAACTGTTAGAATCTAACTAAATAAAAATGCCATATTATTTCGAATGGGCATCTTTCCCTTACCCAATAACTACGCATCCACTTTTAAATTTTTCGAATAAAAAAGCAATTTCATCTCTGTGTTAATAAATCCCTTCATTTCAAAAAATGGAAAGCCGATTTGTTTTCATCTATATGGGGCTTCAAATATTATCGTTATATATTATTGTTATAATTATTGTTATAAAAAAGTAAATCCTTTTATCGTTTCATCAATAAAATCACCAAAAATCTTAAGAAATTAAAGTCCTTAGCGTTTTATTGGATGTACTAAGGCAAATGACATACGTCATTTTCTCGATCCTCAGAGCATCGTAAAATGAGCGAACATTGTTTTGAACTGTTAGTTTTTATATATCAGTTTTGCAATGGTTTTAATTTTTATCACAGAATTGGATTAGTGATACCCATTTTGATATCAAAGGTGAGCAGGAATAGATAGTTTCTGGTTAACGATAATAGATATATGAAAATCACTTTCCAAAGTTTCTTTTCGGAAAGGTATAATGTATTCAATAAACGAACGTTTGGCTCGAGGTTTTTGCCAACTTATATTATTCTTTTATAGTATCGTACGTACGTAATTGGAGGCATTTAGCTTTATCGAGGACAGATATGCAAATTTTGTGTTTTTATTCACATAATAAGAGTAGATGAAATGAGGGAACAACGAAAAGGAGATGAGTTAAAAGCGAAATTTGAATGCGGTAAACGAAACGAGAATTAGAGGAGGGTGGGCAAATTCTGAGAAAGCGGGAAGGGATTGGCTAAGATCTGTCACTATGCTCGGCAGGCGAGTGTGATTGAGCTGAAGCAATTGCCGGGCATCGCGGCCGACTAGCGGTCAGCCCTTCGAATCTTTGCATTTACATATGACCAGACAACAGTCTTTAGTATTATGCGCGTTTGTTCTCAGATCGAGTCCGGTAGCATAGCCGATCGTGATGGGCGTCTTCGTGCGGGAGATCAGATTCTTCAGGTACTTTTTGAAGTATTTTTTGCTCGTTATTTTTATTGAAAAAATATGCTTTATATTACAACATTCTGTTTGCGTCAATAATTTCCGCTTTTGAAGCACTTTTGAAATGTCTTATTTATCACTGAAAGTTTAATAGAACTTTATTGGGTTCATTCGTTTGCGATAATATATCCTAACTTATAAAAAATTTCATTCAATAAAATAAGGAGGTTTTCTTTTGCAACGAAACTTCCTAATGTTGTACGCAATACTAATTAAATATCACGATGCATTTCATGTTTTGTTGTAGATTATCTGCATCTCTGATTGTCTTCAAAAAATTCTATGATTCTCAACGTGAAGTGCATTACTGGTACTGCGCTTATTTCAGCGCTTATTTCACATTTCGCTCAGCACTCCTATATCGCTCACTTGATCAGCCATTCAATACGTTCTTCCTCTTGCCTTGCTTATTGTCGAATAGCTTCGTATGGCTACATTCCCTATTGTTAGCAATATGTGAACGAGTGCTCGCTTAGACCAACCGGTTTGCTCGTCTGCAGACATAATAATGATATTCGTGTTGGGTACAAATCAGAGTGACGTGGGGGTTACGTGTTTTTATCCGATGATGGGCCACTTACAGAAGTGAGTCTGCTGCCGATCGATGTCTGAGGTCTGATAGTTGGGTGTTTCTGCAAGTGGCGCCTCTCGGCGCCGCATCGGCGGATGACGAGTGCAGCACTCGTTTGTTGGCCACCAGCTGAAAGCCTTACCCTCCAAGATTGACTATTATACAGACAATACACTTGAGGATCTCTCTTCTTCAACAAGCAATTTTCTGCGATGATTGTTCCTTCGAAACAATACCTCTAACATCTTTCCTCTCAAGCACTAATGAGGTGTCACTGGAAGAGAGGATTTTCCACTTCACTTCACTATTTTTTGTGGCAGGAAGTCTTTTAGAGATAGCGTTTTATTGTCCCACTCAAAAAGCATACTTGCCTTTTGTGTGGAACAGTTCTGTAACAATGCTCATCGAAGATGCTGCACTGAAATTTTGGATGATGCATCATATATGATCATATTCGACTTTTTTCTATCGTTGATACTAATTTTGATGACATCCGCTCAATGAGATAGTGAATTCTCTTATTTGTTGTTACAAAAAATTACAGACTTCTCTCCAAGTGTTATTGTGTCATCTGTGAAAATTTCGAAGAGAATAAATCACAATAAATTATGAAGTGAAATATAAAAAATGTAGTTTCTATAGCCAACATTTTCTGACAACATAAACCATATGAAGCGCATATAACATAGCATCATATCGCTCAATATGGGGACAAACTTTAAATTTTTATGTTACTATTCAGTAGAGTAAATTATTCTTGAAAATGAATTTTAATTCATTGAACTTGGCGACTCCTCATTCAACAATACTGTAACTTGGATGACACCAGTCTTCTTGCCTTTTTTCTCTTTTTTTCCTCTCCATATATAGAAATGTCCCTCTTACATGTATAGCCATAAACAACCAAACCATTCCCTCCGTCGACACAGAGCTCCCTCTGCCCTCCGTCGATGTATACTTATGAATACTCTGTAGTGATATTTTGCACCTGCGAGGGCAAGAAAAGCGGAAAGAGCAATTTTTTTTTACTGAATCCAAACATTATTGAGCTTTGTCCTCTGAATGTTTGTCAGTGAATGTTGCGAAAATGACAACAGCTGACATATTAATGAAGCAGAAAAATATTAAAGGCTTCGACGATATTCAAGCATTTGAGCACAAAGCTGAACACAAAGCACAACGTATCGCTCTTTTTTTTAAATGTTTTATTTGAAATGAATTTGCATTCAAAATTGTTTTTTTTTCTGGCGATTTTTTCCAACAATTTATAACTCATAAAATGCCCAAACAGGTTTTTTCTCACCTGCGCATATGGTCAATGGTTTTCGGATGATGCATTGCAAATTCTTTTCAGTAAACGAGCCGGAAACAAATGTAAATTATGAAGCGATTTGCGAAGCAACAATCACATTGTTTATGGATTGTTTTATGAGGACATGGGACGAATTTTTCAAAAAAAAAAAATCTAACTTCTTATTACTTTTATTATAACTGTTGAATTGCAAAAATGCAAGTTTTTTTTTGCCGCTATAAGAAATTTGATGTAGAAACGGAGGCATGAAATTGTTCTTTCTTTTCCTTTTCTTTTAAAACAATCTAAGATGTCAAAAGGTTGTCGGCAAGAATTTCCGACTCACGCGCTAAAAAACAGTTGTGTTGATTTATTAAGCATTAATAGTGCGTACGTTAGATTTACTTATTAAACTACTCAACGCTCACCTCTCTGGACTTGACCCCACTCCACGAGTTCATAGTTCATCACTAAGCAGTCGGCATCAACTAGCTTACTAGTCGATGTAGCTTGGCACTTGTTGTACTCTTCAATAAACATCCACTGAGTTTCCCGTCGAGTTGAATTTCGCTGCAACTTGTTTGAGGAGAAAGCATTCTCCAAGTTTGTAATTATATTTCGCTTTGAAATTTTTTCTTACGGCTCTGTTCTCGAAAAAACATATGCTCTCTGGCTACATACTTATTGATTTATTGATTGATATTTCATCCGTTAATTCTGTTGTCACAAATCTGAATTTTTGTTTTGCTATTTGCTGATCGTACTCCTTGATGGCTTTGTTTTTTCTCTTCCTATCTGAAATGGATGGCTTTTGGGTTTTTTTGAATGTTCAAAGAATGGAAAACCTAAAAAATGGCAACGATACTGCATTAAAAATACCGTTTGAAAACAGTGATGCGTAAGTAATCGACAAGTATCATCCTCTTTTACACATATTTGTCGATTTTATTTCTCTGTTTTGCGAAGTTCAATCGAATCCAACGTAATTAGGCAGTGTTCCGCGCAGAGGCAGTTTCAAAAGCTAAACTTTCAATAGTTCATGGCATTTTTTTTTTCCAAATTATGGAAGAAAATTCGCCATCATCGCAGGAATGAATTAGAAAAATCAAAGAATTGAAAAGGATCCTTTCAGGTAAATGGAGAAGCGATACATAGCCGCCTCGACGCAATTGAACAGTTTCGTTCAAATCGGCGAGAAATTACAATTCTTCTAGCGCGATCTCCTCAGGTGTGTTAAACTACCTTTTTTTTTTCTTTTCAATATCTGTTATCAAAAAGCCGCCTTGCGCGCTATTAAATTTTTTTTCACGCGCTTATGCAGATTTGCATTCATAACTCATGTTACGACAATGTTGTGTCTGTGTTTATGTTTGTTCGTATCTATCTGTCCGATGGTTTCAACTGAAAAACCACTGAAGGTATAGTCATTAAATTTGACGAAATATTTTTATGCACAGTCAGCGAGCATTTGTACTCTGTTTCACTTCGATCTACAAACTTGATCTATAAAAAAGAGTTATTGGCATCTAAAGATTCCAAGAAATCTGCACACATTTTGCATCGGTCGGACTTTTTATACTGCTCAGGACAGAAAAATCAAATCTTTTAAGAGGATTCGTGCGAGTGGTCGATTCATTAAAATATAAATTCGCTATGGCGCATATTTTGTTATTTTTCAAGGACTTGAGATATCAATTGCTCTGATGAGAGGGATCGAAAAAGCGTATATTGAGCCAACTCCTCTGGCACGTTTTTCTACTTAATTTAGACAATGTTAATGCGCCGCGTTTTGCCTTTGTATGAATTCCGCATAGTCGATGGAAAAGCAATTTCTCTGTTTTAAAACTTCAATCCCGCTAAAAGAACCAATTACCAATCAGTAAAGTCTTAGGCGATCGATATTACGTGACGCTGATATTACTGAATAGCACAGAAACGACATTAATTTAAATAAACTTGCAAAACGGAACTTCTTCACCTATAAATACCCGAGATTTAAGCGAGATTTTACCGATGAAAGGTTAATTGAAGCTGGATTCCTTTCCGCCTACATATTCTTTGCATGGGTTGTCTGCTGCCGAAGAATATCTTAGATTTCATGCATGTAAAAGGAAGTGTTTTCTCGAAGTTTGTGGTAAAAACGAAAATTATTTGCTGACACCCGGGGTTTATTGGAGCGGAGGTAATATCCCTCCTCAGAGGTTGGAGGGCGATTTATTGTTGAAAAAATGTTTATTAAGGTAAAGTTTTAATGGAGTTGTTACGGTAGTATCAAAAAAATTCAGAGTTCAATACTACAAAAATAACTTTTAATTATTCATTCGACCTCTACGGAGTTGGTGGTGGGCGTTGCATAGACCCGGTCAAGGAGAATGCAAGGAAAATGCATCTCAGCTAAGATGCTGCATTCGTATAATATTGACGAGCTGATTAGTGCATCGCGAATGACACATGTCATGTCGGCTAGCTGTGCCATCAGCCTGTATTCGCGCACTCCTCACTGCTGCCCACTCGGCTCGTCGTTGAACCCCTTGTGCTTATATTGCTTCTTATAACCCCAACAATCTATTTATTTGTATGCTGATTCATCGCTCAAAATTTGCATATAATTACTTAGTGTGTTTCGTTCAAATAGTACTCAACGATTCTTTCGCATTTCAATCGAACAGTACAGTTCATTTGGAATAATATAGCGCATATGTGATGCCAATTTTTGTTGAGGGGCCGCTTTGTTCTTCGTCTTATGCAATAACGCTTTCAAAAAGTAAGCTGAAATTTCTTTGCATCATAGACTTTACAGTTTTGCAATCGCATCCCAAGATTGCAGATTGTAATGGAAGAAATGAGACATTTAAGTTGTTTTGTTGGGCGTGCTAAATTTAAGCGCAAACCTTCGACCAATCGAACAGTAAAAGTTGTCGATTTTTTCAGCTGAAAAAATTTTAAATTTCAATCTCTCAATTAGTCTTTCAAGAGTGAACTTAGGCACCCATCTTCGTTTAGGGTTTATAAGGACATCTCTTTATGATATTATACTTAAGTGTTCCTCGTTTTAAAAAAGCGCATTATTGCTGGAGATACCTGAGCCGTGCAATTGTCAGTCTGCTTCACGTTTTCCACTCATGAATCGCGATAGCTGCAGCCGTGAAATCTGATAGGCTACCTACCGTAGCCTTCTTTAATCCATGCACTCCTCAGCACGATTGTTAATTTCTGGCGAATTCGTCAACCTATAACAAGCATAAAGAAAGTTTATTAGCCACAACTGTATGGCGACTCTTCAAAGCACTACATACAATTTGATGGCAACTGTTGATTTTATGTTTAATGTGATTTTATTTTACAGTAGAAAATAGCGTCTGAGAAATAAAATAAGCATATAATACGTCCCACACATTAGCTTTATTCATACAATTGCTCTTCTGGGAAAACGGTTTTATTTTCACGCTTAGAAACTAATTCACACAAAAGTTCATCGCGATCAAATGTATAGTTGTTTGTAGAGAAGTGTTGGAAAGGGTCATCAATAGTTAATAAATACGTTCACGTTTACTTCTCTTAGTAGCAACTTTCGATTTTAGTTCTTCTATGGAGTCTTTTCCACTAAAAACTTCCCGAAAACTTCACCGAAGGAGAAACTGCTGGAAAGAGGATCATTTGACATGGAGAGAAAACAATTGAAATGGAAGATAGCGGAAGAACACTGCTGCGTTTCGGGCTGTATTTGTTTGCCTCTCATTATATTCTTTGCGGTCATTGTTCACAAGTGCTTTTTGAGTGTGTACAGTTCACTCCGAGAGTTCTTCAATAATAGAGTACAATCATGATCTGATTACTGTAGCAGGTCATTGTACAGCAGCGGTCTGGTTATTGTAGCAAGGATATTCGTGCGAAAATGACATCCTTGCAGTTTTTATACTGTAATGCACTTTAAACAACTTGAAATTTTTTGGTTCAGACCTCATCGATTCAAATATCATTTTACTCAAACAAAACTATACTATTCCTTCATTGTTATTTGGTTGAAATAACTGTCTACTAATATTTTTTTATATGTTAATGAAGGCCATTAGAAGTGGCCCGGCGCGAAACCTCTACGCAATGTGGTTTTTCCCCTCGGTTATCTCTTTTTATCTAGGCAGCCTTGCAGTTTGTTGGTGATTGCTTAAGTGACGAATGCAGAATGTGGAGCGAGTATAATGTCTGCAGAACGAAAGCCAAAGAATCCGGTAGGCAAGCAAGCTGAACTTAGTTTAACATGCTGGTTATTATGCCTTGGATGCACACTCCTCACTAGATGATCGCATCGTCGTGGACATTTCATTAGGAAATAATGGTTGAACATTTTACTTTTTTTAAATAAGAGAATTTGATTTGCTCGATCTCTCTGTCTGAATGACAACTTTATTATACCCTCCCCACTTATTGCTAGCCAGGAAACGTTGATGGGATCTCACCCGCTATCGTCCATCACGGTGGCCTCGTACTCCTCCTCCTAAAGAGTTGTTTGCAACTTTGTTGGATGCATTTTATAGATGGAGGGCAACCGATTCTACTTTTCTTATTTTAACTTCATAAAGTTCAAATATTCGGCTAGCCCATAACGTTGACTGCTAGAGATCAGCACTCGGTCGATAAAAGAACGAACCAGAATTTCTTTTCTGGACTTAGGTAAATTTGCGGTGTGGAAGCCTATTTATGTTGATGTGTTTGCGCATATATGTACACATATCTGTCTACCGGCTCAGGAACTAATAGAGCCAGAGGCGATGAAGCGTAGCTTATTTCGCTTAATTTGAAAGGAGCTTTTCCTTCTACTTTAAGAGGCAGTCTCAGGTTAGGTTTCCTGTATCCACCTGTGTGTCTGTGTAGGTATATCACCATTGTTCTGGCTCCGTCTAACTTTATCTAATGGCCCATGAACACGAATAAGGCGAGTTGAAATTGTTAAATGTCATTTCTGATGCTGAATTTTTGTAGGGCCGAATTAAAATCGCGCAGGGGATTTAAAGCCCTCCTTCTTTAAGAAAAAATAAGCACTTTAATGTTTCTTGATGTGTTTAAGTGGGGAGTGGAATATATGGAATATGTAACCCAGTGCTCCACTTACTCTTGCCATGCATAGGTCTTTGTAATGGTTTGCGATACACTTGACTCACTGCCTGAACTTCAAAAGTGAGAAAAAAAACCTTTGTATCTTGTGACCTGTTGGGGAAGAAGTATTGGATCGTTTTAAGACAGGTCCACTCGGGTCGTAGAGTGTTCCATATCTAGGTATGCCTTAAGAATAGACAGTTCCAGATATTTTAAGCACTTGTGTTTGAAAATTGGCATCCATTTTACAGCGAATCGAAAAAAAAAAATTAATTAGAGGTCGCAATCGTCAAACTATGAGTGCTTATCATTTCTCAGCGATTTATGAAGTTGGTGAATCTTATAGAAGCGATCTTTAGAAGCTCATGTCATGGCAGCTCTTCAGTCATGCTTTTCATTTATTGTCACCAAGAACGCGCATTCCATAAAGTCTCGCAAACAACGCACGATAGGATGATGGATTACGTATGGGCAACCGAAGTCCTCAAAAATTTGCATATTAATTTTTTCATAAAGCCAGTTGAGCACAAGTGAAAAGAAAATTTCTTATAGAATTTTGTCAAACGCTCATGCCAGGGGAAAATGCACGATTTACAGAGAATTACTATTATGTGAATATTTCTGCGATGCATCACTTTAATCGGCAAATTGCAGAAAGCACGTATTGTGCCAGCTTTCATAAAACGATATCCGCTTTTTTCTTCATTCCCTGTTGCGGATTTCCTCATTTTAATTCGATATGTTAGCAGCCTTCGCTTTTAGATGTTCACAAGCGGTGTCAGGATTCCTTTTCTATTTTGCATGCCCAAACATTCACAGCTAGAATTTGATCTCTTCACAAACAATGGCTGCAATTCTCAGATGCTTCGTTTTCTTCAGAATTACATTTCCACTAGGAAAGAATAAACTTTTCTTAACGCAGGTAATAAGATATTTAATCAATACTGAGAGGTATTTATAAGTTTTAATATCGAGAGGTATTAGAGCTGTTTATTAATTATAGGCTATTGGGAGGAATTTGTTCGTTAATTACATTAAATCGTATAACCGTTTTATCACTTTTTCAACGACATGATTTGTTTTATTTCGAAAAGTTTTGTGTTTAAATTTGCACGATGTGATCTTTATTGCAATATGAAAACAATTGGATAGATACATGATACCTGGACAATATAAACCGTTATATTAGTTTCTATATGCGCATTAAATACGCTCGCTAGTAGATTTTGTGAGGTTTTTTTGTATCGTTTTTCTTTCGCTTGCACCAGCAAACAACTTTCATTAGCTCCAATAAGCAACCAGTAACCAACTAAACTAAAAGGGCAGTATGACCATCATCAGTAAGGCAAAAGAGGTGAGCACATCTCCTGGCAATCGAGACCTGAACATCTGTGAGGGTGTCGACATCGACGAAATGCGTTGTGCTTTAAATGCAGAATGTAACGCTGGCTGAATTATATTGCCCTCACACTCGATTCAAATTAAGCAACAACTTAGACCAAGAAAACTTCAACATTCTGTTTGATTTCGTAGGCGAACATATATCTAGCGCGTTTCAAAATTTATAAATAATTTGAGCGCTCTTTTCTGATCACTTTCGAATGCCAAATGTTCGATTTGCGTTACCTCAGACTCTATCTAGCCGGTGACTGAGACTGGGCTCGGGTTCAACTCATGATGAATTAAACTCGCTTTCAATCGGACGACCAGATTCGACCCTTCGAATGAGGAACGGAACCGAATTTAATTTTATGGTCATCGGTTAAATCTGGTTCCATTCAATGCCGCGACCAAGATGAAGAGCCAAATCTTGTTCCATTTTGCTTCCACTTTTGCAGCCGTTCAACGAGCTAAAAATTTTGTTTATGCATTAGAATGCTTTCCTCATTCGTTGTCATAATCATATTACTATCCTTGTCCTAGCACATTTTTTGTGATCGCCTCAGGGTATAGCGCAACAGCGTGCGCACATCACCTAACACTGTTGGCTTTTCACAGGTATTTGAAGGGCAACTTCACCAAAAATTCAGCAACCGATTTGCTGTCAGTCACTCCTCTGTAAGCGATCGGAAAAGCTGCCAAACTTTTCATGACTTGGTTCTTATTGTGAGAAATCGTGTGAACTTCTCCTTCCCTCATATTCTCTCCTCCTCCCCACCCCTTCCCCCCCCCCCACCTCCCACACCCACTTTTGCTCTTCTTCGTCTCCTGGAATTAAAAAAGATGGAATGTTTCCGAAATTGGACAGCCTCGTTTTAATTAGCAAGTTGTGCAGCATTCGTGAGTGGAAAGCGCAGATGTGGTCAAATTTATGATGCAATTTGCCGCACAAAAATTGTTGTTATGCGCAAATTGGAACGCAGTAGATGAGTGCATCACGAAAGCAAAGAACGAGAGAAAGGGAAGCATTCGGGCATTCATTAGTGGAAGACGGTCTCAACGATCACCTAAAACACACAGCCTAAGTACCGCTTTCATCCCGTTCTCGCCCATGTCAACAAAGCACCCCAACCATAATAATTGCTCACTCTACATGCCAGAGCCAGTGTCGTACAAGCCCCGACACTGCGGCTTAGATCGGGATGTTTTATCTGAGTTGTAAGCTTCCAGCTGGACTTGGAACTGAAATTTCATGCTCACATTTGGGATAACTGAACTGGGTGATCACTCATTAATGCTTGCTTCCGCTGTCTCATTTATTTATCGAGGCTTTTCCAATTCCTGACGAAGCTATCAAAGTGATATCTCTGAAGATAACGTTACTGATTACTGTTACAGCTGATTCTATAGTCGGGATTACGGCAGTGGGAGCCATTAACGCAAAAATCAGATGTTTTTTATTCGTTATAGGTCGAGGAGGATTACGAGGTGAACTTCGATCGTAACGTCGGTGCAGGAATGTGCACGGCATCGCACGAAGACGACAAGGGAGCATTCACTGACGCGAATTCGGTAAATTCGGCCTTTGAAAAGGTTGCGAACGTTACATTTTATTAAATACGTCATAACTGCTATTGCAACTCAATTGAATATTGCAATTGCAGTTGCAGCCTTTATAATTTGCCTTCAACCCTGCATTGGTCTTAAAAACGATGATTGGGATTTAGAATGGGATGAGCAATACGGCACCTACTTATCAAATTATGAAACGACTAAGGGTAACGAGGTCAAAAAATACCTCTTAGAGCGTTTCATTCGAATCAGTGCTTTTTCTAGCATCGTTTTATTGATGAGGCTATGAATCTTTCGCAGTTAAGCAACAAGAAAGGCCCTCATCACAGTGATGAGTGAACGTAATAACTCAAACAGTCATATGATGAGTTATTGCTGCCAACTGGCGATTGCGTTGTTATTGCAGTTTGTGAGCGCAAAAAATGCCATAGAAATATAATCTTTTGAAACACCATATTTAGAACTTTGTACTTGTCTCTCTGTTGTATTTGTCTATCTGTATGCGTCCATGTATTCATTGGCCAATTATATACATATGGAATCACTACTTGATTCCTCTTGTTGTTCTTATTCACTCCGCCACATGAATTTAGAAATTTATTGCACTTTCACTCAGCAGTCACTGAATTAATCGCTTTCCCCACAGACAGATTTGTGTATTTAGCAAGTAGCAACTAAATGGTCATTCATTTAGTTGCCTATCATTTTTGACGACTTCATATTGGCAATTCTTAAAGGTAACATTCATATGATATCATAAGATAGAATTTAAATAAACCAATTTTCAGGAAGTTGTCTTGATTGCCTTGAGCATCATCTTATGCCAGATTTGATGACTTCTTGAGTGTCCTCTCTCTTTCCCCGATCACCCGGTTATTAATTTCAAATTGTTTCGAGGAAGGAAATTGGCAAAAGATGTCTTGAATTTTTTAAGTATAGACTATTGTATCCTCCATCTCTCTCCAAACCCCTGCCGATTAGAGTTGAAATAAAAATTTGGCATTGAAAAGATAAAATACTCATTGTACTTATGTGCACCTCGTTACACAAGATTTCACTTCAATATTGCAATGCTTTATTTTATCGCAATTAAGGCTTGTTCGATCACTATTCCTAAAACATGATCGAAAAATATTTCTTTGCAGATCTGATGGCTGAATTATTGCAAAAGAGCGAAAGGCGGAGTTTTTTAAGATGATACGCCTTGCTTATACCTGTCAGTGGATGTCGAAGGTGTTGGCGCGAGCTGTGAAAGCGCTCATTGAGGCACACACAGCCAAGCATTTTCTAATCCCTTGTGCACCATTGACGAAATTGGTCAAAGGGGGGAGTGACGATATTTTACGCTTCCAGGATTCTGGTCTTTCGCGAATGACCGATTCGGATGCCGAAATTCTGCCTCCACCAATTGACAACCCCAACTATTCGCCGCAAAATTCGTCGTCCAAAAGCATGGATGTAGAAGAGCGAAAAATTCGACGGTGAGCGCTATTTGATACTTACATATTTCGCTGTTTTATGCATTCATGTTTATTTTACTTGAGTGTATGCATGAAAGGCCTATAAATTACATTTGGGTTAGGTGGTTATGGGTCTCTAAACAAACAACGTTTTGAACATGGGAGAAGGGAGAGAGGAATATGTCGCTTGGGAAACTGTCGATGTCGATTAGATTACGAGTTTGCTAAAATTGTTTTCTTTTTTTGAATTTTTTATAAAGAAAAAGAACAGCGATGATAGTTTTTTTTTTTGGATTTCCCAATTTAAGATGTGGGAGTGATGCATCGCTTGAACGTGAGTTGGCGTCTCTTCATCGAGAGATGGAGACCATTCGACTCGAATGCGATCGGCTTATTTCGAAGCATAATAGTGCTGAAAGACGAGTTGCACAACAGGTATACACGTTTTCTGGTTTCTTGTGCCAGCTGTGATCCCCTTATTTCTGAAGATTTACATTAGCAGATTGTGGCTGGTCATGTATATTGCAGTTTAGGCTTGTGTTGTCCTTGTTTATGAATGATTGCT
The DNA here is from genome assembly GCA_037389465.1 of Baylisascaris procyonis. Taxonomy (NCBI): domain Eukaryota; kingdom Metazoa; phylum Nematoda; class Chromadorea; order Rhabditida; family Ascarididae; genus Baylisascaris; species Baylisascaris procyonis. The sequence continues at coordinate 2,075,771 of JAZARR010000059.1, forward strand.
TGAAATTTTTTTTTTTTGATTCTTTCTTAAAATTGCTACACATAGGTAATCCCCCACTCCACCTCCCTCACCGCTTCGCGTCTACTGGAGGACCCTTCTGCTCGTATCCGGTTCATCTCGTAATTGGATGCCCAAATTGGTACTGTTAACTGATGGTGCAAAATTAGAGGAGAGAAGTCCACATGTATGGAAATTCGATTCGACGATTGTAAAATTGGTATGCTTCGTTGTGCGTCGTATCTTTCTTCTCTTTTTTCATTGCTTAGGTTAGTGGGAAACATTGGTCCTTGAAGTAAAGAAGTGTGCTTAATTCTTCTAAATTAGTTAAGCGTTTGTCGAATTGATGGCTAACTTTTTTATGAGACTCTAATTGATGGATTTAAGGTGGCCAAAGCGAACTCATTGATGAATACGATTGGAGAATTAAGTCGTGGTAGTGAGATGCAACGTAGAACGGACGACACATCGAGCGCCTATAATACCGGTGGCGAATCGTGCCGAAGCACACCACTCAAATCCGATTATCCACGTCCTATCAGCAGGTGCCATATTCGCTGCTAGTCTTCTTGTTTAGAAATTTCGAGAAATACTGAAAACTGTTATGCAAGAATAGTCGTCTTTCATCTGCTAATTAAATTCAGGTGTTAGTACGCATAAAAAACCTTTGACAAGGTTCCAAGCCATCCACAATGTCTCAAAGAATTTTCGACGCGCATTGGGAACCAAGAACAATAAATTTGGCAAAGCAAACAAACAAACAAACAACCTGTGAGGATATCTTTTATCTCTACACTTCAACGAAAAGTTTCCTCATGTTAGAAAATCTAATAGGATGGGGCAGAAAAGTTTCTCAGTGGAAAAAGGAGGGTTTTAGGTGTTTCCAAAGAAAAGCAAAATTTTTCAGGAAAGAATGTCTTTTTGGTTCTCAGATCAAGCATCAGCACATTTTGAAGCTGCTTGCTTTAGAATGCTTAGCTTGCGAATTATATTGTCCGGAATTTTTCGGCATTTGTGCACGACGTAAATTCGTCGGGCGTATTTCGTTCATGCGACAGAAAGAGGTGCCACTGTATAATCCTTCTCAGCATACCATTTGTACATGCACCGTTTGACCTGCTATTGCTTGCGTTAGATGATCCAAGTGTAAATCAGAAGTTAGCAGTTTGAATCTGGTAGGCAGGGTGAAACGGCCGAACTCCGTTTTCCGGTCCGGAACCATGAAATTTGACTGTCATATCTGAAATCTGCGGAGTGATGTTTTTTCCTTGAAAATTCAAGCGGATATGTTTCACGCGCTCAATTGGAATCTAGATGTCGAGGGATCGAGCAGTAAAAATTGTAGCAAAAGGAAGTCATTGAGGGATACTTCGAACTGAATTTTGTCCTAAATTCGAAATACTTAACAATACTTGCTGAACGAATTGTCATTGAGTGTAGCTCAGAATAGAGGAATATTGATATTAAGCCGCAGATGCAGTATGATTGCTTCATGCGCTGATTTTTCGTAGAGTTTCCATCGCAACTTTCGAGAAACCATTTTATTGTTGAGTTTTTCTACCTTCGCAGGTGACGGTTTAAAAGTTTTCAACTTTTTATATTTTAAAACGCTCATAAAAAGATTTTACGTCATTCTACGTCATCCGTTCGGCCAGTTAAAGGATACCATAATGTCTTGGGCTTGCATCAACTTGATAAGTTTGCTAAGGGAGAACATGCAAATGTTGGAATATTTGTTTATGAGCCTGTTAAACAATAATATGATAGGAGTGGATTACACTTATTTAACTAAGCAACGACGACTGTGAAAAAAAATTTTCACAGAGCAAAGTGTTATATTTGTTTGTGCTAGATGACAGCTATTGCAGTAAGAATTCTGCCGTCCAAGCGTGCCGTGGTCCAGCTGAGCACGTCTACCATCAGCTCGACGATGCAACCAATTATGAAGCGCTTTCACAATTACCTTCTACATCTCAACCTCACGTTAAATTCAGGTAGCATGTTTTCAACAATTATTTTGAGCCGATCGAAGTACTAGAAACATCGAACATCAGGATTCCTAAGTGTTCGCTGTTTTCGCTAATTCTTGATCGCGCTTCAAGACCCGGATTAATTTGAAAAGTTGGGATGTGAATTGAGTATGAGTATATGGGAAGAACAGGCATATTCGAGATATATCGACTCGATTGCCTACATTCGACGATTAAATAATTCCATACTTGAGTAGATCGAGCTGTGCCAATTTTTTGTTCCTGCATTTCATAAGGAAAAACAAATCGTTAAATTCTCAGATTGCCGCAGTATTCGGTTGTTCTTCGTGAGCCGAATTTCAAGAAGAAGAGCGCACCGTCAAGTTCGTCTAGAAAAGACACCTGTTCACGAATGAGGTAAAACCTCTACAGTTACCCATTCTATGTGTTATGCTTTGTAAACTTTCCGTAATTGTTAGAGATGAATGCGTTTCAGTAGAAAGGGATATCTTCTAATTGATGTCCTAATATCTTTTTCCTTTTTATTGAGGTTGTTTTTAAGCTAATAGTGGCGCAACTGTCTTTCCGAGTGTTGATTGGATCAGAGCGTCTTTTCTTCTTGCTGTCAGTCACTTCCTACTTTACGTTCTTTGATCCCCTTTATTTTAGATTGTCATATTCAACATGAGGTGTGATTGCTGAGTTTCTTTTTAATCAAATCATAATTCCGATGGTAGCCAACTTATTTTTTCAATGGCATGAGTTGAAGAATGAATGAAAGAACGATTGCGTTGGCGAGTGCAATCGTGAGAATCATTTACGGATTTGCTGGTCTCTGCGCTTTACTCGAGTGTAGCACACACTATTTGTAACTTAAATTGTCTATCATAGGGATTTTCATAAAGTTGAATTATACAGTTAGTTCGTTACGCTCCGGACATGTTCATATAATATTTTCAAGAGTATCCTTGAAGATATAAAAATTTCCTTTGAATTTTTGGGAAAACTACCATATTTTTTAGCAAATTTGAAAATTCGAAAACACAGCTTATTTTCGTAGGTTGGAAACGCTACATATTCTTGCTCTAGCCTGCCGAAATTCTGGACAGAAATAGTCCGTCCTTCCCCATTCAATGAAATCTCAGTTGTTAAATAAATCTTCTTTTCTAAAACCTTAGGGAATTTGTAGTCATGGGATTTTATTCAACTGCAGTTGAATTAATACCGCATTAGCTGCTAGATCTATCATGTAGTATCTGTGCGAAACTCTGATTCCAATACGACTGCCTTCTTATGATAACAGTGGTAATGTGGATTAGCTAACATGGAGACAGCTTGTCATTACATCGTAATTGCAGCTACAAGCCAGGTGATACGATGTACACATCGCCAGATAAGCTAGCGGAAACAATCGCCCTCCAGCAAAGGCTTCTTCGACAAGCGATGATCGAACAAGCTAATATGCTGAAACCTCACAGCGGCTGTAAAGAAAAGAACGAAGAGCCTTTTGAGTGGAAGGTTATACCGACCTCTTTCATTGCCTTTGCCTAACTTTCTATTCTATTTGGATTATATTTCGCTTGGAGGGAGAGAGGTATATTGTGCAAGTTTATTCAGTTGTTCTGCGTCAAGTAAACCGACATGCAAATCAGATTGTTTTAAAAGGGAGTGAAAAACATTTTTTTAGTTTTGAGAAAAATAGAGCTCCATCCGAGAACTGAAGGTAACTTCCTTGAAAATCTACCTATGTTTTACAGTCAAAACAGGAGTAGATGTTCTAATGTTTTCGAGTTGTTTCATTAGTCCTGTATACTTCGAATGTTTGACTTATTTAAAGAAATCTAATTTTCAAAAGTTTTTCGTTTGAAATCAAACTATCTTATATATTGCAGATAAAAAGAAGGTCAGATGGAACGCGCTATATAACAAAACGACCAATCAGAAATCGTCTATTAAAAGAGCGCGAAGAGCAGTTGAATAAGGTGCGTTTTTCCCATTGCTCACGTGATTGCTTCCTTTCTCTTTATTGTTGCCTTTCGCTTATTAATGTGTGTTGGTGAGTACCTTGATTTTTAATAATGAACCCCATCATAATGAACTTTTCATAATGAACGACGAGATTTTGAGAACTATTTTAACCCTTGATGTGATATCTTATCTTCGCAGAGATCCGTTCTCCGCATAATTTGCGAGAACACTGCTTGCGCTGCATAAGGATATGAAATTTTAAATGGTTGTTTTAAAAAAGCTGGGCGAGAATGTGTTTTTAGGAGCGTACCGGCATAAGCACAGACGATGATGCAATGAGTGAGCTGAAAACAGGACGATTTTGGAGTCGCGAAGAACGAAAGAAGCATCTAGAGAGAGCGAAAGAGCGCAAAATGCGGCAACATCAGATGCTTGCTGAACGACAACAACGACCATCTGATCAGGTGAGTGCCTTCTTGTTAAAGCACCTCTCACCTCTCAGCTCTGATTATGCTTGCACCCTAATCTTCAGGCGCATGTTCATTAAGAGGAATGGAATGTTTCATCGCTTTTTGCTGTGAATCGGTTTTATCCACAAGTCGGAAAGGGGAAGCTTTCATTATCGTTTCATCAGTCTGCTAAGGTATCGGACCAATAAACGCAGAATCTGAACAGTTACCAAACTCAAATTCTGTTGCTTTAGCTCATCTGTTAAGCGCCGCTCGCTTTAAAAAATATGTTGAAATGGAATGTTGGAGGCTGGCGCACCTCAATCAACAGAACTATAGTAGTCAGTATGTTTAAGATCGATAGAGGTTTTGGGAACATGTAGGATAAGTCAGCCCGACAGCTCAAATAAGAGGAGAGAAGGTCTTAACTTTATATATATTCTCAGCAGTCACACTCGTATAGAGTCGAACAGTCGCTTCCTCGCCTGCACTAAACATTTCATATTCCATTAGCTGTACTTCACGGCGTTTATTATACGTTTATCTGCCTCTAACTCAACGTTTCGACTTCGCATTATTTCTGTTGTCTTAAATCCATATAAGTGTCGCTCGTGTAAGCAACGATTTTCTCACGCGTAACACTATTAGCGTATTTCTCATATCCATCAGTTTCTTTACTTGGTTAAATTTAGACATGTTCCGCGAACTTGAAAAAAAGATTCCAAATGAGAACCAAAAATTGAGTTTAGGAAATCTTTGTGAACATTTTCAAGCCTGTCTCGGGCATAGGTATGGACAAGAACAATTGCTTCTCATTTGAGGAAAACTTGTTCCGTTGTGGTTGAATAAGTGGGATTTGCAATTGTTTGAGGATCGATTATTAAGTTGCAGATGATAGTGCAGTTGTCACATAAGAAGATGATGCGAAAAAAGGGACAGATGCTGTTCGATAAATTCACGACTATCCAGGAATTCCTTGCGCACGGCAATCGTGACCCGTCGAATCGAACCAATGAAGGGATCCTCTCGGTGACGACCGTCTAGCTGAAACGGCCACCTAAATATCCCAAAACGAAGTGGACGCCAACAAACGCGTGCCGCAAGTCAACGAAGAGAAGTTGCGCTCATTTGCGCAACGATTCGGGGCTCCAGTGGTGCAACTAATTAGTCAGGACGCTACTTCTGCGGAGGAAATGGCGACAACGTGACGTTCTTTCCGAATATCGTTTAAGTAGATTGTGTGGGCTCCTCGATATTAAGTATGGGGCGGTATTTGTTTCTTGAATATTTATTTAAAATTGAAAACGTCGTGCTAATTAGTCGTGTCACAGGTGCATGATACCCGCTCCTGTGAAATAGTCTAAGCCAACCACATGGCCTATTGATTGTGATATATGTTTGATTGAGCGTTTGAACTGATATAAAGCCTTCTTTTATTGTTTGAACAATACATCTGCCATGCGACCGTGTGCAGTGGAGCCTTTAAACTGCAATGCAACCTCTCAAACTTGTGACTTTTGCTGTTTTCGATGGTCTATGTTTCAAATACGCACATTAACGGATACATGGAATTTAAAGCGACGGTGAGTTACGGCGCCAAAGCAATCCTAAGCGAAACAACACTTTTTACATTACTTTCTAGTCACTTTGAACCGTTGTAGATATTTTATTTCAACCATTTGCTCTATGACGCAATTTTCAGTCATTTACGTATCAGTCGATCTTGGGCACATCAAAAATCTTTTTCAGCGCTTGCGGCATAAAGTTGTTCGGTGGGATAGAGAAAACGTCGTAGCTTTCATCTTTAATGCAGGAATGAACCTTCATGATGACGTTGAAAGCATATGAACACTGTAGCGAATTACCTGGACGAGGTCGGAAACGAGAGGCCCTGAAGGCGGCTATGCAGGCGCGCCGTGGCTTCGAGCAGAACCCGAAGCATGCTTTACACAACTTGCGGCTTTTATCACGAGAACAATGCTGATAAGTGTAGTGCTTTCCTCCTGTGGCTCAGTTGCCTTGAAGATCTTTAAATAGCGCTATATCGTTTAACTTATCTGCATCTCTCTACCAGGACTGGCTTAAGAACTACGCTTTGCACCCATCCCCAACATGAGTTCAACTTGGCTGACAGTGATTTATGCATATTGACAATTAAAGATTGTCGAGGTGATGCTGAGGCCAAACTCAGTATTTCTGCCCCTCCCCCCCCCAGTTCTGTGAGCAATTTTCGGTTCTGAATAATGATATCCAACAAACGAGCACTAACTGCAACTTTCAAAGGCTACAGATCAAGTAGAAGATAACTGCTATTGTTCCAAAATTCTATTTTATGAGCCTTCTTAGACCGTAGGTATACGTGCATGGGCGCATCGATAATGAACTTGAAGGCTGAACGAGAAGGACGTATATGAGGATTAAGTCCTCATATAACGGTTAAGGAACGCAGATACGGGAAGGATGCAGAAAGGAGACTCCTGAAAGATAGTGCGCGGTGTTTTTCACAATGTTTTAAAAAACTTTCATCAAACAGTTATGCATGAAAGAACCAAATAAGTATCCTTCATATGTCACTCTATTCTCATTGTCTTCAAAATGCCTCAGATATGACTTAGTGTAGTTATTGTTGTTGTTGCCCAACAACTGCCTAGTTCCTAGGATTGAGATGCTGGCATGAATAGATGGATCTGCCTATCTTTAGTTCTACATAACTGATGCCGTTGAAGCGTCTACTGCAGTGATCATAAAAATTTATTTTTTATTCACTAAAATCACAACACCATTAGGAAAAAATATCAATTCACTAATATCAAGACATCCGTCAATACGCAAGAGCATTACGTCCAGAGAATATGGTACACTCAAATATTTGCAGAAGACGACAACGTCCACATCGAACATGTCAATCGCAATCCACAACAGTGTGATATAAGTATGCTAAAGTGCACCTATCGCATATGAAATCGTTTATGCATAAAACGAGTGCAACAATTAAGAAGGCACCCATACACTTCATCATATTAACTACTTTAGTCTGTAACAAGGTAGATAAACTGAAACGCTATTGAATTTCAACGAGTGCGGCATTGCGAGCCAATTTATCCGTACCGGGTGCATGCCGTTATGATTATTGCTTTGACAGTTCACTAAGAAATGGAACTAAATGATAGAATAGTTGCGAATAATAGAACACTTTCAACTCTAGCATAGATGCAGTTTTCGATTTTTCACTTCTGTTACATCATTCTACATCCTCAAAGATTAATCTATAATGTGCTAAAAATATTCAGATAGTTCTATTTTGTTCTATAATTTTTGACGTAAAAAGTTTCATGATGCAGAGAACAGAACACAGCAGTAAGTCACAGCTTCGTAGGCACCGAAGATATCTACGCCGAGCGTACGCTACAACGCACGCAAAACCGTAAGACTCCATACACGGGCATTGCGCCCAACATGCCACCCCGATCTTTCCGGAAATTTGCGAAATCCACCCCAATTAAAATTCTCGTAAACTTTTGGTAAAATTGTAATCGGGTTTTTTTGCAGAAGTAACCAAGTGAATTGCAAAAAAACTTGAAGAAAGGATTACTTCACCATATGAAGTTTCGCTGGCAGGGCAGATGAGCGCTGGATGTTGTTGAATTGTGCCAACACAAGCCATCCTGTTCATGCAGAAATTTTGCTTACGGTCTGCCAAATCGAGATGTTGAATCAAAACGAGTTTCGAAGAGTTCCCATGAAAAATTTCATCGCTTTAGCTTTTAAGACTGTTATTTGAAAGTGTCAAACAAGGACGCTCACACTTTCCCCACTATAGTGTCTTAATCCACAGTGCATATAACCACCCTTGCTTTAGCAATCAAAAATGTGCGAAAAGAATGGGAACAGCTCTAATTATGACAGCCAGAAATTGTTGCTTCATGAAAAAATATTACTTTTACTGCTATAAATTTTGAGTTCATCGAAATTTTGCAAGGCAGTAGTACCGCAAAGCTCTAATTTTGCATGCACGAAATTATAGACTCTGAATTTTAAGAAGATATGCGCGACGTTATTAAGTAGCGACTCAGAAGTTTTCCGACTGTTTAAGCAGGACCCACAATCGAGCATTTTTCTATTTTCGCCGGCCTGAATTTCTGAGTTCATTAGCAAAGCTTGCATGTTTGTTGGGTTCCGTATAAGCCGTAAACATTTTTCTCCTATCCAGCGGAAGTCAACTTGAAATAGACTATTTGACCGGGTAATGATGTAAAATTGTAGTATTTCTGATTTTGCTAAAGGGGCATATAACAAGAGGGGAGTGGGAGATATAATTGAGCGTGATCCTACAATAGTTGTTGAAAGGACGTCATATTTCAAATAAGATGATGCTATGGCCGTTTACTGAAGTGATGGAAAGAGCCGGAGACCGGAAAAGGAGAGGGAAAGGGTGGGGGCAGGAGCGACAGCAGTGGTAAAGAAGCTGTCTAGTGGACAAAGCGAATATAGCGTAAGGGGATGATTGTTATGCCTGCTCGACCCCAGATTAAGGTGAAACTGGATTCGAATGGCTCTATTGTATTACCAATTGGCGACTAACAACGAGCCGCTGTGCTAACACAGTATACTCGGTGCTGTTTACGCACCCGACGATCACTTCAGTGCATACATTCCACAACACTAAGCAGTGAGTGGCCAATATTAGTTGACTCACTTTTCAATTTTCTCTTGGATCGTTTTGCTGCTTCGAGGCGTGAAAGTCGTATTTCTATATGAGCCACTTACAGCTTCTTCGACGTCCAATCATTTTAGAGGAAGATAATGACGAACAACCCACACCGCATGGACTGCATGCATCATGGACAGCCAAGGTAATTCTCATTGAAAAGTAAGCCTTGATTGTGCTCCATTCAAACGTTTGAAATTTCAAACAGAAAACTTCTCATAGCTTTTGTGTACCCTATAATAGAATAAACTTATCAACAACTTCACTTCGAAAAATTCTCGTTTTTTTCTGCAAAGAAACTATATAAATTTTGAGTTTGCACGTAATAATTTTTGAAACTTTTCAACCATCATTATCAGCGACCAAATTGATTTGAAAAATTAAGTTGGCCAGTGATTGTATTCGAAAAAGAAGTTTGAATTGTATCCTATTCAACTCATAAAATTTATTTTCTTTCCATTTCCCATTTGTTCAACTCCTCCAGTAAATTTTTACTACTTCCTTATAGAACTCAAAGAACATGATTATATTCCATTTGAACACGACTGTCGCGAAATACATTCGCAAAACTACTATTGCATTTGAAGCGGCAATAATGCAACCATTAATGTCAACATATATGACAATTCGTACGAGTTGCTACCATTAATTAGAAAACATTTTTGTTAATCGAACTACTTCATCACAAATGGTTCTTTCCATTGCAAAAAAAAAGCGCACAATTTCATCGTAGAATGAAAATTTATTTCGTGAAAATTTAAATCGAAATGAATAAATAAAAAAATTCAATGGGAAATGCCTCAGATGATTTACTGCAAGCGCAAGAACGATCGTCTACCGCGTATTTGCATCGCAACCAAAGTGGAGGTGCTCTACTCGAATTTGCTTATATCGACCAAATATCCGCCAACCCGTTTCGAATTCCCCCTCGTCACAATTTGCTACATCGAGATCGAATATGCTCATCTAACGGTATTTTTGACATTCATTTGTCGTACTTACCAATGCAATTGCTAGTAACGTTTAATTTTCCAATCCAATCACCGCATTCATGGCTCACCTCATTGTCTGTTCGCCCACAACGTTGTTCTATCAACGACGTGGTCGCCCTTTTATACATACGACTTTGTTATGAAGTTTCCTACTGAAACTGAATTCATCTAGCAGTATCGACAAGGCAAACTAAACTCATTTGTACTTTGCACTCCTCCGTTAACGAGTAAGATGTTTCAGCAATTGTGTCTACTTTTGCAACGATGTTTTCGTAATCTTTTGACTAATGTAAGGTTTACAGGGGCAGAAGTGAGAGAACTATGCGGTTTTCGAAGGTGGAGGGGGGAGGGGACGGTTTGAACAGAAGAAGAAAGGGAAAAAGTAGAAGCATCACAGACTGGCTACAGTGTTGAAATTGCGTGACATATCAACGTTTACCCCGCTAAAAACATGCTTTGGCATGTCCGAACGTCAACACTAACATAATTGAACAAAGCATCACCCGGATACCGCAATTCTTCATAGCACCACCCAGCCACCGCAGTTCTTCATTTCTAAACTCACTTCCTCTCCATAATCTCCCCTCGAGTATACACCGATTCTGAAGAGTTTCACTTGAGGATAAGTCGTGAGGCGTTTGAGCAAAAAGGTACAATACGTTCATCCAATGCAAGCAGTTATACTTTAAGACGTTTGAGGAGTCCATCTGCTGCTGAATTCAAACTGGACGTTTGGATGTAAACCCTCAACACTTTCGCTTACAGGTGAAGAGCCGGACATTCGACTTAAGACTGAAGTACGTCGATAATATCGAGGAGATGAGGGATAGATTGCGTTTTTTGGTGTTGAGGCAACGAGTTCCACACTCGATTCTTCGCTTACCATTTGAATGGGAAATTCTACCGGCAGAAAAAACGGAACCCTTCTTCAGGCATTTACGAAAATATTTTAATTCTAGTGTTTTGAAGAACACTTTCCTTAATATCATATGCGTCAACAATAGGAATTTCGTTCACTAATTCATTAAGCGTTGTTGATGTTATTTTAGTGAAGTTTATGAATCGACCTCATTTACCGATATGAATCTTAAAGCAGTCGATAAGCTGCAATGCTCACTGTGTACTTTTCATACCGATGTGAACAATCTATGTAAAAGTGTCGCTTCAAAGGAGTTCCTTTAATGATTTCATTCACAATAAAATTTGTTATCATAATTTCATTCACCATTTGCACTCTCTTCTGTTTATGAATGTGGATGCAAGCGATTTGTGCCTAGTGGCTCACTCAAAACACCACCCTATCAGCATCGAATTCACAACTACAATCACACGTCCCGTTCTGCTTCGATCATTATTTCACCCTTTGAGTTCGAAATGGGACTTCCATCGAACACAGCTCACCTACCCGTGTAACTGCAGCTAGTTCCACCAGTTACTCCGAATAAGACTGCATTAAACACATCTATGCACACGAATCGCCTAATAATTTACTTCTAGGCAGTCCACCTCTCAACTGTAATATTTCACAAGCCAACCCCCACCTCCGACTTCCCCTGAAATCATCGAGAGAAAACCCATTGGCCAATTATCGAGAGACTTTCTCAACCACTATATTAGATTTAATTTGGAATGCCTTTCATGAAATTCTAACGCCCTTTTCACCTATTCAGGAATTCCGCTATTGGCGCTACATAAGATACGACAAACAATCTGAGATTATGTCAGCCGTCGCATCACCACCAACCAGACATATCAGTAGATCTCGCTGTCATAACCTCCTCATCCTTTTATTCAACGTCGACGACTTGACCTGTTGTGTTCCAATGCAACCCGAAACCAAGAGCACTTCGTTACGAGGCATTTCAATAACAAAACGGCAACTTTCTGGCTAGGATGCTATGGAAGGTGACTCTATTCTTTTCTTTCATGGCGTTTGCGAAAAACTGAATTTCCCTGGCAATCTTACATCACAACATGAAAAATACGAGTACAGTGTACTGCACTCACATGCGATCGAGTGGCCAATCATACAGTGGAATGCAACGCAACCCTAAGGTGATGTCTACAGACCGTACAATGCTCATCAAAGATGTTCCAGCTTATCAGCAACGTTTGTTTGTTTACACTAAAAGAAAACACAATGTGATAACGATTACCAACTCTCTCCTCTCGTTAAATGAACAGAATTGATAAGCTTATCATGTATCGATTAGGCTCAAAAATGTGGTAGCGCAAGAATAAAAAGGCAATGGGGAGTCGAAGATGTGATGAAAACCACTAACGATTCTTGTCCCAATCTCCCACCACAACACAGTCCTCTGTTCGCTTGCACCATTGTTGAATTCGCATGCAAGAAAAAAACTTTCAAGTCGATGTTGAATTAATTTTAGTCATAATTAATGCAAAACGTACCGAAAAAGTAGTGAAAATGGTGCAGAGTAAAACAAATAGAAAAAGCATAAATGAACAAGCTCAATTACCACTTTGTTACTAAATAATCTTGAAGGCTTAATGCATGCAGCAATAATTTACAAAACAACCGGCGAACCGTAATACTCTTAAAATATTAGAACACTAAGAATACAATAACGAACATCTTTATCATTTCATTTGCATTTCCAGAAAAGGAAAAAAATATATAAATATAGTTTCTTCAACAGCCTTGTTCCCCCATCAGCTATCATAAACACGCAACCAGTTCAAGAAATTTTGTTCCGAAAAACCGAAATATACTTCCAGAAAAACGTTTCGAAAAAAAATTTTTAATGAACAGCAAAGCCGGATTATACTCGTCAAACAGTTCAAACTTTCCCCATAAAAAACACCCCCACCCTTGAAAAAGTGACAACATTTCTCTTTCGCGCCGATGAGAAACGACTGGTGAGAAAAAACAGAGAAGAACGCGTAACCATCTAAACTTTTTCGATAGAGCCATAGCGAATAAAACTATTCAAACATGTGAACAATAAAAAAACCCTGCAATGGCTGCCATTTCGGGTTGCGATAAGAGTCCCGAAATAGCACAAGAAATTGTTTCCTTGCACAAGTGTTTTCTTGCATAATGCTATGCCGTAAGGTCGTCCTCATCATTGTTTGAGGTGAATAGCACCGCAATTGTCTGCCGAAACAAACGGAGTAACACTGCACGGATAAGCAGACAGCCAAACAGACGCTAGCAGGTCTCACTCACAACTCAGTTTCGTCTTCCGCTTGGCACACTTTAATGCCTTATAGGAAGAGTATTTCGACCATCCATATATCACAAAAATGCCGGATATCCTGAAATATGCAAAACGCATTAAAATCTGCTACCGGAGTAGTGCGATAGGGAGCTTGAATAAACACAGCCTCTTATTCCATGCGTCTGTGTTGCAATCACCCTACCAAACAACCATAGATATGATATAAAAACATTATTATATATAGAGGCTATCTAAAAAGGACGTAATATAATTAATGGAAGCACAGGGAATCGACAGTACGTTTAAAACGCATCTAACAAACGACCATATTTACAGAAATTACAACGAAAGCTCCATCTGGAATGTTGGCATCTCATTCATAAAATTCCGAAAAAGCACAAATTCATTTTTTAGGCCAAAGCGGATGTAGCCTAGCGTGACTCTCACACTTCGCTAAAAACAACCTCATAGCTGTTTCATTGAAATCGCACCTCTAAGACCAATTTTCGTTTCCCTTCTTCACCAGAAATGCAGTTTCATTATGTCTTCATCACGTCCGCTAAACAGATAAAAGCGGTAGTGGACACACTCAAATCTTTCGGGAACAACATCGCTAATTATTCCGCACTACCCGGTGCGGTAAGAAATCTCCCGTATACACCAAATCCTGCAGCTCCCATCGTTTAGGTCAGCTGCGATGGGTGCAGCCAGAATCACATCACCCATAGCACTCGTTCATATCATCCCTGTCGTGAGCCAGACCCAGGCATATCGGCCTACTCCATTTCGTTCTTGATCTCTTTCCTTGGTTTCTTTGCGTGTGGCTCCGAACTTGACTCACCGCTATGAGGACGAACTTGTCCGCCCTGCAATTGTTCCTTTTCACTTTACCCTCGCAAACACCGCAGAAATAGCAACAGTAACCACTATTAAGGACCACTATACTGCTACTTTTATCACTGTAGTACTAGGTGCATGTGCCTCAAAAACTTTTAAAAACAAGTGCTTAACTAAAAATGGTCACAGTAAACAGATCGCATTCCACTTGATTTCCACTGTAAAATGCAAGCATTGAAGAAAGCCATCTATTACTTCTCACAAACTGGATTGCCTAAAGCGGATTAACACAGAGTGCAGCAGTAGACTGTCCCATGATGACGTGCTAACTAGCTCAGAAAACGTGCGACCTCAGTAGAACTCGCGTCAAAGGACGACTTCAATCGATTGCAGTCACTTAACTGTGAGGTTGCAGAACTGATCGAAAATCGAATCTAACTGATACACAGGAAATGGTCACTCCACCTTATAGTGGCAGAATTCGCCCGCAACCTTTTCTCTGTTAATTACATAGGAACCAATGAGCGGAAATTACGCGATATCGCTTGTTCAAGAATAGCTGAAATCCAGCCGGATGGCTTAAAAAATATCTCAAGAAATTATCCGATCGTGCACAATATACGCACCATTAAAAGAGTTAAAAAACAACTATGGAGCCATGCTTATAAATGCAGGATTACAAAGGAAGTTCGAATCGGCTTCTTAGGGTCCATTTGCAATGCGTAATATTTAAAATTACTGCCTACCGAATCCTTCTGCACGAGCATATTGTTGCGTCCTTCGGAATACTTGTTGATGTAGAGCCATACAAAACTTTTCATGCAAGGTAGAAATTCTTTCACCGCTCTGCTATAGAGATTATAAACGCTTCTGCCAGCTTGCGCAACCTCATCGTCGGGCTAAAAAAAATGTATAAATTCGAATTCACTAACTCAACTTGAAGTTTTCGAAAAACACATCAATGAGGTATGCGTTAGTGATAATACTACAACCATTGCTTACATCTGTGATATGCATATAGCCTCTTAAAATCTTTAAATTGCGCAGGAAGCGAAAAAAGAAACTCTCTAATCGGAACCAAAATTACACAAATCGCGAAAAGAAAAACTGATGGAAAAGGAGGAAAAAAATAGAGAACTCTGGCGCTATTTTTTTATCCTTTTTTTATTTTGTTTATTATTTTTTCATTTTTTATTTCGATTATTTCGATATTATTTCGAGATCTCTGGCGATATCAACTTGAAAACACCCACTCGTGTTATACTCGAAGGACCCGGAAAACAATTCTGACTTTCACAGCCGCACAACTAAAAACCTATATGGTATTAACATCATCCTGTACTCAGCCAGAAAAATATGTTAAAGAAAATAAAAAAATCTGTAGAAGAAAGTTAAAGAACGATAAATGAGCCAAAAATAAGTTAAATTGCTTAGCAAAAGAGAAAAAAAGGACTTGCCGGATTAAACGTGGAGCAGTTCTCGAAAACCAAGTTCATGGACTGAACAAACTGGATAACGTTAACGAACGCGTCTTTCGCTCTCTCCCTGAGACGACGTGCTATTGTCCCGAAGTCCATAGGATGCTTAATTATGACGTAGTAGTTGGGCACTGTTCTCGCCACCGGGTGACTGAATGGCTCGGCTTGTGGGAAATTTTCATAGCACCTCAACAGCACCTTCGAACACAACTGCAAACAATTTGAATATTACAGAGGTAAAGAAATCGCTGCAACAAAGCCGCATTTCCTGCTCAACTATGCTGAAAACCTTAGCCAACTATTTTAAGCCTTACCTAAACCGCAGCTAACGTTTCTAGGCATCAGCATTCTCTCAAATTACAACCAATTATTTAAGTACCCACATTTTCCGCATCACTGCTTCCACTGTTTTTTAAATTTCTTTCCCCATTCCCATCGTTGGCTCTCTTTCTTCAGACCCTGTGCGGATGCAGAAAATCTCTAGGAAACATATGCAGTCATAGAACGGAAGCTAAAAGATTGACTGATGTAAAGAGTTTACAAATTTTTGGCTTTTGTTTTCGGGAAGAAAATGCATAAACAACAATTTCCTATGATCAAAGAGCTAAAAAGAGAAACAATGATAAAGAAGTTTTTATATGCTTTTGATGAGGAACTTTTTAATTACATAGCTATACCAATACTTAACGCAACACCCGAGAGGTGCAATTCAAAAATGAACAAAGTTCAAATATCACCCCAAGTGACAGCTCACAATCGATTCCGTCTAAGAAGACAGAACGAAGCAAAAAATAGCAAGGAATCATATCTAGTTGGATGAAATTCGTCGAAGTTCGAATATTCCAGATTTCCGTATTAGATGAGAGTTTCAATCAATGTCGCGTTATGCAAATCACATGTAGTCATTGCAGCAATTCATGATCGTGCATGTTTATTGTTGAAAGTTTGAATATAACGGAAATTCAATACATCTAATTCTGCAGAATTTTACTGATGATATCAAAGATCAAATGCCTACCAAGCGTTCTCGATAGCCCATCACTCCGCTGTCCTCTTGCAATGGTTCGGCCGGCATACACAATGAGCAAGCCCACTCATCGCTGCAATTAAAATCTGTCATCTACAATCGAATTTATTAAAAACACCACATATTATGCGGATATCTTTGCTACCACCATAACATTTATATGTCAACGATGAGGAAGTGTGGTGGGATTTTCCTTAATTTTCATGATGCAATGCTCATAGTTCATGCGATGAAGCCGACAGCCTTCGATAGAAAGCTTCGGTGTCATATTTTTATTCAACTTTCGGACACCGTTATTCAAACAAGGAAGGTTTCGTTTTATAGCATGGTATTTTACTCCCTATGGTTTTTCGGAAGAGACCTTATGTTTAAGGAGATAGCTGTCTTCTTGAAATGCTAACACGTGCTTTCAAGTCCTCTTTTTCTGGAAGATCGTGATAGTACAAAAAGATGCAAAATATACTATATAGCACTGTATGCACACACAAGCACACACATGCGTAGGTGCGCGTACACGAACATGTAACGCATGTATAAATACACATATAAATAAATAAATCGATTAATTAATTAATTGATTAATTAAGTGAATCAGCAAATAAATGAATGAATAAATAATAAATAAACAAATAAATAAATTTAAATGAATAAATAAATATATATCTATATATATATATGTATATATATATATATATATATATATATATATATATATATATAAACGTATATATATGTATATATACATATATATATATATATATATATATATATATATATATATATATATATATATATATATATATATATATATATATATATATATAAACAAATATGTATTCATATAATGTAAGAGCATGCACGCATATGTGTGCACATACACATACATGTATCATAAATACACCTACTACGTACACATGCCTGCAAAGGATCAGGCATATAATGAAAGAAACGAAGAGATAAGAATGAAATCCCGCTTAAACACTTCACAGCGAAACCGCCGCGCAACAGTTAAAGCAAGTAAGCTTACGGAAGGGATTCCATGGGTTGCTTGATGGATGGGATGTGACAGCAATTGTGATAGACACGCGGACACCGCGCACAACAGCCAAGTGAACCTGTCCTCTCATCGCAGCCCTGTTGGCACACGTAACAGTAATCGTCCCATTTTGACTCATCTATACTGTCACCACTCATATCTGCAATTTTCATAAAAACGCACGCATTTATAAGTGGCAAGGAAGGCTGTTAAAAACTTTGCATGTACACTACGTTTCTCTATTCAAAAGAGGCCTCTACAAGCCTTCGTTCGGAAAATACCTCCTTCCCAAGAAGCGCGTATTCTGGTACCAACTCTCCCTTCCCTTCTCACACAATCCGCCGATGTGTCACAAATGGATCTGCTATTGGACGCACAAAGACGTTGATTAGGAAACTGCCAACAAATTTAGATTCATCAACAAATGTAGGAACGACGATTCCCTCAAACACATTCCTCTTCTCCCTCTCAAACAAAATCCCCTGAAATATATGGTCCTCTCAAATACCTACTGAAATACAAGTAAGTACGAATGAATGCCGGTTAAGCCACAAACGGCAGCAAAAAAAGACGTACGGTTGGAAAAGAACAAAAAAGACAAACTGTTTGCTGGCATGTAAGAGGACGCGCTCCACCATAAAGACAACAGAATGTTTTCAAAACTAGGAATAACGAATGTCACACTGGCTGTTGCCGTGACCCAGCCTTTTGCGGTAGCCTCAGAAAGTCGATGTGAGCATACAGAGGTGATGAAAAAAGGTAAATATATTTTGGATCACGCCGACATCAGGTGACTACCTTTTAAGTTACTCTAGCAAGCTTAGTTCACTGCCGCTTGCATGAAACCTTAACTGCCCAATTTCAGCTTTATAACCCAATATTTGCTTCTAATTTTTTGACCAATTCCACATTCTGGCTATAGTCTGAAGCACACCAGCATAATCAACCAATAAAAGAGTTGATCAAATTCTACTGAACAGCAGACTGAAATCACTCATAGATAGCGTACAGTTATAGTGTGAAGCAGTTAGTGAATATTTCAAATGTTTCCACAGTTTAGCACCAATAAAACAGAGCAAATCCTAATGAAACGAACAGAACCGCTATAGTTAAGCAGCTCACCTGTTATCAACGCAACCTGCTCAGGATCATTGACCAGTGCTGTTGCCACACTACCCGTACTGCAACGTCTTATGGTCACTTTTAGAGGAGTTCGGGGTGCTGCAGGTGCTGGGTCTTTCGGTGGTGGCGTGCCATTACTGCAACATTGGAAAACATTTCAAATGATTACAAACTGAGCAAATTTGAAAGTCAACTTTAAGAGATAGGGAAAACTGCAACAATTACGTAGTGGAACATGCAAAAGTCTGCACTAGCAATCCAATGCACAAGCTCTGCCGCCATTACAGTAAAGGACATTGCCACTCGACTAACAGATGATGTCCACTTGTCTTTCTTCACAAACGTCAGGTAAAGTCAGCCAGAAAATAAATAGCAAAGTCATTAACTCTTCTTCCCCTTAATTATCTCAGCAGGCGTCGTCTTCATCCTCCGCATGGCGCACGTTTGACACAAACACCGCCAGCCTTCCCTACGCCACAGCCAAAATATCACCGCTTCTGCGGACAGCAGCGGTAGAGAAAGATACGGGGTGGAGAAGAACGGAACGATGAAGGAGTTGGAAGCAAAATGATAACCTCAAGTTTTTACCGAACATATCAGAAATTTCACCTGGTGGACGAGCTAACTTGAGACGACGATGGCTCGACAGAAGGCCTCTGTGTCGTCGACGTAATATCGGACTGCTGCGCGACCACGATGCGTGCTATACAGTCAACAGAGCTAGTTGGCGCTTCCGTCTGACCAGTTCGATCGCCTAGTTGGGCCGCCTCCCTCCTCCTCCTTCAATATTCAACACTGTCGCAAGTTGTAGTATAAAAATGGCAGTGCAGGATCTACCGCTATTTACTTCCTCTTGAATACATCACGTTTTACAACAGTTCCGTCGAGATGAAGCAAGGATTAATGATGACAAGCTCTCCCCCAGCACGAACTAACGAGGTCAGGCCAGCCATCACCGGGATTCAGGTCAGTCGAGTGTTTTCAGTGCAAGTATGAGCATCCTTTAACGTTTGATAGCCTCTTTTTCCAGTGCTTTCGAAAGTACAACTGCACGACATAACGACCATCAGCTAATCTTTTTTAAAGTTATACTCTACAAGTTAGAATCTTGCGACGATAAAAATCGCTCGAAAACCGGCTGCAGCGTAAATAATCTAAAATGTGATCAACAAACATCTCAGCCTGTCACGATATGCCACAGCAAGTTCGCTGTCCTCGACGCATCCACTTCGTCAGAACATATGAATCATGATTAGATGCGCGAAAGAAATCAATGAAATTCTCGTCGCCTAACAAAATGTCACCGACAAAACTGTCATGCATAAACTCTGCTTGACTTAAATACCAAGCGTATGTCACATAGAATAAAGCACACCTTGCTTCCTCCATTTCCTGGACAATTATCTTTTTCCTCTCTTCCTCCATAGTAACTTCTTGTGCACCGTTTGGCACCATTTCTTGTATCACTAACGTCGGCTCACCGCCTCGTATGACACCGCTATTAGCCATCGAAGTTGCTGGGAATGACTGCACATCTGAAAAGCGTAAAAGAAATAATGTTTCAAATGCCAATTCAATTCCCCCAACTGTCCTCACATTAAATCAGTTGGCACTAACCGTAGCTGGCTCACTAGCGCTGCAATGAAGATAACAACAAGCACTATTACCCTCCATCTCACACCCCCTCTGCTCCTCACTACAAAACAAGTGCATGAAAGAACTTAAGGAAAGCGTTAACGCTTCTCACTATGGCACGTCATAATTTTCTGCCTCTCTGCACAAAATGTGGTACCACATTCCATCAGAAAACAGTCCACTTTCAAAACTTGATATCGATTACTGCCGATACAAACAGATGTTCTCCTGATGATGACAAATGCGACACATATAACTGAGATATAATACTATGGTTGTGAGGATAATCTCTCGTACCCCTTTCCTCGTTCTTCACTCTACGTCAACAAACCTCTATGAAAAACAAGAATGCACGTTGCGAATAAGCGATAAATTAACTGACCCACTACAACAACGAAAAAGGGGTTTGGAGATTCCGAAGTCGGAGTTGCAACTCAGTCTTACTATGAGACCATAATCTTACAAAACATCCCCTAGCAGAGAACGAGCACCGCTCCGAGAATTCCTAGTAGGTTATTTAACAATCAACATTTTACAACCAAACTGCTATGAAAATAAGATTTAAAAAACATGCTATTGAGCGCCTCCATGAGGTTAGTGGCAGGGATGGGCGATGATATAGATGAGAGAGGAACATTTGGCGAAACCATTTGGGGCGCTGGATATGTTACCGACGCTCCATTCGGCAGCATGTATTGCGAGCCTGAAGCGAACCTCGCATCAAATGAAGAGGTAGGTGCTGAAATCGGCGGTTAATGTTATCAGTGAGACAACAGGATCGCGTTCACATTCACCAATACATCTGCATATAAACCCATCAATTTGCAAATACGTGACACAAGCTCACATAGTCTTGTTGGCGACATTGCAACAAAAAATCTGCACAAAACGTTGGTATTTTTGCCAATTAGAAAAAAAAAAAAAACCAAGACAATCGCATGTAAGAGAGATGTTTTTATAATCTCCGACCCCTTCTTAGTGGGACCCCCAGCGCTTCAACACATCTGAAGTTTGATGAAGATGAATGTTCGAGACTTACCTTCCCTGTCCGCACTTCCGTGAAGACGGGGGGAAGGAAGGACATGAGAAAATCCTGCAGTCTAATAACTCACTGACCAAGACTCTCAATGTAAATTCTGTATCCTTGACTGAAATGAAAACGGAAGTAGTAAAAAAAAAGATAAAATCAATCTAGAGAATTAATGAAACATGCTTACGAGTAGGACCTCGATAGCAATATGCAGCAGGAGGAAAACGATACTGAACGTTGGAGTGCACATTCGGCGCTCGCATCTGCCTTATTGCTGTGTACCGTGGATCATTTCCAGGAGGCGCTTTATTTATCGATTGCGGCGAAGGCTGCGACTGCCTTATAGCCATCTACAAAGGACACTGTCATCTCAAAATCACCTCAGCGTTTATAACAACTGACTAAAGCAAAAGCAGAACGAAAGAAAACGAACGTCTTGTGCAGCCCTCATTTGCTGTTGCCGTTGATATATGAGCATCTGTTCAGGGGTTAGGCGAATCGACATTGGATAACGAGGCGGAGGTGCTCCAGGACGCATCGCTCCCGGCATAGTAGGAGCCATTTGACGTGTCTGAGGCATCGACGTCGACGGTACGGCACTGAATTGGCACGGCGCCCTCACGCCGTTCTTCCCAATATCAAACAACGGCACATCAAGCAAATTCGAAGTCGGCGGCGTTGGAGACATTTCAACCTAAAGTGCATCAGCCCTTAGAAGGAAAAATAATAAGTGGTTAAAAAATAGAGTAAATCACTCACTTCAACTCCTAGGGTAATATCACAGTAACAGTCTTCGAACACGCAAAACCAACACTATGAAAAATAATGCCTTCGACGAAAACGATATCAAATCAAAGCTAAAAATGCCCGAGTCACTGCCTTTAACTGGGTATCTTTCAATAAGACAATCGAGCACATAGCCTGTAAAGTTGTGTTGTCCCTTTCAATAAAATTACGCTTGCCTGTACTACCAATTTATATAGTATTGCGCACTTATGAAGACGGCAAAGAAGCGACCCAACGATAACTGTGAGCCAAACTCGGATATTAAATTCATACAATTAAAGGACTTTCAAAGTGCTCTCTGGAGCCTTTTCTTAAAAGGCTCTCGTTGTTCAAAAAGCACAGATTTTTGCTTGCATTATTCTCACTAATTTGAGTGAAGAAATGCTGTTTCTTTTTGCTGATTCTTACTATGGTCATGCTCGCTCAAAACTATTTGTTCATCCAACTTCTGCACGGTGGCCAACTTCCAAAAATCGTTTATGCCACTTCTCAGAACGCGTTATCTTGCCCAAGCAAAAACATTCTTTATACGCCGAAAATTGCTAAAATACCACCATCAAAAGCCTACAGCTAAAGCAGTTTGACTCGTACTAATGGCTGATATAATAAATATCCTATTGCAGTGCAAAAATCCAACTGTTAGCAGTAAGAACGCTAGAACGATAGAAGCTCTCTGTGATATCCAGTAACATCCAAAGCATGAGCTATGCAAACAACTGAGAAAGAAATACTGGTTTTAATGTGCCGGCTTCATAGAGATCCGCGAGTACACGACCCCACTGGTGCAAAACGCCGAGCACATAATCCGTATTGGGCTTGAACTGAACTTGTGGAGGTCGCTGTAGCCCATTCAAACTGCCCTTAAATGTGCCTAATGATAGCATAAGAGCAATAGTGGCAGCGGTAATAATAAAAACAATAACATACAATATCAGTACACTTATTAATTAAAGAAGTACCAAGCTGTACTTTAAACAAAGCTTTTCTGAGATATCATTGCTTCACGTTCGCATATAGACAGATTTCTTTGTCTCCCCTTTCGAGCGTCCCTCTTCCCCAAAAGCAATCAAGCTCGATTTTATCGGCGTAAAGAAAGGAAACAGAGAACTCCCTTCAGTGAAATGAGGGTAAAACATGGTAATCTCTCTAGCAAAATTGCCTTTCAACTAGATGCGGTCACGTGTTGCAGCGACGTTTGGCAGTACCATCCAGAATAGCGCATTGTAGTGACCTCAAGTCGTCACAGTTGACCTATCAATAAAAATCCTGGATGCGGAAAACGTTCCACAACAAACGAATTCAATTACCCCTAAAACAACAACTATTCTCATCGCCAAGTCAAGCAACAAACGATGTTGAAGTGGTCGATTCAATGGTTACAAACAAAATCAGATGGTAGGACTATTGATAAGCACACACCCGAATGTATCTGCTCCTGATGATCATCGGTTTCTGATGCAATGAAGCTCACCAAGTTATTAGCAAGCTCAGAAAAGGCGATGAGGTCAGAAGTAGCAATGAGACTGCTATCACGCCTGATGGATAAACAGAAAAGAAAACGGGAAAAGTCAATTAGAGCTGGACATAATAAGGACCGATAAGACAAAATATATCTTAAAGAAAATCAAAAAATTACCTCATTGTTAACTTTTTTGGTTTTGATAACTCTGATGCAGTTTTCAAGAAATTGTTTCGTCATAACAAGCGCAACCGGATCTTCATAGTTCTTAACCTCGGCCACATAGGCGTTTATCTTAAAACATAAACTCAGAAAATATATCATAAACATGACCAATGCCACAGACAAATACCTTCAAATATAACTAACAGCTCAGACAAACCGTCTTCAAAAATGACCTACAACACAGACAAAATGTTCAACAAATAATCAACGAATCAGTCGAAATGGTCAAATTATATGCATTGCTTCAAACGGAACATCTTCAAAAATACAGGATACCCAATGCAACACGAATGGATCCAGATGAGTGAAATTCCATTTGTATTAAACTAGTAATCAGTCGCAAAAAAAATTTAAAGAAAGGCAATGACGTTAAATAACAGCTGATGACTGCAGTATACACCACAACCCTCTGAGATAATCGCAACGATCAAACATAACGCGATATCAGAAAGTCCCTCAACTCGTGTGAATGCACGAAAAGTAAATAACACAGCCGTAAGCTGCTGCCCGGCTGTCACACAAAGTGTGCCAAGTAGTACGGTACTGAGTGGGCGTGGAACTGCATTACTTTCTTTTTCAATCACTGTGTTTTATGGCTTCTTCACGGTTAAATTTGAATGATGGTTTCAAATGATATGTGCACATCGAATTCTGCAGAAAATATCGCAGGAATATAGCAATTGACAGTTAGTAAGTAAGTTTAAATAGCACAATTTTACGAGTGAGATCGAAGTTTTGAACACGATTAACACGATTCATAAACACTTGACAACGTTCAACGTTTCAGATGGAACGACCAAAAACTTCGAAAATGTTATCGAAATTGTGCAATTTGAACTATTAAAATTGTGGAAGAATAAAGGAAGATACCACACCGAGGTGGTGAAGCTTCTGTGGACAATGTAAAAAAAAAGAATTCACGAGGACGTTAGTGCAAAACATGTAAGAGATTACTACAACATCGAAGACATCACAGTCTCATCCCGCATGGTGGCTAGATGGTAAGGTATGCCTTCTCGTCAAATCAAGGCACTGCACTTCATCGTGGCACTCTTACCATCTCTCCGGTTGTTTCGAAATGCAAACTCGTCAAAACTTTTCCTTCCTTTGTTGTACTTCCTCGTACGCACAGAACATGACGTCACTCTCGGATGTACCCTTTTGGCTTGTATCACTTATTATGTTATTATCGTTTCCTCATTTCAGTGCTCTGATGACGACTTCATAATCGAAACGTCAACACAAAAGGCAACGGTATTGCTGTTGTTCGTTGCTCGCAACGTCGCAGGAACAATATGCGTAAAATTTCCAAAATATTCTAACTTATCGCTATATGCATATACTGTATTCACAGTGATGCATCATCGAACATTTCGCAGGACATGAGCATAAGTTTCTATGCTTAACACATACGCTAAACAACTAAACGCCGAGATGTTTATCGGAGATGAGCACTCAAGAATTCTTTTGGCGTCTTAAACTAGAACCCACATATGTAGTGCACTGATCTCAAATAAGCATTTCATCGGTAAAGTCTGTGATATGTTAACCTGACGAATGCAACAGCAAAAACACCATTTTCATGCTCACTCAGCACAACATTGTGCAAGTTGCAGTAGTTTCATTTGGTGCTTAAAAAGCAGCTTAATAGCACTCCCGCCTTTATAATTCAAATATATCTTATTCTGCCTACAAACCAATAAAAGAAATAAACCCTTTCTTATGTTATAGTATCATAAATGATCATATTCAACACATCAATGTGATGTACTCTACAATTCGGAAAGTGAAACAGTTAAGAAGGAACGCAAGGTAGCTTTCCATGGAATTTAAACCATCACAGAGTTACAGAAAAGTTAGAGATAAACTGTCCACATAAATTAATCTGGATTTTCAGCAGATGAATTAAAACAGGTGTTTTACTACGACAACATAACGAGGATTTTCCAGGCATCTATGCATGAGCGAATATCTTAGCTTCTCATCAGCAAAGGAAATAAAGTGGTACTTGCATATGAACACACATACCCTTTCAAAGCGCATCTTCTGCCACATTAGTTCACCACGCAGCTTATCGTATTCATATGATTTGAAGTTCTTGACCAAATCTAATGAACGAAGTAAGTCGTTACCTCGCCGCATTACCTGAACATCTACTATATTATATTCCTTCGCAATAAGATATACTTGTTTTGCTAATGACATATTGCCAATGCTATTTGTGTTCTAATAGTCATTCTTAGTGATTTATCAATTTTTTTCAGCAATCGGAACAACCTCTTGCAGCCAAAAAAACTGATTCAAGCACTCGCACCAACTTAAAAAAAATTTACTGCAAGCAATCAAACTCCGATTTGCTGTCTCTCACATTTCAAATGGCATCAATCTAAACGATAAGCAGCTCAAATATAATAACAAGATTCTAATGCCTGCTACCAATACCGCTTTATTTAATCGCTTTCTAAACTCTTGCAGCTGATTTTCTTCCTATTTTCTGTGTTTTACCTCTCAATTACTCCCGCTTGCATTCTCCTTCATAAAAGTTGGCTGCATAAGCTAAACCCTCTCCTACAAACGGGAACAGTCATATTTAGGCAGTAATTAAAGAAAAAAACCAACCGCCTGACAGATTTGAACAACGTGATTGCCGACTTCTTTCTTCAAATTATTCACACAGTCATCTAGTGCACTCTTTCGTACTTGAATCATCGACAGACTGAAAGTGCAAAACAAATTTTGAGAACAATGTTATAGGCGCTAATCGTTAACCACTTGAGAGCACTTAGCCAGCCAACACAATAATGTAATATCCCTCGCCTGCTTCAAAACTTCAGCACAACAATTCCAAATCACATCTCTAATTTATATCTCCTTCTACCCCCTCAGAAAAGTGCCACCACAACAAAAGCAATTATCTTTGGAAGCTCTCGGTTTCAATAAGTAAATACCCTTGAAATAAAACCACCTCATTAATAACAACAAAAATAAAAAAATAAAGAAGACAATAAAAGCTAAGCATGACAGTGTACAAGATAAGGCAGAATCGAAAATACTGCTATATACCTGCAATCAATATGTACAGTTTCGCGCGCTGTCGAGGAAACTATTTTAGCTTCATCGATATGGGATGCAGGAGCAAGCTGCATCACCGGTGTTTTGATATGCATAGGACCTTCGTGGGTTTGTGATACGACGCAATCTTTGCACAGCATCTGCAAAAACACACGTGCATACACACTCCATTGGTTGATGTCTGAATTCTTTAAACAGCCACTTTTTCGCTTCTCTCAGTACGCGATCTGCTATTTAAAACGGGTGCAAAAATGTACCGAAAAACGGTGAACGAATACTGAAAATTATACACAAATTTATTCAACTCATGCCAATGGTCAAATATTTCGAGTAAAAACTACACCATTCACGCAGTTTGTGCGGAATCTTTACTAAAGCGTAATCATCAGCAGGAACGCTGTTGTCGAATAACACCACAGAAGCGCAAATTCTTATAAGCAATGGCTCTTATAGAATTCATATAAATATAAATATTGGTTCATTGTATGAGTAAGTTGAAACGACTCTTCACAGATCAAGAGGAAGCATTCCGCCATCAAAACAACAACATTTCAGTGTCGTTCAACACTAAGAACAAATCGTTAGGAAGTGATAAGGAAGGAAAGTGACGTGAGAATATTGCAGCAAACGAGTACCATGACCGAAATGGCTGCAATTTGCAATTTCTATCAATTTTCCCTTTCTAGTAAGCCCATACCACCAAATTCTATCCATTCAGAGATCAGAATGAAATGAAACAGAGGCATTGATGAAGAGCGTAGAAATAGAACTTACACTCCCGCAGCTACAAAACACCGTCAGTCTTTTGCGATTGTGAGTCACGCAAACAGCGTGATCAGCACAGATACTTCCTACCTGAAAATATTTTCGATTATTCACTGAGGGAAGTACTTCCAAAAGTAATGAAATTAATTTTGTTCTTCTTAGTCGATAAACCCTCATTTCAGAGATGACAATGCTTGTATCATTGTGAGTTATCTCTCGTTTGGAAAACTTTTGTAGGCGAATTCTATATAAGATCGATATCGTCTGCGTTTCTACAAAGCTGAAGGCAACTAGTCATTATAACATGATGCTAACGACGATGAAGGATTACACGGCATCGCAGATGCTATCAGCAGATCAAAGATGGTGGAGAATGAGATGTGCCCCATTGGTGATTTGCTAGCGCACGATAACCATTCAGCGCGGACACCCATTACGGTCTTTACAGTCTGCGACGCACTGTACTACAAATTATTGTTGTTGATAACAGCGATATATGATCAAACAATTGCGGCTTCGAGATGACCAGTAAAGCTGCATGCTTTCGAGCAACAGCCTGCACTAACCATCTGGAGAGTGTGACCTGAAGTTGCGGTGACGCGTCGATGCGCTTGACTGCAAGCCTCACATAGAAGTTCATTGCAGTTAACACAACGCATCGTTGCTAACTGCTTGTCTGGACAAGCAGCCGTTTCACAACATCTAAACAAAAACTGTTCAACCAACACCGAACTCTGAAAGCAAATTCTTCCCTGTTAAATACTGAGATAAAATCGATAAGACATGAGCGCAGCACTCAAAAAAGACTACGTCTCTGGTACTCCCATAAAATATTAGCTGTTCGCATCATTTCTTTTATACGACGCCGTACAGATGGAAACCTCCGTACGGCCTCATAGAGATCAAACGACAAAACTGCAGGTAGCAATTTGCACGAATGTCAAGTAATGTCAAGCGATCAGGCTCTGTTCAAAGAATTCAATTAGGATCCTGCCGGGTTCCGCCTTGGTAGGCGGGCTGAGGCACCGTCAAGATGTGGCATACCTGTGTTACCTGCGGATAGAATAACGATGCCAACTGCCCGGAAATAAATCAAGCAAAACCTATCAACCTTAGGTAGAATTAACCCTTAAGCACTAAGCCATTAAGAATAGAACAACACCCGAAAGTCATGAAAACAATAAATCTGTCCATACTTTATCATGTCAATACTAAAGTAAACAACATAGAGGTCCAATGAGCAATACAGTCCGATGGTGACATATTTAAACAGACATATAAGCAAGTATAAAACAACACCAACTGGGCAACACAGTCTTTGGATACAGGAAGTGCTAACGCCTGCTCCCTTGAGCACTCTGTTCGGCACAGGTGACACACGAGTCGACGCTGTTGAGGATCTCCTGGAAACGCAAAACAGTAACACCTTAGAAGTATTAAAGGAAACGGAATCCTTACGATATTATAACCTCCCCTCCCCCCCAAAAAAAAACAAGATTTTATCACTTATCATGTGAAATGAACATGATATGATCAGCTTTAAACATAGGATTTAAATTCTGTGAACAACTGCCACCTTCATTAGAAATCAGCATCATTAACGTGTGCTGAAAACGAGTTAAGAAAAAGAGATAGTGAGTTCTTCATTCTACGCACAAGTCGATTCTGGTGTTTCCTTTCATAAAACGACTGATGAATATTTACAATAATAATTCTAGGCAATTACAATGCACTCAGTTTCAGTGGTTGTCTAAACAATCGACGAACCATCCTTTCACAATTGACGGTCACAAAATGCGTTTCATAACACCTTCTTTACACCTGATGAACAAATTTCGGAGGAGGTTTCAAAAGAATTTCTGAAACATCATAAAGAGTTGAAGCATTAAAATCAATGCTTCGAAAGAAGAATTTAAAAAGAAAGAAAATCAACGTAAAAACTTTTATTAATTAGCCCATATCATATTACTCATTGCTGTACCATCACTAATACTTATCAATAATAATGCGAATACTTCTTAGCAAAAAAAAAAAAAAAAAAAAAAACCCATAGAAGGACAACCTTGCATGCATTTCGCTTTACATACAGTGCAGAGTGCGTGAAGACATGGTAGAAGCCAGGTAGCTGAATTTTGTGTAGTCGCTGGCCCAAATGAACGCAGACGTGCTCGGCATCCATCACAACGTTCGAATTGCATCCTTAAGCAAAAACAATTATAAAAGTAATGTTGTAAACAGTAATTTTTATTAGCTAATGCGAACGATATTTCTCTAATAAACCACAGCAGATTCAATAAGAGTAGACACACGCAAAGTTAGCAAGCATCTGAACTCTGATGTAGTTATGGTGAAGTGCGTTTTCATGAATATATACACACAAAAAAAAAAAAAAAAAACATTTGCATATGATCGGTGCCGTTCCCGAACACATTTCAAATTGTTTCATATATTCGAGAAATATCTCTTTTATCGTAGATAAACGATTTCTAATGTTCACCGAAATATCTTTTTACTCTTTACTTTCTAATTAACAATAATAAATGTATTTATTTTTATACCGACTGAATGAATTATTTTCTGTTGAAAAAGGTCGAAATCTTCGAAATTACAACGTAAATGATGAGTGCATCTGAGACATTTACAGATCAATTTCGGATAATGGGCATATTATGGATTTGCTGATCAAAGCAACAGCTTACTTGAGCAGCAACCTTCATGGTTTTGTTCTCCGGTATCCTAGGTGGATTTAAGAAAATGAGAGAACTCATGAGGTTGGCTTTCCATCACTTCTCCACCAAGGATCCTATTACAGCGAGCACAAGAAAAGGGGTAAAAATGGTAAGGATGGATAGGACGAAAATGTCCGTGATAAGAGGGATCACATTAGGAAGCATATTACACAACAATGAAACGGAATAAATCGCCTATATTGCATGGAGTTTGTCAGATTTTTTGCAGGATCACGAAGATAAACAGTTCGCCTCTGAAAACTGCAAAGAAATGAACCTGCAAAGGCAAATCGCTTAGGTAATCTTCTCAAACGAAAATATAAATGCTGTGCAAAAAGATCTTATCACGGATGAGAAAGATGCAATAAGGTCATGAAACAATGAAAAGAGAGCATAAAACAACGATTCATTAATGGAACAACTTGAACCTTACAAATGTTTAGGCTGTCTCAATTTAGAACTCCACGATCGAAATGTTTGCGGCTGATAATGTGAATTATTTTAATTTATTTATTTCAACGTCTCGAGGTGGGAACATATAGAAAAGTAAGTGAGCATGAATGGCAAGAGTCGTTTATAGTGCTTCTGGAGTAGCACAACTTGTCCAGTACACTAGGCGAAACTTTTAAACATAATATTTGAGAGATGGTGGCTAATAGATCATATTCTCATCTCACTGACATTAAATGTGATTTTTCGTTTCTTGTTTTATGCGTTCTTGCGAACGGCATCATGATTTCATGTCTGCACTTGTTTCCGGTGATCACAGCTCCAGAACCCGGAATTGGAGGGAGAGAATTTTGAGAGTAAAGTTTGGACTGAGAAGTGATCAACCAAACCAACTTTCTAGCTGATCTACGAACCTCTTAAAGAGTTAAACCTAAATAACATAAAAACTACGCATTTTCCACACAGCTGGATTGCATTTTACATTAGTCGGGTCATATAACAAGTGAGAAATGTACCAGATGAACTGCCACCTCAGACCAACCGGCCTTTTAAATGAATTACCAACAAGCGATAAAACACGTGCATTTTAATGCATTTATGTTTTAATCGGTTGGACGGTTTCTGCATATCCTCCAAAAACCGTCCGCACTATTGTAACTCAAAAAGTGTGAAATGCGAACCAACCACTTGCAAATTTTCTGACACCTTTAACTTTCTGCAACTGTCTTAAAAACGGATAGAAATACTTTAAAGCAGGTAGATGATGTCACGTCTTGTTGCGCACACTTCCTGATATATACATGTATATATATATATATATATATATATATATATATATATATATGTTTCATATTTATATAATACAAAGCATATATAAATAAATATCTGTGTGCATATACACACAATAATTTGCTTATATGCGTACAACCCACGAGCATACAAGTACATACACGCATATATGTGCATATATACACGTGTATACATACACAAAGCATTATGTACAAACTACCATACACGTGTATGTATGAATCTGTACGTGCACTGCACGTATATATATATATATATATATATATATATATATATATATATATATATATATATATATATATATATATATATATATATATATATATATATATATATATATATATAGTTACTGTATAATACGCTCTGCGAACATAAATTCGAACTGCATAACAATTCTCTTCACAAAATTTGCAAGAGCAGTTAAATGACTTAAAACATCAATGCCTCGAAGCTTGCGTTTTCCTTTCCCAGCATTTTGCATCCTTCAGTGCACTTTTCGATGCATAACTATCTATCTTTTTTGTGCGCATAAAGACCTTTTCCTGTTGTTGAACCTTATCAATACCTCTGCAAGAGAATTCACTCCTTAATAAAACATTGTCTCGAACGTCCGGGAATTTATAGCTCTCAGTGCCTATGTAAAATTTTGTGGTTGACCGCATGCATATTCTTCCACAAAGAAGCATACTCTTGAAAGATGGAGTCAACTTGCACACTTCAATTATTCCAAAAATACGCATTATTCAAAAAAGTACCGATAAGCGAAGTTGCTGGGGGTATAGAATGATGAGCGCTTCTTGTGGGCGCTTATAGAACAACCGGCTGCATCAAGGGTTAAAATATAAACTAACGATACCTTGTCAAAACTCTTTAGATGGCGAAGGGATGCACAATTTCGCGACTTAAAACTCTTTCCTCCTCCCCCCCCCTCCTTTCCCCCAGCCCCCCTGTGACTGCTCACAGAGAAAACCGGACTTTCAAATTCGATGGAATTTTTAGATGTTTGCAATTCATAAAGCCAACAAGCAATTGCCTACACCGATCAACTTTTGTACAACAGATGTTCTGAACTGCGAGATGATACTGCTACACACGCTATAAAGCGTCAATAAACACCTACATGTATGACGTCATTGTGCTGTTTTTCTTTTTTTTTACAAAAAAATGGCCAAGAGCACATAAATATGCGACAAGCAAATGTGTAAAGATGCGAAGAATCAATTAAACATCATATCTCCATAAAAAATGCAGTCGCACAGTAATAAAAACCAGGTGAACCTTAAAAAACAAAAAAAGTCGAGGATAATTCAAGAATGGATCGATTAGCTGTAAAGGTATTCAAGCATTTTCTAGTAGATTGTGTGCATTAAAGTGCCTCATTTGTGATGCAACAAATGCTTTTTTAATGTTTAAGCAATGAGATCGAGTGCAACGAAATGTGCGCAAAACAGCAGTCAACATCGCCAACCATAGAAGAACGAAAGCGCACGCTGTTTCATATGTGCACACAAAATCGCACTCACGGTCCAGCTGGCCTATTGATTTGCGATGTGATGGTGTGCACGGGCGAGCACATGTTCCAGCTCAATCCGGATCGTTCCGGTTCCACTCCATCGGTCCGCCCATTACGATTCCGCTTTCTGTCCACCCAGATCAATAAACGTGTAATTTTGGTGGGCCATCTATCGCTTCGAATAAACATAATCTCATATAAGCGCACTGTCTTTCGGCCATCTCATCTCACCCTGTTCCTCTGTAGTTCCAATGTTCCCTCTTAAATGCCTCATTTCTCTAACGCACGCTATTTTTCACCTAATTTCTTGGGTGATTGGAAAAAAATTTGGCACAATGCCGAGAGAATAAAATTTTGATAAGTGTGCAAAATTAATAGATGTATATAAGTTGGCAAATAAAAAGTAAAACAAGATAATTGAAGTAATGCTCAATGAAGAATAATTTCACCATTGAAGTGGATGAATTTGCACAAAAGCAGAGAGACATATAAGATAAGATAAGGGTGGAATGTTATTTGCGGGCAAGAGAGAGCGTTTCGTTGTTTTTCATATAAAATGGAATCTTTACAAAAATTGCAAGCATCGATTACAAGAATGCATCATGCAACTCCTTCCACTATTGCAATTCATAAATACATTTCATTTCGCAATATCGTCCAACGATTATTTCGCAAATTTTATGCCAAATTAATCCCTAAAATTCACTTTCACCGCATTTTTTTTTCCTTTTTGCAAACACAAAAAACCATTTCATTAATTCGTTATCAGTCTCAAGTTGACATGCACTAAATGAAAGAGCCTTGAATAGAGGAAAAAATTTCACAAACGCATATTTCGGAACTTGTTGACTCATATGCGTCTGATGGATAGACGTTTTTTAAGGGGAACGGGAAGGAGGGGAGTTCAGAGGTCGCTATCTGTTTGGCACATTTCTATCGCTGTGCATTTTCTTTTGGAAGCGAAATAATCAACACAAATTTCTAAGCCACTAGTACTTATAGTGTTTATTGCTTAGAGACCATGAGGAAATAGTAAGAGCAATTATAAATGCGATATCGCTTTCTTACCACAGAACTCCTCGTTAAAACTGCCATTCTCATCAATTTTTTGGCATGGTTTACTTTAGAACGTTGTTGTTACTTGTAGATAATGTGTTAGATGAAAAAAAAAAGGTGTTTGTGGTTTAGGTTTATAACGTTCAGAGTTATTACAAATATTTAAAACTCGAAGTGATACTCATATCAATGCGATAAAATTACTCGATGTTTGTGCAAAATGATACGAGTGAAGAATTACCGCTGATGAGGTTTATCTTCATTTAATTGTATTAAAAAAGTTTTCTTGTAGAGTAACAGAGTCAAATATCAAAAGCAAGACCTTAATGAGAAAGGGAGCTAAATGATTTCGCCTCTTTCTTTAAGCGGTCGGAAATGTACAATGAAAAATTGAGAGATTTCTTAATGAATTTTTCGGTCACTTCATTTAGCTTATTTACTTGCACAAATAAATTAAAATATTTTTGAAAATCTCTTGTACGATTCATGAGTTATGACTAAGTTTAACTTCATCCCTTGTCCCCACCCCCACCCCTCGTTTTCCACCCATCGTCTTCCTATTCTCCGCCTCGGCAGCCATCCCTCACCACCCTCTTCAAAATTCAAGTGGTATGCATGATAGAGCACACAACAAGACATTTATGTAACATTCAAAAAGGAAAATGTATTTAAAAGAATGATGACGTCACAAGTCAACCGTT
This sequence comes from Baylisascaris procyonis, assembly GCA_037389465.1. Taxonomy (NCBI): domain Eukaryota; kingdom Metazoa; phylum Nematoda; class Chromadorea; order Rhabditida; family Ascarididae; genus Baylisascaris; species Baylisascaris procyonis. The sequence continues at coordinate 2,110,765 of JAZARR010000059.1, forward strand.
ACAACAAGCAAAAAAGAAAATGACGTATATAATCGTACAGTTGACATTGTATTCAGATATTTATTGACGTTTCGCATTGCACTTCATACACAGTTCTTGATAGAGATAATTCATGCACAGGCAAAGGCCAACCACAAAATCACAGTAATAATAAAGCATTCGGTACTAACTAATTGCTCTCTCTCTCTCTCTCTCTCTCTCTCTCTCTCTCTCTCTCTCTCTTTCTGTCTATATTCAGATGTTTTTCGTTAAGCCTATGGGAGCATAAGTTCGACCATGTGAGTAATGCAAACGGGATATGAAGTTTGGATGGCCGTGGAGAGCAGTCCTAACAGGTGAAGCAAAATGTGAAGCGGAATCGAATGTCAATCTTTTTGTTTCTTTTCTCAGGGCCATCGGGATTTCAATCTCGTGTGGCGATTCGAGTCCTGATAAGCGATTTTGTTATGGTGTAAAGCCCGCTATTCTCAGCATCCACTCTCAAAGCAATCTCACCTGATTGTAATCTAAATATCGACATCCCTGCTGCCTCACACTAAATATTCACAATGTTGGCCGACAAAACGGCAGACAATAAAAACGGTGATTGGTAAGTTTATGCAAAAGGATTTATAAAAAATAATTTTAAGTTGTCGCAAAAAGATGAACTGATCTTGCATAAAATGAACTTTCAAATAATACCGCCCTCGCACATTTATACTCACTACATTACAATGCATCATAGAATTTGTTGAATAACTTTATCAAATATTCCACTAACACACTGTTCTTATACTCACAATAGCATGCTAGCCGATTGATCCCGTTATCAGATGGCGCTTTTTTCATACATCATACCGTAGAACACCGAATAAAACCCCATCTTCGATAAACGCTCTCTTTCAACTCACTAACCTTCCTTTCAACAAAAACTCAAGAAGATGACTTATTTCCGCATTCTGAAATGTAATATATCGCTATTGCATCTTGTCAGAATGCTGGAAATAGAAGTTTGATGTCTTAACAAAGCTTTCCTCTCCGATAACCTTTCTATAAATGACGGAAAATTTAAAACCCAGGATTTTATAACTTAAATTATAAATATCTTAAACTTGAAAATGATGGTTCGATGAGAAATTTCCCGTCATAAGATTTTTTGCATAAGATATATAAGAAATTATTTTGCTGCTGAAGCGTTAAAATCACTTCAAAAAGCGAAACGCGAAAAAAAAAAAAAAGTCATTTGGGCGAAAAAAGAAGAGCAACCTGTTAAATGATCTCGAATAAAGGAGAGAGTTTGATAAATTGGAGTGGAGAATGTGGAAACTTTTTGCTATTACAATCACCACTTCAACTTCAAAAATAATTATCAAATATATCCCACCGTTCGAATAATAAACGTTATCTATTGAAACTGAAAATATTCACTACAAATTACGACGATCTTCTGCATTTATTTTGCGGTAGCCTTTTTTTCGAACATCAAGTATAAACATTTTTTGGAGAATGCTAAAGCACATCTTTCAAAAAAAAAAAAAGGATCGCAGTGGAGCAAAGAAAACGAGAAAAAAAAAGGATGTGGAATCGAGAAAAACAAAAAAAAAAAAATACTTAAAAGAAATTGAAGAGAATTTTGAAAAATTCACGTAAATAAAACAAAATGCAAACTTAATGTAATGGTAAAAATGGTAACGGCAAACAACTTGATGTCAGTAATAATGCAATTTAGCAAAACTGAAGCACACACTATTGAAATTCAAGAAGAATTGTAAAGAAACGTTGAAAGCATTCGGTAATCTCACATGATTTTTATTATTGTTTTACTGCTAGTTGGTAGTACTTTTGATTTATTTGGATTTAAATTTAAATTTTTTAATTTATTTCTACTAAAATGATTCAACTTTGTTATTTTAATTTACTATTATTAATTATTCTATTTGCTAAATAGTTATTAATTCTCATTATTATTATTACTAAAATACTCATCGTCTTATCGCGATTATAAATCTCGCAAGGTGAGAGATATTTCTTCTTATGTTTCCTTGAGGGACTGATCAACTTTTTAGGCCATAAGGTGACCCTTATCGGTGACGTCATTTCTTCCTCGGAATGAAATAGGGACCCAATGAAAGATTCATTAAGAAAACAGTGAATTCTCTTTGAGACAACCTGAATCAAACGTTTTGATTCTATTTCCTTCGAGATCTCAGCAGAATGGCAATAACCGCTAATTTACTTACTGCCGAAATGCTTACTGATTTCACGTTGCATTGTTAGTGAACTCTCTGACTGTTCCATCAAGGAGTGCAACTTTAATTAACTTGTAGATTAACTTGTAAAGAGAGATTGGCGATTCGATCGACGCACGAACTCATTTGTGAGCCATAGCGACGTAATGCAGCTCACTGAGAGGCTTATTCACATTTTCACACTTGCACGTCGCATTATTCAAATGAGCACATTTTCTGCATCGCGGCTCAGTATATTGTAAGTATGCAGATGGCGCAATGGCAGCAGTCAACGGTGAAAGTCTTATGAGCCCGACCCTGTCTAGAAATCGGCAGAGTGATCCGTGATTTTAAGAAATCGTTGAACGTACAATGGTGGAGAGTATTCCGGAATGCCTTGACGAGGCGATAGGTGAAGAGAACACCCCTCGCAGGGTCGCTCCCATAGCTCTGGCCGTCTTAATGGCTAGTTATTCGTGAACGCCTTGACACACGTTTCATCATTAGGTAACGCTTCAGTTGGGTTACTGTAAAACAAGTCGGTTCTTTCTTCCTTCTGAAAATGGCTGTATAGCTTGACTTTGTTCTCCGTTATCCATTCATATGAAAGTGTTTTAAAAAGCAATAACAGGTTGACATATGAAAAAAAAAAAAAAAAAATTGCGAGAACTAAAATGACAAGTGATAACGAAAAAAAAAAAAAAGATTGCGAAATTCAAAACAACTACGAAAAATTTGAGCAGCTAAAATAATAATAAGATGAGTAAAAGATGTATATGAAATGAAAGCATTCACTAAAAAACGAAACAATAATTTACGATGGTGAAAAATTTAGCCAAGTTTAAATATTGCTTAACAGTGCTAATAACGTTTGAAGCTTTTTTTTTTTTTTTTTTTGAATGTAAGAAAATATATTTAGAACAGTATTTCTAAATTTTTATTGAATAGTGAATAAATTTCGAGTTTTTTCTCCGTTTTTTTTTTTTTCTAAGCTTATTGACTGCGCACATGTGAAAACGCACACCTTTTGCACGTGATGATGCATATATGCTGTGCCATTCGTTATTGTTTATTTATCTGCCTTTTGCTTTGCTATGGCATGCTCTTTCACTCGTCCGCAAATATTTAGCTGTGTTGAAGAATCCTCACTGAGTTTGGTGCTGCAGGTGCAGTAGCTGCGTTATGGAGGATTCAGTCACTTCATCTAATCCATAGTATTGTGATGGCACCTAGAATAGCCGGGAGCAGAGAGGGGGGGGGGGGTAGGGGAGGGGAAAAGGGAAAAGGTGGAGGGCAACTTGCAAATATGCTTGATTCAGGCCATTTTTTTGACTTGCCTCCTTGCGGGGTTCTTTGATTTGCTAGCCTCGATGCCTCATTGTAGATGCCCAACATTTCTTCCATAGTTTATTGTCGCTGTTTATTATGATTCTAATGAAACGCTATTTCTTGATCAATGTCCACTTGCAATTCTTCACACGCTGATCAAGGAACATCAGTAAGCTAAGCAGAACCATATTAATTATGTTTCAATTTTTCACACAACGAGATGAAGATTTTATAACAAGTTGTGATTTTGTTGAAAATCAAATATTTAAAGGGCAGTTTTGAAGCGAGAATGCATTGATATGATTTCACGTCCAGAAAAGACAATATTTCTTATTCTGTAGCGTTTTCTGAATATATTTTTCACAAAAAAAAACTAATTTTCAACGTATGAAAGCAAATAAATCGGTGTGTTAATTGGAAAACATTTCGTAAAAACTTCTCCTAGACATGAAGAAATTATATATGTACATAAGGGAATGTTGCAGAAACAAATAATAGTCGTAAAAGTGAATGTTTAAGCAACTGTTGGGAAAGACAGATGTGCATTTTCAGAAGGCATGCCTTTCATTAACATCGCTCGTGAAAACTTCCAACATTTTCACTGCTGATCTTTACTATTGAACCAGCTGTTTTTTACATTTGAATTTGGTTCACTGAGCAGAGCGCTTAAACTTTGCACCTTTCTTACCGCAATCGATGATTTTGGGAGAGTGCTATTAATTTGCAGATTTTGCATTTTTTGATTTGCATTTTGCATTATACGTTCGAGATAATTTTACATTTTGACTTTTTTTATTTAATGCACCAAAGTCAATGATAGAATTCGAATAAGCTCAGCTGGTTTAAGCTATAAGAATCACCCTCTGAGCGTGAGGGCAACTAATGAGGTATAATTAAGTGAAGTTCATCGTTTGCTCGTGTAGTACAGGTTTCTTCCACTCCATTATCACACCCCACTTGTTTCTATCAAAGTCCAGCTGATATCGAATAATTTAAGAAGGCGACGTTATAAAATGCATTTATGTGGATTTCGCTCAAGCATTCAACTCAGTGTCATTCCCTCTCCTTAGGGCCGCAGTCTGATCCTGCGGGACCTGTAGAAGGTTTTTAAAATCGACTGAGGCCTTTCTCCCTAACAGGAAATCTCGAGTTAACGTTCGATGATCGTTTCGAATACAGTTCCACGCTTACAATAAGCTGCCCTCAAGAAAGCGTTTACTGGCGCGCTTATTTTCAATATACATAAATGACCCTACCTGATTAATTTCTATACTGACAATGTAAAATAAAATTGTATGCCGGTACAAAGATGATACTCACTCATAGAATGGCCTCAATTCAATTTATTTATTATCTCAGCAACGTTTCCACCTGTTCATTCCAAATGAGCGGCTTTTCTCATAGATTCCTTATCTTTCCTTCCCTATGCTATCTTACAACCTTAACAGATGTTTCTGTTGTGAAGCCGTTATTTCGCAAGCAAAACATGAAACCCCGCAAAAAGAAGAAATGAAGCACACTATCATGATGATCGAAAACCGGCGTCAGTCCAATACAGACTCATAGATTTTCCCGACGTTGAAATGCTTTGGGCAACTAGTGAATGCAGAGACATTAGGCGCTATAACGACATCAACAGGAAGTTTATTCTATGCGCTGATGAGCCGAAGAGGAAAGCAATTATAAATTGAATTTTAGGTTTCAAACTCATTGAAACAATTAGAAACATAAACACGTGATAAAATATGTCAATCAAAATAAGAGAATAGTGAATAAAATGAGATTTCAGAGAAAGTCCTTGTAATTTTAAAATACAATATAAGATGTAATGCAACGCAACGATATTCAAGAGATTTTTGGCCGAAAATGTTTTTAACCGACTTTGGCCGATTTCAAAAACGGCCACCAAAATGGACAATCACATTCCAGAATAGGACAACAGCAAGCAATGAAGACCTTGCAACGTTTCTTCCAGCTGTACTGAGTTGTCAGTTCAATGTATTTGCCACTTTGTACCCTTCAACTGTCACAGATTCACGACGTTTCTTCTAATGCAAAGATTTGTCAACGAACACTCCCAAATCTCGGGACGAGGCGGCAGTAGGAATCAAAACTATACAGGCCATTCGTGCTTCAAATCAATATGCAACAACCGCCAGTTTCTGATATGGATATCCTATTGCCAAGCGTTAGACCATTGGGCGAGACCGCCTAAATCACGCTGAAGCTCTCTTTAATCTAAAAAGAGATCACTGACCGATCTATAATTCTAGTCAATAGCAAAAGCTTGCAGGTACTAATCAAGCCATCCTTAACGTCATTCACATACACTAGGAATAACGTGGGAATCAATACGCTGACTTACGGGACACCACTAACGATACCATATGATGGGGAAATGGATTCCCCACTTCAATTTGAGAATTTCGACCACTCAGAAGACAACGAATCCAGTTTATCATCCGCCTTACAATACTCACTGCAAAATTTTTAAAGGTTTACCAACCACCTGGGGTAAACTTTTATAACCATAGCCAAAATCTCCATTCCTTCAACCGAGACCAGATAGGAAAGCATAACTTGGGGACGAAACGCCTTAGGATGCATGCAACACGAAATAACTTTATGCGTGGTTGACAGAGAGCATTCCTTTGCTCCACGCTTAACGGCACTTTTCTTTGTTTCTCAGCTTCGGCCGAACGCAACCGGGTTGTCGTTTAATGCAGTCCCAGCTTATGTTAATGCTAGGGAGGCCGTAACGTTGCGAGTCCTGAGAGCAGAAGACGAGACATTGGAGTTCTGCGCGGTTTTGGGGTTGGGAGGCTTTGACATCAGGTGATTTGTTTTAATCCTTCGATGGAGCTGACTTCGAGGTTCCTTTCTCCATCGCAGGTTGTCGCGAGTTGAGTGAGTGGCTAAGTTGAGAGTTGAATCCAAGGTTTTCCTATGTAGATTATTAAAAAGTGCTGGACAGACCAAACAGCCGTTTAACAGGAGGGAGTAATTTGGCTAGGTTCGAGAGCGTTGCTTTTAATAATCTCTGAATTTCGGAAGGCCAAGAAAATGAGATAATTTCCACCAATACATCAGCACATTTCGAATAATTTCACTGCACTGGTTGGAGGAAAGAAATGCAACCGCATATTAAGCGGAATGGAACTTCAGAGAGTGAAGGCTGTTGACCGCAGTGCAATAAACCACCATTATCTGCCAAACACTGCCAGCACTCCTTTGACACTTCCAAAGCAACATTAACTCCTTTGACACTTCCAAAGCAACATTAATTCCATGCAACATCTATCAAAAGCTTACAATCGCGGGCTGCATGGAACGGTGACCAGGCGCTCTGGTCAGACAGAGAAATAAAGAGAACTGTAGCAGAGCGCACGCAGACTGTTTCCAAACAAACATCTTAAGCATTGAAGGAGGTTTAAGTTCTTTGTTATGTTTCTGTTGAAGAAACATTTTGGTTCTCAGCTGTGTTGAGTTCTTAGCTAGGTTCATGTGTGCTATGCTCTTTGATGGCTTTTCTGTTCTGTTGGGAGGATGCTTTATTCCTTCTTTCCACTGTGTGATGACTCGATGAGACAAAGGGATTGCGGATCTGTAAGTAAATCCAGACCGATTATCATGGAGTGTAGGATGTGTTTCATTATATGCACACAGACAAACAGAAGCACTTTATTTTGCAGTAAAAAAAGCGTGGAACACGCGTCCGACAAAATAAATATTCAAAGAAACAGGAAAGGCATCTGTAATCGTTAACAGAACACGTAGCCACGCGTTTAAAAACTTCAAAAAATGAAAGAAAAAAAGAATAGCAGAGATCATGAGCAATGGAGACATGAATATGCCAGAGTCAAGTAGGACAATTATTCACAATCGGATTCTACATTTTTCTCTTTACCTTTCATACTCGTGAATGAATTTCACATTCTTGGAACATAGTACACGTTTTTTACAGTTCTTTGCGTACTTACAATACTCATTGCAACATTTTTAAAGGCTTGCCAACCGGATACAGCAACCCGACCGAACCGAGTTCAAGCAAAGTTCGTTGATTCGAACATGAACAGCGGTTCATCTGCTTGTCTCAGAGATCGTCCGGCATATGTCACTGTGAAATAGTACAATAACGGAAGCGCTGAAGCATAGGTATCTAAGAGGAGGAAGGGTTGTTCAAAACTCATTAACGTTACGGCTTGGTCGGCTGTTACAGTGTGAATTCCATCTTTCCTAATAGCACCGAGAATTCCTGCCTCTTATGAGGTGGAAGATGTTGCATGTCACTTGGTCACCACAGAGCAAAGGTTTCTGACACCTGCGAGGTCCACATTCCCGCTGTCCTATAGGTTCCTCCCCCTCCCCCTCACCCGCTCCCTCCCCACATAAGCTTCTTAAGGTGACTCAACAGCAATGAGTTGCAACTCTTTCCGCGTTGTAGTAGAAATCACTAGAGCGCAAAATGGGTTTTGAGGGATCTGATTCTACCTCTACGATGTTTCTTAGAAGCTTCATTTTGGAAAATGATCTGCTTTGTTGAAAATTGACAAAGGAATGTCCTTGAAAAATCTTTGCTGCTGTTTTCCCCCTCCCTCCGCTGTCCCCTCCACCCACATAGTTATATGGCCCTATGCCGTCAAATTATCAGGGGCAAAGTTGATAACACTGCACAGAAAGAATGCCTCAAGAAACGAGCAAACAAGCACACACAATAAATCGACCTCAACTATTAGCACATGAAAGAGCTTCTTAAATCCATCTCACTTCAAGCTTTCTGGTGTCAAGAACAGCGTTCTGTAGGTGAGCCGAGCTGAACTATTCGTAATGCCAAACACTAACCCCGACACGTTTAGTAACGCTTTTGTAAGTCAATTTGAAGGAGGGTGTTGCCAACTTTTTTTTTATCTTGACAATCTAAATTTCGAATTTCAGTCATTTTGTTGTCGTGAATGAAACCCACCACAAATTTCCCAAAATTTTGTAAGCAGGAATTGTTGAAAGGAGGGTAGTTTTTTTTCACAGAGATATATTGGTAAAATATAACAACACTATGTGGTGTTTCAAATATGCAAAAAAAAAAATCCAAATTTTTTACCAAGAAGGTTCTTTGAGTCGGAGCTTTTTTGTGCCAAAAATTTACAGCGGTTTCCTCGAAGGGTTGATTATTGAGGAGGCGGTGAGTGTTCAGAGCATTATGTATTAGTACTTGTATCGCATGTTGGATAGTGCTAACAAGGTCTGCCGATACCCATTTCTTTTTCACCCATTAGTGAATGCATTTTCTAGAATATTTACGGAACCCCTGTAGCCGAGTTGAAATCGAGGATATCAAAAGTGCCCAGATTATTCTCAAATCCACGATTCGGTGTTTCTAATCGCGGATTTGCCGAAAGGAATATTTTTCTTTTTTTATTTGCGAAACTTTTCACTCTTAAATTTCGGATTCCAATTTTTCAAGCTCATTGAGCTAGAGTGGTAAAGTTAAGCGATGCTCTCAGCACTTTTTAAACTCTCGGTATCACCTATAGGATTCCGGCACCACAAATACACTTTCAAGGAGATATACAGTTGATGTTCCATCGATGCGATAGTGAAAAGCAGATTTCACCATTGCATCCATCGAGTATACAGATGTCCACAAGCACGAATATGAGATTATTTTGATGGAGATATTTGGCTGCAAGAGTTCGAAATATGTCCTGCCTAGAAAAGCTGTCGGGAGAGATGAACCGTGCTGTATATAGGTGTTGAATCTGTGGAACGAGATCAGCTGTTGGAGGTTGCTGCTCGATGGTTGGCGTGTTTGGTTTGAGGAATGGTGGTATTGTTAGCGAGGTATGATTTATAATATTTAAATCTGTTGTTGTCGTACGCGTAGCGTTCTTCCGGCCGATGCTCACACTCCCACTCTTTCTTTTTCGTTCGACATCGATGTCCATGCATTTTCTACAACTCGATCGTACAGCCTCGTAATTAGTCGTGTTGATGATGACAGTGGACACACAGATCCAGATTCTGCAACACGTAGTGACCATTGGTCAATTAAGGCGCTCCAGCAATGCTGCATTGAATTTCGAATTTAAACGACAGTCACCTGAAAAGTATAATTATATCCTGCGACTTGGCTGATTGGACGCTACTAGAACGCTCTGTCGCTATAACGCTAAGCGTCGGTAGTAGAGGGGTGAGGGGGGGGGGAGGGGGTCGCAACAGGGCACATAGAACTACCCATACAAATTTGCAAAGAGGACGGTACTGCAAGACGTTTCGCTCATAGGTCTTTGGAAGGGGATCGCATCAGTCTTTCCCATCCTTGAGGGGTAAAAAGGACAACACAGAGAGTCTTAATAGCTGATGCATAAATGTTCAATAATTAGTTCATCCCCTTCCCGTAGACTAGGGTGCCCAATCATCCATGTAGTATTTATAAGTTTTCATGTCAATTCCGTTCACCGTCCTCGTTTCATGTCGTCACTCCCTTCCCCCTTTTCTTTTCTTTCTAAGAAAGTTACAAACGATACACTCAAAAAATAAGCAAAATTGCTTAATCAGTAGCATTCTTAGCTGTTTCCTCAAGACGCATTCGTTTATTCGCAAATATTCGATGTGTGCAATCGTTTCATTTGCTCGTTTTCTCTGTCACTCTCGTTTCTAGATACGCTCATCTCTGTTGGCATTCTCCCCTCTACCTCGACAAAATTTCTGCTCACTTGTTAATGGCTAGACGCACCAGCAATACCGATTTAAATTTGTTGACGCAGCAAGCATCGTATGCGTTCACTTATTGAGCGAGTCGATAAGAGGCTCGAGCTTCATTTTATGCAGTCTTCTTTCCGTTATCGCTAACTTAGTGTCGTGAGTTGCTGCTCTAAATAGTTTCGCTTCTGTTTTCTTCAACAATCCCGTTTTTAAACTACTCTTTCGAAAAGAGATTCGTTATTTTTTTATTTTTCCATGAATAAGAAAGTTTAAGACTGAAAGTAGATCCTTTATTGGAAAATTTCCTGCTGATCTATTCACTGTCTGTTTAACGTCTCGGCTGGGAGGCTTTGCATAGATCAAAATTTGCGCTTGTATTTTCGATCATAATCCTTTTATGCGCTTTTATAAAATGGTTGTGCAAATGCACATTGCGATGACGTCACTTGTATATGTATATGCGTCTGTGTGCTTGTCGGATTGTTTGTCGGCAATAGTCAAAAGTAGACCTACAGGTATAGTGCACACTGTAGGTGGCTTGTTACACCATATTTCATGTTACTCAATTTGTGAGAAGGGCTGTAGACATTTAAAGTGTGCCAAAAGATCACATATGTTTTACATCGACAGCAGTTTCACTTTACTGCGGTCGGATCATCGAAAACCAGATTATTTATTATAGCTTGTAAAACCAATTATGGAGGCTTGTTTGTGTGCGCGATCGGATATTTTAAGATACGATGGTTTCATTCCGTATAATTTGCTTTTTCTTGATGCCCTGTGAAGCGGGCAAGTGAGATGGGCAGCATGTCTTATCAGCTGATTAGCAAATTCTCAGTTTTTGCCCTCTTCCCATTCTTTCTGGTTAATTTTTTGCACGTAGAGGGGAGGAAAAAAGAGAAAGAATATGGCCTTATTTTTTGCATGAGGGCTGAATGGTTCATGTTTCTCCAACCAACTCCGTAAGTTGGTGGAATGTCTTTTTGTTCATCGGAGCACATCATTCCTCACCTCGACCCCCACCCCGATTCGCCTAATTAGGGTAAAGGGCAGAGAATTTTAGGGTTTTTAAGAATAAGCTGTAAAGAGATGGTGAACAAGAACTGTAAAATGTCGAAAATAGCAGAAAATCATGAGGAGGGCCCCTCGAAACCGTATTTTTTGACGTTTGCGTATTTTTATCAGTGGGATACTTTTCTCGTCAAAAGCAGCCTTTTCCCGTCTTGCAAAAGTGGAATGTGTGGATTCAGCTTTATCGGTCTGTTGAAAGGTCATAATGTTTTCTGGTTAATTTTGCTTCCTTTCCATATGTACTCGAAAGCTTTTTGTTACGCTAACTCTGGGGGGGGGGGGGGGGAATGATATGCCTAGAGCAATAGGTTGTAGAAGAATCTAAGTGAAATCTTTCGCAGGTTTTGTTTGCTGAGAGCGCGATTTCTGATTTTCGGCTGTTCCTCGAACAATACGCTAGACAAGAAGGATGAACTTGTCATCACCTCCTTTTTCTCTTCTCTGCCTTCGAAGAACATAGAATTTCTGGCACCCGTGCTTAATAGCATTAGAGGGGACAACGGAAAGCTTCCCAAATTCCAGGAAAGATTATATTTGCGTGAATGCTGTGAAAACTTTGCCGGGAATGTAGTAGAAGCCTCAGCTGCAAGCAACCATGTCTATGCTTTTTTGAATTTCCTTTCTTAAGCACCTGCATTGTTTAAATGGTATGGACAGTGGATTTCCTTGTTAGCTAGGTATAACGAGCATTCATTGTTATCTTACAGTATAATTGAAGTTAGATGATAGGGTGGTTTTCAAATTTTGATAGTCTGTTACTTGGAAAATCTTCAAGGGTATCTTAAGTGCATTTAAATATTTCTCTTCTAAGGGAAATGATTTTGAAGTTTTTTTCGAAAGGGAAATGCCATTGAACTGAGGCGAATTATCCGTATTCGATTAAAACGAGTCTGCAGCAAACTGTAATGAGTATTGTTAAGGATATTTCGATGGCGGCGCACTCATAATTGCTAAATTTTTGTTGGAATTTTTTCTGATAGGAATAAATGTGTATAGCTACGTCATTTTTTTTTAATATTATGAATAATTTTACGCTTATGACGTTAGCCACGTTCTTATTCGTTCCTATTTTTCATCCAACTTCAATTTATCAGCATTTATTTGCAGCGCAGCATCTTTTGGCGAACCATTTCTATTGCTCATCGATGTAAAAAATTTCAAGCAATAATCTTTATCGTCGATATATTTAGTTGTGTTCTGTAAAGAATGCCACACCAGTGAAAATGATATTAATCGTTGATTTAGGCTCAATTTTAGATATTTCCATATATCAGTGACTCTATTAAAATGAATCGCTCATCGGTATATATTCAATGTGTAGTAGTATGCCCCAGATTTCATCGTCTTGCATTTCTTTTCATTCACCTCGGAAATAGTGGAGAAAGTAAAATTTTATCTACTATTTCCGAGGTGGAAGGAAAGACGTGCAGGTGATTCGTCTTTGTTGCTTCAATGTGTTTAAATGTAGCTGTAATAAGCGCAGCAACTTTTTCTATCAATGATCGTGTCTGCAAAACTTCAAGCAATCAGTGCTTCATCTCTCGATCAGCAACGTGTAGGCGACAACGGCGATTCTATTCTGCGAACTTCTTCAACTTGCTTACAGAAAACTTTCGGCTTTTGAATTTTTATCTTTTGCAGCATAATTTACTTTTTTGTAACTGTCGGGTATGATACCTGTTGCCTTTGCTTCCATCGGTGCTTTCGGCTGTACCCGTACAGTTCAGAATCATCGCTTTATAGCGGAGCGATCCCTTCTGCTGAGAATTCCTTCCAGATTCCCACATCTTTCCACTCTGCACTTCTTCCCGCCCACGTCGTAAGTAACCGGGAGTAAGGTTCGTCTGTTACTTCCGAGGTGGGAGGAAAGACGTGAAGTGCTTGTCCCTTAAACTTTTATACTATAACGACCGCTCTCGCAGTGGGCGGAGGCAGCTTCATTGCTGATAGTTTGGATTGATGTTTTGAGGTCCACCAGTTTTGTGAAGGAGGTAATGAATTCTCGCTATTAGAACAGTCCTCTTCACTTCGATATAAAAAACTCAGTGTTAGAGTGTTTGCTATTCGCAATTATGAGGTGTGATGTGTGGAAGCATCGTTTAATTCGCCTATCGTATGTACAGCCCCGATACAGCTATATAACTGTATACGAAGCGTTCTACGTGTAGTGTAGAAATTTCCGTTCATTTTATGATATTCTTCTTTTGCAGCGCTAATCTTAAAAGTTAATAAGAAGTGATGGATCTTTTTGATGAGATCTTGAAGCAGGCAAGTAACAACAGTCAAAACGCTTCGAAGGAGATTAAGGCGATTGATAAAACCACCGAGCAAGCAAAACGAATCCGTAATGAGCGCGATATCTTGGAACGTAAAAACGCTAAAGAATCAGCCAAAAGAGCCGCCCCACCACCACCAGAGAAGCCGAAGGTTCAGTTTGCCCATTTCCTAAAACTTTGCTCTTAGGTTGCAGATTACCAGTAAGATATTTGCTTCGGGTAGTCACGTGGCTTCCTTGCGCCTCATTTTCCATATTGTTTCTTTCTGTTTTTTGTTTGCTACATCCTGTGATTTTCGATACTCTATTCCTCCGTCTAATTAGTAGCGATGAGGCCGAAGTTTATTTCCTACAAGAAGGTATATTTTTCCAACAATTTTTGTCATGAAAACTTCGCACTTTCCAGTTTTCAGAGTGAAAAATGTTGCCACTCGAGATTGTTTTTGATGAGTGAAGGGAAATATCCTGATTTTCTTGTCCATCGCAAAGGCGAAATCACGTAAAACAATAGAAATGGGGTAAATTGACAAATGAGTTTTATTAACGAGCATAACAGTTTTCGCCTTGCAATTTTAACTTTTCTTTTTTTCCAAATTTCTGTTCAAAATACTACACTGTTGGCTTCTGTCTCTTCCCCCCTCCCCCTCCATCCCCCTTGAACAGAAAAATTGCTGAAATTCACGTGCTGTTCTATATCGACGTGTCTGTCTGATTGTGCGACGATTTAAGCCTGCAAAGACTGTGATTCCTTAGAGATATCATAAGATTGAGATTAAGTTTTGTTATGCAAGTGAAACATAAGTCAATAACGCATTTTCCTTTCATTATTTGTGCAACTGATCGGCTGTGTAATAAGCGAGTGGTAGACATCATTCTTGCAACATTGGCAGAGAAGGGAGGTTGAATTATTTACAGCGACAGTCTTTTTAGCGCGTTTATTACTGTAACCTATATCTGTTACTGTTTTCGTCTGCTGAACACTTTGCGAATTAAATGAGATCAGTTTTCGGATTTAAATGTGGAATTGATTTTGTCGTATTGTTTTCATTGGCTAATTAAAAATTTGCAGTTTTCGATTCCAAAGTTGAAGCATTCAAAGCAAGAGGGCAATGAAATGAGTGGCAGGATCGCTGCATTTATGCAAAAGAAAAAAGAGGAGGAACGAAAGCGTACAATTGAAAAACAGCAGCAAAAAGAAAGGCTAATACAAATGAGACTTCAGACGACATTTGGTGGCAAGGTTTGTGTTGCTTAATGAAGGGTGCTGATTTTGATGACCATTTGGAAAATATCCATTCATATTTGTAAGCAGTTGATGAAAATGTGCACATTAATAAAGTGACCTTCTCCAAGTTTCGCTCACATCATTGCACATTTTGTTGCATGCATTTCTTTTTCTTCATCAAACGTATTCCTCTAGCATGCTTTTGACACTCGATTTTAGTTTAATTCTATAATAAATATTTTTTCATTGACAGATATATTTCAACGTTTTATTTTCTAGAATCTCAAAATTTAAATCTTTTTTTATGCTATGAGTTGCTATTGTTCTTGAAGGTGTCACATGTTTTGGTTGTCAATGCGAGTTGGATCGTTAACGCTTTTTATTCAGGCAAATAAAAAGCTCGCCAAACAGTTCGGGACAACACCAATCGAGTTGCAGCAGAAATACGGCAACGATCGTGAACATGAAGAGCACTTAAAAAGACTTCAATATCGCGAAGAGGTTTATTTCTATTTTCACTTCTTGTTGTTGCAACTAGTATAAAAGGCAACCACTCTTCTGTTCACAGGTCTGTTTCAATGCTAATGACAGGAAAGCGTATTTCGAGAATTCAAAGTGCGTAGATCAAGTAAAACTTTCAGGAAGAGTTTGATCGTCAATGCACGGAACTACGGGGTAGTGTTATGAAAGCGCTGGAACGTAAGAAAGCCGTCGATAAATTAGCCCCAACTGCCGAAGAGAGAAAAGCGATGGGTCGTCATCGTGTTGCCATCAACAAACAGAACAGTCTGAGACACTTCATGTTGGTCGTTTTTTTCATACTTGCTAATTTCTGCATAAAGCGCAATGAAAGAGTTAATTTTAATGTTTTCTACAGAAAACCAAGGGAAATAATCTGCTGAAAATTGCGCATGATACTCTCATTTGGTGAAATTTTGTTATATGAGAGGCCGCAATGTGTATTGTTTCCCTTAGTTTCTGTGACAGATCATTACTACTGTGGGGGATGCCGTGCTGCTATGTTTCTCGACGCTACTATCTTCTTTATGAGTGCATCACATTCTTGCACAAACCGTCGCTTACGTTCTCATTTTTCCGTTAACAGCTTTCTTGATCACCATTACTGTTTTCTTTCCCCTCATTTAGTTTTCTATCACTCACCGCATCCGCGCTTGCTATAATATTGTCAAAATTTTTTACTTTTTGCCTTGTGTATGAATTGGTTATTTTTTTCTTTATTTGCTAGTGAGGTGCTGTGAATGCGAATGGAAAGGAATATCTAATATTACGGGTGTATGGACGTTCTTCTGACATTAACCAATCGATCATTGGGAAGTCTGTCTGGTTTATTTGCCATCTCCCACTCTCACTGCATTCTTCTGTCTTTCTAATTCGCTTAATGGATTTTAAGAGGGAGATTAAGCACTATGTACGTTCATGCGTTTCTCTTCTTCTGGAAGCATCGCCTGCAAAGCATAGGTCAAAGAGTATGAGTTATTTGTGGAGATCAAATAACTGTGCGATGGTTAGAGGTTTTAAAATTGCCGTTGGCCAAAAAGTGCGATAAGAGTCCGATTTTCTGCAAGCTGTTTGCTTGGCCGATAAAGCGTGCTGTCTTTACACAGCATGCGATTTAATACATTCCAGTAATTGAACGAACGGAAGTTGTCTGAAGTTTATGTTTTCAGATCCAGCTTGGACTTGCCAGAGCTTGCAACTATGTTGCAGAGGGTGAAGCTTTATCCTTTAGTGTAGAGTGGTGTTGCTGAGGACAGCATAACTGTCGAAGACAAATATTCATTACGATCTCTGCGGAAAATATTTATAAGGATTTGCCTTTGCAGTGCCTCGAAAACTTGCGAAAAAACTGCATCCAAAAATACCGAATCGCATTTTCGGCTTTTCATTTGCCTACGGAAGCATTGCGTGCTTCCACAACGCAAATGACGGCGTCCAGAGGTTCATGTCTATTCAGGGACAGAACAGGATGAAACGTGGCAATGTTTCGCATTCACTAACGTGGCGGTAACATTGCTACTATGTCAGTATGCGGGTGAGTGCAATAAGTCGTAAAATATATGAGCACAGAAAACGCAAACCACTGGTCTCCCACGGAATCTTGAAAATTCTCGTAGATCCAACGACAAGCTAACGGTCCATTGTGCGTATTACAAGATCAGAGGGTGCAAAGAAAAGCGTGAACTTCATCTCGCTTCCCTAATAGATTTTGTTATGTCGCTGCCTTGTGGACGAGGCGAGACGAGTTGACGAATAGGACTTTACTGAACCGGCGCACTGAACTGTGCAAGACGAAAAACCATCAGAATATCCGAGTCAACGCACATAGGAGCAAATGGATTTGAAACACACGGCCGCGCAACCAGGGAAAAAGTTCAATATGCTTGGGCAGAGAAGAACAGATATTACGGAGTTCGGTGTATGCAAAATGAGTCGCAGCGCAGTCGTTCATCACAACAGATTTGTTTCTCGGTAACGCATAGGATCGAATCTGGCGCGAGCGTGCCCCGGCATGTATGAGGTACGTTTTTCCGGATGTCCGCCAGACCTGCCATTCGATGGCAGCTAGTTAAAGTGGAAGACAAATTTCCATTCTATCGAGAGATGTAGGTCGCCTTATTCCTCAAGTAGATGTCTTTGCTATCAATTTCGCTTAGCGACAGCCCACCAAGAAGGGCCTTGTTTTCGCTTGTTCCCATTTTGAATCAGTCATTCACTAGTAGAGTGAGCTTAGCCACTGTTTAGGGTTCTGCTTGTTGAGCGCTTGCACCATCATCCTCGCTTCACGATATAGCCGTAGGGAAAACGCGCTCCTTGTATCATTTGTAGCACGAGAGGATGCTCTCGTGTCTGCCTGTCTAGCTGTTACTCAATTGATTGAACGAACACCGAAGGGTGTATAATCCAAAAAATGTAAGGCCATAGCGATCGAGAAATGAAACATCCATTGCAGAGGCATTGCAGTGCTGAGTGAGTAACACATCTTCGCACAAATCAAGCAAGTGTCTTGCATCAGCTGATAGGACGGCGACTGGTTCGTTAAGTGCGTTCCAATTCTGCGGCGCAAGCTGTCATAGCGAATTCCTCAAAGAAGAACTCACATCAGGTCCGCCAGAAGCCGTAGTAGGCCCCTTAATGTTTAGCTTCTGAGAATAGTCGTAGTGACTGAGAGCAGTGACTTGCTGCGGCAGCATAAGCATCTCATGACCTTATGGGACCATCTAGATGGGGAATTAGGAGGGAAGAGCAAAGAGCTGCAAACTGACTCATTTGCTTCTTCTAGGCCAGACGCCAATGATCGATTTTTTCCGCATTCGATTCAGAGAGCAGAGCTGTGCGGCACATTCAAGTGCAAATGATATCTAACCATGGTCAGCAGAGAAAAAGGCGCAAAGTAAAAGACTTTCCCAAAAGCAAGCTGCTGAGGCAACCCCGAACTCAGGGCTGCCAGATCTTTATCTGTGGAACATCTTCCTACCAACAAAGAAATGATGATTTGCTGAGTAGTAATCAGCCTCAAAACCCCGACTTGACTATCTCCCAATGCAGCTTTGCTTGCGAGAGCTTGCCCTTCTTGGCAAAGGTTTTTAAGACTCTTGATCAGGGACTGCTTACTCGCAGATGTTGCGGTGCTGAATCGCACCGATCATCCCATCTCCCGACCGAGTAGTGAACCCCAAAAATTCTGCTTAATTTGGCTATTCATAGGGTGAGACCAGCTAAACCAAAATGCATTACACCCTGAGACAACCTCTCAACCTTTAACAAAATGATGCTTTCACCAGCTTCGTATCACTGTCGGTTTCTTGCGTGCCAAAGCGAGTTGGCGAATTGGCACGTGTTGCCACAGGTTCAATAATGGGTATGACGCACTGATACAAATCCACAGTAGCTAGCACGACAAAGAACCGAAGCATGGGTAACTATTCACATAGCGCGGTGTGAACGTTTGTGGCAGATTCTTGTATGCTGTATTATGACAGCTGAAAAATATAGGCAGCCAGACGACGGAAGCAGCCGTCTCGTAAAGCTGTTTCACCCACATGAAGTGCATTAGCAGTCTCCCTAACGGTCCTTCCCAGTGGATCTGCCACCTGCTCGGCATGAGGGTTTTTCGCTCACTCCATGGTGCAGCCGCATTTCATTTGCCAATCGGACAGGCGAAGTGCAGCTCAGATTATGGTAACCGCCAATTGCAGCCCACCCAATTCTACTTTTCAAAGAGTTGTCCGCCTTCCCTTCCTCATCTTTCATTAAGAGCTTTAAGCTTTCACTGTAAATATTCGAAGTGGAATGATTTTAATGATATATTTTTGTGAGCTAAAATATAAAATGTATTGTAACAGTTGATGAAGTGAGATGTTTACTATGATTTTATAGTGAAAAATGTATATGACCATCGGCAATTAATAATTTCAAGCTTCCTTACTGATGGTCACTAAAGCTCATTAATGAAACTTTTTATTAAAGCACAAGCAGAAACGAGCCCGCCAAGCCAACAAGGACAATGCCCGAACATCCGAAGAAAAAAGGCTTTCTGGCCAAATGGGAGGGCGAACACAGCCACGAGGAGGACCAGCTAGCATTCAGGTCTCGACACTGCACCATTGTTGTTGCTGTTTATGGTGGATAAAGTACCTATTGAATGTCTCAGTTTTTCATGAGCACAGCCATCACGATCTTTTTGATCGGTTGTTTGTTGCTTAAATTAACTGCTAATGTCTGGGCAAGGGGTGTCTCAAATCGTGATCATTTGGAAACTGCTGATGAAGGCCGAAGTTTCAGACAAATTATCCCACCTCCACGCGACGCACCTTTCTTTAAATGTTCTCAGCAATGCGATAAAGGAGGCACACTCCTCTCCCCTCCCCTTCTTCTTAGTTGAATTTCAGAAACGCTTCGACTTGATGTGGTCTCCATATCATGTGGACAGGTTGTCGTAAGTTTGCTGAATCTTTTAAATTATCTGTTTCATTGAAAACTGACTTAATAACTTTAACGGGTTACCTTATTCGATTAAAATTAGCGAATTACAAATAGTTGAAGTTTTGAAGGATTTCTGCACTGTCGCAGAAAAGCTTCAGCGTGTTTCGCTCACACCACCATTAATTCTCAGCTTGGTTTGCTCGCCTTAATAAACGATCTATTGGAGCCGTGCCAAAAATGTAGAACTGAAAAAGAAATGTGAGAAAGGAAGCATGGGTGTTTTTCGAAAAACTTCCGATTTTCGGTGCAAACTTTTTTCTCTGCGATTCAATTATGTCTCCAGTGTTTTTCTTCACGATTTATGAACCTCAGAAGTTTTTTGCACACCAATGTGATTTCTGTTTGGTGAGAGGGGTGGGGGCTGATTAGTGCTTATTTACAACTGTAGTCTTGAAGCATTGTGTTTAGGTCAAGAGCGATTTGTTTCTTAGAATTGGAATGGTAATTAATCAGTCATTTTCACGCTTCATGCAATCAGTATAATCAGTGATCGTTTTTTGAATGTAGTTTAATCCTTTCTAATATGATCTGGGGAGTTTATCGAACTTATGAGTTTTTATTTTGGAACGGATGAAAAATGGGAATGAAGAAGCATATATTTCGCCGAGTTTGAAGAATTCGTGATTTTTTTTTTTTTTTTTTTTTTGAGGATACTCCGGAGGAATTGAATTTTTTGTCGCTCTTTTTCATAATATTTGTTTGCTTCTCAATGTTGCTGCATTGAGTAAGTGCTTTATTGAAGAGGTGAGGAAGACGGCAGTTTCACCATTTTATAAAAATGTAACTTCAAGAAGTGAGGCATAGAGTTTTTTTAAAAGTAGGATTTGAGCTTGAATTGTTATTGCAGGCGTATTATTTGCACAATGATAAAGCTGGCCATATCGATTCGAATACCTCAGTAGTCTCTTTCCGATTTTCGAGAGAATAAACTCATTTCCCTTTCCTATCTGTCCCCCTCATTCTTCTATAGTGATACTAATCTATTGTTGTTGAGATTTATGAAATTATTGAAGCAACAATACTTGAATGTGTTTCAGACGAATATGACTTTAATTGAATTTGGCTTCAGCCTGGTCCACGATGCATAATGCTTAGAGATTTCCACTTATTCTATGCCGAAATAATCTAAGTACACAGCTACGAACAGGTGTTCCTCGTTAATTTCCACTCCTCCATCTCGTTTCAGTTGTCTTTACACAATCATTTGCGCAGCTTTTGCACCCAAACGATCTCTTCAGTTGTTTCAGGTTTTTGCGATAAAACTATATGGTGGAAGTGCTGTATATGTGCGTGTGTATCGGTTTTTTTTTTGATAATTTCGTTTCGGTAAACACTGATGTTAGCACAAAAAATTTAGCAAACATAATACGATCTGTAGATTGACCTCGCATAATATTTCATAATTTGCATTGAGCGATCACTTATAGAAGAAGTTATAGACATATCAAGATGCTAAAGAATTTGCATTTGTTTTGCACTGATCAACTTACAAAAAAAAACAATGAAGAATACCACAAAGAAGCTGGCATGATATGTGCTTTTCTATTCGCATCTACTGACCAACCATTTGCATATACGAAATAATGCTTCACATCTTGATTAACCAAACCGCATGCGCAGATCTTCCAGAAAAGTTCCTTTTCCCGCAGCTCCACCCCTGTGTGAAATGGATGCAATTTTTTCCTGAATATTAATGTCCCTAGCTTCTTTTAAGGTTGATGTTTCAGTATGAAATACGACAAAGGGGGTCTTCTTTTGATTTTCGTTGGGATGACTGAATTTTATAACTCTGCTTTCAGTGGTTCTTAAATTGAAACCATCTGATGGATGGACACATACAACAAAGACGAGCATCGATTGATGCGTTCTTGCGAGTAAATTTGCAAATAAAGAAAGCGACAGAAGTTATGAAATTCCGCGTGATACCGACAAAAATATAAAATTTCATGTGAAATATTCTTGAAAAATTCTGAAGTATTTTCAAAACGCGGCAAAGAATTTGTTCATGAAGCTAATATATATTTTTTCGATATATACAAAGCTAATATTTTGAGCGAGGAAATTTATGTAGATTTGCTTTATGAAAGTATATTATGGTGAGATCGTATTTGCGTGCATGCGTTTGTGTATTCCAGTGTCTCAACTCGGGAGTCACTCAAGCTGTAGGATATCGAGATTTGATGCATATGTAATGCCCCTCAGGATAATATCTTATTCTATACTTCATTTTGTTAAGTAAATTTTGGAGTTAGTTATGGACGTTTAAGATTGGGAAAAATTAAGCGCATTTTACAATGTGTGGGGTGCGTTCGACCGAATGAATTAACGGATGGAGACATCGTTTTTGATGCAATATTTTTGATACTAATTTGTGAAACGGGTTGTTTAAATGAACGGAATGCAAGAGCACCAAATATCGTGCCAACTCATTTGACACGCTTCTGCAGTTGTTGCTGTTTTAATGAGTGTGTTCAGGAAGGAGGATTCGCCGGGTCCGGGTCCATCGTCGAAGAACGTTGTTAGCGCCAAGAAGAGGCTACCGCCGGTTCAGCCTATGGTCAAGAAAAGGCCAGTTCCTTCGAGCTCTGCCATCGACTTCTCTCTGCTAATGAAAAAGGTCCTTATGCTTCTGTTTCCTCGAAGGTACGCGACGAATTGCTTGTAGTAATGGAAACGACGACTAGTCTCAAAGATGGGGTATTGTCTTCATCGGTAGACAATGTGAACGCAAGTAGCGTGGTGCTGTGGGGCTATTTACAAGGATTTTGAAAAATGAGTTCGATTTTGCTGCGTTATCAGACTGATGCAACGCTTGACGGCCTTTATGGAATTCATGGGCTCTACTTTTCTTCGTACTAATATATAATTCATTATTACTGCATTCTTTCTTTGTCGTAACATTCAATATAAAAGAATTGTTGGCAACAGTTATAGGAATAAGGGCGCAGTCGGGCCAAAATGAAAAGTTGGGAAGAGAGAAAAGAGGTATGAAGATTTGTTTCTTTTGAAGAGTGGTCATTTCCGCCTAAATTAAATGCTTTTTCTATTCATTGCGATAGGTGCGTATAATGCGACATTTGAACGATTTACTGTGGCACAATATTGAAGTTCTTTCTTTCCTTCTTCTTTCTTTTTTTCTTTAATGCATCTAGCTTTCATATGAATCAGTCTATAAGGAAAAAACAGTTTGTCGGTTATTTTTCATTTGAAGGAAGTGAAGCGTTGGCGCTGAATTCCGAATGTGAATTGGTATGTGTTGATTTTTCCTGCTCAAATGCTTACCATTTTCGTTTCATAGTGGCATATCGTCGACCGGATTGTAGCGTTCAGGAAACCAGAGAATTCGTGAATTGTTTGACTGACTGATGCTCTGTTGCGTATGCCTCAGCAATTGTTGGTGACTTTAATATTCCACTTTCCCGACTGAAGAGTCACGATGTAAATATATGTTGAACGATTTTCTTGCAGAATGTAATCTTGTTTGCCTGATTGATGGACTTTCCCGTGAAAACAGCTTACTAAATTTCTTGCTTAGTATGGATGCAGCTTTAGTAAGTAATCCCCCCACAATCCCGAATTTTGGAACAAGTGATCATTATGGTATTGGCTTTAAAATTGTTGGGTGTTCTCGTCCAGTTGTGGCAATCTGCCGTCGTGATTACGGTCATTGGAATTGGGCTCAGGTCAATGACTGCCTGGTAGGCTACGACAGGGATTTTGAATTCGGTTCACGTCGTGGCTTAGAAGATATGTATGCTGTATTTATGGATTTAGTGAACCGTATTATTGTCAAAGCTCCTCCCCTGCGGAGAAATAAGGCTCTTTCTGTTCAAGTGCCTTCCTATCTTCAGCGTATTGCTTCGAATCGATATTTTCTGTGGAAAGATCGACGAAAAGCAGTTAAAATGGCTGCATTCCGTAAATGCTTCAAAGATTACCGTAAGGCATGTAAGAAATGGGCAAAGAATCTCGAAAAATGCCTGATTTTTTCTGCTAGCCGTGATGCATTCTTTAAATACATGAAAAATAAACTCACGTCGCGTCACTACATTGGAACTATTACCACTGATGACGGGCAGCCCCTCCCTGATGATTATGCAAAATCGGAGCCTTTCGCTTCATTCTTCGGGCAGGTTTTCAAAACGGACAATTGCACCCTTCCCCCTTTCCTAAATATGTGCAACATCATCTGGGTACCACCAGGATAGACCTAGACGTAGTCAGAGAGGCCATTTCTGAGCTTAGTGATAAAATGTCGCTAACCAAGAGGGTATACCTCCAAGATTCATCAAGAAAGCTGCGACAGGCCTTTGCTACCCCTTATGTCTTCTGTTCAGGCATAGTCTTTTATTATGCACTGTTCCAAATGTTTGGAGAACTGCAATTGTAGTACCGTTACCGAAAAAGCCCATTAAACCGTGTTTCTAATTACCGCCCCATTAGTCTTACGTCGTCGTTTTGCAAAGTGCTGGAAATTATTCTGAGAAAATCAATCCTAAATCATCTTACCCTTTCTGATGTTATCAGTGATAACCAGCACGGTTTCCTTAAAGGAAGGTCTACGGTTATGACTTCCTATTATGACTGATACGAAGCCCTCAATAACGGTTTCCAAACAGATGTTGTGCATATTGATTTTGCTAAGGCTTTTGACTCGGTAACCCACTCGAAATCGTTGCGTAAGCTGAAGACGTATGGAATAGATAGCGCTGTTCTAGCCTGGCTGAACGATTTTTTATGCGGACGAAGCTTCAGAGTGAAAGTTGGGAATGCCTTGTCTTCGCTGCATTCTGTGCTCAGTGGGGTGCCGCAGGGTAGCGTTCTAGGGCCTCCTCTATTTCTGCTTTATGTAAACGATCTTTCAAAGAACTTATTAAGCTATTGCAAGCTTTAGGCTGGTGTTGTGAAAATATACAGATCTATTATTGAGCCCCAACTCGATTATAACGTGTTATGTCAGGACATGATTTCATTAAAAAAGTGACCTAAATTTCTTGACTCATGTCCTCTGCGTTTATGTGGTCTCGATCTTCCTGCAAAGGAAGTAGTGAAAGATCTAGGTGTTTATGTGAGTTTTGATTTTAGTTGGCACAATAATTGTGTTGAAATTTCGCGAATGGCTGCTGAAGTTGTGAATTGCATTCTGCGTGCCGTGCAGTACAGTTGCATAGAAAATTATCGGAAAGCTTTCACTGCTTACTGCCACCCCATTTTGGAATACTGTTGGCAGGTCTGGTCACCATCCGCGAAAAAGGATTTCGAGATAATTGAGAGAGTTCAACGGCGCTTCACTAAGGCAGCTTTTAGGAAAGCTTTCCACGGACCGTTTCAGCCTAATTATGAGCACCGGCTTCGTATTTTTGACTTGAGACTTCTGTGGCATCGCAGAGCTCAATTCGATTTACATTTATGCTTTAACGTCATTAAAGGTTTCTCGGGCATTCCGTTCGAGAGCATTTTCTCCTTTACAAAGTTTGTACTGCGCTCAAGGCTTCGCCCTCTTCAAATTGAAAGGAAATCAAATAATCGAAGAGATGTGCTCAACTCTTTTGCTTATCGTGTTGTTCCCATCTGGAACTGTTTGTCATATGATGTGGTAATGGCTTGTTTGTAATGCTTTAAGAAACGTTTGGAGCAGTGTGATCTGTCGACGATATGCACCTCATATCAGTTGTGACTAATTATCACATATATTTCCTTTTTCACCTGATCTCCAATATTTGCTTTCATTGACCACCTTTTGGGTGTTTAAACGCATTTTGTGTGCAATGTCGATATTACATATGCTTTGTTCCCCTCTATATATTGTACATCTAATTCCATGCTTTCTTTGTTGTATGAATAAAGATTATTATTATTATTATTGCCATTATTATTATTTTTGGTTCTGCTCCAAGGGTCTGCTGAATGTTTCTTTATTGTTTTAAGACATTAAATTCAAGTGAAGGGAAGGCGGTTGTTCACTTTTTTGCCCTTTTAATTTGTCTCTATTCGTTCTTTGTGTCATGGCTATATCGCTGCCTGTGAGAACCTTGTTTACCGATAACAAAATTCTACTATCTCCAAATGAGCAGCTACTAAAAGGCATGCATTCTTAAAATGGTCTTAGCATACTGTTGATATTATCAAAACTTGAAGGCGGAAGCGATCCAGAGGGGTGAATCACCGCCACGAAGTCCATCACCACCCCCTCCACCAAAAAAGAGGAACCCATATTATGAGCCTTTGAATGCCGAGGGCGTACGTAATGAGCCAGCCGATCGAAAACATTCGTTACCGGCGAGACCTTCCAGTGATAGATCTCAAGGGCAGAGCAATCAAGCACCTACCTCGAGCGGCGCATCTTCGAAGCCGCATAACGACAGGTTTGATTCTTTTCTAATTTCTCAATGATACTTGTTGATGGAACTTTAGAAATCAGTCACAAGCATTACATTTCATGTTGGTTGTTTCTTCTATAATATTACACTTTTCTTCGAAGGAGGTTGAAAGGCACCAGAAAGGAGAACAGAGTGTCTGACGATTGCATAGCTGATGGTCAGTTTTGTTAGCCATGTGACATTCGGTCGTATTCTCTTACTATAGGAATTTTGGAGTCTTTCACTGTGTTTCTAGCTCGCTTTTTGATGAAGGATGTGAGATTTCCTGGATATTCCAAATTTCCGTTAATTTCATTAACTTTTGAATGATTTGCTGAATCTTAAAAGCCTCAATGCGTCTGTGCAATGTGCAGCTATAATTAAGCGGCGCTTTTAATGAAATTTAGTAATTGAATCAGCGTCTAACAAATCCACAGCGTACGTCACATCCCACGCTTTCGTGTTCGGTAAAAATCTTGGAGAGGCGACTCAAAAGTGCTTAACTTACACATTGGCGACTAATCTGTAGGTAGGATGGCGTCTCCTTCATCAGAATGTTAGATCTTCCCTTCCCTCTCTTTCCTCTTTCTTCACTCGCACCAGTAAATAAAATCGTTCAGAAATTAATTTCAGGCCCGGAGGTGGAAACAAATATGATATTGGTGTGGTCAAAACAGCTTCGAACAAGAGTATAACCCAGATGCAGAAGCCTTATCATACCGACAAAAAGTCACTTTCTGATGGACATAATCGCACGTCAATGTTCGTTATCTTTAGTATCTTTTACCGATGTGCAAAAAATTTTCGTAGGTAACTTTAGATTAGAGGTGAAAGATTCAGAGCAGAATTAAGGCAGAAATGTATTTGAATCATGTTTTGTGATTGCTTATAGAGCTTCGCATAAGAAAGTTTTTTTAATAAGAGAAAGGAGAGGGGAGATTTGAGTGGCACCTTTTACAGAAATTTTTATAACATACTTGTAGTGATTTGTTGAGTTGATTTATTTCTTTGTAAAGCACTAGGAATCGTGTTGGTACGTTTCAGTTTCGTCTTACATGATGCAATTCGCGGATCGTAATTGAGAACGTTTGATATGAAACAATTGTTTGATTGCAAAGTGGAAAGTTTGGCGCTTGTTTAACGGCACGAAAGTGGGGATTGTTTCTTCATCGTTGGAATTCCCCTCTACCCTTCCCCCAACCGGCGTAATTCTCTTGATACTGGGAAAGCGAACTTTGAATATGAATTTGCGCAACAAGCTGACTTCATAGGAGGACGCAACTATTGCCTATTTTGTGGTTTTTTTTTTTAATTAGTGAAACATAAGTGCAAGTGTTTCTTTGGCTTGTTTAGTATATTTTTCTGCTTTTTTATGCTTGCTCGTGGATTTAACCTCATACGGGCTTTCTACTGAGCATGTGTGGAGTGCTCTGACTTTTTAAAATTGTGACATGAACCTGAGCAAATTTTTGAAGCATGAAGTTCTTGAACATGAGAGGTGTTCTACGAGCCGTAAGGAGGTGCAAAGTAGCGGCAGAAAACTCAAAAAGCATGTTCCTCATCTCTGTCCTGGCTGTGAAGGACCAATGGGAAATGAGGGTATAAATCAGGTACTGTCAACTGCAATTGCCCTTCACGCTGGCTGTATCTGACGAGTATCGGTTGAAGCGAAAAGAGAATAAAAGCGGTCGCATGGATTTACAGCTGCATGTTTTGGGGATAAAATGCCTTGTCTTGTATTTTGTTAAGAAAGTCACCTATTTTGAAAAAATGGGCATTATGGCCAAAGGTTCAAATATAACACTGTAAGAAAGCGATATTATGTTGTTGAAGGTCGCAGATGCGGGTTCAAAAAATGCAGTCCTCCGTGCGCCCTGCATCGAAAGCGGCTGTTCCATCATCTTCAAAGAATGCGACTCACCAATCTGCTGCTTCTGCAAGCATACACAAGGTGGCGTCTGCTCCCAATGGAGCCGCCAACAAGACATGCCCTCAAAGCATACCGTCGGCACCGACCGCTCCAACGAAAAGATATCTTCCAGGCGATATCAGGTTATATTTTCCCATTGAACTTGTGGTAACCGTATTATTTATATTCCACTAACAGTTATGCACTTGCAGGATGGCAAGAACGTTATTCTCGCTATCCTCTAAGAATTCTTCGTGATTTACGTTCAGAGACAATTCAACCAGACTGGCAAGCGGAAGTTGAGATGTCCGAGGAATTACGGACCTCGAGAGTAAGGCAGTGCATTTTGAA
Source organism: Baylisascaris procyonis (assembly GCA_037389465.1). Classification (NCBI taxonomy): domain Eukaryota; kingdom Metazoa; phylum Nematoda; class Chromadorea; order Rhabditida; family Ascarididae; genus Baylisascaris; species Baylisascaris procyonis. The sequence continues at coordinate 2,139,197 of JAZARR010000059.1, forward strand.
GGATGGAAACATTCGATATGCGGGATGACAACCATTTTAAACGTGCATCCAGAAGTTGTCAGCCTGTCACGCCTGTCACTGAAAAAAGGTGCTAAGTATCTCGTCACAGGCTTCAAAAGATTCCACTTCTCATCATTAGGAAGAATATTATGAAGTGCGATCGTTGAAGTAGCCTTTGATGACGTATGTGGCATGCCGCTCGAGTGTCGTTTGGAGTGAAAGTCCTTCAAAAGGGAAAGGGCGATAATTAAACAGAGCACGTGTTTATCCAATCCACTGCCAATACTGTCCAATCTTATTACTTCATATCTTATCGTTTGTCGTTATGACGGTTCATTTGTTTGACGAATATTCTTTCGCCACTATATCTATCGTCTGTGACAGGTTTGAGGGGCCTTTTTTATTTTTGTCCATTCAGCGTTGATGGTCTAAGTGGTAAAATATTTGTTGTTTCAGGTATCAGGGTCCACCACCTCCTCGAAACCCAAGTGTTGCGAACGGTTCTGCCTCTAAGGGCTGCGGTGGTTCTTCCTCCAACAGTGATGGTTCTTATGGCTATCAAGGAGACAGAAATGAACCACTTTCGAAGGAAAGGAAGCCGGATAGCAGGTAGGTATTTGATATTACACTCTTGCGGTGTGGATCTAAACAAATCTTTTTTCGTTAGCAATGTTTTGCTCACCAAGTAAGGGTAAGGCTTCCCAGATTTATTTTCTTATGTCAGTTAAAATGCTTCTGCCTTTCCAACATCCCAACCATATCTGCCGTAATGATTATGAATATTTGTCGCGTAATATGTGAGCGGAGGTTATCTTTTGAAAATATTCTAAGGGCAGCGAAGTCTCAATGGAAAGCGACACATGAGTGTGAGCGCAATTTAAACTAGAAGCGAAGACGAAAGCGAACAAGTTATAAATTGTTTTGCCTTTCAAAGATCTCGTCAGAAGTTCTGCTTATTTTTTATCGCTTATGTTCGAAAGGATGCGTTTAGTTCAAATCAAAAGCGGTCGCCTCGCTGCCTTTTCCTCCTCCGCCCTCCCCGCCCCACTCCTCTCCTCCTTTCCTCCAGGAATGGTCTTGTGCTAAGCTAGGCTGTCATCAGCCGTACCGGAAACTGGTCATTTAAGCGAAATGGCGGTGTTTTACGGAAGTCTCGGTTGCACGACAGAATACCATATTAAAGTTAAGTGTAACAATTTGTTAAAATTGCCTCTTCATTAAGTGACATTCAGGATTGTGGAACGTATTCGCAGTGATGATCGTCGTAGAGAGGATGATAGTGGAAGACCAGTGCCGCCATATGGACATAGTGTTCGACCAATTCAACGAGACGGAGGCAGTACGGCAAGTATGCGCGCCAAAGAGAGGATGATCCTTGAGCAGCGTCGTCGTCGTGAGATGTATGTTTCCGATCCTCAAAAAGCCATCTTACACCCTTTCCTTTGCTGCAGTGTACAATATTTTTTTGCCGTAATCACACACTTCTCTCTGCTAACTATAGTTTTCTTTCTTTTTTTTATTTTGATTTTCCGTGCATGGAAGTTCTCGAACTTTGCCAAAAAATTTTGCGGGACATTTCACCGAAGATTTTTCACTTGGTAGGAATTCTCAGGAAATCTAAAAAATTGCTGCTTTTAAGTCATATTCGCATTTTCTGGAAAATCTAGGTTGTTTATTTATGGTGGTCAACTGAAACTCAAAAAAGGGTCCCGTTTAGTAAATAAACCGTGAGAAAATTTCAAAATTTTCTGTTGTAAATTAAAAACTTAAGATTGTGTAAAAATTTCAAAATTTCGTGCCGTCATTCGTTTTAGCAATAGAGCATTTTTATCTGCATGAGCCCTATATGTCATCTGCATGAAATAAAAGCTTGCATAAAACAGTAACTTGATTACTGAACTCTTCGAAGCGAATAATGCATCATTTGTTTCGCGGAATTATTGTTAAGCGAAGTAATGCTTAAAAAGTAAGCGCATTCTGTCGTTTTATATGGCACTTCTTCTCTTCTTTTCTCTTTATAGAAGTAAAACATAAAGCACATTAAGGAACTCTATGAATCTTATCTGAAAGTAGATGATGTCTGCTCTCATAGCTGAATTGTTTGTGAATTGAGTTTTCTGAGCTAAGGTCTATGTACTTTTTTATTTTTGTTATAAGTATAGTAGTAATGACGCAGAACGATGAACACTGAGAATTGATAGGGCACACGCACAACGTCGTTATCAAGACGAGGATGACGAAGAGGTGGATGACGAGGAGTACGATAGCGATTTGGACGATTTCATAGACGATACTGAGTTGGACGACCATCTGAAGCGCACTGATCTCGAAGAAACGCTTAGGTTTGCTCTTATTTTGAATTAAAAATGAGATGGCTGTGTGCTTTCAGAAGGGGAGGGCTTTAAACTATATATATTTGGGTTATTGCTTTAACGACGCACCGACTGAGCTATTAAAGGAATTATCTGTAAGTGTAAGTGACCATACGTTGGTTTCATTTTCGTGTGATCTAGCACTGACAGTGCTGCCTATCAGCTTTGATGTTCCAGTCAGTGTAGTTATATTTTGGGTGAGCGACTGGTAGCTGTTTCCTTAGTTAAGATGTGTATATGAATTTAGTTTTGTTACAAGTATACCAGTGATGATGGCAGTATGACGTGCGTGATATCGAAGCGTTTTTGCCTTTCTGTTCCATTAACCTATAATTGCATCCTCAACAAGAAAGAGATCTTCGTAACGCATGAGAATAGCCAATAGAAATACTAGAAGAAGTGAGAAGAGGGAACTTCCGTCCCTATGGTCAATTTGATTGGGTATTTGAATGTCTTTTTTGCCCCCTGTCAGGTACCCTGTTCGTTAGCAATCACTAAACTGCACATGAAATAATTAGGCACATACCTTATAGGCCTGACAGCACATGCTTGCTGCTTGCAACCAATCTTGGTTCATTTATTGACATATCACGTTTCTGTTGCAACAAAAGGTTATATTGTGATAGCACAATGAGATTTTTTCTTTTTCTTTTTTTAAATCTTCGTTGTATTTACGTTAGCCTTCCGATCTTTTCTGCGTCTTAGCAGGGACCAAGTCAATATGGAAGCGATTTGATCAAATACGATATTTGCGTCTGTCTTATATCTCTGCACCGGTAGTAGCCAATAAAGGAGGCGAACCAATATGTTACGTTGCAGTTGCAAGCTTAAACTTTTTAACTATTTTGTGCTCCAACTAGATTAGAGCCGCTCTTTGATGATTGACAGATTTCAGGATGATAAACCCTCGATATGATAGGAAACGCTGGCGTATGAACGAACGTATGATCGACGATCGACGTATGGAGTCCAATTTCCGCGAGATTTCACGAGAGGAAACTCGAAGCTCGAGAATCGGACTCATTGAGGATATTCGTGAGGCGCAACGCGGTAACAGCTTCGCCCTGTAACTACTATCTCTCGTATCGTTGCTTTTTGGTGAATCTCTTTGACCGTAGCTCGTCTGGTATCGCTTCTTTGCCTTGTATTTTATCGGTTGTTGTCAGTCGTTCCCTTCTCTTTTTCCATGTTTTTTTTTTTATTACTGTTTGTTCCTCTATTTCTGACTTTCTGACCTATCCGGTGTAGGGGTTTAACCCATAGAGACTTCTGAACAAGATTTTTCTCCTTACGGAGTGAACAAAAGCAGGAGAAGAGAGGAAGAGTTCCAGTTGTTTAGTGGTAAGGTATATATGCTCAACGATTTTTGCTGACGATGCTTTTACTATTTTTACTATTTATAGATATTCTCAGAAAAAAATGTGCTGTTCATCAAGCAAACAGCAAGAAACACTCATTCCGAGGTTCCTATTGCAGCAATATCAAGTCGGTCTAAGATGAATTTTGAAACTGCTGACAAATATCTTTATTTCTCGAGGCAGAATTTAACCTAGATTGGCATAGTTACAATTCTTTGAAGTCGTATTTCGCCGTAATCTTTCCTTCTTACTTGTCAGAAGGAGAGAAGCGCTCTCATTTGATCATTCGATCCTCACTTCATTTTCTTTTCTTATCTGTTGTCTACTCCCAGTGGTGACCGCAACTCATGAAGCCTGTTGGTATTAACCAGAGTAGCTCTCCTCTTGTAGAGTGATGTAGGAACATGAAGTGGGGTTTTTTACATCACCAGATTGCCAGTTTATATGCTAGCAAATTTTCCTTTGTGTTTTTTCTGACTGAATAAATTGTACGTTGACGGAGAGATGTTAAGACGTTTTTAGAGAGCCCTGCCGGAATGTTGTTGCAGTGGTGTTTGTTGAGGTTTAAGACCAAATGTATTCTTATGGTTCAACTTCTGTGGTATTTCTTCGTTCCTTGTTGTTCAGCTTCTACTCTTTGGTCACACATTTTCCTATTAGACTTTGATTGAACGTGATTGCATCTCGATATTTTCGTAAATGGGTGGATATGAAGCGGTAAGTGTAGCGTAGCATCGGCTTTTAACTGTTCGGCGTTATCTCCAATTGGGTACCGTGATCGCTTATCAAATAAAATAATCTGAATAATGTTACAGTTATCAACTCTTACAGTTCATTAGTGGTTCTAAATTATAGGAGTTGGCGTATGGAAGAGTCTTGAAGATCTGAAATTGATTTCAAGATTTGAAATTTCAAATTAAAAAATCAGATCTTCAAGTTTGCTATCAAATGTTTCCAAAAAATTTTGGAATTAGATATACCCGAACGGAGATACCGATGTTATGAACGGGAAATATTGGCATAAGGTGATTTAATTTTCATAAAGTGACTGTTGAATTTCAAAGGTTCTTTAGATCAGTTGTGGTTTGCGTATTGCGGGGTTTTATTTATAGTTTTCCGTTTTCCTGATAGAGCGGGATATTGCTTCTGAGGCTTCTTATTGTTTTTTTTTTCATTATAGGATGTTTCGCTTATTGTGGTTGAAATTGCCGGTGGAGCTAATGTAAAGTATTTATTGATTTCAAGTGTTCGTTATTTCCGGCAAGAGATCAGTGTTGTACGGCTTCGTGCTGAGTCATTCTCCACCACTGGCCATCTTCGCCATTCCTTTTGCTCCCCGGTAATTTGTTCAAAGCCCATGCAGTCCTTTGTTGGATATTGAGAAATACAGTCTAATGCAAAGTCGCTATGTATAATTGATAGATACCGCATCGTACTCGCAAGTTATCGAGGCACAAAACCATGGGCGGGCTCAGTGCTGTTCGACTTGGTGTCGTGTCCTCTTGAGTTGGCTGTCCCAGTCGGGGTTGCTTAAGCATCGGCGACAAGATGCTCGAGGCAGTTTATTACAACCTGTTGCTTCAAACAACGAGGTTTGGTGTATTGTAAAACGTTTCGCATTGCCCAACCTATTCAGCACATAAAAACAAATCCTGTGCAATAGTGTTTTCGCTGGAGGTTGCTTCCTACTAGGTCGTTGTGCATCGTAGAAGACTTCTTGCATATGCTGGGCTTCGTTTCCCGAAAACGTTGAGGAAGATTTTTGCAGAGCATGTTCATTTGCTGCGTAATGTTGAACTTGATCACAGGTATTCGAGAAGACGTGGATAGTAACTCATTTTAGTGGGGTAAAGATAACTTGATGCCGAGGTTTACCCAGCCGCCCGAGATTTGTACAACAAATAACCAACAAATTTAGCGTTTTAACTCCCATTATTTAGTTTTTTAAGTACTAGATGCCAGTGCGCTATGTTGAGTGTTGGCGGTGCCCGATGTACGCCTATCATGGTACTGTAACCGCTACTGTCTCGCATCGTTCACTTATTCGCAAGAGACAAGGGGAGGGGGTTTAGTTGTTGGCGTCAGTCAGAATCTCTGCGAATGCTTGTGCCTTTGTGATATTATAAACAGTATGGTCGTGTTTCTGTGATTGCCAGTAGCGCCTCTCCTGTCATTTCAGAGGGCGCTTCTTATTGCTTGTCTTTCTGCTGTTTTCACCCTTTTGCAACGGTCTTTATTCATCATTCGTTTTAATGTATTTTCGTTATAACAGATGGCCGTCTATATTTCGAAGAATATTTTCATCGACCTGTTGTTATATTTCATCTCAGCACTCACTTTAACAATCGAATGAAATTGTAAGAAGAGCTCTGTATGTGTTTGGTTTCGCTTCCAAAAAGACTGGCACCATTGTTTACATTTGAATGTTCCCAGCTCGATTCCGATAGGATGCAGACGTTCTCTTTTGAACGTCCACTATATTAGTTAAGTGAAATGAAGGTGACACCTTCCTCTATTCCATTTAAAAAATGAAGGGCGTAGATTTTGCCTCCACCATTTTATTGTCGCTCGAATCTTTTCCTATAATTTCCATCTCTGGTTTAGCTAAAACCGGTGACCAGTTTTTTCTTAATGACATCCACTGGGTCAAGCCAAATGAGAATGCCGGAGTAAGTGCATGGATTTTTTGTTGCATTCATTTCAGAATTTAGATTTGTAGTTACTGACCTCATGCAAAAAACGCGCAGTGTGCCCTATTGAGTGCTTTTTCCTGCTATTATTTGTCATATAATAAATCGCTTGGTGCTGTTCTATACTATCGTTATGTACATCCCCAACAACAACGCGCGCTATTACGTCCAACCTATTCGCACCGTTCATATTCCGCATGGCCATTTTAACCGAAAGTGTTGCTTTAAACAACGTGTTACCTTTACATCGGCTCACCCTCTATAAAGAGTGAGTTTGACACTTGGCAAAAATTTAGTGTTTTGCGTTCGTTCAGTGCAATCTTACAAGATTGATTCGATAGCTTAGCGTCCGATGAAATTGAAAACTTCACTGACTGGCCTTGGCATAGTGGGAACGTTACATAGAAAACTGAAAAATTCGAATGGTCAAATGAATGCAATAGTGCTGCAGCGAAAACGAGGACGTCTGTCGGAAGCGAAGTGCATTAGATCGTTCAACAAACAGCATAGTGAAAACAATGCGTGACTAAACGTCTGTTTGATATTTGTTACTGGTCATCTCTGCTAAACATTTACGGTAGTTTTTAAATCGCAAATCAACACACTTCGGTTTGAATGAGGAACGCTGAATGATTCCGCCTTGAAGTTGATTACTACGATGATTTTATGGGATTGTAAATTCAAATGCATTTGTTTCCGGTTCAGTTGTTCCATATTAGTCTCGTATCTGCTCTTTTCATGTTCGTCGAACATGCAACAACAGTGAAGAAATGCTCGCTGATAACACCGCTGAAAGGAGTGAAAATTTCTCTTCGGTGGAATCTGTTGGAATTTTTATTTTGTTTTATATTTCACATGGAGATTTCAAATAAAACGGTCGGTATTTGATTTAGAAAAAAACCATATACAGTTATGAAAGCTTTTGCCATCGCATAATATGTCGTGAAGGATCTCTTCGCTCTTCAGGTCATTTTTTTTTTTCAAAAATCCTTCTATTATATTTGCAGTTTTGCCCGAAACCAGTCTAAAGTGCCATGGCTTACACGTCCAACGCATCACCGTATTTCGGGTTGTAGCGGAAGTGTTCTCTGTCATTCGGCATGAAGTGCAGCATTTACTCTCGAAAAATTGCCAGTCGTGAAAGTGTTGGGAAATGAAGGAACTAAAGAGAATTTGCGGTTGAAATGATTTCGTTTTAAGGCTTCGTTTGATGGACTTCGGATGTAGCGAGGACCTCTTTATTCGGATATTGAGTAAATTGTTGGAGGGAAGCGATTGAGGAATGCTGCATCATCACGTCGACGGCCTTGACTCGCTTGTCGTCATTTTGGGCATCACCTTATAATGGCCCCGTTCTTCAAAAGTTTTTGGGTCATTCGCCTTTGTGACGCTTGTCGCTTTGTGTCCCTCTCCATGGCGCACAATGTACTGACCGGATGCATCTTATTACGCAATCACAGTTGCGTTTCTTGCCGACGTATTGAGCTGAGTGCACTCGAACGAACCGCTGAAACGATTCCCAACTCGAGGAATGTAATACCCTTAGAACGGTGCGTTATTTTGCGCCAAAAGTACGACGAGCCCCACCTTAAGTAACGCGCTTCTTTACAGGTGTAAAATTGTTCATCTAGAAGGAATTTGACTAAATAAGCTCACTGACTCTTGTACCTTCAGAACAAAATGGTTGATCACTGTCGGCGAAATATATCCCTCCTTAAAAACCGAAAATTTTCTACCCTCAATTGGCATGCATTGGCCGACATAACAGCATGACAAGGATTCATCGTCAGAATGCAGTGGAGGCATGAATAGAAGCCCAGAGGCTATAAGATTTTTGCTGTTCGGTGAGAATTAGTCAAAGATACAAAACACTTTGTAGTTTGTTTTGCAAATGTGAACTAGAAAGAATTTTCGAGTAAATGAACTGGTTTTATTTTTGTTCTAAGAGTAATCGGATTTCTGAAACAGTTTGATCTGCTCCTAGCACTGGAGGTTTAAGGGACGGGTTATATTGAGGGGAGGCTTTGTGGGGGAAGGCTTTATTCCGGGTTATACACTAATAAGGTGTACTTCATGCTTATTATTTTTTAACAAAAATCCAGTAGTAATTAGGATGTTTCCAATCACAAGACGATAGAAAGTGTTCTTGAATTGACTGAAGAGGATTTACGACGAAAGTGTTGTCGTTTAGGACTTCTTCAAAAGGGTTTCACGTGGGGCGGGGACATCTTTATAACGAGAGATGCTCTTAATTAGGGCATTTGATATGTGATGCACTTAAAATTAAAATCGCCTAGGAAAAACGTTGCCGTCTATTTGTTTATTTGCTTCTTTTTGTGTTGGATTTGTAGACATTTATGTTTTATGATGGTGTTTGCATTCGTGCGCGCATGAAACCCTAAGAAAATGAGAGTGCAGAGCATGATGACCCATTTTATGAGTGACGCTCCGCCCTTCATTCTGCTGCATAAGTAATTCGTTGTGCACCGCTTACCACAAATGTGGAGGAAAACGTTGAACATCATCGATCCTCTTCGTATTCGTGATTCTGTATTTTTCAAAGAGTATTTGCGTTTGTTCACCTCATAGGTTGGTGCCTGACATAACTTCCATGTCTAATGAGCCTTAGGTTAAAGCGCTATTTTTTTTCGTATGATCATTGGTGTGGCGATTTTCTGGAGTAGGAGACACTTATAGTTTCAACGTGGCTTAATGCAAATAAAGGTTGAACCCACTGTTCTTTTCGTATTTGTAATCGCTAGGCTCGAATTGCATAATTCGAGTACAGACAGTTTAGGTATGATGAACTACCTGTGATCTTTTGGCGGGTTGGGTAAAATGTTTACAAAATTTGTCTGTTGACATTCATCTTCACTCCCCTCGTTTGATATTGTCGTGCTTCTTCTAGTCGTTCTAAAAACCTCAGTAAGATTCAGTAACGCTTTAGACATACAGACGTGCATATGACATCGGCTGCTTGTCACAGCCTTTTATTGAATCTTTAATAGGGAATTTCTTGTAAAGAAAAAGTCTTTAAAGAAGCACTTTATGACTAAGTAAACTACTTATCTTTATATCAGTATACTGCAGAACAACACATCCAATAAAGAGAAATCACCAATCGCACGTAAAATTGCCTTACTTAACCTAGCGGGCTATCAGTTCTGAACCTGTTTCTCTTTGAGCATTTCTGTGAAGTTTCTCTTCTTCGCTGTTGTTTTCAACAACCTACGTCAGCGAAATTCAATGTGATACACTTCACAGTGACACTCGTCAAACATATTTTTGTATGTGATATTCACTTTAAGGAATTTCAATAACTTTAAATATCTTTGATATCACACTCAAATACCATTGCGAAATTCAACGATAATTGTTGCTATTCGATGCAGGTAGAAATCCTATGCCCTAACTCGAAATTCTGCCAGTTTCGCTGCTCTTATTCATGCTTTTCATGAAACATTGTTGGAACTTTTTTCCTGACCTAGGAAAGTACTGTCAAGAACCTAAAGCCCCATTCTTTAGTTGAGTCATAGGTTCTTGTGTTTTTTCTGCCTACAAAAAATTTAAATCGGAGGATGAGTCGGTTCGCATCCGCCTGATGAAATTTATAAGCGGACATCTCAGTGATATTCCACCGGTGCTAATGGATGCTGATTTGAAGAGTTTGGTGGAAGATCAGTTTCGCGAAGTACGTTGGTTTTTATGTGTCCTTTGCTTAGAAAGAATGAAGTTTTGTGCACGCTGTCTCTCTCTTCGTCCGTCTGCATACTCCATATAGGTATCTAGGCGCAATCTAGATACAGTTTCCAAAAATCACACTCCCACCCCCTCCCTCGGTCTCTTCGTTTTAACTGCCAAATTTTCCTCGTTACTCAAGCTTCCGGGTTCAAATCCAGACAGAAGCAAATTTCTTGCACTTTAATTCAAACAGGTTTTCCTAAAGCAGAACTCCCACTTCTTCTGCGAGCATGGACCCATTCGCCCTTGACTGTGTGGTGGTGGTATAGAAAGTAACCTTATTTTAGGAGCATTGCCACTTTTTCCAAATATCGTAACTTTCGTCGTGATGAGGCACCAATCGTGGAGCTTTATCTTAGAGGCAGGTCGAGAAGTATTTTGGTCACGAGATCAGACAACACCACTATTCTGCAGACTACGCAAAGTTTCTGAATATTATAAGTATTGTTGTAGTGCCCCATTGGTCATAGAACGTCAAAAGCTCGGGAAAGGGAGGGGTTGCAGGGCGAGGGGGTGCATGCCACGAAGGACTTCCGTTCGTCGTATGGAGCATAGGCGATTTTTTGAAAGATATCCTCAGAGGTGCTTCTGATTGCTGTTTGTTGTACCTGTTGGTCTGTTCTGTACAAAAAAAGAAAAAAAAACGCAATACACGTTGTCGTTCATATGTTATCAGAGTTATTTGCAGATGCTCTCCAAGAGGCAGTGCCGGTTGGTGGTCTATGTGGTGCAGACTTGGGCTTGCTTAGCCACCGTTAAAGGTAGTTTTTGTAGCATTACGAAATATCTCTCTGGTATCTCCATAAAACATTCAGTAAATAATACCACTGATTAGTATACCAGTTTCTGATTTTAGGGGGGAGAGAGTGGTTGAGGCAAACTTGTTGCTCAGCAGTACGTCCGCCGATCTTTAATGACTAAGCATTGTGGTATCATCGAAAATTAAAATATTCAGCTGTTCTTGCTGCAGCCGAGCATCCCAGGATGTCCATCAGTGGTCTCATTTAGTTCTTCAGAGCATCATTTGTCTCACAGGGGTTCTACTATATAGAGATTGCTCGAACAATCCAAATTCTCTGTGCTAAAAAAATTGAAAGTAGGACCGTTTTGCTATATTGCACCATTATAGGCCAGCAGTTCAGTGGTCGTACAACAAAAGATTACCGAGAATAGGTTGGGAAAAGACCGAAAATCTTTTGAAAAAGCCCACTCTTGATGGGTGTGAATTTAGAGCGATTCGGTGGTGCGCAACAGTGAACATATGCTGTGTAATACGACCTTGAACGAATTTCACGCACGCGCTGACACACTTCTGTATTCTTCTATTGAAAAGCGTGTGAATTCAATTCGAACATTGTCTTTGTTCAGATTATCTCAGCAACTCATAACTACCCAAAATATCGTTATAGCACTCAATCAGAATCATTGTAGGACTAAGTCAAAATCGTTTTTGTGGAATCGAATCTATTCGTTTTCTCCAGCTTCCCAAGTGGATATTCGTGTTAGATCAACTGCTTGGCCTTCTCGCTCGATGTGTGGGATGTTAGGTTTAGAGTCCGTCGTTTGTAGTTCCCCGTTTGCAATGCGAGGTAGCCTTACATGCGTATTATGTCGAATTGTGAGCAGTGTTATCCTAAACAAGGATTCATAGTAACATCTGGGATTATTACAATATATCCCTTTGCTGGTTGGCTATATGTTGCACCGAAGAGTGAAAAATTATGCGATAATAGCACATTCTTTTGTTATTCATAACATTCCCTACAACTGAGGTCGATATGCGTTTTTGAGTGAGTAAATGAGAAATCCGAGCGAACGCTGCTGAACTTAACTGAAGCCACACTTTACTTCGACTCAACTGAAAATTCCAAACGCATGCAGGCAGAACTTACTAAGAATAAGAAACGCGTTGCGTAGCTGTTAGTATAAACTGTGTTTGCTTTGATAAAAGTTAGGGCTTCTATTTTTTCAGCACTTGTCCGCAAGCTTTTTTGTAGCTCTTATACTTTCCGCTGATTAGTTTTTCTCATTTCACAACCTCTTTAAATGGATATTTAAATGTAATTTCTATGTGTACTGGGACAATAAATCGAAAGGCGTTCCTGCCGCATGTTAGTGTGAGTAATTTTAACGATTTTTATGCAGAAGCCTGGAAAGTTCTTAACAGTGAGCCTTATCGAAGCGGTGAACTTTATCCAAAATATTCTTGTGTGCAAGGCGCTGTCTTTTTTGTTGCTCCAGTAGGGAACATTTATTCAAGAGGGTCTCTATTCAAATGAATACGGTATTTCCTAAGTAAACGCTTCTATGCCAGCCACATTTTCATGCTTGATCATAGGTAAACATCAATCAAACGCCTTCTTCTGTTTATAATATCTTTGAAGAATGACGATGTCATCGAAATTATTATGTAATTCTTATAGTAAATAAACGAATCACAGCAATCGAAATCTGTAGTGCCATTTAGTAATGGCGAACATACAAACAGTTGCCCGCTGCATGGCATTCTGCCGAAGAGGTTGTAATTTCTCTTCATTTCCGATAAAAGAATGCAACCTTTGAAATTTGATTCTCAGCATGATTATTAGACTTTGGAAACTGTAATTTTTAGATATCATTATTCAATCATATTCTTTCAGGATGCGTTCAGAAGTCCTATTTCATTGAGAGTGAACGACTCATCGAAGGAGCTATTATAGAAAAAACTCACTCAACAAGTATTCACGAATGCATTGAACAATGCAATAAGGTATAAATGCCCATACTCATTAACAATGAAATTCCTCTTGTCGATATTCATGTAAACGTAGGTGATATGCATAAACGGGGACACATGCATGCGATCATATATAAGCATGAGTTTAGCGTACACACGAAACAGAATTAGGCACACATAGACGCCTCATTAAGATGTTTTGAATTATTTTACTGATTACAGATTGCACGCTGCTCGGCTGCCAACTTTCTTCTGGATATGGAATTGCAACCAGTTTGTCTTCTTATGGATACAACAGCGCCAATCGTTCCTTCAGAGTTGCCAATTCCAGAAAGCGTGATATATAGTGCTGTATCCTTCTGCATGCAAACGCGTAAATTTTTTTTTTACTTGCCAGTACAGGTAAGTCAAATAAGGAAATATGCGCGCAAGTGACGTTGAAAGAAAATATTGCTTTGTTATGTCGTATGTCAACAAAATGAAACTATGACCGCAAGAATAGTTGTTTGTGCCCATTGCAGCTTTCGATTTGTCAGAGGAAAAAAGGCTACTAATGATCTAGAAAGTTTGATTCTTTGATAATGCTCTCAAAAATTAGATGGTATTGTGCTAGAGAATTTCACTAAGTCTTTATGAACATTTCAGTGGAGTGTCGGTGTTTAGAGTTTTGTCAGATCGATCTAGAAATTTGATCGAATGCATTGTCTGAGAGCAGTATTGCTAATATGGATAATTTTTCACTAATTCAGTAGAAGTAATAAATGAAAACCAGCAGTTTCATGTTTAAAGTCTCGGCAATGAAAGGCGATTGTGATGCAAGATCTAGGAAGAAATGAAAAATGAGCGATAAATTAGAAAAACGACAATAAAATTAGAAGAAAAATGATCATACAATGTGTAAGAATATGAATAGCTTGCTTTACACAAGTAAGACACAGTTAGCAGCTCTCTTTCTTCCCTTCCTTCTCCTTCACTCTCTTACGTATTGCTTTTCACAATAGCTTACGCCTTCGTTGTGGGACAGAAGGGATGGGTAAATAGAGGCCTATGAACTAGTTTTTCCCCTCCCTCCTTGCTACCCTCTGCACTTCATATTTGGAAATGTTATTTTTAGCATCTTCGCAATGCGCTCATATGAGTTGGTCTTTCGAAAAATATTCAAATCAAGCTCCGCTTAGCGCCGAGTACATGGACATTGTTAAGAACGTTCATCAAGTGGACGAATGTCTTTCGCATTGCGCTCATAGGTGTCTATTTATAATTTCTTTTTCGTTCAGTTCGAATGAATTCATATTTGAAGCAGAGACAGTAGCGGATTAAGATGAAGTAGGAATTGTTTTTTTAGTTAAAACGTGATGTCGAAATGAATAAAAATATTTGTTGAACAAAAACAAGTATGCGCTGTTATTTTACCTCATAATATGAGACTTTTCGTTATTGCTAAAGAGAATCATTTCTGGGAAAGTAAATGAATTTATGAGTGCTTTGGTTGTGTTTCATCTAGTTCCTTTCAGATACACCTGTAAAGCCGCATTTTTCAATCGACGCACACAAACATGCTATGTATCACCGATAACAATCCAAAATGTTTACAACGTGCGCAAATATTTCACAGCAAATCCAAATATCGACTTATATGAAAGCAACTGTGCTTCTAATGGTTAAACTTTTTGATTCACTGTCATGTTCATGTTTATTTGAAATATATTCAACGTTTTATAAGTGATATATAAGCGAGTATCTACATTCATAGACAACTCAAATGATTCTGTGTTGTGAAAAAAAAATCAGTGAAAACTTAATGCCTCCATCTCTTATTATGTGTCATTATTAGAGAAAGAATTTGATTATTTATACTTATGCAGTTTTATTTAATTTAATTCACTAGTTTGGTCTGATACTCATGGAATAAGACTTACAAAACTATATGTTAATGGGTGAAACTGAAAACAAATTTAAAAGATCGAAATTTGGAACGCGTACCAAGTAACTGAAAGGAACAATCGATGAGAAGCTTATTTTTATGTTATACACATCGATTAATTGGTTCCTCTAGAGGATCTAAGAAATGGACTGTAGAGGAGCAACTTAGAATAAGCTGTAACTGGTGAAACGTTCAATAAGTACAACTCCTCTTAGTCCTCTTTTAATCTCTCCAGCAGGAAACCATCTTAGGCGTTGTGCATTGTATCATTCTCGTCATAGAAAAACCAGTGCTATAAATGCTGTTAAAAATTATACCCAATTCATCTCGTGAATCCCATCGTTAATAAATCGCCTTATTACTTTGAATATTAGATTTCCGTAATACAAGGCCTCATTAGCGCCCGTGAAAAACGGGAGGCTTTAATTTTATATCTGAACTAATATGACATTCGTTATGCTGATTCTTTTTAGAGGAAATTGATTCAACTCGCTGCCATTTCCTGCGTGTGCGTTCGGCTGGATTTACGGATATTTTTGATGTACGCCTGCAACAAATACCCGACGTGGATGCTTGTGAGCGTGCATGTCTTTCATGGACACATGGTGTCTGTCGATCGTTCACTTTCGACCGAACGGACAGCAATTGCTATCTCAGTCACACAACCAGCCGTGCTCTCGGCAAGAATCCTCTCGACATGACCAACGTGAATTTATCAACTGGAGACCTCGACGATTGCTTTAAATGTTGGTTAAATGAGAAAATTTTTGTCGCACCGTCAAAGCACTTTTCTTTCTCTTTTTTGTTTAACCGTTTGATCCACTGGAGAGTTGTGATATTAGCGCATTTCAGGATATTTTATAATCGATAGTCGTCTATATCATAGTCACTTTAACAAAACGTCGGTTTTCGAGCATAACAAAAGCCCAGCAAGTGTAAGCACAATCTCTGGCCTATTATGTCAGAATCCGTTCAAGACACTGATAGACTGAGTGACAAGAAGTGAATGGGTTCGCATCTCGGGTAGATGCTAATGTTTCCTTTGCTACGTGTCTATAGTGCCTATCCTGTCTATAGTGTTGTAACTTTAGTAGCAACGCGCATGTTATTTCCACTGCTTTTTCTGCGCTTTTTCGCCGAAACCGTTTTTGCCTTGTGCTGAAAAGTTTTGCCTAGAGACCACCCATGCAGTTGACGTGTGCTTTAAAGAATTTGCAAGTGTGACACAGGAAAGTTGCAGTCAAGTTGAAGTGCAAATCGAACAGTTTGCAACTATGGGGTTCTTCAATGAAAATATTCAGTGGAACGATCAAAGCGAAGACCAATCGTGATACCTTCTGCGAGAAATCGATTAAAAACGCTTACGAATTTGAAACCGAAATGAATTATGGAGAATGTGGAATGCAGAAAAGTGTTGGTTTTTTTTGCATCGCCATAAATTAAGCATAAAACAACACAGTTGTATATTGTTCTCACCGCACACAAGGTGGAGCTTTTTGTTATGTGAACTGTAAAAGGTTCGTTCTCTTTAACTGATCGTCAATTGAAATTGTAAAAGATTTAACTGGAATTGAAACTCAGTGGAATTTATAAGAAAGAAACTGCAGTGAAGGAGTTAAAGTCGAGTTCGAACGTCTTATTTTTTCTTGAAACTTTGGCATCTGATAGGGTGGCTCCCTTCCAATACAAAATATTGAAAAGGAAACAACTTGATTTCTTCCAATATTTTTAGGTCACCTCAAGGTGTCTCCTGATAGAGGTTGTTGAAGTTTTTCGAAAATTTGGACTTTCTGAACTCATCTGATCTCTTTTAGTAGAGGATTTTGAATCTGCTGATAAAAATGAAAGATTTCTGTATGTATGTTATATGACTGCTTTGTTTTATATGGAAGATTTCTTTCTGCTGTTACTTATTTTGTCGTAATATTCTGTCATCTACATTTACTTTTATTTGATATACTTATCCATTTTCCTAACCACTCCACCTTTGAACTGTTATTATATTCGTTTTAGCTATATCCGTATCCAGCTTTTACGAGCGTCATCGTTCTAAAGGAGGGAAGCACGGATCTCATAACAATACGCGACAAGATAATACAGGTGAGTAGGCATATCGAAAAGAATTAATAAAATTTAGGCTGTAAAGCTTCGAATAATTAGTTTTGAAATATTTTAGCGAGGAATGTATTTAGAAAAGCACATTTTCTATGGGTAAGATGCTAAAAGTTATTTCCTTTTTTAATTCGGTAATCAATCTTCCGCACATGCTACGCTTTTGTAATCCTCTTAATTAAAAAATATGCCAGAATTGTGTGCCATTACTCAATACCATATCACCGAACTGATTGTATTTATTATTTTGCATTAATTCGCACAAAAATACAATGGTGATATACTTACTATGATCAAAAAGCGGATAATATAATCTTGCAGTTAGCTAAAGTTGTGTTTGTTCAGGTAAACTGTCGAATGCATCAAAACTTAGAGATTTTGCCAGATCAGGTTCTATCTTTCCGCTTGGAAATAGAAGATGAAAATACAACGCGCAAACTTGTGTAAGTTCTAGTTGTTTGGCCTTTGTGGTTCTTTATCACTATAAATATTGGTATATCACAACGATAAAATAATCGAACCAAATCAACCTAATTGGATTCATCAAAAATTCATTAACCCCAACTATCGTTTCTCATTTAGATTCCATCGTTTTCTGTAATAATAGTTGACGTGAAGCAAAAATAGATTTTCATTTGACTTTCATTTTCCACGCTTTATCGCATTCTGAATCTTTACGAACATGAAATCTCCTAAAAATTCAACGTTTTTTTTATTGGAAATTAGCCTTTTAGTACAGAAAGCATACGTTTGGCCTCTTCATCGAGCGATTTCGTTCCAAGGCCAAAATATACGCTTGAAGTATTGGATGATGGTGGACAACTGACTGATGTCGTAAACGTCGGCGATTTTGGATACCTTCTTGTCACAGTACAACAGGTTCCCTTCTAATTTTTCTACAGCTTGAATTGTTGGAATTTTATAGGGTACCTAAGAAGTTGCATAGATGAATTAATTTCCCATAGCAATTATATAGACTCAGTGAAAATTCTTCAAAAATAGATGAAGAAAGTGAGACCTATTAAATTTATAAACAAATGAATGACCCTTTCAATGGAAATATTATTTAGGGCAGATTATTTATGGAGCATGAACAATGTTGAAAGCGATATTTAGAACTGTGTGTTCAGGCTTGAAACTGCTGGAGAAGACGACAATCCTTTACAAGTTGACGCCCCTATATGGTAGTTTTAATCCTAGGACATTTTTCTGATACCTTAGTACCTTAATCCAAGCTTTTCAGTATAAAATTTTCTGTTCACTAGAATACGAGTAATAACTGCTGTAAGAGACTCTAATCATCGAGATGTTTTTGGCAGGCTGAAAAGATGGACTCGAATTTCGTGGTGTGTGATGTTGGAGCTCGAGACATAAAATCCGACCGGGTTATTCCGCTTATCGACTCTGACGGGTAAACGCTCGATTTCGATCATTGTCCTTTATCTTCCACTTACTCGTGATTACTTTTGAGTACTTCTGGCAAAAAGTTTTACTTATCTGCGCCTAGAGAAAATACCAATATTTGGTGATTTCGTTCTAACACCCCTCGAAGTATAAATAGTCCGCAGGATAGAGCCAGAAAGGAAGGAGAGAGAGGGAGGATGCGAGCACGACGGTGAACATGAGAAAATAAATGTCATGGGACGAGTGGGGTATTTCAGGAATCGAATGATTCTGACTGTGCGGCGAGACAGCTCGAAGTGAGGCGCAGTTTAGTATGCATTTACTGGACATATGAACATTAAACAAGTACAACTCCATATTTGGCATGTAAATATGTTCCGTGATGGGGAAATAGACGCTCACGCATGCCTTACACACGCCTTTCCGCTCCTCTGACCTCTGCCTTCACCATACGTTTCAATTGGCAATAGAGGAAGTACGAATAGCGTTTCGGGAGAAAGAGAACTCCCTCAGAGAAAAAAATTTCCGACGAAAAGACAGAGAGCAAACATTGGCTCCAGGCCCTGAACGACTTCTTCCGGACTCAGTGAACACTGGGTGCTGCACGTAATTCTTTTACCAACATGGCACATGTTTAGTTCAACAGATAGCTTGTGTTATTGTAACACATTCCACAGCTGCTTTTTACGTGGCACATGATACATAACAAAAAAGGACATGTTATCACATAACAAACAAATATATTCTTTTAACCTTATAAAACTTATTACAATTATATGCCATCAATCAGCAGACTGTTGCTATTTCTGACATATACAACACAGCAATATTGAACAGTCCAACATTTCATTGTTAGGCGTAACGCTTGCTATGGACCATAAATTCAAACGATAGGCACCAACAGATAGGATGGAAAACAATGAGCACCCACGGAACTACCAACCTCACTAACCAATTATCTATTCTTTTCATCTAAATAATAAGCTAACCTGAAAGTAAGGGGACAAACGGATCGCTTTCTTGCGTTGTGATTCATGCTTAGTCACTTTCGGACGCTCAGTAATACATTTGCAGATGCGTCATTGATAAGAGGATACTATCATTCAAACGGATCGGTAACAGTCAACTGCGAATGAGGATCCAATTTAGTGGATTCACAGATCAGGTGAGACTGCCTAATGATTTCTTCTATTCGAATAATGCACCTCGTGGAGGTGAAATGAGTACATTATTTGTTGGTTAATAATGGAAATGGCATATCGCTAAGTTTGTTCTACATTATGCGAAGTTATGGTGGTTTATCTTCGCTGTTTTCAGATTTCCGTCGATGACCTCATATGAAGTTTTCATAAAGGTACTGCTACACGTCAGCGTCAGTTATCATCATAATAGCTTTACCTGTTATCAGTAGCAATATCGTCTACCTGTTATCAGTAGCGATACCATCGGATGTAAAAAATTAAATCACTAGTTCCTTTCTTCATTTAGCCGCTTTGTCTCAAACATTTTCTTCCAGTGCTTTCATCTGTCTCTCAGTGGCTCTAGACCAAACCGATTTTGGTCCCGACCGCTACCGGGACTGGATTTAACCCGGACCTCCTTTCTGTTACTGCCTCTCTAATTGCTCGAATTTCAGGCTGAAGTTGTGTACGAAGGCATTGTCAAGTCTTGTACGCAAGATTGCTACCCGAAGTGCAATTCGGATCTATGGCAGACGGACGATAAGCATCGGTGAACCATTACAATGCTCCTTATCATAATCTCCCCTCCCCTCTCCCCCACCCTCTTGCAAGAGAATGGGGCCACCATTTTTTGTTGCTAGCCATTGTTCGGGCAATAATTTTGTCAAGCTATGCGTCTGTAAATCGTTCCCAATTACAGGAACTTATTTCTGCTCTAAACTTTTAGCCTAGCAAGCAACCAAAGAGCACTGACATCTACGATGCGCTGAATCAAATTTTTCAATATTTGTGCCAAAAATTCGTTCTCAGAGATAACCGGGTTTTATTCGTTGACTGTTTCAGGTCTTGGATCCATTCTCTGGGAAGAAGTTTAAAAAACAATTTTCTGCACATTCCCAAAATTCTAGATGGCGATTTGTTTGTTTTTTCCAACATAACGATAGTATCACTTTTAGTATTGATCAAAGATTTCACTTAGGAGAACAAAATTGATATATACTTCATTAAAATTGCACTCATGAACTGCTAATGTTGCGCATTCGCAGAGTACATGTTAGTGGCTTGATAGGAAAACTCACGTAAAATCCTTTTGAGGTGATGAAGTGCTACCACAAATTATTTCATTTGCCAGAATGTAGTGAGGATTTCCGTTTATTTAAAAACAATTCAAAGAGGAAATGAAGGCATATAAAGTGTCAATTTGTCAGAAGTGTGACACGAATTTTTACGCTTGCACTGTTCGCTTACTATTTTACTGCAGCAAAACAGCACTTCTTTCTATCGAAACATTACATCCCCACCTCATTTTGATGATAAAGATGCAAAAATTGCGCCAAAAGAAGTGTTGCGAACATATTCGTGAGCCCGATTTGAGCAGTGTCCAACTGTTATGAACAATGAGCAATGCGTCCAAAGCAAAGATGCAAAATGATGACATTTTGCATAGGAGACTTTATTGATTCGTCTGACCACTAGCTTGTTGATATGCAGAATTGACCACTAGCATGAAATAATATTAGAAACAGAGTCATTGCCGGAGAAAGTACCATATAACCTCCAATAAAACCTTCTCGAATACGCGCGTAATTCGAGGAGAAGGTTTTATTTGGGAGTATGATGCATTCCATTCGGCAAGCAATTTTTTCGTATGAAACATTACGAGTGCTCCTATACGAGAGAATTCACTGAGAGCATTCAAATATAATCCACCTATCTCAGTAAGGAGTTCGTGAGCCAAAACTTGAGCAAACATGTGAAGGAAACGTAATTTTCGCAACCTTCAAAGCCCTCGTACCCTAAAATGTTCTTCTCTAGCTGCTATTCAGACTTGCGTACCGAACAATGGTGGTGATTAAAAGAGTTCCATCCATAAATTAACGAAGAAAGTTAACATAAAGCAACCGAAAGGCGTGGGAATTGCGAGCTTTAAAGCTTAATTTATAAGCCGTTTAAGTAGAAAACTTTTTAAATATCGTATGAAAAGGTGACAAGAGCAGCTGACCCATCGTAGTATTAATTACTGATCCGTATGAATACCAATTCTGTTCATAATCCTGCCTTGGGGATACACTTTCTCAAAAACTGCCAAGGAAGAAACCAGTCATTTTCGCAGTTCACTATCTGAGAAAACTATTCATTGAAATTCGTGTTGAGCAGATGGGATCTCCCATTTATTTATATGTATAAACTTTTAAAGATGAATTCTTTTTGCGAGTATTCGAATTTGCAGGGCGACATCGAATCAAGTCAATCGCAGCAGACGTACATTGCGTCATGCTGACTCATCCAGGAGATTCGAACTTTCTGAAGATATTTATACGTTGCGCTCCATCAACAAACTAACTATTATCACGAATGAGGATAAACGATCTATTGAAGGTTTCGTTAATTGTGATCGTTTATAGCAGAGGATACAAATCAAAAACAAAAATATTAATGAATTTTAAAATGCTACAAATATCATTTCACCGTGTTATCACTTCCCTATTAAAAATATGTTTTTAAAGCCTTCCAATTTATCCAAAAAGTCGAAAACAATGTGAAAAAAAAGAGATGAACGAATAAACAGACACCTTACTCTGAAATTCTAGTGTTTGCATGCATACAATGAAAGCACTCAGCCTACATACAACAAGAAAATGTAACGATCACTTATATATCATTAAGCATCTAGTAACTAAATGAAGTGATTTTCTCTATTGTATGCGCCCATAGCACTGATTAGACTCCAAGAAACAGGAACTTTTTCTTACCATGGCTGGCACCATTTTCGTGGCGAGTAACCCAGAATTATATTACATTAACATATTGTTAACGATAGTACTTGGACGGCAGGTATAAACAAGGAAAGAATTCATGGAATCGTCGGTTTCAAATTTATTCCTCTAATCAGTGGAAACCAGTCAAAAATAATAAGCAAACAAATGAATGACCACTCGATTGGCATTTTGCTGGTTATGTTAACCTATTTCCTGGTCGAACGATTAACTAAATAATCATCCAATGAGGTATTTATTATTAACGAACAAGCCGAAATGGCTAGCGAGACAATTATGAATAATTTGACTTGGCCACTTGAATTTGCAAGTAGCTGAACGGATAGCCACATCTGAACTTGCATGAACGAAACCCCTTTTATTATAAGAATATTTTCTTTCACCATCGAAACCTTACTTTATACTTTCATGATTCTTGTGCTTATAGCACTCATACATCGAGTCATAAATATTTTACTGCAAAATGAAATGTCTTCGTTACTCAGATAAATTTGCGCATATTGTTGAACTAATTTATCGTTTAGTTACTATTTATTTTAAGTAAATAACGTGTCTGTGATGGCGATTTGTAAGCAATAGTTATCAAGTTTAGATTCAAGAAATGACAAAAACACTCTCTCATATGGAACAATAGAAGAAAAAACAAATATTCCAAATGGAAAGGACGGCTATCCACCAAATGGAGATAGTAACGTATGTTGAATCGTTTGTTTCTGATCCACAGATATTTTTTACGCATTCAAAAATAAATTTTCAAACTGTATAAGATCATCCATTGGAGACATTTCGAGCCGCAGTGGTACTCAACGGAACTAGCCTGGACGTAATTTATGTTTGTAAATATATTGGTATAAAAATGCTCTGAAGATATCGCGGCTTGGAATCACCGACGAATCTAGCCATTTCGCTTGCAGACTAATTTATATTTTCGTGAGCTATACGAAAAAAAAACGCTATTGTGATGCGAGCACAAGCGCGATCGCTTATTGATACAAAAGTGGGAATTTACGTTATGTTTTTAGGAGGATTATTGTGGGGCTATTGGATAGAAGCAATATATATATATATATATATATATATATATATATATATATATATATATATATATATATATATATATATATATATATATATATATATATATAATTGTGAAAATACCGTGCGAGGACCATTGAGAAACTATTATGAAAAGCCAAAAACAACAGCAATAATTTAGCCACCGCATAACTTGTGCTAGCAGCAAGTGTAATAATAATCAGCATTTTTCTGAATGATAGAACATTGGTAATTGCGCATTTAATCAGTTTGGTGTTATGCGTTAATGGTACCTTCTACGGATCAGCCCGTTAGAGATGGATAAATACGCAAAATTGCTAAAATCTCATTTTAACGTTAGAACATTAAGCGAAACATTAAGACTCCATCTAAGCATAAATAAGCCTAAGCTTTAAACTGATGATCTATTTATTTATTTATTTATTTATTTATTTCAATGAACAGAGCATTCACTATGAATACATGTCTCTTCATATCGCTTCCGCCTGTTCTGACCCAATGCCTCTCTCGTCCAGTTGGTTCCTGTGGTCTTTAGGTCGGCCTCTCCTTCTTGCAGGTCGGTCGCGTGAAGGTTAGGGCTTAGGCTCGTCTCCTGCCCATCGGATGCTGACGAGCCGATTCACCGTCGTTCCTCCTATGACTGTCGGGACTTGTTCCGCCACACTTGTCCCGATGAGGGTGTTGGACGGGGTGGCTCGGCTGAGCGGAGCCAACACTCTGGTCGGAGCTTCACAACCGACCGCGCAATAGACAAGGCAAAACGATGAATGAAACTGATGATCACATATTAGGAAAGGAGGTAGAGGGAGGTGGCGGACATGTATTGCGGTAAGCCAGTATTCTTCAGCTTCGCCAAATGTGCTTATAAATATTTGTGTATGCATGTAAATGGAAAATATTTATAGATTTCTTGGCGAAAGCTCGTGATGCCATCGTATATGCGCTCCATATGCGAAGATTTCAGCTGTCTTTTCACAGTGCTATTGGTCTGTATACAACTTTTACTCATCATCTCCGGAATCGGAGTCGCATGTATTTACATAAGGGTAAGAGAAAAGTTCCATTTCTTTCTTCGAATTTTTCTGCTTAACTTCATTTCATTGAAACTGGAAAAATTCATATTAACAGAACAGGGAAATTCTGCATAAATTTTCGATAATTTATCCATTCCAACTGGAAAAAAACTATCAAAGGTGAAAAAGAAAATGAATTTTGAAGTGACAAAATTGTTATAGTTTATTTGAGTCGTATTTACGCAACATATATTCAGCAATGGAAACAATATCATCGAAGGCAACAGGAACACTTAAACGATATTCCGATCCAATACGAATTCACGGCGACCAACTGAGGATGCAGTGGAGATCGTGTTTTATTGTGTAAATCAGACGAATATTTCCCGCCTCGATGCAAACGAAACATTAGCGTACTCCCTAATATACAGAAATGTCATCATTTAAGCGGAAGGCAAGGGAGTGAGATTCTAGGAGAGACATATAATAAGTTTGTCTTTAGCATTTCTATGTAAAAAAATGTTTCATATAATTCAAAGAAATTTGAGATGTATTTTCAAGTCAGAGTAGCATGGAGAGGAAAGGGTAAGCGATATTCCAAATTTAAAAATTTGAACGCTAAAAAATTGGCCTTTTCATGATAATTCCCGATAATTATCAAAAAAAAGCATCGAAAGCGCAATAGCAATTTACGTTTATAGAAGTTTATTTCGTTTCAATGAAAAAAAAGTGCCGTTTCAAAAAGTTTGGTTAGTCACATTCAGAATGCTTATGAATGTCAAGTGGGCTAAAAATGCTAAATTTTTTAATTGATTGATTAACGTTCAATTTGTGCCTAAGAAGAAAGCCTTTACCAATTTTACTCTCAGTCCCAAAACTGTTAAAAAGACTAAAAAATGTGCTTTCTGTATGATAGAAAAAAATATCGGTAGATTATATTTCGCATTTTTCTATACATTTCTGTCGAACTTTTCGGAGCGAGAATTTCATAGTGAAATTCACAGGTCGTGTTAAAGTGGAATTGCATCAATGCAAATGCTTTACGCAAATATGTGTTTTAATAGTGTAATGTGTAAATATCATTTATTCTGCTCAATAAAAAAGCTTTTTGTTCGCTAACGAACGACATAATCAACGTCATTCTGTGGAATAGTTCTCAGGTATACAATGATTGAGCAGAGAACAATTCAGCTACATATTGCCACGTATTGCTAATTGCCCTGCTATATGGTCATGTAGGGTTGTTAGCAGCAGCAAATTGCGATTGAGTGCATGAGCAACTGACCATCACGATGCAGAGACTTGAGTTGGAGTCTGGGCACTTCCGCCGTCCAATATCACTTGTACGGAGGATTCGCATGGAGAATTTCATCATGAAATAATATAGTTGTGCTGTGGAGATATGCGTCAACTGTTGATAAGCCAGATCTGTAAATCGGAAAGAGTCGACTTAATCGAGGCGATATATATTCATGCACAGCGAACATTTCCATCAAAAGGCGTACCAGACTTCTGCATGCGGCTCGCTATGTAGGCAATGCTGCGATAAATGCAGATGCACCTACTAAGATATATGCAGGATTTCCTTCTTGAATTGACGCTTTGGCTGATGAAAGCAGCCCACTTCCACGTATCACTTCTTAAACCACCCACCCATGCAATAATAGTTGCTATGCGAATTCAACATTCATACAGCATTAGAGCTGCGTCTACGCACGGTCATCCCGTGCAAGCAGTAAATCACTCTTGGTCTGACAGTAAAATACTCTCGGCGCAACCGACCGCATATAAAAATGACTCGGATCGCGGGTGCTGTGCTGATAAATTGTTTTCATGAACTGTGCACATTGCTATGGGCTCATCTGTGGTCGATTCATTTATAACTCTTTCATTTATATCGTGGTCGACTCATTTACGGCTCGAAAGACAACATAAAACAGTCTTCTATCTTCGGCAATGAGACGCAGCTGTAGGTGCATCTCAAGTCTATAATGAGCCGCCTAAACCAAAGGCTATCCTAAAACCATTTGAAACTAAATAATACGAAAATAAGATTACAATACTCTTCCTGTTGTTAAAGGCGCGTTAAAGAGATTTCTTCGCTTCATCGATACAACTATCGCTTCGGAGTGTTGCAAGTTATCGACAGAACACGCAACGCGCAACTTTTAGCACGAGAAGTACACAAGCCGCCAAAAAGCGTTCAGGGAAAAAGACTAGAAAAACAAAAAAAGCACTCCATTTCACAAATAGATTTGCAAGGCTTAGTTTTTTTGACAACAGAGCATCGAACTGTTTTCCTAATCGGAAGAGATCGTTCAACACTGCCTCGTAAATTAGAACATGGCCAATGTTTGCTGTCAGATAGGTCGAAGATGGTTAGCTTCCGGGTTTGAATTTGGAAGAGCTGGGTTTTCGATTTTCCCATCTGAATCTATAAACTTCTAACACGACCATTCAATTTTATAGATTGCAGTTGGAGAAATGAAAGATGTGCACTGCTTTTTTCATTGTTTAAATGAAGATTTAGCGGTTTAATATACTTGGCTAGTCGACCAATAAAAGTTGCCCACAACCGTTCCACGGTGGTAGTTATAACTTGAAAATGAAGAAACAACGCATGCGAAACCATCAAGAAAGCAACAAGAAGAATAGCTCGTTTGATGCATTGTATGGGGTGACATTAATTTTTAAAATTGAAACTCTTCGTTATTAAAGTTATGATAAGTTCGGTTTAAGTGATATGGAGTGTTCGGCACATCAAAAATTATTGGAGGGCAATGAGAGTGCTTATGAGATATGCGTTGTTCGCTACTTCAAACGGCTCATTCACGCATAGTGTTTTACTTCTTTCACAAATACACAGTTAGAGAGTCGTTCTGAAAACAGTTGTATACTTGAAGCAATTCTTCACATAAAAAACAACCACTCATACGATGCTTTTTTTGATATTTTTATTGAATTCTAAGTTTGAAAGTGTTGTTACCTCTTCGCAGGTGTGTTTTTATTAGTGTGCGGTAATGTGGTCGAATTGCTAAAGGTAAAAAACTATTCCTCAGAAACTAGTATTTAGGATTTTTTGTGGAATCAGCTATTCCTATGCTTTTTTTGCTCGAGTGATAGTCTGCTTTGTGATATAACTAGATTATTAATAAGCACTGTGCATATATCTACCTAAATAATTATGATCGTATTACTTTCAAATGATATAACCTCCTGGGCCATTCCCTCGAAATTACGGTGAAGTGCTATCGAAACTTAAGTAGTTCGTCAAAAAAAGAAATCAAGATTTCTAGTCAACCCCATGTGAAGACAGTATGTACCCATGACCAGTTATTCGAGTTCTCTCTAGTTGTTTCTTTCACTCTCATAACAGTTTTTAAATCAGCTTTGTTGGCCGAACGTCTTCGAAGCGGATGAGCTAGGCTGCAGCTTAGGTTTGTTTGGGATTCAGAAGAAAGCCCGAAATTCACATTGTCTTGCCAACGGAAAAGGTGGGATCTGCTTCGACAACCGAACGAATGCCTCTACTTTGGCTTTGTTTATTGTCATTATTTTCGCGAGCTGCTATGCTGTTGGCTTTTGTTGTCGCTTGGATGTTTCCCCTTGAAAACAATTTGTTTTGAGAAAAGTCGTATCTTTGCCTTTCGCCGCATAAGACGTCCAACACTCATGATCAAAGTCTCTTGGTTTTTCTACTAACTACGAGCTACTAGCTGCCTGGTGCACTTTCTCGGGCATATCTTTCATTTGCTATCAACTCAATATTTAACTATGAATTACGGGAAAGATTTCGCACTACGTCTTTTCCTAGCAATTTTGCAGTATGTTAAATGCCCTTGTTGAGTTTTTTATTGGTACGTTCTTCTATCGGATCTTATATCGGTTGCTGTCTCTTAAATGTTTGTCTCATGCCTTGAAAATTTTTCGATGGGTATTTTTATTTCCTGTGTGCATCTTAGGAGGTTTCTTGCTATATGCTCTCTAGACTGTCTTTTCGTGAATGAAAAGCTTTTGATTGTTTCACCGGCTGCGCTTTCCCAATCCCTGTCTGTAATAATGACAATGGGCTACTATGAGTTAATCAATCTTAACATGGATGAACGCTATTAAGGGAGCAAAACCTATAGCAGAAACCACCTACTGCCAGTCTTCAGAGGACTTGGACCTGGAGCTGTGTTTGCTATGGATTGTTTACGTCCGGAGAAAACAGTCTTGTCTCCACATCTACCCCTTGTTTAGTACTGGCAATGGCTCAGCGTTGGAAGGTGTTGCATCTACATCCCCTTTCCACGTCCACTCCTAAGCTGCACGAAATCATGCGCATGTATACTTCATATGCCCTCGAAACGATTGAATCCGCTTTCCAACGATTGAATCCGGCGATTGAATCCGTGCGCGCTTTCCAACGATTCCCAAACGTGACTGGTATCGCTACTACTTTCTGTTTCGGCTCCACGCAACAGACGTTTCGAGGGCATATGAAGTAGGTGAGGGTAACATTAGCCACAAGCGCAGGCGCAAGAGAGAGATAGAGAGAGACCGCGCGCGTCTTCAGCGAGCGACGCGGCACTGGTCACTCTGAAATAAATCGTCGCAATAAATGTGAAAATATACAGTAAGGAAATGAGATTCGAACAACGGATTTCGACACATTCGAAAGAGCATTAAAAGCTCTATCAGAATCAAAAATAATCTCGGACAAAAGCAAGAACTTTTCTATAAGATCGATTTTCTGTATGCCGTGCAATTGAGGAAAATTGCATGGTCATCGATAAATCATGGCCTATAACTGTATAAAGGAAAAAGATTTGGGAAGAGTAACTAGGTACGTTCGAAAAAGCATTAAAAGCTCTATCAGAATCAAAAATAATCTCGGACAAAAAGAAGAACTTTTCTATAAGATCAATTTCTTATATGCAGTGCAGCTGACATAAATTGCAGTGTCGCCTTATCTATTATCTCATGCGTTACAGTTGTGCATTTATGACATTGTTCTTAATGAAGAACTCAATTCATGACACACCTTGACGATTTACTGAATTGACAAAATCATTCGTAAGTTACATTAAACTCGTTGTGGCTCCTTATGGATGAACCTTTCATGCGATTGTACGTGCACCAGTTAAGAATTCTTCAATTCGACAGTTATGGGTTTCTTTCATTTCTTTTCTTTCCTGTATAGACATACTGATAATGGGCATTGTAAGTTCCCTCGACGATAGAAAAGCCAACCGACGCATTCAGCATGTGGTTTATTGCATTGCCATACGCTGATTGCATACAACACTTGCTTTCCGACATAGACCCTTCAGGATTGAGAAGGAAAAAGCGATTCGAATGCTGCATACTCCCAATTGGAAGAATTGAAATTTTCATGGCAGCGGACCACAAGTGGTCCGCTGCCATGAACCTTCAATTGAAGAGTTACAAGGCAGGGAACCTTCAATGTAAGCAGTGAAACGACTGCTTACATTGAAGAGCACAGCTATAGCTACAAAGCCAGTTCCAGGATGTGGAGGAGATGAGAAGAAGATGGGGCTATCACGAACCACTAATCTAGAATGGCTGAATAACTTCTAAAGAAGCACTTGCCACACGTGCAAGTTACCTATGTTGCATGCAATCAACGTATGACAATACAATTAACCACATGCTGAATGAGTCGGCTGGCCTTTCTATCACTAAGCGAACTTACAATGGCCATTATCAGTATGCCTATATAGGAAAGAAATGAAACGAAGGAAACCCATAACTGTCGAATTGAAGAATTCATAATGATGCATGTACCAATCGCATGAAAGGTCTATTCATAAGGAGCTACAACGAGTTTAATGTAATTTATGAATGATCTTGCCAATTCAGTAAATCGTCAAAGTGTGTCATGAATTGAGTTCTTCATTAAGAACAATGTCATAAATGCACAACTATAACGCATGAGATAATGGATAAGGCGACACTGCAATTTATGTCAGCTGCACTGCATATAAGAAATCGATCTTATAGAAAAGTTCTTGTTTTTGTCCGAGATTATTTTTGATTCTGATAGAGCTTTTAATGCTCTTTCGAATGTACCTAGTCACTCTTCCCAAATCTTGTTCCTTTATACAGTTATAGGCCCTGATTTATCGATGACCATGCAATTTTCCTCAATTGCACGTCATATAAAAACTCGTTCTTATAGAAAAGTTCTTGTTTTTTCCGAGATTATTTTTGATTCTGATAGAGCTTTTAATGCTCTTTCGAATGTGTTGAAATCCGTTGTTCGAATCTCATTTCCTTACTGTATATTTTCACATTTATTGCGACGATTTATTTCAGAGTGACCAGTGCCGCGTCGCTCGCTGAAGACGCGCGCGGTCTCTCTCCGTCTCTTTTTGCTAAGTGCGCCGACCCCCAATCGCTGAAGTGACGTGAATGTCGTGCAGTATCAGAATATCACTAGTGCGAAAAATGCTATTTTTTGGGGAGCCATGGATCGTTCCCGCGATGGGTTTTGCGCTCCGGTAGTTTGCTTCAAGGAGAACACAACATATGTGTTGTTTATCCTCCTCTTCATAAGGGAATTCCTTTCGTGAGTTTGTAACTCTAAGGAAGGCGACGTTGGGTTAGTTTTTCATTTGTGTAGTTATGCTTATGCCATATGCATGCATAAGGTCTGCATGCGATCGTTTTTGCAGCTCTTCTTTAGCTACATATATATATATTTTTTTTGAATTCGTGAGCGGATGTTGGTTTGTGTTGCAGTATATCTGGTTGGATGTGATCCTTTTGAAATATTAGATTTCTTGATTGTGGCCCACAATTTCAATTTTTATTGAGTAAAGAATCGTGATTTTAAGTATTTAATAAAAAGCATAGCAACAGTGCGAAATGTGACATTTTTAATTATCGTCAAAAAGACTTGGATATTGATAAATTGTTCAGTTAGGTGCTAAAGTATCAATCTCGCAAGTGAAAATCGCTGTGCACATGTTTTTCATCCTTTATTCCCTCTATGCTTCGTGTACATATATCACTGATCTATATCCTCTGTTGAGGCCTACAAGTTATATTTATTAATTTTGCACCCTCGTCATTATTTTATTGCACTTTACTTCCTTTCGATCCATTATACTGACACTTTTCTTTCTTCCTTATGAATTAACATTTCACTACTGTTAATTAAGTGGGAGGGGGGGGGGTTGGGGGAAAGAGGGGAAGTGAAAAGCTTGGTGCGGCACTAGTACCGAACACATCATTCCTCCTATGTGAAGGGTAAAAAATGCACAGAAGCCAACAAATAACCCCTCCGTAATTAATGTCAGTAAAATCAAATCACTCTCACCTTCCTACCCGTAGATGCAAGCTATTAGGGGAGGAAACCCGTACCGGAAACGACTAACTGCCAATCTGTCAGCCTTTCGAGGACCTAGCTTTGCGACTGTTTCCTTTAGAATGTTCAGGTCTGGAGAAAAGAGTCTTGTTTCCACATCCACCCCATATTTAGCATTGGCAGTTCCCTTATCTTAAAAAGTGTTGTACTTATGTCTCCCCTCGCCTCTCCTTCCCACCTCCAAACAAGCCGTTTTTCGCCATTTTGTCTTAGAATTTTAATGGATAAATAAAAGCATCGATGCTCAAGAATGTTGCTGAACAAGCAGCTGTTCCAGCTTGCTGTCGATTATTGAACCGCAAATACCGTACTCTTGACACTAACAGTTTCGCATAGTTTTTAGCAATTTCAGGCAACCGACTCTCTTTGTATCTGACTGACCACCGCCCTATCTTATTGAATGTGCAACATCACTGCTTTTGTCCCGTTTTTGGTGATAGCGCCAACCGAAATTTTATTATTTACAAGTTTTATAGATCGTTTTTTTCCGACGTTGGTCAATCTGACTTCCCATTTGAATTGTTGCACTCACGCGGAGCCGAGAGTAGGCGATCCCTCTCAATTACACCTTTCCCCTCATTCCCCCCCCCCTCCCTCTTCTTCCACCCGAAAACAAGGACGCATATAGGCGGAGGTTGGGGAGGCTGCTTTAGTAAACGAATTAAGCAAACCCGTCCATATCAATTTCTGATTGAGAGCCAGAGACCCTTTTCATTATGTTTTCGGAACTTTCTGAAGCATCTTTAGCTGGAAATCAAGAGTGAGTTGTGAATTAGAGCTGACCACGGAGTGCCTGAAGCTCAATCCATCTACCGCAGTAGACCGTTGCTCTGGGATTTCTGTGTTGAGTCCTCACAAAAGATTTGCCATGCACACAACGTTCGAAAAAATTCCGAAACCGAAGCGATCTCTTTCACGCTTTCCATGGAGCAGCTGTTTGCTGCCTCAGTACATATTTTTGTCGTTTATGCTGGTTTCTTATGTAAAAGCATTATATGGGTACTAGGTTCGGTGGGAAGATTTTATAATTATGGTTCTGACTCACACCACCCCCTCCCTCCCCACCCCATGACCTGGCTGCCCTATAGCAAACTTTTGATGCTTTCGGGACCCGGGTGAAATTTCTGTGAAAATTAATCGAAATGCCTGCGGCATGCAATGGTGGCAACGAAAATAGTGCTGCAATTCTCTCGGTGCAAACGTTTTGGTTGTATTTAAGGAATTTGCGGAAGAATGGCTTCGCCGACTTTGGATGATATCTACGATGCATGTGGTCGTCTGGATGAAGCGAACGGGGAAAAGGTTTGTCGGGATTTGTTATTTATAGTTAAATCTGGTTGCAAGTCAATCTTTTACAAATTCTGTGTTCGTGGATGAGACCGAAAAGCACCCCTCCTAAGTAGTACTACCATTGCCGTTGCTAGAACCAATATTATTGCTACTTCCCACACTACTACGTATTCAGCCAGGCAGCGCAGCATGGTGACTGGGGCTCGATTTTGATAAGTAAATATTATACTGTTGGCACTGTTTGAAACTCTGCTAATAGAACAAAGCAGAAAATTTACAAATTCGGGAAAGGAGCACCAAAACCGATTGTTTGTTATTGATTGTAAGTGCCATCTGAAAACATTGACGAGGGTGAATTATTGTTGTCAGTTTCTTATTTTTGGGCCTTGGTTAAACCCAAGGGTGAGTTCACTCGAGGCAACAAATAAAGAGTGGATATGGCCTGCATCCATTATTTTTTCTAATATATCTTTAATGCGTATTGCATTGTATATGATTATTTACGTTTCAGTGCACACTCGCACACGTTCTAACGGGTTTCGGCTGCAAAAGGAAGATAGAATGCTTTGAGAAGGACTTGAGTGGGTTACACATAAAGTCCAGTAGAGAGAGGTTAAATATTAAGTCCATTAATAAGTTCGGAGAGGGATTGCCATTTGATGCAGACGTACACTTACACTACGATAGGGAGGCTTATTCGGAGCAGAATAAAAGCAGTTGGGTTTTAGTTTCAAGTCATGCTTCTTACTAGATAAGCTGGAACATTTAGCATTTCTTATTGCCAAGGAAAAGGATGAGGTAGAAGCAGATTACTTCGTGGTTACTGCATATGCACATACATATATACTATAATACACCCTATTTTGTATGTTACCCTATGATGTTTTTGAAGGACGTATTATTGCTGGAGAGATAACGTGCACAGGTGATGTTGTGATACGTGCAAGGTTTGCTGACACGTGCAAATCCTCCATCCATAACGTTGAGGCAATTATTCCCGCTCACCGCAAATTGGTTTGTAAGTAAAGATGTGCACACTGCAGCAGTGTTATGAATGGAAGACTGCACATTCTGTGGATAGTAAGTGTGGAGGGGACCTTTTTATGCTGTAGATTTTTTGACACTAGTAATAATAGGGGTGGGAAGGTGCACTAAGCCTTTCTTTTTTTAGAATGCGGACGATTATGCACTTTTTATCGACGGTGCAAAGAGCATTGATGCCAAAGTGAAGAAGTTAAGTGCACAAATGATTGTGCGCTATTGGAAGAATTTTACGGAGCAACGCAATCTCGCCTTTTATTCACTAGTGTCCATACTTGAGGATCGCGATCCTGAGGTTTGCATTTTCTTGAACGTCCTTTTTTGTATTAATGACTCTGCGGAGTTGCTGGACACGGACTGCTTTGCAAGTGGTCATGACTAATCCACCAGTGAAGTGGAGTCACAGACAATCTAATCGTCTCATACAATGCCACCTGCATGCGAAATGACAGATTCTTGCACGCAGATATGCTCTCCGCCAATGATCGTAAAAGCAAAGTGACATTTTGCGCAACGTGCATCACAACTGAAGCCAAAATTCTTTAGCTCTGCCACCTGACATTTGCTCCTCCTCGCCATACCGACTTGTAGAAACAGTGGTACTCTGATCTACCTTCTTAAAAAGCATTCCATTACAATTGCAGTATTATCTCCTTACAAGTCGATAGACTGTTTAGACTTTTTCGTTTTCCATCCTTCACCATCGTTTTTTTATAGGTGGTTGAATAAACAAGTGATCAGATGTAGTTAGCCATGAGCGCTTCATCCTTCAAACTCACAAGGTGGCAGGGTGCTAACCAGGGTAAAGCAAAGAAAGTGCTGCCGTAATTAAAGAGAAATTTTTAATAGTATTTAGAGAAAAGGAAGCGCATAAAGTCCGAGAAACAAGAGGGAGAAAAATGGCCAAATTATAAAGTACCATCGCATCGAACGACCCTCTTTCTCCCTTTCGAAAATCTTGTATTTTACTTCCCGTAAGGAGAAATTACTACATTCATTGTAATGAAGTGCTTTTAGAGGTTTAATTGGAAGTTGGATTAGGGTACCGTTGTTTCTCGTCAACTCGGTTTGGCAAGAGTACGCAAATGCCAGGTGGCAGAACTAAAGAACTTCAGGTTCGTTGTACAAAGTGTCACCTTGCTTTTACCATCATTCATTGGTAGCATCGCTTAGATACGACTGTTTTTCAGATCTTCTGGACTTCTCATTCGAATAATCTCATCTCGCTTTTTTAGCGCCTTTTTCATCGTTGATAGGGAGTTCATAATCACCTTCAATCATGACGTTTCTCTAATAGCACCTTGTTCCTTGTGTACTTCAGCACGCACATTTCATCATTCAACACCTTAAAAGTAAGATCACTTCGTTGCATTAAAAAGATGCGAAATTCCAAGAGGCTTTTGTTATGAGTGTGATACTGCAAAAAATGAAGGCTCAAGGATGCTTCCCAGCAGTATCTCACTCACAATCACATAACTCTCACAAAGTAAAGCTTCAGCCCTAAACTTGAGTGATCCGTTTGAAAGGATAGTTTCGATCAGTCTTACCAGTGATTGTGTTACGCTATAGCTTTTCAATGTCTGCAAAAGTTTTGGTTGCTTACAATGCTGAACAGCTTACTGTAGTCCATACCCGATCTAAATTTTTCTGTTTATCGTCGTGATGCAGCCACTCAAAAATGACAGTAACTGTAAGGTGACTGCGCGTCCGGCAGAAGTCAATGTTGGGCGAGGCTAGCAGTTTTCGAATTAACTTAGGCTTAGGGATGGAGTCCTTGATGTTCATTTCCATAACCTCACATACAGATAAGGTTTTTCTAAGATGAGACTAACTGTAGTTCTTTTCAGAGCAAAAAAGAAGTTGAGCGTCGAGAAATGTTCTATTCGTAGCTCTACCTAGAAAAACTAAAATGGGGAAGGCTGTAGACTTGAGACAGTGAAATGAGGCAAAGTTTTACAGACCCGAAAGGCAGTGATTCGTGAGCTTTCACAGCTGGTGAAAACGGGCCAATTGGTCGACAAATTTGCTGACGTTCTTTCGCAAATGTTGCAGCAGACAGACGATGCACAAGAGATGTCAATGCTAACGAATACGCTTGCTCAGTTCTTAAAATCTTATCCGAAAGGTGTGCTTTCGTTGGTTCTAATTTCGTGATGTGTAACCTAGATTGATTGGTGGCTTGCGTAGTGTAGTTTGGTTGATGATCTTCAAAGCATGTAACGATTCGCTAGAATTGCCGATGTGCTTCTCTGGGTAAGCAGTTTGCTGCTAAAAGTAACGCCTATTATCAAGAAAAGCGATATTTAGTTATGAGAGTTGAAAGAAATAAATGATAAACTAGAGCTCATTCTTGTGCCTCGTAACGTAGCACTTGTTCGTACTAAATAACAGAATTGTTTGATTTTTGTTGCACATAGCCAAGACCGGTAATTGTCTAGATCTTACTAAGCAGTAATTGGACATGGCCTCCGGTCGTTAAAATGGGCAACTCATTTGAAGCAATATCTAGCAACGAAGATTGGCCTGAATCGATATTTTCCATAGGTGTTCCGTTGTGTATGATGAATGACCTCGAGTGCAGGCCTGGTTCACTTCTTTAATGGGTTATTTATATGATCTCTAATTTCAGGGAAATTTTGATATTGGCCAGAGTGAGTAAACGGCTTTTGCTTTTGAAAAAGGTCAGTAGTCTCGAAATGAGAAGGTTATGGGAAATAACTGAGTCTTGACATGCTTTTACAACAATTGCAAGCACGAAACGAGTACTTCTGTTGAAATAAGGGGATGGGCCTCATTTGGGCTGTGCACCATATAAGTATACTTATACGTGCATATAATGTGGGTGGGATAGAGACAAGAAAGCGAACGAGGAAGGCGCATCTCTTTTTGAGCAAAGGCGACAAAAAACGAATATTCTTGTCATGAGAAGATATGCGTGATATGTACTCTTGCTGCCTTTATTGGTGAAAATGCTTTAAATTTACTCGTTGTGATACAGAAAATAATTACTTTCACGTTCGCTTACGTTTAGACCTTTTTCATCGCTCGATTCATAGTTTTTGATAAGGAGCTCCTTGCTGAACAGCGTCGCGCTCTTTTTACACATGTTTACATGAAGTTGTGTGTGTATTTATAAACATATACGTGCGTATACGTATAAGCGATATATATATATATATATATATATATATATATATATATATATATATATATATATATATATATATATGTGTGCATATAATGTTTTTGATGTGCGTTATTTCTTTGCGGTCGTGATTTAGACGTACTGTCTGCTGTGTTCGTCAACATCATCAAATCGGAGGATGAGTCGGTTCGCATCCGCCTGCTGAAATTTATAAGCGGACATCTCAATGATATTCCACCGGTGCTAATGGATGCTGATTTGAAGAGTTTGGTGGAAGATCAGTTTCGCGAAGTACGTTGGTTTTTATGTGTCCTTTGCTTAGAAAGAATGAAGTTTTGTGCACGCTGTCTCTCTCTTCGTCCGTCTGCATACTCCATATAGGTATCTAGGCGCAATCTAGATACAGTTTCCAAAAATCACACTCCCACCCCCTCCCCTGGTCTCTCCGTTTTAACTGCCAAACCTTCCTCGTTGCTCAAGCTTCTGGATTCAAATCCAGACAGAAGCAGACTTCTCGCACTTTAAATCAAACGGGTTTTCCTAAAGCAGAACTCCTCCTTCTTCTGTGGGCATCGACCCAGTAGCCGTGGCTTTGTGGTGCTAGCACGGAAAGTGGCCGTATTTTTGGAGCGTTGCCAGCATTTCCAAATATGGTAACTTTTGTCATGATAAAGCACTGATCATGGTAAATTTGTCCAGGAGATTAGACAACGGCCAGGTTTACAAGGTGCCAAAACTTTTTGAATTCTATGAGTCTTGTTCCAAAGTGGCAGTTGTTATGAGATTTGCTCTCAAGGGGTGCATCAGAAAGAGTTTTTGTTTGGAGTTGCTGTATACTATTCTCAACCACGTTGATCAATTCCCAGCTTTACCGCCCACACCACTCATCTTGCAGCTTTGGACAGATGCACATGCAGATGTTTACGACCTAGGACTCAGTGCATTGTTGTTTCTCAGTATATTTTTTTAACTTTATCTTATTTTGATCAATGAAACATTCGTCATAAGTAAATGTCCTCATACATCTTCCATTTATCCCGATTCGCTGCTGCTGGTCTATCTTCTAGTGCACGCCTTTTTTGGGCGGAGAGGAGAGGTGCAGAAAGTTTCTTGAAAGCAAATTGATAAAAACTTCCGTTGATTGTTCCAGCTAGTATAGAAATCTGCGAACCGATTGATGCAACTTATTCATTCTGCGCATACTTCATCAGGTTTCCCTGTAGGGCCCAGTGATCCCGATTACATGATTCATTCGTCTCAACAAAACATCGATGAAAGATTTGGGATTAAATGTTTTAGACGTTCGTCATAGGAGTGGGAGCAAAACTTTGTCGAGGTGAAAGTATTGGTGTTGCAAGCTATCTAAGCTGATTATTAAAATGATGTTTGCTTTAAGAGTCTCATTTTGCCTATCACAAGCATCATCAGTCTATTTGTATAAGCAGATAATGAAGGATGTGACGGCTGCCGAATTTGATCTGATCTTTGAACTGATGCGCTCGATGGATGCTTATCAATCTGCCCACGGTCGTGCTTTATTATGCAAGATGGTTTTCGAGCAAATTGGGATGGATCGGCCATTTTCTGTAAGTGCGAATTATGAGTAAGCCAGTCATTTTACTGACACATTACAGCAGGTTGATTATCCTCCGCGAATTTGATGAGGTTTTCCAGAGTAAACAAACAATTCCGTGCAGTTTACGAATATGCAGGATGCTTTATCATAGACGAGACGTTTTGCGAGGCATGTCCTTTTGGCAATTGCAATACGTTTATTTAGTGCTCACAGCAAATATGTGAGATATTCTTTTGAGCAAAGCAGTTTTTGCTTTTCGAATTCAGCGAATGCATACGCCACTCGGAATAGGTTTTGATAAGTTGGCGTTTAATAGTTTGTTTTCACAAACAATGAAGTTCGCTTTTACGTTTTCTTTCGTTTGCATCTTCTAACAGGACTGCCAATCATGTGTGACTTTCGCACGTTTTTACGGTACTGCGATTGCAGTCGTTGAGGATACTGCTAGTACTGATGAAACCAGGAAATAACCTAACCAGGGAGTTTTTACTATAACTACATTTTTCCATCATTTCAAGAATTCGCTCATTCTGTAATGAAAACATTCGTTCCTTCACCTCTTCGTTGAGGAGTTGTGAAGCATGTGTTGAAGTATTTATTTGCTTGATGATTAACTAAGCCGGAGGGAGACGAATGCCAATTTTAGAAGGGGTGGCGGAGAAAGAAGAAAATTGCAAGAGCAGCACTCTAATGACCTTGAGGACAAGCTGCTTGTTAAAATGAGGGAATGACGAATGAAGAACTTTGTGCTGAAAAGATCAGTGAAATTTTCCAGTGAACGACCAAGAGGGGGGGGGAATGGGAGAAGAGAGATTCTTAGAAATTTTCTTATTGTACTCCTGCGGCATGTCATATAAAACAGTGGAGGGCCACGTGGCTTTTTTTTTGAATGGAATACGAAATGCTATTTCAGGCGCACGATGTGCAACGCTTCGACCAAATTTTGTACTTCGTTGAACGAGCCCAGAAGCTTTTCTCGGTAAGAGATTCTTTCTGTAGCGCTTACAAAATCCTTTTGTCATTTTTTAGTATTTGAAGCTTTTTGATTAACAGGTTATTTCATTTTTGGGTTAGTAAAGCTTAGGCAACAGCTAAGTCCAGTTAACATTTGGTCATGCTAGGATCCGGTCAGGGGACGGTCTCTCCCAAACCAGCCGCATTTCCGTCAAGTGATTGCATCAATTCTTTTTTCTGCTTTTTATGCCCACACATCATGCTAATGCATTTGGCAAACCTATATATCCTTAATTATTGCAGCCGCCTACAGTCTCACCCAGTCTGCACCTCATAATGTCGATAGTCCCCGCATAAGATATTTATTAAAGTCGCTAGGTCTTTGAACATGGTTTGAAATGCTAATTAAGTCTTTGAAACTCAGAGGACAAGTCATATGAAAAATTGCTCACAGAAGGGAGGCAGCGCTTAGGCACGAGCATCCACTCCGAGGTGGATGGAGTTGTGATGCTGCCAATATTTGATGGTTCCTGGGCGGTAAGAAAAAAAGAAAGAAAGAAAAGTCTAGCTCCTTTGTTCAAAAGTGGGAAATTTGTAACCCATTCAAATCCTTCACTATCCTTGTCCTCATCTCAGTTTGACCCTTATCTAATCGAAACTAGCGAAACTTTCTTTTTCCTTACTTATCTGAATTCATTTTCTGAGGATGTGCTTTCTTTTTAAAAGCGTTTCATCTTCCTCAGGAAGTTTGTTTCCGCGCTTCCATGAGCGTGGAACTTTGCTGGTGCAGAAATTGCGTCGCAAGAGTGCTTTTGAAATGATATGTACGTGATATGGATTGTATTGACATGGCAAGAAATGCTTTAGCCGAGTGGATTATTCATTTTACGACCGTAAGGTGTTGGGGTTGAATTTGGGGTAGCAGTTTTGATTGGAGTGTTTTTTCTTCATAAAAGTGGTTTTCAATATGAAAGTTGCCGATTGTGTTTTCCGCTTCAAATATGTTCAAAATGCGCTGATTTGAGGTGGTATTTTTGCGTTGACTACAGAGGGAATGAATTTCGTCGCTTCTTATGTTGTTATATTTACCCAAAGCTTGAAGTAGCTTCGAAGTTTTAAATGGTGGTCGGCTAAGCATCTTCAAGTATGAACACTCTCAGGCGTTCAGTGGTAGCATAAGCTGCCATGTATGCAGAACATGTTATTTGAAAGTGTCTTGACGTTGCTCTGAATGGCTTCTGATTTGTATGCATTCACTCAACGTCGAAGTAAAGAACGCGTGGGACATGTTTCTGCTGATGCGTTTGCTGGCAGATGGGGGAAGGGGTTGAGAGCCTCCGATTTTCTCTCGACTGAAAGTATTTAGCAGCTACAGTTGATGAATGCATCCATCATTAGTTGAACTAATAGAACATAAGATAGTAATCTGGTAGTCGTAAGTTCAGTTCGGCTTGTCGGCAAACACTTCTGTTGGATTTCACATTGGCTTTATGAACAACTAGATAGCTGTAAAGAATATTTGCAGCCGACTTGTCGGAGTACTGATTTCGCAGAATTTTTGATTTCGAAGGGATTCCCAACTCTTGATGAAGTTACACCGTGTCTAAAGAATCGACTGTTGCGTGCTGTTGCACAAGTGGCGCCATACGCTGGCACTCTTGATGGATCAACTGTGATCGTCGTATTCGAACACTTTCTGGTGAGTGATTTGATATTATCGATTATCCTTTTAATTTTTTGAACTAGCGATTTCAAAGAGGAAGAATATAAAGAAATATAAGTAGTATAAAGATGAAGTAAATGTAAAGCTGCTGTCAAGTGCGTTAATCAATTTTAAATAAATATTTCACACTGAGCTCTCTGAATTTTGGGTATATTTCTGCATAGACACATAAGACCCAATATTTCGTCGGTTCGCTCTTTCTGAAGTCCAACAATAACAACAACTCGTCTTAAGTTTGTAATAAAGAAAGCATATACTTCTCTCTGAAATCCCCTCAAAAAAGGAAAGTGACGAATTCGAGAAGTGGGAATCACTAAAGATGAAATAAGTTAGTATTATAAGAGTAATAACAGACTGTCGCGTAATAAGTAAGCGGGACACATCCAAGAGCCGCCTAAAACTTGGCAAATTACTGTTTGTTGCCACTTTACGTGAAGATTAAGAAACAGAAGTAAACGCAGGTACCAAAAAAAAAAAGAAAAAACAATATATTATTTAGATACGTCGGTTGTCTTTGTTAGCATGTTGGTAAAAGGGGACCGGCGCATGCACTTTTTATATAATTTTGGCTGCGCGTCATACCCATTGTACGATTGTAATTCATGGGTGATTTTCATGTCGATGATTTGGATGAAGTTGATTTGGAGAGTTATCAAATCTGAAAAGTTTTTGCTAATTGAGTCGTCCTTAAACGAATCGTGAAAAATAACGCAACAGTAATGCAGTACGCTCACTGCAAGGTTATTCATTTGCTGCATTGTTTCCTGGCTCTTGATTATTACTTGGTAACTGTGTTTGTTCTTCTGGCGGAGTAATGCACAGTCGGATTCTTCTAAGTACGCTTGCTGTATAAGCAGCTGAGTTCACTGTTCGAAGGGATTCATTGTGATTTGAATTTGGGTTATATCTTTTGTATGGTAATCGCGAAATGAACCAAAAATGGCGAAACAAGCGAGCATTTTAATGTATACTATCTTGTGGCCTAAACGTTAGCGTTATATTGCCAATGTGTATGGGCATTTTGAAATGAAATCGTTTTCAAGGCTCTGATTCCCCTGTTGCCATCCGAGCAGCTGGATTCGGAGATTGATGATGATAAAGACGCTGAACCCCAGCTCAAGCTAAGCGAATTGGAGGCTGTCGGATTAGCGATGTACGCTCTCTTCAAGACTAACAAGAACGTCTTCTTGTCACTGCAAGAACAGAAGGAACATTATTCGAACTGGCCGAAAAGGTGATCAGCACTTGGTCGTATAGGTAGTAAGAATGGTTTGTCGTATATAGGAGAATGCCCGGACCTTGGGTTTTTCTTTAACTCACAATCATTTACCACCTAATCTGTGTTGGTTTACAGTTGCAGAATTACTTTTGTATTCATGGGTAAGGGAGTGGCATTTTTTTCACCTTGATAAATAACTGGTGCACTGGATCCGCACTCGGTCACTGCTCACAACTCACAATGAAAAGCGACAGTATTTCATGAAGAGGAAAAGGTAATGTCGTATAACACATTTCAAGTGAGTCGCAGTGATTCTTAAGGTGATGCTGGTACTGAATTGCTCTTCACATTATTCGAAACATGCCGATTTGAAAGCTGCATTACATTTATATTGAGTTGGATAGTATTATAGCAATGTTGACATGATTGTGAAAACGTTCTCCCGTTCATCTGCGCCCGTCAGTCGTCCTGACGTGCTTCTCCAACATATTTTTAGAGTGTTATACCTGGCAGGACTTTTGCAACAGTATATAACCTCAGCAAATGGAGAGTTGAAAGCATTGCGTGAGGCATCGAGCACGCAACGAGACAGAGAGAAGATGCAATTTTTGGTGAACGCGTTGAAGATGGCCGAAAACGTTTACAAGATTTGCAAGGATATTGTGCATAGTAAACCAACATTTTCTTTGATACTCACATCAAGTTGGAAGAAATCTATCGTGCGAACTACGGACACCATTCCTGAGTATGCTTTAGACGTAATCTTTCCGTATTATTATTT
Source organism: Baylisascaris procyonis (assembly GCA_037389465.1). NCBI lineage: Eukaryota > Metazoa > Nematoda > Chromadorea > Rhabditida > Ascarididae > Baylisascaris > Baylisascaris procyonis. Next base: position 2,182,645 of record JAZARR010000059.1, read on the forward strand.
AACCAATCCTTACGCGCAGTTATTAAGTATTTATGGTATTCATCTCTATAAAGAAGTGGCAATTGTGCTTTTATGGAAGAGCGTTTGCGGCTAATAATTCATCTGACTTTGTAGTTTGAATGAGGACACAATGAAGGGCCCATGTGATTTCTTGCTCTGAGGAGGGAGTCTTTGAAACCAGGAAAACATGCGCGAAGGACCTCTTCTTCGATCTACCACTCCTCCATCCCTCCTCTTTTAATTTTGGGCCAATTTTAGCGAGGATCTTTGAAATTCCAAATTTCTAGAATTGCTCGCTTTTCATATATATATATATATATATATATATATATATATATATATATATATATATATAATGCACATAGGAGCATAGTTATGTACCTACCGAGCAACAACGTATCAATATATGTTATATCTTTTAAGCTATATGACGTTGTGGAGGGCGCCGAAGTTGTTCAGTGTATGAACGGAACACGAGTATTGTATGAACTGAACTATCCAGTGGTTTTGTCTTCTTCCCTTTCTTTCCCAAAGTAGTCATATTTCGCCTAAACTGATTAATGGAAAAGCATGTATCAATAGGGGCAGGTCTCAGGGCATAAGGTTTCGAAAAAATTAGGGAAATTGAAAGGTTAACCTGGTTTTATGTGTCAGTTAGTTTGTTGTTACAAATCTAAGTTTTCAGTTGGTAGCTTCAGGAGTACAAAGTTGAAGAAGACGTATTAAAATGAAAGGGAAATTGTAAGGATTAGCCGGAAGCACGGTGAGCAGCTTTCTTACTTAATTGGAGTTCCTGTTTCAGGAAACGCAAGGCGAGTGATAGTTCGTTGAGTGGTGAGCCGAAAGGGAAGAAAGAAAGGCCGGCGGAGAAGTACTACGTGCCGCCAGGCGGTAAGTACAGCGGCTCGATGACTGGTTCGTTCCGTTTCACAAGCGTTCGTTTTAGGTGGTCGGTTCATTTTCAAGCAAGTGAGAATTACGGTAGCATCCAAGGTCGTGTTGTTTTATGATGAGTGCTGGGGAATCCTGGACTTTTTTTAGAAGGGGGGGGTAGTGCAAAGCTACCATAAGCATTCAGAATCCCGGAGGGAATTTTTTTCAGGGGCCAACACTATCCGAATGAAATCGTGTTGTCGCCATGAGAGGGGCGAGAGAGGAACTTGCTGTCAGAAGCGGCACCACTGCGTACGCATTTAATATTATATTTGTAGTATTCTTGGATTATTTTGCAGGGTTTGCAAGAGGCGGTCCGCGAGATCAGACTGGGTTTCGTGGTGGACGTGGTAGGCGGCGTGGATTCGGTCGTTTTAGATGGTACTAGAAGATGCACATTGCGCCTTTCTGTGATCTCTTGTTTTTATTCTACTATTCTGTACAGTGTATTATTTTGCGAATATGCTTTTATGATGATTAGCCGTGCCCTGGAATACGTTCTCGTTAATTTTGTTAAGGCTTTCGAACTTGTTGAATTATTTGGCTCGAACTTTTGACTCAAACGATTCGTTTGGCTTGCGCTTTGATAAGCCGAAAGGCAGAAATGTTTATCGAGCTTGGACAGGCTGGACCGAGCTAAACTCTAAGCCTTTTCGATAGCGCTTATTTTCTATTGCTGATGATTCAAGTGGTGGATACAGGTGATTAATGCACCATTTTTACTTCTTTTGTTTTATTTGTTGTTTTACTCATCGTTGTTGATAGTTGCCGCATTAATTGATCACATTGCCATTTTTGTCATCCTTCCAAGATTTTCTTAATGAAGGTAATATTGTGCATGTTTTGTTTAATGTTTTTATTGCTGCCTCAGTTTTCAGCATTATTACGGCATCGACAGTACAATCAGTTTATTTGTGCTGGGGAAGGGGGAGGAGTAAACGAGAGGGAAGAGAAAATAATCTATGTTTGACTGCAGGTTTTTATATTGTGAGGAAAGCGTTAAATGCTTTTGATCTACCTTGCTATTGCGTATACTGGAGGTATTTTTATTTCTGGACGGGAGTGCAAAGTGTTCTTTATTTATTGTTCTCTTCTTACTGCACAGTCCACTGTATATTTGTTATTGCGTCGTTGTGAATGTTTTCACTGGTTTTAAGGCGATGAGGGCCTCGTGTTTGTTTTGTTTCATCTTATTTGTTTCCATTACGTTTAGGCGGCACGTGTTCTCTTCGTGCGTTGTTGCGGATGGTTGCGCATTCGAGTAGCAGTTTAATAGCCGCAATTTTGGAAGTTTTCAGGACGATGCTGACGATTATTTCAGGGTGTGGAAGCCGTCACTGAGGTTGATAAGAAAAATTGCTAGTGGTGCATAAAATTCCTGCCACTGAAAGAATTTTGAGCCAAGATTGAGAAAAACAACTTCGAGATTGTTATTTACTGGCGTGTTTGTGGGTCATTGAAATCTAGAGTTTGTACGTCGATTTCCGTAATTTTTGCGTCTTTGCGCCTTAACAAAATTCCAACTTTTCAGTGAATCTTCACATGTAAAATCCTTCAAACACTCAAAATTTACAGCAAATAAAATTGCTCGAAATCAACACGCAATTTCTTAAAAAGTGGGAGAAGAAATTTCCTTATGTGTAGTTTTAGTGGCCATTAAAGCTTGATGCGGTATGTCGGATGCGGAATCGAAATAAAATCTATGCGTAAAGGATAACAGTTGCTAACTGATCGCAATCCTTTACCTCCGCTTGCTATGGTCGTGAATATCGGATGCAGTGCAATGGCTGATGCCAATACATGTTAGAGCGCATCTTGATTGCCCATTTAAATGTAACACAGTGGCGCTCAAGATCCAGGATATTTTTCGATGTGTTGTTGAGTTATGAATAAACTGCTACGGCGATTCTGCAATCGTCTGTCAAGTATGATTTGCCTTTATTGTGTCGTCTACCTGAAGTGCGTCCGTTAAACGGTTTGCACATCGGTCAGCATCACCATTGCTTCGTTTAGGCGATCCCTTTAATTGGAAGATGTGGAAACGATGCACTTAGGAGAGCCTTCGATTGCTCACTGGACGGAGGATGCATCCCGTATGGTTCAGTTCTTAGCGCAGCATAAAAAGAATATAGAACTCGACATACCGAACAGAGGGTTTGCTGTCGCGTTTGGGCAAGAAATTACGCGGTGAGGGCTTGTCTGCATAGGAGCATGGCTCTCTCTCAAAACTTCTCACAACTTGCCTTCACTGTTACCTTTCCGTCATTCTAGGCTCAGTTGTGATTAGGAGTGGAGTAACGTGGGGCAAAGAAACGGTACCACGTGGATGAGGAAATTAACGCCCTTATCCTCGTTTACTGAGGAATGTTCAGTACATTTCTTTCTTCTCAGAGTGTTTATTTGTGCCGTTTTGTTAATTTGGTTTGATCGTGAAACTAGCGGCCTGTGGGGATGGAGTAAAGGTCCTGTGTGGAAGCTATAACCCTCAGGCACTTTTATTAGGAGGGAATATTGGTATGCGAGCGATTGCAATGTGTGGCATTAGCTTTTCATCAGATCCGCAAATGGTATTTTTCGAAATTTGAATTAATTACTGAAATCATTCTGTTAGAATGCTTATGCTCGGGGAAGGACCTGCTTCCTGCTGTATGCGCAGGGTGTCCTGTACTGCGATTGTTTTGATTTTTGAATGGATGAGAAGGCCTTGCCTTTGGTCAGGCACAGCACAGGTGATGAGTATTGACACACGGCCTTGCCTAGAGCCGGAAAACCCAGGCAGACCTCCTATTGCCTAGAGCCCTTCAGTGTATCGAAAGGCGGTGCTGAACGCTGAGGCGCGGCTAAAAGTTAAGATTCTTTGACCTGGGAGCGGGGTTTTGCTGTGATGGGCCATTGTAAACTTGCAAGAAGCAATGCGGTTGAGCCGTTTTTTACAAGTTCCCTAAAAGTGTTATACCGGAAATCAGGTAAGAGGGACATATCGGGGTACGGCACTCTGGATCGGTGATATATAATGAAGACCTTTTGATAATGCTCAGTACGTTTAAATACATCAAAATTTGAATTACGCATACTGAATAGGGTGTTCGAAATTTCGCTCCCTACCCTTTTCGTTAAGTAAACTTTGAATTATGATCATCGGGTTTTATAGCAGTAGATGAAAATTGACGAAGTGATATTTTAGAGCCTTCCTGTTTAAATTGCTAAAACAATGTGTAAAGATCGAACAGTTTTAGCTCGATCTGCGTTGATTCCATCCTCGATCTTGGTTGGGGCTGAGAACAGAGCCTGGCTTTTCACGGGCGTGTGTGCAGATCCCAGCTCGAGCATTCGAACGCTGGATATTGCTTTGTAGCTGATATTGCAGATCTGGGTTTGAGATGGCCGAGAGACTGTCGTGGATAATCAAGAACGGTGACCTCGAAGCAGTCCAGCGCAATATTGTTAGTTCTCATTATTCTTCCAATTGTTCTTCCTAGTATTATAGTCGTCCTGTAGCACATTTAATCTCTGGGTTGCTGTGAGTATACATACTTGTTTCAATAGAATTGGATAGAAGGGACAGGCAGGTAGATTGGGGAATTTTCCTTCAACCAGAAACAGAACGAGGACGTTATGTTATGGAAGTAGCGGATTAGAGATTATTATTTCCAAGTAAAAGGAGGAATTGTGAGAAAATTTATTTCGAATTTACTGAATATGTGAAACGAATTTTCTTGATCGAAAAAATTGTTTTATAAGGTTGGTTTCAACTTTTTTTGAGTTTATGGGGGATTTACTTTGGATCCGTTTATTGCCAACTGATTACGTCTGTAGTATTTTTTCTCGGCGTTGCCGTTTATAAGTGCGGTTGTTGGGAATGAGCGACGTCGTAAACAGTAAGATGAGGGTCAAAGGTCGCGACAGATCAGATATCCAGTTGTTTCCACACGCAGTAATTTAGCTGTCGTCATAAGTAAGAGATCTTCTCTTTCTGTGTTGCCGTCGAGGTGATTCCTACGATTGTTGATGTTTGTGCACTGTTGTTAGTTTATACCGACTTGTTGGGATGCATCTCATCAGTTGAAAAGAACATTGGTATGCAATGCCGGCACTAACAATGTTAGTATTGTGGCGTCAACGATCATAGTTATTTACAGGTGGTGGAGAGAACTACCTGTGCAGTGAGCAGAGAGAAACTAATGCAACAAAATAGATATCAGTGAATATATAAGTAAATAAAACACTCAAAACTTTAATCACTCAAACTTTAAAGTTTGAAAATATATTAAAGTTTATATATGAAAATATTTTAGGGGTTAGAGAATAGACTAAGAAAAAAAAATTGTTAAAGGACCGCTTACAGGGTCGTAAAATTTTGCATTATGAAGTTCTAAGAAGAAAAAAGTAAGCCTAGATAATATGCGGACAGTCCCTTTTACTCCAACTGTCCACTTGCTGTTACGCTGTTCTATTGAAAACAAGATAAAATGAGTGGATTCATGGGAATTCCTTCATCAAAATTTCTTATAGCGTGGATATTAGATACAAATGTTTTTCTGGAGGGAGAGATTGCATGTGTATCCGTTGAATTGCTATTGTTTATTGTAATTTTAACGTTTAGAATGAATCAAATGTAAATAAAATGATTGATGGACGATATCCAATCCATTATGCAGCCGATTATGGGCACACTGACGTGATCGAATATCTCATCAGTAAGGGTGCCGATGTTAATGTTAGTTTTATTCTACTTTCTGTTCCTCAAGTACAGTTCACTTTATTAATTTCGATGTGGATTTGTTAGATGATCGTGTGATTTCTCGTTTTTGTAATATTTCATGCTGGGCGATGGGTACTCTCTTGCCCTCTTGCCACATTCTCCATCTCTGTCTGCTTGAATGAAATCGCCCTGTGATTAACAAACACCTTTCTTTAATATGAGTGGCTTTTGATTACTCGTATATCATAAGCGAAATTCTTTAATATGAGTGGCTTTTGATTACTCGTATATCATAAGCGAAATTCTTTAATATGAGTGGCTTTTGATTACTCGTATATCATAAGGGAAATTAATTATGTGAAGACATAGTGAATCGAAAGGACGCATAGAGAAGACGATAATCGCAGTAAAAAAGGGTCGGAAGGGATGGCATGGAAAGGAGGGAAAAGTTAAAGCACTGCTGTTTAATTCGAAGGTGCGAAATATATAAAACGCGGTATATGTTGGACATGCAACTGAATGATGTAACTGTCGGCACTCGAATAGTGCTGTTCATTTTTTATGGAGTATAGGGTTCAGCACATGATTGTTGCTTTATGTTTCCCGGAATTTTGTCTATTGGCTCGCATATTGGTATGTATCCACAGTATTTTTTCGAATGCATTGAAAACCTGAAGTGCCGCGATTTATTTGTATCAGTTTTGAGGAAGGTTGTTTTTTTATTGGCAGAGCCACGGATCCTCTCAAAAACTGATTGGCAATGTGCGTGAAACATTTTGTCAAACAGTCTTTTATCAGTGCTTTACCTCTGAAGATCTTTGGAAACATGTCATATTCTTTATTCATGCTGAAGAAACCATGCCACCTCCGTTGATCCTCGTCGAGAACGAAAGGTCTAACCAGAAAGCTGTACGAAGGGGTGAACACTCGTCGGGAATAACACTTCTGCGCCACTTTTATCGCATATTTCACTTCCTTTCTTTGACTGTTTGCGCTTTCTTTTTTTTTTTTTGATATTACGTGAAATTTCTGAGGTGTGGGGGTTATGACCGTCTGCGTCTGTCCTTTCCGTCTCACTTTCCACTCTCCTTTCTCCCTCCTCCTCTCTCTCCTGTTCCCAGCATCTTGACTGAGCAAAACAAGATGAGCAGTGTTTCATAACCGCCTTCCTTTCTTAATTACAAACGAAAATCTTTCTTGACGCACCGTTGTTTTCATCACAGTCAAATATACTGAAGTTAATTTGTAGTGGTTTTTGCGCATTTCATGCGCTCAGCACATAACCCGGCGTAGTTGTCATTATGTAGTTGTTATTGAAGAAAGATCCACATCTCCGTCTTTTTTTTCAACGTTTTATTGTGATTTATATAGACTTTGATATAATGAGTGGGATTTGCCACTCGTTAAGCCTGTTAGTCCGAAAATAGTGAAACCTAGCCTGATACTGTCCTAACCTAGGCACGATTCGCATTGACGATTCAAGAAATCTGCTACAGCCACGTCGTCTTTCTTTTTGCACAACCTGTATAGTACAGACGGTTGAATACATGCAGCGTTTGTTCGCAACAGTTAATGGTGCACTTTAGAATCCGTCGATACCAATTTCACATTAAGCTGTATTGAGCTGTAATTTTAGACACGCGGTATTTTATGGTTTTTTGAGGTGACATGCGGTTGCAAAACCGTTGCATAAGGGGGCGCTAAAATGCATCATCTTTTTGTATGCGTTGAGCAGCTGTGCTCTTCTGCTTCAAGTTGCTTAAATGCCCGTGGCTGCAATGTTTCTTTGAGGGTGTTTAGTTTAGTGCGATAAGCTTTGATAAAGAGTGCATTTTTAGTTTATCTAGGCAACATTCATTCTAAGTGACTCTCGAGCATGAACTTTTAATTCAGGTGAAGGATGTTCATGGGATCACAGCGCTTCTTGCAGCCGTTTTCGAGGGTCACAAGGATGTCGTTGTGCTTCTCCTTTCCAAGGTTTGCTGTGCTTCATTATCATCACCTTCCGCTCTGCTTCTTTCGTTTTGAATCTCACGCTCTCCTGTCCTCATTAGGTTAAAATTTAGCCAGTGTTGTGATGAGCAAGGCAATGCAAGCGATGTGCGGTCTGGTGGCCGAAGCGTTTGATTATCATGTGTAAGATTCTGATTGAGTCCTATCTTTAGTGACACTTAAGAAGAGGTACGTACTATTTGCTGAATGCAAGGGTCGATGTCAGTACAGATGGAAGAGCTGTTCGAACTGTATGATAGAAGAGGATCACATGAAATCAGCTTTGAATAGGATTGCTTGTTTTAGAGTGCAACGATTGATGGATGTGTTTGCAGGGGGCTCGTCGAGATACAACGGCACCAGACGGTCGATCTATGTTCGATTGTACCTCTGAGGATGATATTAAACAGATACTCGCCACCAATAATTGCAGCATTTGAAAATAAAGCCTCACAGTATTCGCTTTTTTTTGCCCTGTTATAAGAACTTCTTATCACTTCTTCAGATATTTTGTGGATTTTGATGCTTTTCGTTTTAGGAACAAATAAGTGGGCTATAATTTAATCGGTCATTGGGTGATGTCAAAGTGAAGAACGCTTAGAAAATTAAATGCGAGTTAAAACCACGAGATTACACTAATTTCTAAACTACATGCCTTTGTGGCGTTTTAAGACATCATGGCTGAACATTTGGTTATTGTCTTCGGATGTATATGGGCTTATTACGAGGTTGTTGTCGGCCAACAGTGATGCGTAATGAGGCTAACGTTTGCTGAAAAGTACTGAAGAAGGGGGTTTGTAAACTGAAATATTAGAAGCAGGATCGGAGATAGAGAGGAACGAATCCTACAGAAGAGCTTTTCTAATATTTACTTTTTGAGTCGGTCGCAAACGTATTAAAGAAAATAGCCGTGGTCATCACGTAGCAGTATGCTCTCATATGCCACAAGCCATTAGTGTTAGCTGTTAAAAAACTTTCTTTCCGATGTTTATTTGAGAAATTGCCCAGCAAAATGTTATGTTCATAAGTTGTTGAGACGTAGGTGATGTGAATCGATGTATGATTTGCAGTTTCGAGCGTTTAGCACACTATGGTTTTCGATTAAAATTGGCCAAGAGATGAACATACATGCATGATGTAAATATGAGGCATTTTTGCATAAAACGCGCAAATACATTCTCATTAATGATGGAAGATTAGTCTTACTGTGTCATGAAATCGTTAAGATTGCACTCAACGCAGTCATAAATTCTAAGCTAATAGTAGTGTTCATTTCACTTTTTCCACAGAAACTAATATTCTTAAATTCTCAAAATTCCTCTTGTTCACAGCCGAATGTAAGTGATCATTCAAATGGAACATTTATCTTATAAATGCTATCTCTTAGTTATATGGTAATCTAGCAATCGATGGCTGCTAATAATTTGTGATAACGGCAAATTGTTGTGTTTAGTCGATTCATCGGTGAAATATTTGTAGCAATCACTTGATGCATTTGTTCGTTTTTTATTGTATTATCATTATGGAACTTGTGGGGTTTTGACGTAGGACGATGCGGGAATTCTTTTTGTGGCTTTGAACTTTCTCCCTTCTTTCTATCCTTCCTCTTACTTCCACCGCCACCCAAGTTTCGTTTGCTGATAAGGTTCGCCTCATTGCCAGTCGCATCCCATCTTTTCTTCAGAATGTCTCCCATTCTTTTAGTCAAATGAATTTTTGACAAGACCTCGTAATTTGGAAAAATTCACGACTTAGGTGCTTTCTTGCTGGCCTACATTCCTGTGGCCTTTTTCTCGCTAGTTTTTGTCAAGGCCTCTGGCGACGTCCAGCATATGGCAAGCCTTCTCCAACTTCATCGTCACCTACCGTCAGCGATGTATTGTCTGGCTCTTCTGCCTGGGTAGAAATCGTTTAGCCATATTCTTTGTACGTAATGTGCCGCGTATCGGACGTCTGCAGGTGATCGTGGTTACTGGCTCAGTGTTCGGTGTATATGGTTGTGCCTATCTCACCGAAGGGGAGTATGGTTATTGATCAGCAGTCAACTGTAAATAGTTGTTGTGTGCAGTTTTTGCCTGTGATGCATTTCACGGAAAACAAGAAACGCTTAAAGTATCGCTATCTTTGTGCTCTACATATGCGTCTGCCTGTTTAGTAGTTTCTATTGTGAATCATTCATTAAGCCGTATGAATTCGTCAAATTTGATGAGAGTGATTCCTATTGTCTACTGTCGCTGCATTTTTCATCGTTTCTTTCAATCATTTCGCTGGAATTATACACTGTGAAAATATGCAAGTTGCTGGTTTAAATTTTTGGATGCACAGGGAGTTATTATAAGTGCAGGAATGATTTTTTTCGGGGTGCAGGAGGAGGGGAAGGGATATGGGTATGCATATCTAAAAATTGGATAGGAAAACGATTGCAGAATTAAGCATTGCTGAGTCATATTTCTTTTGAGTGTTTGTATAACTGGTGTTTGCAAAAAATAGGTTTGCAAAAAACACATATCGTGCTAACGAAGATGCCGTGTTTCTTTGCATGTTTCACGTGGTTTTGTTGTACTTTACTGCAGATTTCATATACAGCAAACAAAGGAAGCATATATGAATTCTTATCTTATTGTTATGGCGAGGGGAGCGCTTTGGCCGATTTCTATTTATAGCGTTGGAAATGAAGCCACGTTGAGAGACGTCGTTCTGGCTGTGGCTGATTTTCAGATAGCGTGTTTTAAAAAGGGCGTTTCAGTGATTTATGCATAATTGTCATCCCTTTCTTATCGATTCCTTAATGAATTCGTTACGGGCACGTGGTGGCTGTCTGCGTAAAATATTTAAAGTCTATCTGCTAGAAAAGTGACTTAATGTTATATTTACAATCAGTGGCCTGTTCTAGAATTTTAATAAGGGGATGAGGAAGAGTGTTTAAAACTGTCTGAAAAATCAGAATCTCTTCAAAATGCTCTTGCCTTGCCCTTTACGTCCTTCTTTCAGTTTCTGCGACTCTTGCTTGGTTCCTTTCATCGCCGATTTCCTTTCCGATGATTTTTCGAATCTCCTTATCTCTCGTTTTTCAGATGTTTAGCATAAGCCAAACCGAAAGAGTACGTCGAAATTCAAAAATACTTAAAAGTTGTTTCATATTTCAAAGAACTGAAATGGCTCGTAGGCCTAATAGCTTCATCACTTTTCAGAGGGCGATCCATTTTCCTTTTTTTTCGATAGGGAAATGATTATTTTCCATAGGCGGTTCCCATTCTATCTAGAGGCGACGTCAGGTAGGCAGTCTGAAATTCTTTTTCCGTCCCTTCCATCACCCGTTTCCCATCTGTCTCGATCGCTTCATTGGTTTGGATATGCAGTAATGCTTGTTGTTCATTACCAAAGGTGTTTCCGCCGTAATCGGCGTTGTGAGAATTTGGTGATGATGACCTAGAGGCACTGAGCTGCATAAGATCTCCCTCAGTTTGCTCGAGAAGAGCAATTAAATACAGAGTTGACGGTCACTTTTTCATATACGAAGTGCGCAAGGGTTGTTGCTACTCCATTTTTGTTATTCATCGTTGCTTTAGCTCTTGTGGTATTGTCTTCGAGTTACGGTCAATTAACGACCGTTTATGAGTTGATATTATGCACCGTTTTTGATTTATGCTTTATTTTCTATTCTAAAGCTTTAATATTTGCTGCCAGTAAAAATTCTTTTTGCAGATTGTTTCGATGAGTTAGATGGTTCTATCCATTAATTAGCTATCAGAGGTGATGTTAATAGTGAGAGCGATAAATGATATGTTAAAGTGAGCGAAATGGTCTAGAGTTTGCTCAAGGTTGTCTCAGGCAGTTTTTTGCGGTATGATGAACCGTTCATCGCCGCTCGACGAAAGCGGTTTTCCTCACTTTTTTGACCCTTAATCTCGGTAGTGGATAAGCATTTGGTGTGGGTTTCAATGACTCGAGATTCTGTTGCTGGAGGATGGCCGTTGAAAAACAACATACTTTTTGCGTTCTTCGATGGACGCTTTTTTGGTTTATTGTGTCTGCATTCCCGACCTCTCTTACGAGTTTTTTGCAGTTTATGAACTAAAGGGAATGGAGGTGTTATTGGTGTTACAGGTATTTGAGAATTAGAACGAAAGTTTATCTAAACGTTACGGGTAGGAAGCGTCTGCTTGTCAATGGCTTTATTACAGCTTGGAGACAGGTGTTGTTTAGATGTGTATTCCATTCGTGAGGGGATTCCGATGACATGAACTGAAAGGCAGGTGCTGGTCGTGCTTTCATGCACAAATTTGCAATCTTTTAATATTTTACGTAAAAACTAAGTTTACGCTTAGAAGCTGTAGAGTCTTTGGAATTGTATATCGCTAGTGGTCTTTATTTTTGCCATTAGCGATATCCGGCACCAAATTATGCTTGTTCCAGATACGGATACCTATGAAAATTGACCTATGTAGAGGGAGATTCGTAGAAAAGGAGGGCTACAAATGGGGGCGATGGTGGTCTCAGCTGAGACTTAGATCGGCAAAGGTAATGTGAGGTGTGCGGGAGAGGAGTGATAGATGAGGAAGTGAAACAGTTGGTGAGATTGTGGCAAGGATTTGCTATACTGTGGTACAATAATTGCGGAACATACCACTCATTGTACCATATTGCCGCGAAGGTTGCGTTTAGAATCGCCCGCTGCTTTCATTGCTTGCTGTTTTAAACTTGTTCGTTGAAGCGTATGACGACGACACAAGCAGAAGCCTGCTTATTCGAGTGGCCGGAGTCGGAAAGGCTGAAGAAGGTGCTTAATGGAGATTCACCAAAACTTGATCAATGCTACACGATGCCTGGTGTCAAGTAGGGTGTTGATCGTGTCGCTGGAACTGTTTGTGAGATTGCACCTTCACATGTTTAATGGCTGTGTGTAGTTTTTAGCAGTAATCATTTAAGGGGCGCATACTTAGGAGGGAATAGATGCCTGTTGAATTATGTTGTTTGTATACATCATCTGTGAGGGATTCATAATTATATGGTACTCTTGCGTCAAAGTTTGCGCCTACTAAACGATTACGTTGTTTTTGCAAAGAGCAATTTTCCACTTATTTTTACAAACTTAATGTCTCTCTGATCGCTAGCAAATATTAGTGGGGGGTACTATAGGGTGATCGGAATCCCACTTTACATTTCGGTATTGCAGCAGGATTCCTAAATTAACAGCGCACTGAAATTTGACAGGATGGGCTATTATTAATTTGTGTACGGTGCTGTTCGGTTGCACTAAAATTACTCATATTGATTGGTTGAAGTCGTTTATTGCATAATGCGAAATAAATGAATACATAAATAAAGGTTTCAAAATAAAATGCTGATATACAAAGTGAAAGTAAAATATCGACAATAAAGAGTAAAGTGGACATAATCTAAGGAATCTTGTTGATGGTGATGATGACAGATATATAAAAAAAGTGAAAAAAGAAAAGAAAATCGAAAGTAAATGCACAAATGGAATCGTTACGTGTAATTGACACCAGCAAAGTGAAAGACTGTTTGTAATTTATCAAACATTTGTGTTAAGTTGTTTTGAAAGCGTTTTTCTTCAGAGCGAATTCGACATTGAGCGACGCAGTGGCGAGTAGTGCCGAGCAGTTGTTCAACAAGACGATTTTACGGCCCGATTTGCCGCTTAATGAGGATAGCCTTCGGCAACTCATTGTACTTTCTTCATCTACTAATTAATTTTTCTTTAACACTTGTGACTCTTGAGGTCATTCATTGTTTGTTATTTTTATTGGGTGGTTGAAAACATTCAGCTCTTTCATAGAGCCTATCCAGCGTTAATTTTTAAAGAATTTGATGGAAGCCACATCCTTTTATTAAAAGCTGCAGGAGCAGGAACTTTTAGGGGAAAGTATTCTTGGGAGTCACACTGCAAACCTCGAACTTTCTAAGATCAAAGAGGAGCAGTTGGGGGAAGAGTAGACATTCGCAACTGTGATTTCAACCGACGGCGTCATACATGTAGTGTTCTTCATTCCTCATTAAAATGCGGTTACGTTGACTTGGGCTTTTAAATCGCTTTAGTCTCAATTCCTTTGATCTACGAGCAGTTAAGGTGATTGCTGCAATTCCCATAAGCGGTTCCCTAACTCAGTACACTGCTCATTATGCGCCCCTTGTTTTGCGATTAGGATGTTTTTCTTTTCAAATTATATATATATATATATATATATATATATATATATATATATATATATATATATATATATATATATATATATATATATATATATATGGATGAGGTGTGCAGTTTTTTTTTCTGCTGGGCAATATTATATTAATGAGACATATTAAACGCATGTGAATGTGGGGGATTGAGGGAGGCGAGGTTAGCGCAATATAAATATGGGAGCATTTTTTAAACTAAAATAAATAAGCAGATAAGCGTTCTCCGTTTCATCGATAAAGAAAGGGTGATTAGGTGGGGAAAAAGGTTTAGATCCACCTCAGAAGTATGTTATCCACTTTCGCAGACTGTCAGAAATCATTTTTTGTACACAGAAGTGAAATTTGAAGCATCAAAATCGCTCGCAATGATCTTGTTTCAGTGACTCACTACTGATAAACTTTGGTGATCCGCTAGAGAAAAAAAGGGGCCAAAAACCTTGCGTTTCACAGTACTAACTAATTATCTTCAAAATCTTTGAAATTTTCTCCACTTTATGGTCTTTTCTTTCAAAAAGTTCATTTCTTCCGACCACCTATTTAATGCCTGGTCACTGCTCACTTCCTCGATGTCTCAAAATTTCAGTACATCCACCTTCCATGCTAACCAAGTAGGAGAAGAAATAGGATGGGAGGAGATTACATATGTATGGTTAGGATGCGACTGTAGCAGAATTTTTGTGCACTGAGTCGTTTTTTACGTAATATGGTTGTGATGCATTTTTTGAATCAAATGTTTCAGACAGATGGTCACCTCAGAGCAGCCGTTAATTTGACAGCTGCGCTTCTTACGACAATGCAACAAGGAGTGGGAATGGCCGGACAGCCTTCAAAAAATACTGTCCAAAGTTTAAAGGTTATATCGCTTTAGGAAATATCTTATGGAGTTGCCTTTTAGAATGCGCCTTTAATACACCTTCTATTCTCGGATAAACCATGGAGGAGGAGCGAGGGGCGAGCACAAATCTCACATTGAGGAAGAGGGCGGTTGAGCAGAATTTCATATCCATGGCGCATATGCGCCTATAGTTTAAATGTATATATGCGCACCTGTGATCACGTTTGCGATGTGTCTGTGTAAAAGTATTTCAGCCTACTTGTGTCTGTTTAATATTATGCAGTTAATGTGTGTGTATATATATTTAGAAGAGTGCGAATTCGTTCCCCTCCCTCCTTCCCCCGGTTATATTTGAATGCTGCTCACTCAAGCCTATAGGGTACTCGTTATTCTTATTCTCAGACGGTTGTAACATGGAAAATATTATTATAAGAAAACAAAAGAAAGAAGAGTTTCTATACTTCTCGTAGTTTATTCTACTTAATCCGACAGGCTACTGCCAGCACTTTATGATCCGGAAGCACAGCTTTCTGGTCGTAGTGAAACTGATCAGGTTTCTGAGTAGCGACTGGTCAGGAGTGGTCTACTTCAGCTTACAGGTTGGTGAGCGATAAAGCTATCTTCAAGATCTATGAATTCCAGCCAAGAGTGAATGGTTGCAAGATTTTTGAGCAAGTGAGGGGTAGGGCAGACGCTTATGAGTGATTCGAAAGTCGTTAATTGTCCTTTTGCAGGGAATGTTTAATCATTGTTGTGTATCAGAGGTTTATCACATTTTATTTATCAAATCGTCGGTCTGTTTTTTTTTTTGTTTTAAATCGAATAATCACCACTTTAATATCAAATAATGCGAAAGATTAGCTTTTGTTTTCAGATTTGGGCATGTCGATTCCAACTTCTAATGGCTCTCAAGCTTTACACACTTCTAAACGATGAGCTATTGCCTTTTGAAGAACTTGATGCACCAGATCTTTATTTCCAATATTATCCAACTGTTTATGCAGATGGACGGAAAGGTATTTTTCATAATACTTTTCATACTTATTTATATCAATTTGCAGTTTATTGCCGTTAACTTTTTATGAAGCGTTTATTGTCAAACGACGCGCGTTGCAGTAGTTTGAAGCATTCCTTCGTTTAAGTGACAGTATCAATTTACAATACGGGCTGTGAATTATATTTTAAACAAAAACATGATGATTTAGAGAAGTTTGTTAGCCGATTATTTGGTTGCCTCATTGTTATGCTTAAGTTTTCAGGTTCGATATCCTTTCTGATCCTAGTTCCAAAGGGTGCCAATAACCAAATATAACTCTCATGAAGAGGAAGTTGTCGTTTGCCTTGATAATGGAGTGGTTTTTTAATGGTGGAATCTAATCCTTAGATCTGTGCTATTCTTATTCCTTTTTCTTTCTTGAGAAAAATCTAGACTATCCACCAGAGTTTTTGCTTGGATCGGCTCTTTCCTATTCTTTTCCCCACAGACCCGATGCTTGTTACGCACATGATGTAGGTGTCTATATTTTTCATAAATTTTCTTTGTTTTCAGCAGTTTAGTTATTTGTCTTCGAAAGTACTCCAATTACTTTGGTGGGCAGAGATTTTTCCATGAGTACATGTTGTATGTACATATGACGAGAAAGAATAAATCCCAAGCGCGATTCCAATTCCAGTCAAGGTTGCTCCGGATGAGACACGTGGCCATTATTCCATATTGTTCATGACTGATGTGCGCTGATAAGCTATTCTCAAGAACTGGATGCAGTTTTTTTCTTTTTTTTTTTTTGGACAGAGAGAGGAAGTCCTTCGATTTCAGGTTCATTAGTACCGTTCAGCCTGCGTCTCATTCACGCCGAATCGTTGCGGTTCACTCCATATCCTTGGGCGACGACGAAGCGAATCGATGTCTTAGAGGACAACGTCCAGAAGGTACCCGTCGAAAGTCAAAATCAGAGATGCTACGAGCAGAACTACAGCATGATGCTGCGCTTCTGTTTATAGAATTCGCATTCCCTTTCCACCGATTCATCACACTGTATTGGGGTACTTTCGCAGACCGAATATCACTTTCCACAGTATCATCAGAAGACTATTTTAGGCCATTTTCAGCAGATGGGCGTCATGCATTATCTCAGCACACAGTTTGTTTCACATATTACACTGTTTCGAGGGATCATTTGCTAGGATGGAACGTTGTATTGAAATGATTGATGACGGGTTCAGATATCCCCTACATTTGTGGATTCATTGCTTTTAAACTGTGTGTAATTGGGTGTATTTTAGGTTATCAAGAGTTTGAAGGAGAGGGAACTGCCCGCTGAGCAATTGGATCTATGGAAGCAACGTTTATTGGCAGTGCAAAAAATACGCGCTAGAACTTTATTTTTCTTGAAGGCAAGTTTCCATGTTGTATTTTTCTTGAAGGCAAGTTTCCATGTTGCGATTTCGTTCCTTTCTTTATACTTTTTTGCTCAGCTGAAATTTCATCCCTACAGGAACGATTATTGAGTGTGGCCGGGTACAGCTTGTGCTTATTGCTAACGCCCATTGAAACGATGATTCAGAGAGCGGGTTGGAGCAAGACATTGTGTGCGCGCTTGTCAAATGTACTGCAATTCGTCCGAGCATCCAGTCTTGTTCAGATCGCAAAAATTATTTCGTTCTTGAATGCTCTACGACTCGCTTGACTGTATGTACGTATTACATGTGGTCTTTGCTGACTATGTAACTAGATCAGAGAATCTTAATTGCGTTCATTTTCCGTGCAATTTGTGTATTACCAAGTTGCAAAGTGAACCTTAAGATTCTTTCTTTGTCTTCGTTTTCCGATTCTACGTGCATCACGGCGATTTTATGATATACGCATGCAACCGAACCTTTGTTTAATCAAACGAAACTCAACTAAGTAGCTGCAGCAGGGTGTAAAATGTGCACTGATAGTTGGGTGGTGAGTGAATATGTGGAAATTGATGCTTACATGGCTAAATACATTAAAAAAAAAAGTCGAGGCAGATTTAGCATGAGATCTAAAATTAGTTCATGTTTCTTACTCCACTTTTTCATTGAGGCACTTTACGAGGCGAAACCATGAATGACTTAGCGGAACAGCTCTTCACTACGGGATATCTGCCTTGATCCTCTTTATTGATCTTCGTTTTTAAAATTGCTACCGGCGAGGTGGAATGTATCCATGTTCACCTCGATGCTTCGTTGGAAAGCAATTCTGTTCACTGTAGCGGACAAACTAGAGCTGCGTTGGCTTAAACTCAAAGACATCCACATAACACCAAATCAGGAGTTTTTTATGCTTGATCGATTGCTAGAATATATTAAAGGAATACAGCTCCTCGATGTCACTGTACAATCGGATTGCTGCACAAGAGGACGATGAGGAAAGGAGGCTGGCTATACAGCTGATGCTCGCACGTATGGCTTTATCGATTGGTAGCGAGAAAGAGGCGGAACGATATTTCAAAGATGTGACTTCGTTATGCGGTGACCAGCTTCAGCTTTATAAGTTCTGTTCTTAATTATAATTTCGTTGTTCCTGTACGAGTTTTCTCGTATTCCATGGCAATAATTTAGGAAAGATTATAGCATAATTGAGGTCGTGTATCTCTTGAACTAACATTGAGAAGTAACTCAATTCAAAGATGACAAAAAAATTTTAGGAAAGATCATTGAAAAATATCTGTTTTCCTATGGAAAAGTCGGGGCGATAAAGCCGCCGTTTTGGGCTTGCGAAGTAAATTATCACAAAATGCTTCTTTTTATCTTGTGAACCGTGAAACTTATCCATGTCAGTTTTTACGGCACACTTGAACAAGTTTGTTAACAATAAGTGGGATATCTATTGTCGACGTTGTTACAGAAATTAACTCAGAAAGACAGCGATGATTTACATCGGAATGATATCACACAATTTGGACTGCGTCGTGGGATTTGTCATGTGAAATATCATTCACCTGCCTTCTTTCTCACTTATTTCTTAGCAGTCGATTGTTTATCCTTGGCAGTGCTTGTGTTGAACATAAGAAGACTCTATATTTGACCGAATCTTTCGATGAGGGGACGGATTCGAATAGATTATCGTTTCTTTAAGCGTTTTCTTTCAGAGCTTTACGGTGTATATTTTATGGAAACTATACACAAGCGTACGAGCATTTGCAGAAGATTGCAAGTGTGGCCGAGAAAAATCCAAAGGTTAGTTGGTTATATGGAGAATAAGTTCAAAAATGTCGGTTTTTTGTTTGCTTACTTCTAGCATGATTCAAATTGATACTTCCTTCTTCATAGGCATCGTTTCGGTTTCCAAAACGAAAGCATTTTCAAGGGTAGCTTTTAAAAGAGAACGCATATTGAGTATGCTTATGTAAAGAAAACCTTACAAATGTGGTCTTTTTGTTTACTTCCGTTGGGACATACCGTTGAAAGGTAAGAGGTATACGAATCGTTTGCAGTGTTACGAAGCATTAGCCGTTTTGTTTAGTTATCGGTCGTTTGTCCGTGTGTTTGATGAATTGCGAGGAAAAATATATTAGAAGCATGTAGGATATTTCATGTTCCTTAGATTTCTCGTCGGGCTTAATAAAGTAAAGATAGGTTTTTGGTATTTTCGAGTTTGAATTAGTATATTGCATAAGATTTTTTTAAAGGTTATAAATAATACGGCGGTTTGTCTGCTGTACGTTGGAAGACCAGCTGATGCTTTAAATATTCTCAACAGCGAGAATGATGTTCCAAACGAACCAACATGTATCAATTTTGTAAGTATCGCCGAACTGGCAACCTGCGACGTTAAACAACGAAGGGTGAGCATTTTATCTCAAAAGCGAAGAGTGAGTTTAGTAAAAAATATTCGTAGGCGGCGATGCAAATTTGGTCATAGTCGATGACTACGAGGCCGTTTGTCGCTTTCACATATCATCATTGTAATGCTTATGGTATTGAGATTGCTTCCATTGCATTGTTATATCCAAATGGCCAGTTTTTGCTACGAAAACGAGCTATCATGGAAGAAACGGCTAATATAATCGTTTTATCAATAATTCATTTAGGCAACACAGGCCTTTCAACCTTCCAGCATTATGTTGTCGGAACTTCAAATAGCGATAACAGAGAGATTATTATTAGGGTTTGTGAGGGTTCAGCTTTTGGAGTGAATTTTTGGGACTACTATAGCAAAGCAGCTCAAATAGTAAATTCATTACACATTTATTCAGGAAGAACTGTTCTTGAATAACGCTGAACGCTTTCCTGACATGTTCGATCCACTCGTTTTGAAGCTCTCCTCGACGCAATGAATGAGATTTATCACTCTAAACCTCGGCGCCATGAGACTTCACTTGAGGCCGCTTTGAACCTCAACGCCATGGAACTTCACTTGAGGCTGGCTGCATTATTTTGTCGAATTTTTTTGTTGTGCGCTGATGCAAAAATGCATATTATAGTCTCGATGTTTGCTTGCTGGTCTTCCCAGCAACTCTTGCTTTCTATGGTCCAGAATCGTTCGATATGAGTTGAGGAAGTTTTGATTGTTGAACTGCTGCTCTGATATTTTCGAAGTTTATTGCTACTCAATATTCAGCTTCGACTTTGGAAAGTTGCGATGTTGTTGTTGTCAAGTAAAGAACGTAACTTCGCAGAATTCATGCGGTCGCTTAATTGAATACGGTGAGCTGCATTTTTGATGATGTTTTATGTGAACGGGTTAAAAAAATATACAGGCGCAAGAAGTAATAGTTATATAAGGCTACCGGTTAAGCCTTTAAATTTTAGAGAAGCATTTCAGTAAAACATCTTTTGAGCTAATTGCTGCAGGTTGAATTAATATGACGTAGTGACGTAACAATTTCGAAATTGCCTTTCCATTTTATGATGGCGGGATCGTATGCAGCATTTTATTGCGAACGCTGGTCGATTTTAAATTTGCTTGCCTCCACAGTTGTTTGCTTTTGTTCGATATGTGTGTCCGAATACCCATTAACACAAAAACTTGCATGGCTTCAGTCTTCCTGTTAAACATTTTTACTTTCTCTTATGATTTCTGAATGATTTCTTGCAATTTTATGTTTTCTGTTGTATTCCCATTATGAATGGAGATCTTTCAGTTTTTTCGCCGTATCGGCGAAGGTGCTCTTGTTTTGGTGCACTTTTTTTTAAAGAAAACAGTGGCAGTATTGCTGTTACCAATGGAAATATACTAACAAACGAAAACGACGATGGTTCTGTGATGTGCGATGTTTGTTGCACCGTATTTACGAAGATCGCAGTTTGATTTACAGAGGTTTACGGAGATCGCAGTTTTTTGACGATATTATTTCTGCCATTTAATTCACTTACTACTGGCATCTGATGAATTATGCATTCGAAATAAAGCATAATAGCTTTCCCATTATGTGCATTCATTTTAATGAGGATTTGTTCGGCTATAAAGGGAACTTACATGGAGCGGAACAGGTTATTGAATTATTAAATGCGTAGAATGCGTTTGCATTAGAACCAACCGGATTTCCGTGAATAACTTTTCTCTGACGCTTTTGCAATTGGATTTCGAGTCGGTCAGAGGACTTCTTTTCAAATAAAGTAAACACGTATTCCTTGAGTAGCGAAAGATTTTGAGTATGCCTGACCCGGGGTGAGGAGGAGGGAGAGGAGATGAGGGAGGAGGGAGGGATTTGTCGGACAGAGATGAGGAATGGAGTGTTTGAAAGTAAAATTTTGACTGTGAAAAAAGCAAACTGAAATAAACTTCCCGAATATAAGCGCACCATATCGTCTAGGCAAAGTTGGCAATGGGCGCTTCGCCTTTAATAAACTTGATTGAAGATCTTCGATCAGACTAACCTAAATTCATCCCCCAATTTTGTTCCTTCTATTTTTCTTGTTTGCTAACAATAAATGGCACTAGTTTTCGTGGTGCGTCGCTGTCTTATCTTTCATCTAAGAACGCGAGGGACGTCAGTGAATTTGAAAAACGCTTTTGCCATCTGCGATACTTTTCAGTGAATTTTATCCCGCAAGACAATTCTGTAGGGGCCTAGTAGAAGGGACTTTGCGGTTTTTTTCTTCACTATCGGGAAACATGGTTAAAGATGGCGTTACTAAAATGTGCTGCTCTTATATGTTACTTTTGCTTGTTGAACAATAAAAGTTTGCTCACTTAAATGTTACTCTGTTCGATTCTTTTCGTTTCAATCGTTTGTTGAACATTTAACTAAATCATCACAAAGTGTCGTGTTCACGTGTAACGATGACCCAAAGTGGTTGTGATGCCCAAATTATTTTTGTGCTTTTTGCATCCGTCGGCTAGGCCGTTTAAATAGCAACGTAGTATGAAGGAATATATTAGTTCGTTGCAAGCAATGGTTCGTAATTGTAATTGAGATTGTAATTTCGGGTTTTTTCATTTTGTTGAAGCTGGAGATTTATAGGGGGGTGAAACTGTTGCGAACGCCGAGGATTGAATCAGCCACTCTTCAAAACTGTTAGATTTTTTCTCATTCTATTGTCGTTCGTGAGCATGGTGAAATGTTCATTAAAGTGAATATTTCTGTTGGAAAGGGTAATATTTGATGTGTAATGAATGCATTCCACATTCGTTACAGTGTTATAAAACAAATGTGAAGTAAACGGGCTTAAATAAAAACAAATAAAAATTCATCATTGGTACGCCAACAAAACATCCTCAAGTTAACCTCGAGAAACGAGTTTTCATCGTTGTAGCAGATGGTTGCAAATATCGGTGAGACGTGCTCGTGAAGTGTTACATTTGATGGTCACTGGTGGCAGCAGGCTGCATCTTGTGTGCTTCAAATTGTCTGCGATTTCTGTGCCATTGTGTTCTGTTCTTCGGTAGGCGTATGTCGTCGCGCTGATAGAAGCAGAAAAATAGCTGAATCGGTGAGAGGATGGTAACGGAGCAGTCATGGCGCCGAGTTTCCCCTGTGTTATATAGTTTTGATGTATAAAGTTTCCTGTGCTTCATCTGAGAGCGTCCGAGGACATCTCCGTGCTCTCTCCCTCCCCTTCCGCCTATAACTGCGTCGGTATCCCCGTATATGTTTCGATGCGATAATCTCAGTATTAGACCTCTGTTCTTTGATGCAGACATCGTCTAACGGCGGTATTTCAGTGGGCGTAAGGCTGATGATTTTTCTACGCCTGCCTCCTCACTGGTTCATATAGCATCCGTTTTCTTAAGTAAATGTTGGTCTTCCCATAAAGTTTGGCCGACTGGTCACGTAGCTTCACCCATCCCCACAAGTGAATGATGTTTGGTGCGGAATGGCGTGCTGTGAAACGGTGTTCAGTTGGATACTGACCATTCGTAGCAATTTGCCAACCTGCTGATGGCCTGTTGTCGTGGTTATAGATATTTGTATATTATGTACGAATTACAATTAACCCTCGAAACGAGTTCTCACTGAGTCACAATCACAAAAATATAGAGGCCTTGCAATCAACGCATTTTGATTGTTTATAGAGTTGCTATCAAAAAATTTTTTCCGAACAAACGTGGGAACGCTCTTACTCTATAACTTGCTGTGATCTGTATGTAAGGTGCTATACCTGTATCTGCTGCCCCCATAGCCTCTTTCCGTTACCATCAGCAAAGGTTATTGAACTGCTGCTGTATGTTATTGATCGGTTCGGTCGCTCATGATGTGTGCTTTGTATTTCTTACCAAAAAATGTGATTTCAGTCGAAATGGCGATCGTTTTTGTGTTTTTTCATGGAAGACTGTATTACCTAACATGGCGTAAAAGTTTGAAATATGGAATAATTGATGGCTCAAATGAAAGAGTCGAACGCAGTGTGGGGTGAATACTGCCATTCTACGCTGTGATTGTGATTGCAGTGGGATGATGCGGCAGTTGCATTCCTTATAAATATGCATCTAGTGGGTGACCACTAATTTAAGATTTAGGCCGAGTTTCCCGCTTACTTAGGCAGAGTTCCATCATTGTGTTTGATATTTTGACAATAGTCCATCATAGCTTTGCTCGTCAGACGGCGGCATTGTGCTAACTTTTTTCTATTAGGTGAGAAAACAAGGCTCGTGATCGTCTAATTAGCTTCATTCTCATTTTTGTCTTAGTATTAATAAATAATTTGACATGTTTGCTTAATAATAACGATTATCCATCTCCAGAAGCACAACTTTGACAGCCGTTTAATGCGTAGCTGATTTCTTCATTGCTGAACTAAGTTGGTTTGGTTATGGTTGTCCTCTTTAATCGCTTCATTCAGTAGCGATAAACTGGTATAAATGCAGTACTTCATTTTAAAACTTTGCTGCCTTCTTTTCAGCGGTATGAGAATTCCCACTGGGTGGATACTGCTCGAAAAATCGCACTTGTAGGCCTTTACGGTGTGGAGAAAACTTCTACGTTTTGATTGCTCGAAAAACTACGGAAAACGTTTTGATTCTACTATGGAGGCGTTTTACGGTTGTTTGAAGAGGGCGTTTAGTTATGTAGCAATATTGATAACAATGCTGTAATTTTATTGCCGTAAGGGTGGCGCAGCGAAATACACGGCCGTAAACGGTGAGATGCCTGCGGCAGAGCGTGAACTTATCAGTGCATTATTCGACGTTACACCGAAAGATGCTGTTACAAGCGTACTCTTGGTCACCTGTGCCCAATCAGAGGAAAGGTTCGTTCATTTTCATTTCCCTATTCACTGCTTTCTTTGTAGCTGTAAAAGCACCTAGTTTTTGGGCAAATTTATCCACTAAACAGATATCTCAAAGCGTTATATTTTCCTATTTCATTCACTTTAATTCACATAAATTGGGCGTGCAAGTGTTTTTAAGCAGCTGTTGCGCCGATCTTAGGAATTTATTCCTTATTGTGTTTAAGTGACTGCTAATATTTCTGAAGGTTGGAATTAGCGAAGTTGAGTCATTGCTTGAGCAGTGTTTTATAAGATCGTTGTGTTCTATCGAAACGCTCAATGAATGATATGTCGCACAAACACCAATTCATTTCATTTGTAGCAGTTCATCGTTGGTTGCACTCCTTGAGGACAGAGCAATTAACGTAAACGTCGCTGAGCGTCTTGAGGGATTGCAAAGCGCTCGAGCTGACGCATATGACGCAATTATCAGCAATAAATTGGTCGTCGAGAACTGTGCACGTTAATTTTAATTCTTTTGCCAAGTTCATAATTGAATTTGGTCGCTGCGATGAGTTTGAATTGATTCACACAATTCAAAATGCTCGTACGAAATGCAATGTGTCATCGTTATGGTTGCATTAGTTTGTATTGTTTGAGAGGCTTTGTTTTACTCAAGGGTGAGACTTCATATATAGGAAAGAGTAAGCAATCATTACGTTCCAATAGGCGTTAAGGACAGGCAAAACTGGGGACTCTTGGTTGTGGACCAGGTCGCTTATTGGCATTTCGTTTGTTGCTGGCAATAAGCTTAGCAGGTAAAAGCTCACGTGATGCTTCATTGATACCTATTGAAGTTGTGAAAGCATTGCGAGAGTGGCTTTATAAGCAGGAATCCACGAAATCAGCAGGTAGAGTCGAATAGAAGTGGAAAATCTAAGTGATAACCTACGCATAATTGACTTGTTAGTATTTCATTGTTGTAGGTGACAACGTTCACGATGAAATAAGCCTGTTTCTGCGTGGTGTCCAAAGTGCTTTGCGAGGAATGGCGCACATTCCTCGATAAATCCGTGAGCCGTTTGTCGCGCATACATCCTCTCTGAAGGATTGAGTGGTGCAAACCATGATCCTCAAAAGCAAGCCATCCATAAATAATACGAAGTAATTAACCCTCTTACTCTTAACAGGAGGGCCGTCTTAAATAGGAGGTTCGTAGCATGGGAAAAGCCCGTGCAGAAGTAACCGCACTCGAAAAGTGGGAAGTTGGAAGTCCCACCCGCTATTGACTGGAAATCCCACACTTGAAACATGGAAGAAACGGAGAAGTTTTTTTGAATAGCAAGTCCCTCTCCCACTCTGGAAAGCGAGAAAATAAATTCGGATCTTAAGTTCAAATGTACTAATCAAATTTTTTTCATCAGATAAAAGAGTTCCGAACAGTTTGAGCATTAATGGCCTGTTGTTGTTTCATTAGTGTAGTTTGGAAAACTCTAACAGTCAGATGCAGAGTTCTATTTAATTCTGTACGGCAACTATTTTCAGTTAACTAATAAGCCATCAGATCTCGATACGTTCGTCATATCGGCTCTAAAAGCTCTAAAAGAAGGAGGTATACTCATCGTTCGTGAAGATCTTAGTATGTGGATTTCTTTTTTCACAAATTTTCCAAAATTCTAAATTGTTTTCTCCGAGAGATTTTTTCATATTTTTTCTATTTAAGCATGCTTATTTTATAGAGCTTGAATATCAAAACTCAAAGCGACAATAGGCAAATAAGACTTGAATAGAAAAACTGATAGCCTTTTTACTAGCAGTTTCTCTCTGCGATTGGTGACCGTTACCAGTGCTCTAGCTTGTGAACGGATTTGCACAGTCACACGCTCGATGGGATTATCTTTCCATGGCACCAGTCTAAGGTGATTTGCTCAGTTGTAGTACTGCGTAGTATGTACTATTGTTTTGCTGGTCACCAACAGCACGGAAATGCAATGCTGTGTAGTAATTGACTGATAGTTGCTTTCTCCAATGATTCATCGTGTTATGCAGCGAGGTGATTAGCGTGCAGAAATCATGCCGTCTTACTGTTAATTTACTATTCTTTGTCTAGCAAGCTATAATCAACTTGTTATAGCTTTTCTGCATATAAATTGCCTTTTTGCATATTAATTACTTTTTTGCATATTACAGTAAATCATTAAACTCCACTCACATTTGAGAGCTTCTAAAATTTCAAAGAAAACTTCCAAAGAATGACATTTTCTCTAGCCAGTTTGAGTGTGTATAGATCGTTATCTCATTTCTAGATGGTTGTTGTGCAACCGAGAAGGTCGCTCAATTAACGCACTTTTTTGATGTGTTTCGAACAACTCTTAACGGCGTTACGATTGGCTTCAAATTCTATTCACTCAAGCAAATCAATGCTTCAATTCATGTTAGTTTTCATTTAGAGGTGATCTCGGCTTCTCTCCTATCATGTGATGTAATTAAAAATATGGCGAATGCGTTGCTGTGTGCATCGTTACGTAGATGTTTTCACTCAACTATTTCCTTAAGCAATTGTATTGATGATCAATTGAGACTTCATGTCGGGACACCTATAGAAATGAGGGAGAAATATAAACTTCTTCATCACAAACATGAACGGCATCATAAAATAGTGATCGAGGGCATGTGAAAGTTCATATGAAAATGAACACTTAATTTCATAATCCCAGGTTATATCACAGATACTCATATATGTATGTTATCAGCATTCATTTCAAACAGCTCACGAATGGGTACACATAATTTCATTTGCATTTGAACAATTGCAGACATGGTTTTAACTGTGCTCTGAATAATTACAGACCGAAGGAAACTTTCTGGACGTCTTCTGGATGTTGCGGAAAGAATGTTTCGAAGCGCTAGACGAGAATCAAAAAGCAAAAACCTTTCGTGATTTTCTCGATACAACGCAATACACCGACAAGAGCATTCGCGCATATGAATGGATCTTTGGCGATAACTTCATCAGTCCAGGTAATGCATAGTCCATTTCTCCATGCAATGTTTTATTATCCCGTAGAAATGAGAACTGCTCGTTTAACGGAGAAAATCAGCTTATCCGACTTGTTTTACATCACGAGTGAGTTTGCTTACTTGTTGTTTTGGCATAGGACGTGAAACTCACATGAACCAGTAGTTGCTTTACTGAATAGATAAGTCTGTAAAGGCTAAGCCTCCTCCATCTCCTGAAAGTGTTTCGAGTCACGGTTAAATGGTGGTCCTTTCGCTATATGCGTTTGCATGCCAAGGAAACTCTTCAGAGGCAGGTTACAAACCGTGTCGTTCACATTGGCAGCTTGCATAAAATTTGCCTGATCTTTCAATCTTTGGCTTTTGTGACATTTCTAAAATATAGCTCAGCATGGTTGCAGGCGGTTATGATGAAAACTTAGAAGTTCTGAAGCGATTCGGTGATCTGAAACCGGATTGTAAAATGCTCGACATCGGTGTTGGGATTGGTGGAGGTGCCCGCCAGGCTGCCAGGGTAGTTGTTGTTTTCTTCCTGTAGACGATAATCTTTGGAAGGATTATGCACGACCGTTTTCCTCACTCACTGGCCGTTTAAGCATTATGCGCTTTGAATCCAGTGCTGTCGATTTCAATTTCCAGTAAATGTTATGGGGTTCATCATTTTGAGCCTATTGGAAAACGCTGAGAATGCAGGAGGTTTAAGCTGTAGTTGTATTGAAAGTGCAGTGCAGTCGCCGTCTTTGTACTACTGCGACGCTATGCTTCACTAGATGCGATTTATGGGAAGTCTGAGACAATATTTTGTCCATGGCTGTAACAAACTCTTATCTTCAAGAGGGGGGGGGGAGCGGGAGTGGAGGAGCTGCAAGATATAAAAAACCCAGCGTGTTAGCCTATCTCCTTCTTTAGCGCAAATTGGAAATGTCTTTCTTTTTCATAGTCATTGAAATAGGAACGGAAGTCGGCACTGGATCCTTCGAAGGTGAAAGGCTTGTAGCTTATTTGTAACTATAACGTAACTTTGTAACTTTTTTGTTTTGCTATTTTACAAACTTTCTTAACGGTACTTTCAGGTTTCCCTTCCACCATAATTTGCTTAAATCAGACGGATCTCACACTATCTTGAAAATGTTTCTTTCTCTTTTGGCAATGTTTTCTTCCTTAGAAAATTTCCCATTGGATTCGCATGATGATGCCGCCATGCTATTCATCGAATCCTTCAAAACAACAAAGTTGATTATACTTGTTTCTTTCGCTGTACAGGCCTTATTGATCGTCACATGATAACACATTTTTGAGCATGACATCTTATCTGTTCTTCGCGTGTGAAAGTTCCGCACTAACACTTCTTAAGATGATTTTGCACTTGCTGTTGGCATTTCGGGGCTTCAAACCTTGGGCCTTAAAACGGGTCCACTGAAGTCTGAGGCATCCAGATGATTTTTTGGTTTCCCAGACGATTTAGGGCGGCCTCAGAACGAAACTTTTCCAGGAATGAACGCTAGCTGCGTCACTGTGGTTTTTGCTTCGTTCTACTAGTACTTCTTCATAATTCTATCGATAGACGTGGCTGAGTTCGAGTCGCATGCATGGAAGTCGGATGTCCTTAGCTCACTTTGGGTCACTGTCTCGCATGTTCTTGTTAGGAGGCGATTAAATCCCTTGTCCGCCAGAGAACCCAATGAAGGGGCCCACTGAGGGCAAATAAATCGCTTGCACGCTGTGAGTGAGGAGAGAATGGCTCTACTTCTTACAAGAGGACTTCTGCGATAATACTCTTACTACTTGTGCTTCTAGTTAGCTAACACCTGCCATCGATTAATTGGCCCGTTTATAAGGAGATGTTCAATTTTGCATGATGAGCATCGTTTGAGGAATTCGGAGCGCTGGTTGTTGGTATGGATATTAGTGCGAATATGCTTTCAATAGCGATGGATCGCTTACAGAATGAGAAAGACACTCGCGTTCGTTATCAGATATCCGACGCTCTAGAATATGAGTTTCCGGCCAACTCGTTTGACTATGTTTTCAGTCGTGACGGTTTACATCATAACGAGCGCATTGACGCCGTAATGCAAAGGATTTTCGTAAGTTTTACGGTTGCTTATGTCGTATTTCGCTATTGCAACCACTCTTTGGCAAGCATCACATTCTTAGGCGTCTGTTGTTCACCGTAAAAACTGATCGGTGTGTTGTAGCGAGCCTGATCTTTACTGTATTTGTACTTTACCAACTGTAGCGTTGATACACGTTACCACGTCTTTTTTCCTTCTCCGGAGAAACATCATTGGTAATCGGCTAGAGCTTCCTTGTCGGCTCTCGAGAATTGGAATGGAGAACGTTAAGGTTGTTTGCGGCTACTCTGTTTTACCTTTCAAAGTGGTCTAAAATTCGTCACCTTTTTGGCTTCAAACTTCAAATTTTACAGTGGAGGAAATGATGCTTGAAGAATAAATTTTTGTTCTTATCTGAGACGTTGGTGTCGATCGGAACACTTAAATTTCGTTCACTTCCACAGGTTGTTCCCCTTCAAGCAGAATAGCACTCAAAAACATATATTTGCTAATATAAAGGACACCAAAAGTTTTTTCTTTGATGGTTTGCTGCAGACATATCCTCACAGCTTAATAATGTCGTTCATGATATATTTGTTCGCAGAGAATGGAAAAACTGATATTTTGGTTCTTTTTTCTGAAAGAGCAGCTTACAGTTAGAAACTTAGCGGCAGGAATTTGCCCTGAAGTGCTTTTTTGATTAAAGGCGTGATATCGAATCCGTCATCACATCACGCGGAACTTGCAGTATGTGTAAAAAAATTCCTTACTTTTTCGGTAGAGAATGAGGACTAGAGAAATTTTAAGATGCAGCTTAAGAGAAAATTTGTTTCGATACGGGTGAATGCTCAGTAGTGTAGGGAAACGTTCCAGCACTGGCTGAAACCTGGTGGGAAAGTGCTCATCACAGTGTATGGCATGGGCCATGGGACACCAAGCGCAAAGTTCCAAGCCTATGTGAAAAAGAGGAAGTATTTTCTGAAGACACTCGAAGAAATGGTTGAGGTTCGTGATATTTGTTTATAATTTTCATTTATCTGTTAACAAAGTAAAGTGACTGAAGAACGTTATGGATGAAACAATGTCGAAACTGATTCGTATATCATCGTTGAGCAGTACTAGATGTAAGTGTCTCTTTTCATTAGGGACAGAGATGTAGTAGCTCACTTCTAATAAGTAACTCACATAGACTTTTCGTGCCGTTCTCGAATGCCTTTTTGATTATATTTATTGGGCCGGAACCTCACTAAATGTTGTAAGTGGTTAGCAGAACTTCGCATAATTTTGAAAAAGTTTGCTGTATTTTAGGATCCAAAATGGAATGCAAAATGCCGTTCCAATATGAGTATGAGCAAACAACTCTTTTTTACGCTGCTAGCTCACCTTTTCCGCCACACAACTTGATAACTGCGGTTTTATGAAGTCTTAGTGAAGTACCGATTTCGCCAAAAAGTCGCCACATATTACGAAAAAGATCCACGGAAGTAGACGAATAAGAGATTGCGAGCCACGTAGGAAATTTCCTTTCAGAAGACTATTCGGCTTTTCTATGAGCAGTGATATGTGTCACTTCAGGTGGAATGTTGTGAAATACCTTTGTTCGCGCATACCAGCGTACAGATACACATTGTGTTAAAAGCCTATGCAATATCTAGCACCAAGCAGAGTACAGCTGAGGCGTCGCTTTGTGGATGTTTCAGATAACTGAAGCTGCTGGATTCGAAAATGTGCAAGGGACAAACGTCACTAGACGATTCCGCGATATACTGCTCGAGGAACGGACAAAAACGCTGAGCCGAAGAAACGAATTCCTCGAGGTTGATGTCACCGAAAGAATTCTTGACAATAGACTAAATTCGACCGCTTTTTCTTTAGAAGATTCAGCACTTCCGAAAAGCGTAAAATATCAAATCCTTATGATATTTACGATTTCATTTTGCAGCACTATAATAGGTATGCAAAAAACGATAATAGGAATACTGAGGCACCAGATAAGCCGGCACTGCAAGAGTGGAAATCTTTGGCTTTTCCAGTTCTTCGATGTTCTGAGTGTGAAACTTCCAACTTTCGTATAAAACTGCGATGGAAAATATCTCTCCTACTCATTATCGGCTGTCAGTCGAAAAAATTTCGTCCTGCTTAGCTTCGAACTGTTTATAGGTTCCGACTGTATTTCAGAAACTCGATGTTTCAGATTTAATACTGCGTTTCAGAAATTCGATGAGGAAACATTCGACAGCCTCGTGAACGGATGGAATGATAAGATCGGCTTTATCGATGACGATAACCATAATTGGAATCAGATCTTTGCAACAAAGCCACTTTAGAACTTTCTTCGTTTTTTTTTTTTGATAGGATTGGTCGATGTCACCATCAACGCTTAAACATCACTCATCTATGTCTTCTACTAAATGTTGCAAATTCTTGCATGGGTGCAGTGCTATTCATTCATTACTTGCAGGTCATTAAAACTTCGCCCTATAAAGTTAAGTATAGCTTGTTGGGCAATAAAGTACGCATTGCTGGAACCTTCTACGATCATCATTATGATTAGCACTATTGCGTATGAGAGCGCATCTACAAACGGGATTTTATTGTTTTTATTTTTATAACTTTTCCTTTTATTTTAGTAGCTTTAGGATAATTATATGATATAGTAATCTTGACTGTTCTCTAGTTATTAACTAGCTAAAAGAAATTTCACTTACCACCTTATAGTAAAGTCATGCATAAACTTTTATTACACTACCCTATTGTGGGTTTTAGTGTGACAATTTAGGTTAGTAATCACAAGTTAATATGTTGTTATCGGCATATTATAAAAGGCAACATAGGTAACATTACTCGTTAGGCGTGAGGCAATTTGTAGCGTCGTGTGTTTTGTGTTTCGGAAAATATTTTCAAACTTTGCCTTGTTTTTAAAAAAAGTTTGTAGTATAGATTATGGAGTCGGTGGCAAAAGGAACCTAAATTCGGCCTCACAAGGATCAGTTATTGAGAAAAGGAGAAAAACGGACCGTGATGATGAGGTAGGCGAGGTCTTTGTAATCTGCTTTTAACCCATAATCTTATTTATATTTATATTTGCGTTACTTATAGTTTTTTTACGACTTCAGTTTCATCTCTTCATTGTATTCCTCGTCTTCCGCGTTTCCAGGTCCTTTTTTCCAATTCTATTCGTCTCATTATTATCCTGCCCTTTACAATGTTCTGTTTCACTAACATTAAAACTTCTAATCACTTATTATACTTCACTGCATATAAAAAATTTCAATACTAACAGGGTTATGCGTATCGTTCTGACGATGCCCCGCGCATGACTCAGGTGTACACGTAAACGAATAAGGGCCGAAACGTGTTCACCTTTAAAGTCTTTGTTCTTTTCTTTGGATATCCTTTCTACAACAATGGTCTATTTTTCACTACTCTCTTGCCCAATTATTTTAATTTATTTTGCATTCATAGTTTTTAAATAACTTCATGTAACGTTGCATATTTCTACACATCCTTTAGCAGTTACACATATAATACTTTACCCAATTTCAAACAATTTTTTTGCGAGAATAATGGGTTATGAGGTAAGCTCCGGTTTATTCTAATATTTGATCGTATAAGAAATTAGCGGTTTTAATGAAAATCGCGGTTTCTATACATCTATTATTGCTACCATTTCATTCTTGTCTAATAGGGAAAAGGAAAAATGTTTTTTTAAAAAGAATTTTTAAAAAATTTTTATTTTTCGGTACGTGGTTCTTTGGTTTCTGAAAGAAACTTCAAAAATCAAAAATAAATTATAAAAATCCGTTGAGCTGAGGGAATTGGCGCTGCTGATTTACCACTTAACATGTATAAAATTTCCTCATACTTTTCTTATCGCAGTATTATATAATGCAGTTTGAAAACGTTTTTACTGTTGTTTTTCATCATTAAAGTAGGTCGAAGACACGACGAGTTTTGGAGGTCCTTAGTGGCATACTAGAGTCTTGCTGTCATTGGGACCTAAACAGCACAAGCAGATTTTTGGACAAAATATTGACGTTTGGAACTGCTCTCTTGGTTAAGAAATCGCCTGGTTGACAACTTTTGAGCAATTATTTTTGCTTTTGATTTTGTTCGATGAATTCAAAATGTTTGGTGAGATAGTTGAATGCAAACTAAATATTCTTGCTCTATTTTTCGGCTGAAGAGACTTCATAGGATTATGCACTAATTTCTGCAGTGCTTGATACTCTCTTATTTTCTTTGTCGCGATAGCAAATGACTGGAACCACTCTGATCAACTTCTCAAGCCCTTTCGCCTGATATAACGTTGATCAGACTCGGAAGAAAAGGAATTTATTTTTCGAGATTTCTTCGCCCTTCACTATATCAGTTTTCAAAGGATTGGGAGCAACTCTAATTGTGAACGTTGTTGGCTTAAAACTCGATAGCATAATGTAGGCATACCATAAGTGGCTCAAGTAATCGCTGGTCAAATGTACCACTAACGAATTCCAAGACGTGTCCCTCTCAATCCATACAGCATATAAGGCAGAAAATCCTCGTTACTCGATATCCGAATTGACGTGCAGAAATTTTGCTGGCAAAACTACAAGTAGAGTATGGCGTTAGTGCGTAATCCATAGCTCAGCAGTAAATAGTATGCCACAAATAGTAAGCAGTCTTGTGAAGCACCGACAAGTGGGCTCAATCTCGGGCGACACCGTAATTTGTCCGGAGTTCCGGTCTAATGGGAAAATTCAGCGCCAGCCCTCACTTTCAGGAAAACTTGGCTACAATTTGGTCCCTTATGGGAGCTCGATCTTGTCTCCAGTTTCTGGAGACCTGTACTACAGCTCCGTTTTTCAGAGAAGCTAAGCTCCGGCCTCGCTTTCTAGAATAATTTCACTCCATATGCAGTCTCTAAAAAACCTGGCTTTCGCTTCGTCGAGGTAGAAATTGAATCCGGTTTCCGTTCCGATCTGGAGGGAGATTTGACTGCAGCCCCAAGCTTGAATGGTGACTCGTCTCGGTTCCGACCTTGGAGAAGCTTGTCTTCGGTCTCGACATCCAGAGAAATTGAGTTTCGGTTCTAGCTACAGCTCAAACTTACAGGTAACTGACCTCAATGTCGAGAGTAAATTCCGGTGTAACTCCAGTTTTGCCTTCTGCTGAAGCTTCACTACCTCGAGGTTATCCGTATAACTAACTAGCCTCTACATCAGTTCATGCGTTTCTAATTTTTACATCAGTTATCGTTTCAAATTTCCCAATTGCCAAATGAACTAACGCCACCACTTCATTCTCAGAAACTTCATCTACACAGGGAATAACTAAAACTGAAAAAGTCGAACTCCACTGCGATGCCCATGATGTCCTCCCCATTCATAATTATTCGAAAAACGGTCACATCTGTTTTTGATTCAGTCGTCTTTCTAAGTCCGCCTTGTAGCACGGGAAAAGCTAACAGCACTCTTTGTCATTTGTTTTGCACATGAACAAGAAATTCATAGTCGTAAGTTCCTACAGGTTGAATTCGTCAAAGCTGAACAAAATTCAATAAACCATAAACAGGCGAAGTTTTAAGCTGTGAACAGAAACCATTCGACTTTCATCGGATTCCTCTAATCGGCACCGGGCCGAAATTTTCGAAGTTAGTTCGGTTACATGAGGACAAGTCGTGCACAGCCGACTGCGATTTCTGATATTTTTTCGGTTGCAGCCGGGATCTTGTTGCAATCGAAATACAGCCTTGTCGAATGCGTGGGCAACCAAAATTTGTGAAGTTCATTCATCTGCGACGAGATCCGGTTTTCCCTGAACGCCTCTGATCTTTACTTTCGAAAAGCATTCAAACCGAGTTTTGGCTGTAACCGAACATTTTCATTCATCGTCGACTGTACCATCTTCACATGAGAACGAAATTCCTCCGTGAAACTTGTAGAAGTCTGATGAAATGAACGTGTGTTAAATGTTCGCCTTGCAGCGCCACAGTCGTCTCAAGATACACACTTTGCCGCAACATTTGAAATTTGAAAGCAAAACTGAAAGTAGTTATTGCACTAGCGGAAGTTAACATGGTTCGCTGAATGCAAAAGAATGTTGTGTAGGAAAGGTCCAGGTAGGAATGAGCGCCCAGCCGGACTGGACCAACCAGTACCGAAGTGTTTTCGGCGGGCGCTTCAAAGCAGTTCAAGCTAGATGAATGAATTAATGTACCACTTGTTTTCAGACCGAAATAACAAGTTCGAAATTGTTTGCGCACGAAATTAGTATTTTAGATTCCTTTCCGATTATTGTGTGTAGTTTGCATTTTTCTTCGCATTAGAAAACGTTTTCATACTTATCTGACTCGCTGTAAATTTCTTCCACTTTCTTTACACTTATATTTGTGTTCTTATTGTATGACGGAATTGATGATTTCTTCTTCTATATTATGATACGCGGAATTTCAAATTTTGTTCATTTTTCGCAGCTGGCATACTACTCTTTGAAATGTTTCTATTGTTGTTTATTGCAAGGAAGTTGCATTTATTCTTGTAGCTACATGTGCATATTTTTTGTCTTGTCTTTCTACGAGAACTATTGCCTAGAAATTAGTCAAATGAAGTCGTATCAAGTAGCTTACGCAATTGTGTTGGAGCAGTTATTGTTTCTCTTCCATCGAGTCAGTATTCAGTTACTTCTTTGACTGTTTAGATGTAGACTCAATTGACTTGCTGCTTCTTTGGTTCGTCTTTCTCGCGAGTATTCTCACATATTTAGATTTGGCAGGAGTTTAAATCATTTTGATGCGAAGAGTTTAGGCTCGTGCTGAGCAGATAAAAGTGCATTGAATGTGATCGTAATCTCAACGGGTTCTTAATAATCGTCGCGGTCATTTTCAAAAAAAAACGACGTTAATGGTTTCACAGTCACGCTAGATGGGTAAATTGTTGCGACGATGGCGATTTCAATGAGGGAAATGTGGAAAGAAATCGAAGCTTGCACAATGACAGGAAATGCTGCAAGACATGCCAGAACTGGATCAAAATCAAGACCAGAAGATGCAACTGTCCTTTCCCGAGAAATGCACGAAGAAGAAGAAACTGTGAGATTATTTCAATGTTTATGAAGTTCAAAGAGGATGAGCTGGTAACTTCATGCCTCATTTATATACCAAGATGTTTGACTGTAAAAGGTTGCAGAAAGTAGTTGTAGTATGTGTAGCCATTTTTTCCGCGAATTATGCAAAGCAACAGATTAGTCATGAGACAAGTTATGCACAAATTATTGCATGGACTATGTTCAAAGCATATCACTCGTCTGATCACCCGCAAACCAAATTTTGAAGGAGCAAATGTTACAGTATACACTATTTTTTACAGTGTGACGGAATGCATCTTCCGTTTCTTCGCTATATCAGAGCTTGCCAGCTGCTGCGCTCCTTCCTTCTTCCAGCGATGTTAACCGTGGGCCTTCGAGGAATTAAGCGGAAATGTATTGTAAGAAGCGTATATTAACAGAACGTAATATCTGCAGCACGCTGCAAATAAAACAGCTATAAAATTCACCGCATTTCCTCGGGGCGAAAAAGAAGTGGAAGAATATAACAGTAATAAAAACCCAACGACCGTAAAGCTTTCCTTTCTGTCTATATAAACACCTGCCACGAATATTCACCATCTGTGAAATTGTCCACATGGATAACTTCCGCCCCAAATATGCATTTGTTGAACGAAATCTGTCCATTCCCACTACTATCTTCCCTCCATCAGTCTTCTCCCACCCACGCCTTTAGGAACCTTGACAGTAGGTTTTTATGCAAGGTTTACCACAACTACCACTTCTTCAGTGATCAAAGTGAAGATCACACAGATTAAGCATCCGCTATCTGAAACACAGGTAGTCAGAAGTTATAAATGATCGAACGAAAGACCTGAATAATGGAAGACTAAAGGATATTTGATCATTCTCAGCCAAATTCAGGTAGTAACGGTCCGATGCAGATCACACATTGGATGTGCACTCGACAAGTTGAACAACGTGGAATGTGCAATGAGCAATTTGGTCAGCAGGGGTAAATAGATTCTTGAAGATAATGCATGCAAAATGATGCAACCATTTGCATTTACTTTTTTTACGTAATTCGAGATAGAGTCGTTGAGGTCGTCATTTATTGTAAGACCCAGATGTTTAACAGAGATAAAGCTACAAATATAGAGCACCCATCTAGAAGAGGTTTTTCTAGATTGGCTTGTTGAAACCTTTTTATGTTCAAACCAGTGGCAAATACTGCTAAGATAAGTCGAAAATTTTCGGGGTGGTGAAGACTTTCACACTGTCGGCAAAGAGAGACCATTCGGACACGGGTGGAAAAGAGTCAGGGAGCGGGAAGAGGGAACGGTTTCATTGCTGTGGATTAAAAACGTGGAGGGAGGAGGACAAATACTTAAGGAAGCCTGCTGTTAATCTGCTGAAAACCGTACATAAATTCTTCATTATGTCCTGATTCTGAAACAGCCTAAGAGGAAAGCCAAAAGCCAATGCATTAGACAGCTGATTCCATGGGACTTTAGTTTGACGAACAACAGGCAACCAAACTGAATCAAATTCTTTCCCAAAGTGAAAGTAACCAACTGAATCATCAATGTAGCCATCCCGTCAATAGGTGAAAGTCAACATTGAAGCGTTCTAAGATGAACGGCTGCGGTTGCTCTATCATTGAGGAAGCCACAACAAATCTCAACAAACTCGTGAATCCAAAAATCCGAAAATTGAGTCCAATCGCTACTGGAGACTTTGCCGCGCCAAAGGACAGGTTTGCGCAGCGAGCCACATGAATACAAACTATCGCTCTCTTTTTCTTTGGTTGGGTGAAGAGAAACCAGTCCGCTCCTTCATGCAGCTCCTCTTCGGTTCCTCGAGTTCTCAGGCTGGCGCGTAGACCGATCATCAAAGGCTGTGTAGTGGGGGGCCGGTGTTTTCGAAGTATGGACAGGTCAGTTCTGATAATAAAAACGCAGTTCTGGCGATGTTTTTCCTACCTGCCAAAACAGCGGTGATGTTATCATATTGCTTTCCAGTGCGTCCAACCTGAATTTTTTCTCCTATTCCGCATCCACATGCCTCGTTCGTTTTCTTAACTCTTTTGATTGCGATGATTGACTGAAACGGCTGTAGGAATATGCTATGACTTGTTACTTAGACTTCTTAATTTATATTTTGCACATGTAACTTTTATGTCCAGATTCTTTATTTGCTAGCAAAGAGATGTGATTTTCTTTTTAAATCTTTACTCGGTTAACAAAGACTCTACAGTAGCGAGGAAAGGGAGAACAGGAAAGGGGAAACATGTTTCAGAGGTCCCAATGAAACAGGCTATTGTCGCTGAAATTTAGCCTAAACAAATGGATGCTAATTTTATCCTAAATGTAAGCATCATTTGGAATACTTCACAGTCACTGATTCGAAATAAAGGCGTTATTACACTAGCTGATTTATCGCGACCCATCAAGGAGATATTCTTTTTTGTGCACTAAATTACACAGAAAGGGTTCCTTGTGGCTGTCGTGGACAGCACTGCTCGAGCTTTTTTAGTTTGAGGTTAGCATTCCGCAGAAAGGTGAACACTATAACTTCCGTGTCGTTATGCCAGCAAGGTCACATCTGCGTCAGATGTGTCCACCCAGTGTTGGATGAATTGGGAAATCATTGTTTGCCGATAGGGGTGGAGGCGTCAACCAAGTTCTGCTGTCCAACAAAGAATCCAAGTCTCAGATTCATTTGTTGTGAAAATTTCCCAGAATGCATTTGTAGGTATCTCACGAATCATCGTTGTTTGAAATTGTCACTCACCTCGTCTTCCTTAAAGAAATTATTTAAAGGAACTTTGCTTATCTGAGTTCATTCCACTAAGCTGACTGATACAGAAGAGAAGCGTACATGAAATTAAAAAAAAAAAGGAAAAAGAGACTACGGCTTTGAGACAGGAACAGACAAATGAATGAATGCAAATTAATCCTGCACGCATACTGATCTTATGGCAGATCTCAAATAAAAACTGAAACGCCAGTGAACGGAGATGCGTTCGAGCATAATGCCCAAAACCTCAAGCCAGAAAAGGATGATAGTGCCACTAATTCCCCATGCAAAAAAAGAACTTATAAAACTGTCACAGCTACAGTCGGAAAATGTTACAATGCATTGGCAGCTTTTTCGTAAATTGCTTGCATCGTTTTTCAGATATCAAACCGAATATTACGATATAATACAGCAGTGCATTTGGTACGTGGACATACATATACGGGGCGATACCTTTTGGCACAACAGAACAACTGCTGCGGAACAGCGGTCAGTAACCCAATGGTGAACATAACTTCTAACAACCTTAGAACGGAATTTTTTAAGCATAAGTGCCAACATTCCGAGGACAACTCCAAGAACTACACAACATTCCAAGAATGGTATATTGCAAATAATTTCTTACACGTAATCAACATCGTGTTTGCAACGAAAAAGCATCTCGTCTTATACAATAGTGGCTTCATCTAAGTTAAACTTGCCTGGCTTACCTGGCCTGCTACATCGCCGAACGTCACTTCCAAGGTGAAAGCCTCAATACAGATAATTAACCTTCCCTCATCCCGCTACTCTTCTGAAAATTTGCTAACACCCGCCTCGCTCCTCTATTTTTTCGCATCTCGAAGAAACGATAAGGCTAACTGCAATTGAAGCATGTACCCATATACTCGTGACCGAAGCAATTCAATCGGTCCTCTGTGAATTTGTCAAGCAATGCGTTTACGTTTCTTATAAGTCACGTTGCTAGACAGAGTATCTGAAATATGCTGCTCCATATTTGACTGTGCTCGGTATTAGCAGTACTAAACCTGTAATCTGCTGCTCACGTCATCCAGCGCAAGCGTCACTGACCAATTAAAGACCCCTGCAATAAACGCTATAGCGCAAATAAGCGAGACCACTACTATGGTGATGCAACAACAACGCCTCGGCAGGGTGATTTACTCTCCCTTTCGCACAACGCTACAAGTTAAATTGAGCAACTGGAGAGAACTGAAACAGTTAAACATTCGCACAACGTCGTTTTAAAACAACAATAAACGATCCCGACAGAAGTCATACTATCACATTACTCACTGCGATATCAGAAGAAATATGGGAAAACAAGACAATCATAACGACCAACCTAGGCCATATTTCTTTCAATAAATTTGAGTGAGTCTTCAACCATCAAAACATTGGACCGTCGTGCTGGTCTTTAGCAGGTAGCAGGTTATTCTGCCTCGCATATCCCTCCCTTCCCCTCACCAGAACAGCAACAGTCCCAACTAAATTGCCGAATGGAAACTTTTTAAATCTTTTGCATTCGATTAAAGCAAACGCTTTTACGCCGATGCTAACATATTTCATCAAGAATAGCAGTATAATGACGTAAACAATTCATGGTAAAATTAACGTTGCTCAATTAAAACAATCAAAATAAAACCCGATTTTTGTTAGCCAACAAGAATCAACAGAAGCAAACTGCACCACAGGACATTTTAAAAAACACGTTACTTCGAATGGAGTACATCAACTGGTAAATATGACTGGATATCACATAGATCCCCACCTAGGGACCTTTGAACACTGCTAAATAAGAGATTTGAAAAAGAACTACACGTCGTCAAGTGCAGCAAATGCATCCCGATGAGGTAGTAACATTTTCGAAGACAGCGGAATCACCCATGCTTTTTAAATGGAAGCGGATATAGCCCCGTATATGTACAAGCATCAACGGCTCCAAAAATACCCATGTTGGAGCCCAATGAGGAAATTACAAGGACATCTATTCACACTACGAGCAAACAGGGTGGTATTTGCATGGATACAGTAAGAAACGCTGTTCCCACGTGGTTTTCAAGAAGACGCACTTTTCGCTCACGATGGAAGAATCTTTAAAAGCTAACAGCAATACCTCAGTATACAAGCATTACTTAAAACATTATAAAAGAGCCGATCGACGAACGACTAATAGCAAAGTGAAACATACGAAGGTTCAGCCACATGCGACAAAATTGACCAAGGTTATAAATTTCAGAAAAAAAAATCAAGCAGTTGTGATATTGCTTCAGGTTTCAGAACAGTCAGGGCATCCAAAGGGGCGCATAGGGAATAAGAAGTCAATGTTCTCCAATCTCAATATCTGAAATGAAGAAGCTTCAGAGAAAAATTTCAACAAAACGCAAAGAGACAACTTCGGCGAGTTGTCAAAAACTTCTTCGTAACCACTTGAAATTTTCTCATCTTACCCATCTCCCATAATTATTTCCTGCGCTCGCCCATGCTCCCGGCCAAACCCGTTTGTGAAATCAGTAAAGATCGAAAGATATGGGTTCCATAAAGAAGTACCACAAAACAACCAACAACAGTAGCAGACTATTCTAGACTAATCCCTGCAGTTCTTTAAGACGAGATAGAAGAACAAAAACCATATCCCACAAACCGACAATCATTCCTTTCTCTTCTCAAGGAGCAAGAAAACTTACCTAAAACTCGCAAAAAACAATGAACGCTTCCATAAACAAACAAAACGCCAGATCCACTAACGAACAACGACGGGCGGCAAATCTTCCCATTATAATCCATGAAAAAAGGAGAACGGTATTCCTATGAGCAGACCCATATACTGGAAATCATGCGAAACTTTCTTCGAAGTTATAGAGGAAACAGAATAAACACCCGAAAAGTTTTGTATTAAACCCAATTAAAAATACTACTAGTGACCAAAAAATGATAAGCTAGTCTGGTCATGTTTTAGCTGGGACTCGTAGGTTGCTACTCGTTCCCTTCTCCACCATAGATTGCTACTCGTTCCCTTCTCCACCACATCTACCAAATTATGGATTTTAAAAGAGGCACAACGAGCGAGTCTAGGTAGACAAATGAGAGCGACACATTGTCGATCAACACAACAACTACATCTATATGAAAGCGACTTTACACAGCACCAAAACTCAACTTTAGCGACAATATGCCGCTAAATATTTTTATACAACAGGAAACCTGCTAACGCAGCGACCGCTGCGCCGAAGGTGATCTTCGAGAGAAGATTTGAATCTTGAAGGAAGTAGACCCTTTTCAAATGCCTGAAACAATCTCATATCACTCCACAAAGCATCATCAATCTAAACGTAGTTAAAGTTGAGGTCCATGAAAGATAAGCACTGCACTCCCGTTTGTCACTCCAGCTTTCTGAGCCTTCAACATGGCTCTGAAACTCTTTTTGTCCAATTTTTAAAAGCTTTAGTTATTTCTCTGCCATACATGCTGCTACTGCAGTCATTTTCTTTTCTTCAATCTCGTCACTACGTCCCATATAAACATTTGAAAATCACAGCCTAATATAACAGCCATAAGAAGAACATAAAAAGGGAACTTATGCGCACAAACCTGCGCTTTGGTCACTTCGTCGTCAGTTTCCAATCGAATCATTTCCGGCATAATGCAAAGAGCATACAGGCTTTCATTTGGGAACAGCGTTGACAAGAGATCATCTATACATGTATGAATCTATCTATATACGGTCCTATCTGCTGGCTCGAAAGTTTCAACTTGGAAGCCATCAAGCTTGAACCTTGAAGTCTCCTAGATTCAATTATTTCCCGGCTATATGTACTTGTCAATCAGCATGCCATAGCCAAGATTTAAACAATATTAGGTCCCACTATAAGACTTCTGGAGTATCGGAATGGATAAATTCCCATTTAACGTATTCAGCCACAGCAGCAAGCAAATACTACTAATCAGTGATCAGCCAGACTTGTTTTTAACGGAAAGGGAATACTAGTCTTCTCAATTCTGAAATGACACATGAAATTTAACCTAGAAAGAAAACTCTTACGGGTAAACAGCCATGGTTGCAAGTTGTGTGAAGACATCGCTCTGAACATTGCCGATATCCTCCTCACGAAATCGAATCGGTTGCGGAAGCTCGTGCGTTCTACAGAACTCGCCCGGCTGCTGTTCGTAGTTCTGCTCCGCTTCATATCGCTCCACCTTTGTAGCGATTATTACGCATGGCACTTTGGTCCGATAGAAATATCTCTGGAAGTGTTTATCATAAATAGCAGACATTGTAATACCAGTTTGCATTATCAGATCCCATCTCCCATGCCAAGCGCTGACTCACAGCGTAGAAAAAGCTAGGTGACCAATGTTCAGCACAACGCTTGCACATGGTTTTATTTGACACTGGAACATGGGAATAAAGGAAGGGAAGATAAAGTGAGTGGCAATACTGGAAATATTCTAAGCTCCGAGCAGAACTTTCCAATAAAAGTACCCTCTGCGTCGAACACGTTACAAAATATAGACAGAGGTAAGCATGGAACTTGAGGCTGCTATTGCACATTTATTAACACATGCTGATGTCACGCACTGAGTAAAACTGCAGAGTTCCCATCTCAAGCAGAGCACCACGCCTCCGTTAACAGACTGTCGACATGCAAATAACATATTCGTGCTAGCAAATAAAGAACCTGAATGCAAAAGTTACATATGTAAACTTAAGAAGTCTAAAGAAACAAGTAAATCATAACATTCCAACAGCCACTCAGTCGTTTCAGTCAATCACTGCAATCAAAAGAACTAAGAAAACGAACAAGATATATGGAAGCCGAATAGGAGAAAGAATTCGGATTGGACGCGTCGTAAAGCAATACGATAACATCAGCGCTCTTCTCGTAGCTTGTCAGCACCTCATCACGCGAACATACGTCCACCTCATGTAGCTAAAATCAATCAGACCAAAGTATAAATCAGCACGACCGTAAATTCCACCTACACCACAGTGAAACATTTGGCAGTGTTATCTGAAAGCTCTCCTCAGCTGAATCGGATTACTACTACTAAAAGTGGATGGACTTCGGCCATCCATTTCTAACAACGGTCAGCTTCAAATGAGCAAAAGCTTAAGTGATGTCATCAGACCCATCCTTCCCTCCTTCCGCCCTTCCCCTCTCTTTCCTATGTTGTGCAAAGACGGGTAGCAAAACGGAAGTGTATGCATAACAAGCTGGGAAATCAGCTTCTCGGATGCATTCGGAAGTATAATAAATGGAAGACGTCATCAACACTTTGCAAGTGACGAAAGTCCCTATCTTTTATTCTTTTGGACGGGAAGATGGACAGCAAAGGCCAGTGTTATACCTAAAATGTGAAAGACAGCAGATGTCATCGTTCATTATTCGGAATAATATTTACTCGAGCATAAGCCCTCTCTGCAACTGAGCGGACTTACGCTTACTCCCTCTCCAAATGCTCCGCCAAAAAATAAAAAAAAAAAACAATGAAGTCATTACACAAACATGCAAGACCCTTTTGAAATCG
This sequence comes from Baylisascaris procyonis, assembly GCA_037389465.1. Classification (NCBI taxonomy): domain Eukaryota; kingdom Metazoa; phylum Nematoda; class Chromadorea; order Rhabditida; family Ascarididae; genus Baylisascaris; species Baylisascaris procyonis. The sequence continues at coordinate 2,227,355 of JAZARR010000059.1, forward strand.
CGTTCTGCTTTTCGCCACTGCGCGCCACGGAGACCTCAAGGTCTCTATTCAAACGACGATGGATATCATCAATCGAAAAGGTCTCGAGGGAGACCCCAAGTTCAATATTTTCAGGCTTTTAAGGACTCAATCCATCTGACTTAGCATGATCTACTTCAGGCTCTTCCCTTTTCGACTTTCTCAGACCTACGCGGCAACCTAGATGCCTTGCTCTACACTAGAATGGACGACAGACAAATATCAATTTTCGTGTCAATCACAGAGTTGCCACATGCAAATTTGAATTTGTATAATTTACTACTCCTGCAAATAGCCACTTCACGAATTCTAATATTTATCTCTACGGACTCATTTAAGCGGTATTCTGCACCCCTATAAAAAGCCTTTATCCTCGTCTGCTACGCCCTCCTCCCCTCCCGTCTAAAAAAACAAACCTTACCAAAAGATATTTGACCTCGCCTTTGACAGTCACCGAATTTATGACATAAGGACTGAGATGCTTCTTGCTGATAGAAAGGACATCCTGCAAAATCATGAATGTTCGACGCACGCAGCAATAATGATGACATGACTGTGCTTCTGATAAAAATTTTCTTCAAATATATGGTACAGTCGTTCCATTTTCCTTGAGCCTTTCAACGAAGCCTTCGATCGAAAGAAATATAACAGACGACTGCCACATTTAACTCAGCTTTCTAAGGCAGAATACACGATGTGACCTAAAGCTACAATGAAAACAAAAATCCATTTCTATTTTTTCAAGCACGTAATTTCTAAAAAAAAAGCTAGAAGGAAGTGACTGACGTATGAAAGCTTCGAGTGTTACGATAAAACCTGCGTATTTCAGCGCACAGCCTTCGACCTTGGTTCCAACAAGCTCAACTTATTAAATAATCTCAATTCTCTGCATGAATCGATCGCCTTAGACTGGCGTTCACAGGGATTAGTGGAATATTACCAAAGTTTAAACAACATTCACCCGCAAACCACCGGATAATTAGGCAGCGCCTCCAGTGGCACATCAAAACAGATGGATTAAACATTTACCGCAAGAGTGCGCCCAAGAAAGGATTGTATGAATGCCGTTTTGCCTGCGTTTCTCGGACCGATAACGTGGCACTGAAACACGCTTCTTGTTGTACGTTTCTCCAATAGATCCAGGCGCCTATCCCGAGTCACCTACAATCAGAAACCTTCACTTTGGGATATTTTCTACAACTAACATTCAGCAATTCATTTTGGAGAAAAATTTCCTTCACTTTTGACTCACAACTTTTATTAAAATGATTGATGCGATTTTAATAAATGGGAATCAACTCGTCGATAATTTTAAATTTCAAAAAATCTAAAAATTCATATAACGACTCTAGAAAAGAAATGACTGGGAAAGAGAAGACAATAGACACGTCAGAACAAAAGTACGTGAATTCGGAAAAAGAACCCCACTCTAATAGCATCAAGCTGGGAGTGATGCCGCATATTAAAACCGAGATAAGCCAGCAACTCCATCGCCAGCGATACGTTCATGAAGGTCGTTAGGCTGAAAAATGATAAAAAGTGGCAAAAGTTGGCTTGAAAAAAGATAGAGGAAAAACAGAAGGAGAAAAATATTAGGTTGAAAATGGTGAAAGATGAAAGAAATGAGAGATGAAAAATACTAAGTTGAATGATGGTGAAAGCTGTGCCTAAACTCCCGACCAAACGAACATACCAATATGAAAACTTCACTGACAGGTTAGGAGGTACGAAAATTTGCTCAGCAGAAAGACTCAGCATAACTAAATTTGTCCACCAACATAAAAAGGCAGGCTCCTCGAAGTCAGATGTCCGACAATTAGTGAACAAAGCAAACACTTTATACAATGCCGCCGGGATTCAACACGCAGAAAAAAAAACGATCGGACTGCATTCACACGTATTAACAGTCATGGGCTATTTTGGGAGAAACCATAGGAAAAGACAATCCTGGAATTTATCCAGCACTCAAAGTTCCATAAGAAATAGATAGGTTTTTTGACATTCAGATGTCTTTTCTTTGCTGAAGGATGCCCTATCAGCAACAGCCCACTGGTTTTTCACTTCTGTTGAGCACTGAAGTATAAATGCCTTGCTTACAGTAATCCACCTAGCTACTTCGACTCACTCTGTCCAATGGGTCATGCGAATGCAGCAGATGAAACCACTTACATCCAATACGACATATAGCCATTGAAAGTCAGCCAGCCTTTTGTATTCACCTCGACCGAGCAGCTCGCCTCCCTAGTCCACGGATTTGTAGAACAAACGCTGAAGAGATTCTGAAGCTCCGAAGGCGAAAGACATCCGTCTCTATCCTGCAGGAATGCTTCATCTAATACCTCTACATCACTGCTTCCACCACACAACCTAATAAAGAATTTCGTTTGAATTATTCGTATAACGACTGCAACTTCTACAAAATGGCAAAGCGAGAGTGGCGACAGACATCAATTACCACGGAAAGAGTGAAACTGCGGGAGACCGTTTTGAAAAATTAACAAACAGAACACTGTTGCACCTAAGCTGACTGATTTGATCGCTTCAAAAGACTGTCCCACTGTTTTTAGCAAACAAAGGCTAGGGCTTAAGGGCAGAACTTCGGAAGACGAGTGCCATCCGCTGAGAGGAATTGAGAACATAGCCCCTGCTGCAACCTTTGCAAAATATGCATCTAAGAAAAGTGGCACGAAACCTATCCCTCCACTAAGAAAATGGAAAGTCAAGAAGAAAGCTGCTGGGATGAAAAGAATATGGGTCGGCGTGAAGCTCACCTCGTCATATTTTTCGAAAAGAGCGGTGACGAACCGGAGTCCTTCATCGGTCAGTTCGGTCGAGCATCCCTTCGGTACCTTCAGGCTAAAAGCAATGGCACAATTATATCATATTTTCACATTAAGGTCAGAAGTTAAACGTGATGAAGGATGACATTCAATATAACTCACTAATTTTCATCTCACTGTCGTACGAGATTAAGCTTACAGATTCTCATTTAGACGCCTAAATCAAGAGATCTAGGCCTGTGCCAGAAACGTGCGACATCAGGGGCTCCTTTTTCTTCAGAAAAACATCAGAGGCAAGCTGGAAGATCCCAGGATCAAGCAACCAACTAGACTTAACGTAAACTGCAGCCCCTTGTGGATTTGCCATCAATTCGAACAACACAATGATTACGCCAACACGCAAAGACATCACGTTGACAAAGATGATCCTATTCGTTACTTGCAGACAAACAATGAATCCGATACCTCCCACACCCCTCTCGGCCGCACAAAGCACAATCTGCGTGTTGTTTCTCTATTCCGCGATCATTGCGACCCGATGTCATTGTCTACAAGGATGTCGACCTAATCGCTGCAGGTCCCGTGTAGCAAAGCGTCTACTGCTTGGCCGCTGGTGAGTCCTCAAACGCTGAACGCCCATGTTTAAATAAAGATAGACCGATGTTCTCAATATTGTGAGATTCTTAGCACTCTCTGCATAAACTTTCTCATCATCGTCACTGTAAAGGGGACAGGAGGTTGCGCAGGACTGAGGGACAGTTCCCTTTCCAGTGAACGACATACCCATTTATCACTGATTTACTTTATTTAGAACATTACTTACATAGCATTCCATAAACGTGCATCTTGAAATCTCCATTACTTCACAGTATGTACCTCTAGGGAGGGACATGAAATAGTCAATATTCACCACATAATGCCTCACACAACGCCTAAGAAACTAACGGTGAACTTAGATAGTCAACGGCGAGTTGTAGCTCATTATCGTAACCGAAACGCCGCAATACTTTCCAAGCTGTCTCATGTCGACCACGACGAATGAAGAGCTCATGTAAATAAAGGAAACCTGAAATTATTTTGCATGCAATCTGAATTAAACATTGCAGCGGTTGCGGTCAACAAACATCACTTATCCATGCTATTTTATTCCGTTCAAATGAAACACTAGCACCCTAATTCACTAGCTGAAGGCGAAGAAAGATTTACCGCAAATTCATTATAAAAAAGAAAAGCCGAGGCTTCTGATAATCATAGTCACCAAAAAATGAAAACTTTACTCCTACAGACTGCCGATGTCCAGTTTCAATTCTCGCTATGAAAATTTCAAAAGAAACCCCTTCAAAAATACAATCGAGATCCTTTACGCACAGAACTGCCCAGAAAGTGATACACTGAATTTTCGAGGAATCAAAACGCGAAGAGGCAGAAGCCGAAGCTTAAGTGTTCGAAACTTTCAACAGTGAGTAACTATTGCACGAAGCCTAACTAAACGAACAATTTGTGCAGTGCGTTGGAAACTGAATGTGGTTGTGCGTTGCAGCTATACCTTTTACGCGCTCCACTACCAGCTACTCCAACAAATACAAGCAAAATCCGTCATTAATTAATCTCTTCATTTAGAACATTTGCAGAAAACACAGCGAACTATGTTCATGTTGAATATTGATATGTTGCATTTACAACTGGCAACTGTATATTATTACCGAAAAGCATCGGTTACTGCATTTTGATTCCAACATAAAAGTCCATTATGAGCCTTCAAAATTTAATTCCTGTTGCTAGTTCTGCCAAGATCCGAGAGTTTTCGTTAACTAATCTTTGCACCGGAATGGAAAACACTGTGGTGGCAAATTGCATTCTATCACCAATTCAGCATTGAACATTATAAGATCCTTACTGCTTAATGTTTTCGTCCTATTCTAGAAAACGGTTGTCCACTTTGGTCGCCGTTTCTAAAATAGAAAAGAGAGATGTCGGAAAATGTGGAAATACGTTCCACAAAAAACAGCTTTTCAAAAACTTTCTAGGCCTCATACAGTCCGAATTATAGAACACGTATGTATATTATTTGTCTAAATCGCTTCAGCTAGACCTCAAATGGTGTTTTGAAATTGTTAACACAGCTCTTTTTTTGTTTCCGCGATTCTTAATCGCGTGTTCACTTTACAATTTTTTTTTTTTGGGAGTTGTCCAAGTGTGGAATAAACTCCTTATTGATATGGTTTCAGAGCCTAATCTGTTAGCGTCAACTAATCGTCTTGAGCAATCGAACGTCGAGTAAATCTATGAGCTTGTTTCTTTTCGATCATCGTGATCGCGCGCTTACTTGTCCTTTTGTTCTATTTTATATTCTAAGCGACCCTCATTTGGCTTGAAAAAAGAAAAAGATTTCACAACGACAACAAATGCCATCTCTAAACAATGACTATTAAAAACTAAACGACATATAATCTTAATTTGATAAACAGAGGTTTCAAAAGACTCTCCTGTCCCTTCTATACAAACTTACTAGAATGTCTCACAATACAAATTAAAAGCAAAGTCTATCTGAAAAGACAGCAGAAGAGAACCTCCACTTCACGCTCCCTTCCTTACAGCCTTGCTCCGTGCGTGCCGTTCTTTAATTTGTGCGTAATTTAGTGGTCTTTTCAACATAAAAATATTTGCATATTAAACTGGTTCAGTTGGCGTTTTATGATATCACGTCTACAAGCAAACGGACAGAAAAAAGCGCAAACAAAACGCAAAATGTCATTTAGGATTTTCGGTGGTGCTCTACCTTGACAGCTAGCCAGCCAGGGGGGATTCCTCATTAGTTGATTTCTACACCGAACAATATTTCTATTAGAGAATAAAAAAGCAACACACCGCCTAAGGCCACAGCATTGTCAATAATATCATCCTTCCTGTGTTCTTCAACTGCACTCTTCACATCCTGCAAAATAATAGCATGTTATCAGGATATAAGCAAATGCATTCGACACCACTATCCAAAATCTTCCTTATCATATCGCATCTCTCTTGTTGATCAAGAATCCAAATAATAGGGAGACAAGTAAAAAGATCGAAAGTTTTTCTCTGCGCAGACATGCTAGCTATGCTGGTGCAATCAATTCCAGCCCTAAATGAACCAAATCCGATCCCCGTACAATCAACGTCTCGAAATTAAAACACAAGTATCAAGATATCAGGCAAAATCTAAGGCCACAGGATGTGGCGCAGAGGGGACTGGTACAAGTAGAGGGGGTTGTAAGAGAGAGGAGATGAGCGAGTGGCTGATGAGGGATCTAAGTCGAAATTTCCTTCATTCAAATTACGCCTTGGTCCTCTTCAACATCTCAAAATGAGTAAAATTAGGAGAAATGACTGTAAATAAACTCACAGATATAGCGACAGCATTTAGCGGAACTCCGAACACGAACACTTGAAACTGATTCAGTTCGTGGTCATTCAGAAGGCCATCATTATCGAAATCGCATAACTAGAATTTCAGTTCACATGAAATACAATTTTCAAAGTGCAGTGCCACTGGCAGTCACTAACCACTGAAAACTCACTTCAGTAAGCGATATCAATAGCAAATGTCATCTCATCAGTGAGGGTGAAGGGGTACTTCCGCTGTCAATAGGGATACCTTCGAAGAGGACACGCAGACAACCCATTAGTGGGCATTTGGATCATTAGTGGACATATTTGCCAATCCCATCGAAACAACAGTTGTGTCCATCACAAATTTCGAGGTTTTCAAATGCTTGCAACCAAGCGAAAGCGCTGGACGAGACCGGATTTTTAATTTAAAAAAAAAAGTATTGTTGAAAACACAAGGTTCTGACTTTTTCGATGATTCTTCAGTCGAATTTAGTGAATCATAAATTTTGGCTGTAGTCAACGAGCCGCAAGTTCTTTCTCAAAACACCATATAGCCAACTACGGCGATGCGGTATGCCACAGGAAAATCGAGCCATATATTTCACGCAGTGCAGTCAGACGCTTTGTTCTTTGATCACGTATCACATCTCCGCTGAATCGCTCAAAGGGCTAGTTAGAAAAGCAAAGATTGCAGCCATTTGTTCGACTACGACGTTTAGAAGCGAGTGCAAGTACAATTTCGAGAAGAAAATGTCAAAGAGGAAGGTCTATTAAAATATGTATTATCTATCGTTCCTTCCTAATTTGTTAACGATCATGTAGTCTAGAGTCTGGGCACCAATGACATCAATAGGGAGGTAATATGTGGGAAAAAAGGGTATGCGAAGATGTGAGTTTTAACTTTCTTCTTATTGCTTCTGCAAAAATGAAAATGTTCAATATCTGTGCATGAAAATTACAAATCAATTAGTGCTGAATCGAAATCAATAAGTTCACTCATAAGAGAGTCAACATGTGGCAATATCTGCTTTCGCAAGGTTAGGCAGAAAAGGGTTGGTCACGTGAAAATGCATAAAATCATTCTATTCGTCCCTCAAATCTACTGAGATATCAAAGAGGAGATGGAAAAACTAGCGAGACCAAGATCCTATTCCCTCCTATTCTCTCTTTACTTTCTCCCGGGACCTCTGCGACGTTCCAACCGTCCAATAAGCAAGCCATTCCAAAACGAGATGGACAGGAGTCGCTTTTGGATATCTATTTCAATCATTCTCTATCCCAGTGAATTCTCGATTAGTTCTACTTTATGGATACAGATGGGGAGAAGATGTGAAAGGCAGGATAAGGAAGGACTTTTTTAAGCTGATTAGCGATTCCTTGCTACTATTGTTCACAAAATCATGTCTTAACCACTTCGTTCAATATGAAACATCAAGTGAACAATTTTTTCGAGCAAATACTGAAGTTGATACGATATGTTGAGACGTTGATAAAAGATGGCTTCTTTCTGAAGATTAAAATCACCTTTACCTCTGATAAACGTGATTCACATGTGGAGGGAGTTTGATGCACTTTATGATTAATGCAGCGATGAGACTGCATTCAATTATAGGAAAACACCGCCCACAAATAAACCACTTAGAATGATTGCGGAGTAAACATCAAATGTAAGAAAGAAAAGGGCGCATATTAAACCTTGAAAAAGACCCTTCTGGCTAAAAAAAACTAAAAAAAGCTACACGAATGTGCTGACGCTAACTTGAAAGACGACTTATAAAAAAGCCACAAAATAAAATGAAATAAACGCAAAAATTCCCCGAAGTCCATAAGAAGACATGGATTCAAACAAACAACTTCTCATTGATGCCAAAAACACAATTGTGTGTGTCCATCTTTAGTTAACCGGTATCCACTCAAAAATATGCTGAAAAATATTGCTTATCGCTTTTGATACGGGAGGGACAATTCGCGAAAAAAATGAAAGAAAAAAAGATTACAAAGACACTGTTTATGAAGCAATCAAAGAAGTAAAGAAAAAACCGCGAGCATTCCAGAGAACGCAATGAGATATGTGACTCACCTTGAATATTCTGACGAGTGCCTTTTTGCACTTCCTCGTTAATTCCCTATCCTCAGAAATATATAACTGATGTATTGGATAGATTACGGCCTTCTGTGCATAGTAGAAGATTTCACTTATATTTTGCATCGTCTTAGCCGAGCACTCAACACAAGTCTCGATCTCTTCGAATTCGTTCATTATCGATAAAATCTGAATAAAAATTGAAAAATCAAAAAGGCCGTTTTCCTTCGCTTTGGGTTAGACGCCACAAAAGGCAGCCATTTTTCAACTTCGACCGCTCTTCTCAACACAATCGTGCTACATATACTATAAGGAAACAATCATTGGTCTCAATGTCACAGGAATATGAAGAATGGTTAAAAGGCTCGTGGATGGGGAATGATCTCATACTTGAACATGACTAGAAAATCAAATCCCCAAATTTTAATTTCTTTAATTAAATTTTCTTTTCTACGCGGTGAACGAATGAAATGAGCTTTTCCACTTGTATTCGCACTTGCTAAAAAAACTGTTAAGCAGAATATCGAAAGTATGCGTCATATATGATTACATGCAAATACATGCACACGTATGTATGCATATATTTGAGGAAGGAGCCTTAAGGTGAGAAGGTGGGAGAAGTGGACAGATAACTTTGCACCTGCAAGCATAACTTTTATGCCTGTGGATGCTAAAAGTAAAATGAGCTAACAAGACGCCACGATCAAAGACACGATACCGCGCATTAGGGCCGTTGCAATTACGGTTGAAAGAACGAATTACTGTGGAAGTGCAGTTGACATATTGTGCATCTTCAGCGATCGAAATTTTGTCAACGTGGAAAGACGGCTTCTTTTGTTCTTCATTTGAAGCCAACGAATCGGCATAGTAAAAAGAGACGCTGACCAAAACAGCTGTCACGAGAGAGAAAAAACTGCTGCAGCATTCACGTATTTCTTGATGGTTGTGCGAATTAACGACCACTGATCGCAAAATGCAACAATTCAAGCGAAGCAGCCTGTGCAGCAAGTAACGTAAGGCACTGTGTTGGTGCAGAATTTATTGTTAAAATCTCCATAAAACACAATTAGGATTACCCTCTCCATTTGTTTCGATGGTCCCTGCTTGTCGGATTTGTTGCCAACTAAAATAACCGGTCGCACTGTGGAATTCTCGAGAGTATGTTGCTTTATTAATGGCAACCAATACGAAGTTACCTCAAATTTCAACAGTGTCATATAACGTACAGTTAGGACTTAAAAGGCATAGAAAATGAAATAGGTGAGGTGTAGGAGACAATATCATTCAAATGGACGGATATTAGCGAGATCGAAGTGGAAAAGCTGGGCTGAAATTATGGCTGGAAGCCTGTGAGGTTTCTGTTCTCTGATCGAGCGCCCAATAGGAATAAAATTGCTGCAGCGCATCCGTTCAATTCAGATGTAATTCGAACGAATCCCATCTCCTCATTTAGCAACAGTTTCGTCCAGCATAAAAATGTCAACGAAGTAGAGGCACGAAGATGTGTACCCGAGAAGGAGAGATAAAAAGGCATAATAAAAGAAAAACCAAATCAATACCATTTCAATAGAGGTCTGATCAACAATTGAATAGACTACACATATGACGTTAGCTGCTTTGACCTCAAGTATAAGCTCCTCTTTGCTCTGCTCTCTCGCTACAAAAGAACTTTCAGTAGCACATGCCATATGGACGAATAAACATAACAGCGAGATAAGGGCTGACTGAAAAATCGAATGAGTAAACGATCGCATTAATACTCCGCCCTATTAGCTCATGAGTAAACCTCGAAAAGAACATCGCGACCAGTGATGCACGCCTTTTGATATCAACATCAACAACTCGCCTAACACTTTTAAACTGAACGGCAGATGTGCCCTCCACCTTAAAAAAATTAGTGAAAAAGGATAATATCCACAAAACTCAAAAAACGCAACCTAGAAAGCTGTTTAAACCAACTATCAAAAACAAACAAACAAACAAACTGCAAGCAATAAAATTTCGCAAGCGAACAATTAAACAGAGCAATGCGCCGTTATAATACTCACCGCAATAGTCGTGTATTGAAGTGACGACTCTTTCGGGCGTTACATCTGCTGGAATCATAACATGATCGATTCTTGCGGGTACGCTATCGTGGAATTCATCCTCCAACAACGACATTATCAACGACGTCTTCCCAACACCGGCTTAAAACCGATTCTCTACATATATTTGAGGTGTTAAGCACGTAAACAAGTTTGATGACTCATCTGCCACAGTTGGAAGCTATGTGAGAATGCTCAACTCCTCCCGCTTTCTGCAATCACTCCTCCCATTTCTCAGCTTTTCAGAAAGTATCAGTTTTACAATTTTAAACACTCCTTATAGTGTCTTACACAAATGAAGATGAATTTAATGCAAAAAAGGAAATATTCTGCACACAAAATGTTTTTTTTTCCTTTCTGCGACGCACAAACGGCTTTCAGCGAACATTAGCTCTTTGTTTTGGATCACTCACAATGAACGAAAAAAAGTACACTCGGGAATATGTAAATCATTCACAGCCATAACCTGACATACTACAGCTCATAAATGTTGAAAAAAAATTTGAGGAAAAACTGCCACCTTCTTTCTTCTCCATTCTTCTACTTAGACAGAACCTGAACAAGTAACTTTTTGCTGCGTGATTTGATTAGTTTCTAGAGGTTTTATTAACCAATCTATGAACAGATGGGAGGTGAAACAAACCAAGGGAACAATAACCAACACCTTTTGGAAATTCTGAAAGGGTTCCTTCGAATGTCTAAACAAAACTGATATTAAGTAAGCAAGTGAATCGAGAGAACGCAGTGTATTAGCATTGATTTATCAGTTGTGTGGGATGAACGACGATAACATAGAATGGATAACAGAAGAAAACTGCAGGGATAAAATAGTATCCACAGAATTCAAACAGATGACGGCTCTCCTCTTTCTGATGAGGCGTCAAATTGTTCGAATATAGTAAAGGGTGATGGAAGGTCATCTTAAAGTGCGAAAAAAGGACCTGAAACGTTGAACGTTTGTCTATTAGTAGGGTGAGAGCTTCTCAATTTTGTTGTCACGATATTTCCCTCAGTGCATTTCAAATTGGCTTCCTGAATGCTCACTTGCACAATTATTTCATACCTATTCACCATTACTCTTGAATTATTTATTTGCAGTTAAAGCTCTTTAAGGCGGTGTATCATTTGCTTATGTCTCCATCTGTTTCGGTCCTTGTGCTCGGCTCATTTCTACTGCTGAGTAGTGCAAATTTCATAGGCGAACTGCCACAATTTACATCCCATAGTTTTTGCGCTTGATACCTTCTGCTGACCTTGATGTCCAAAGTTTCTTTTTCAATTCGCTTTTCTAGGGATGGTCATTATCTCCTATTCGACTAAGGGACTCTTTGTGTCCACTCTACCTGTATTGAACTAGTTATCCACTTGTTGTTGCTCTTGGAATAGAATTGCACAAAATACGAAGTGTAACTTTTCTGATCCTGTAAGATTCTACTGTAACTTTGTGGCAAGTATCTTTCAACAGAACTTCGCTGGAAACCGAAACATCGGTTGGCTTCTATTGGTCGAAACTCGATTTCATTCTTCATTGCTTTTTCAGCTTGCAATCGAATTCCGCTTTTCACAAATACCTTCGGTCGGCAACTGACGGAAATTTTTGTGATGGATTTCTTATCAACTGATTTTCTATTACAGGTCAACCCTTTCATCAATTACCAACCGAAAGGAATTTTGGTCGGTTTCTATTACTGCTAGATACAAGAAATGCAGTGCCCATGTCAGCGATGGGAAAACCAAAATGAAAATCTAACTTTATCAAAGTTGGCACCAGTGAAATGTGCTAAAACTTGCAGGTTAAAAAGCCTCCAAAGAAGGCAGAATACAGTTAGTGATTGACAATCATATAATAGGTTTTCACCGTTCTGGATTTTCAGCTGCAACCGATTTTGAGCAAAATGAAACTGCGAAAAAGTTGTACGAATTAAGGCTTGCCCATTAAAATTTGTTGCAATATTACCTACATCCATTCCGTGACGGTAGACATTTTTGATTAGTGGTACTAACAGGACAGGTTTCTAGCCGTAATCCAAACAAAATTTACAACGGGAAACGCTTCCCATACCAACAGAATATGCTAGTTCAGAAAATAAAGCATGACACATTACCGCGTCCACCATGTGATAAACCTTTGGTATATGACGTTGCTGAATCTTAAAGAAGTAAAAGAGATATAAGTGATAACCATCACCTCCAAATGCGCCTGCTGCGATGAGAAAAAAACAAAAACAAATTTCGATGAAAAAAAAACTTCAAGGCAGTATAAAATCCCGGAAAGTCCACATTAATTCAAAAATATTTCTGTACAAACTCAACAGGCGGCTGCAGCGAGCTAATCATTCCCCTGCCATATAGCAATGAAAAATATGCACCCTGTGTTTAATTAACAAAACATCTTCATATGCACACTACTTTTATTCATTGTCAACATAGACAACGCTGCATAAACCCACAATTCATATTTGCATATTTCAGCTAATGCAAAACGAAGTTACTAAAGACGTCGAGGATGTAATGATGGGATTCAAGGAAACGGCACAAGCAACGAGCTTACATTCGCCCACAAGCAGGATACGGACGTCGGCCTCGTTGTCATCTTGACTGTCGCCACCACTTTCTATATTCGTCATTTCCCAGGTTAGTAAATAATAAATAGCTGCACTATAAAACTTTGCAACATTGTTGAGTCTTCGCTTCAAGAATTTCAAAACGCCATTCAAGTAAGACGACATAATCTAACACCTCACACTGCAGACATAACCGGGATATGTAATAGTGGGGGAGGAGACGTAAAATGTCAGTCGAATGAGTCCACCAATTACACGTAGAATACTACTGTATGTATTCTTAAAAGCTCGTAGAGATGCGTAAGCTCCACTGACTCTCTAGTTAATCGGCTGTCTTCAGCAAGTTTCTGCTTACCTGACTAATATGCTCGTTTTCCTAAAGCCATAATAAGCTAGCAAAAGGTGCTCAAGGTTGGAAAACGACAACCGAGCACTCGAACACAAAACCAAAGATTTCACAAAAAATGCGAATATACGCGCAATGAAGAGCAAATATTAAAGGAAAAGGAAAGCCAATCAGATTTAAAAACAGAGTCTGTTGATGGGAAGCTTCTGATGCAAATGGAAGGCAGATGCATCGACCATAAGTGCCTAAATATATCTGAAAACGCAGCAATTTTCGAAAAACGTGCTAGGTAAATAAACAGTCGACAGTTCGAGAAAAAGGATTCTCTTGTCCCAAAATTGAACTGTGGATTTTGGTTTATCCTGGAAGTAGTCTCGATTGCCACCGAGTTGAAGCCATGACCGTAAAAGAAAATAGTTGAACATGGCCCCGTTTTCGACCGGGTTTAACCCGATCCTGATTGCTAGTGGTTTAATCGCGACTAGATTTAATCCAATCGTCGTCTAGATTCGTGAACTGACCTTCAACTAACATTCACGCAGGCTAAAAAGCTTAAAGTGCGTAAACGGCAACATCTTTTGAGATCTATGTTCTGTGTTGCAAAGTATGCAAAAAAAAAGACAGAAAACACATACGTCAATTAAGAATTAAGGAAAGAGGTCATATATACAAACGAAATGTACCACTCTATGTTTGCTTAGCAATTAAAAACAAAAAAGAAATCAAAAGTTCACTGCGCCTAAAAAATATTCAATAGCCCACTGCGACTATTGAAGAAGATACTATGCTTATATTCCTCTCAGCCAGTAAATCAAGTTCGCTCGAGCTCAACCAAAGCTTATCCCCTTTCTCCTCCACTCCTCCACCTCGAGCGCCAATTCCACTCATCACTCAAAGATGCGAGCACAACTTCAAATAATAAGAGACTCTGACCAAATCGTAAAAAAGGTATATGGCTTTCGCTGTAGAAATATTACTACCTTACGCACCTGCTCAGCAAATAAATGCGCAGCGAAGCATCCCGTAACATACCACTGATACGACCGCCGTAATTTCCATCCGCCCATTGATTCACTCGTTGGACTGTGGATGTTGAAGTGTATCGATTTCATACCACACCATTCAATTCGCATACTACTAAGCCTACACCTAAACAATTCGTGACAACAAAAATTGCAAACAACACCGCAGCAATAATAATTTGCATCATGTTGCGAAGGAAATCTCAAAGGCAATCGAGAATAGAAAGACATTCGACAATCGTGATAGGAGCTGGTTCGAAAACCTGTTGCAGCCCTAACTTTTACACAAGGTGCTGTTTCAGCAGCACATAGTTTCTGCCACAAAATATACGCAATGGAAAAATATACTTCATTTCATTGCGTTGTTTCATATAGCTGGTATTTTCAGCCTATCAGAAAATGGAAAACCGGAAATAAATCTCAAAACTTTACAAATGAAAGTGAGAAAATTCGTTAGAAATTGCAGCAATGTCAAAAAAATCTCAAAATTAGCAAATCCGATTGTGATGTTTTGGAATTGGATTCGAAGTAAACACAGATTTTCCGCTCTGATCTAACTAATTTATTTCGCCACTTTTACTTCATTACACACCTCAGAAATATTTCCGGAAAGGTTCATTAAAAAACGCTGCAATACAGAGAAAATCAGTGTGAGATGAACATTGTCTCGGAGCCATTCTCCGGTTAAAATTAGGATCGCTTTTTTAATCGTCACCCATAAAAGTCAAAAAAGACTTCCTCATGTGAACGCACTAAAAGTATGGCTCCACTTATTAAATGCCCATTCAAAGCCTTTGGTGGCTATAACAACTATGAGGCAGATGAATATATTCTCTGTTATTCTAGCAAGAAAGCTTCAATTCATTTCGGATTCATTCCCCTCTTATTGCCTTCATTCATTTACCAAATCCCCCCCACAATACCACAATTTTGGGAGTGTGGAAAGAACTTTCTTAAGGTAAAAAAAATTCTCTGAAGCAGTACGAATGAGAATTAAACTGAATATCCATCCATCTCTTTCCCGTGTTCATCTCTCCTTGTCCTTCAACGAGGGATTCCTTCAAAGGACTCCGTTGAAAGGATCATTAAAGCGTAAATCCTATGTAGCAGATAAAGCTCTTGTGATCTAAAGAATTCCCGGCCAGTAGGGTTTCTGGATCTCAAAAAATTTCGGTAGAGTTCCTATGAAAATGAGTTCCACGAGATGCACTTATGAATTTGAAAAGGAAAAGAAGAAAAAACAAGCCGTGTTCAACACAGATTCTCGATGTTCTGCAACGTTTTTTGTAGCACAGAAATCTCCAGAGACGTCGACGATTGCTCACTTTGTGAATGTAGCACCACACCCGTTCGCTACTTTTGTTATCGCCGCATCTTCCTCGGCGTGATGTCGTAAATCACATCCATCCTCATGGGCATTCTGTCGAGTGTCTTTATATTCTCCTTCGTTTCATAGGCATCGGGACCTCATTGTTGTATTTACCGATGTGCTCGTCTATATTTATTCTATCGTTCCTTTCTTTTCTTCCCTTTCTTTCATTGCATCGGCAGTTTTCGTTGTTCTCCGTGTATAGACCTTTATTACTGGCATAGCGGTGGTACTACAACTACTGGATGTCAACCTGCATTCGTATATGTTTCGTTGTTTCCTTGCACAGTACCACAAGTCTTATGAATCAAAACTTGCGGCGTGTTCGGACGATTGCCACCCACGTCAACGTCGCTGAATCCCCTATCCTCTTACCTCATATGACCTCTCATTTGGTACTATGTTCTGTGCACCGTCAGGGTATGAAACAAGTTCTTATAACATATAAACTATAGCAGCACAAGGAAACTACGAGGACCGGGTTGTTTGGACGACGTAAGATAAGGTGGAAGCGTCAGACAATACCAATATTAATGGAGAGGGAATTTTTGACGAACAATTTGCTTGACTAACATATAAATTCGGTATGCAGCACAACAGATGTCGAAGACGACGCCACTAAGTGCCGATGTCGGTGCTATACAAATTGTATCGATGCCTTGAATAGGAAGATCGAAAATCAACGAATGTCGGAAACTCAGCGATAAGTGTAACACGTACTCTTTCGACTGCTACGGCTGCACTCTTCGTTGCGGTTTATGAGCGACAACCTTTTAAATTGAGATATCGATGCATTGATGATACATCAACACATATTACAAGAACATTTTAGACATTAGATGCTTAGTGAGCTTCATGAGGTTGGGCGATGTAATGATGACGATCAAAATAAGTGAAATGATCTATGCCACAAAACCATCATAGCAGACAATGAATTATTTCAGATATGAGCAGAATTGATAGCGAAACAGTGAGCAACGTTCAAAAGCGGAAATGAAACGTTGAAACAGTAGACATTGTGGGCAAGAAACGGTATAATGAGCCATTCATCACAATCTTAATCAAATCAATGCCCATCAAAGATTGCAAGTTCCAAAATTTTTCTCATCGGTAATCACCAGGAAAAGTTCCATCTTTATTTAATACATGATATGACTTCGAGCGTGGAGGTCCCTTCCCCTCTCCATAGATTATGATCTTGGGTGTAACACCTAAATATAACTTGCTTAAGGTAAAACAATGGCATAAATAGATGCATGCCTTCGTCTTCCAAAGATAAATACTCTAAAATGACACACTACGAATGAGGAGACGGATTCTCAAATGACCTATTTTCTGCTTCAATATGAGCAGAACTAACAAAAAGCAGCCATATGAGTGGTACTGGCGTGCGTGCTCCGTAGTTTTGAAAGCGTTTAAATGGCGATCTAAAGCAAGCCAACACTTACTTTCAATTATTTTGCACACAGAAGAGTTGTATTGCAACTACGGTTAGCTATACGGAAGGATACAGACAAAGGTTGAGGGAGGAAGGAGTGGGAAGAGGAGTCGAGTTTTCCTTTTCCGTTCCCGTCATGTTCGTATGGGATTTTCTTATAAGCCTGACAGGAAAGAATAGGCGAGGAAATAAGCGGAAAAATCGGGGATCTGAAAATTCACTGTTTCAAGTGATTGTTTGACAAAATCCAAACAAAGCTCCAAAAACTGGTATAGCAATAGGAAAAATACGACAGTCGCATAGCAAATGAACGGAATTGCGTTGAACTTATCAGCGATTAAAAAAAGAAACAACCCATAATAGTGAGATAATACATTGTAGCGAACGGGGTAGGCGACGAAATCGAGCATTGAAGGAAAGGGAGGGGAGTGGTGGTGAGGCAGGAGACAACTGCGGTTTGAAAGATATTTGAAGATTCGCCGAACAAAAAAGTGGATGAGGATGTCGCAGAAGTACCTTCGCAACCTAATTTTACAGATATCATTTCAGGCCACTTCAGCAGTGGCTGTTATATAGCTTTCATAGCGTTGCTGAATTGTTTGTTTTTTATGAGGGAGAGAGGGTGATGGGGGGAGGCGGAGGGAGTAGCCCCACTACTTCAAGTGGTATTTGCCGATTACTGCCAACAAGAGGTATATTCGGTGGCATAGAACTGCTTAAGTCCTTTGAAAGGTGGTTCAGCAATGAATCGAACTAGAAATTCTGTAAGCGGTGAACATCTCGCCAGTGAAAAACTCATCCCTTTTTCCTTCCTCTTACTGAAAAGAAAAAAAAATTCAAGGAGGAAACAAAAGTTACTGATGTCTTACATGATCAATGCTCAAAACTCGTCGATCCAAGCAATGCACAGCATCAAAATTTATAATAAAATAGAAAAATACAAAAAAGCATAGTGAGCAGTTTTTCTCAAAATCACTAGTCATTTGCTTGCGTTACATTATTTTGACAGAAAGAACACTCGCCATCGCATTTAAACATCCTCACTTCCCAACAGAAAGAAATTGATGCATCTCCCCTTGAAAATAAATCTCAAACCGAACAAATTGCGAAAAGAATTCACGCTGCTCATTAAGCCGTTTAGGGAAATCGAATGGATCGCCCTCTAGTGCAACGAAAAAAAGAAAGTTGCACGAATAGCAAAACACGATAAATCATTGGCTTTCGAATCGTTGGCGCAAAATAAAGCATAGCTAGAATGCGGAACGCTACTATGCCATATGCAACCAGCACAACATCAATCTTCTTGATTACAGACGTATAAATATAACAATAATTATTATTGAAGAGACGAACATATCTAAATAAATACTGCAACAGAAGAGAAACAAAAGGAAAGAGAAGAATAAAGAAAAGCTATGGGTATGCAAAAAACGATTAAAAGTCAAAAAGAACAAGCATATTTTCGAAAGCAAAGAAAAAAGAGCAATGCACATGGCACAGTTATACAAGTAATCGCAATTACTGTATCTTATAACAAGGAAAAATAGGGCGAAATTCAATGGAAGGTGTTCACTGTGTGAGCATCTCGGAGAATGGCTCATGCTCTTCGATATCGTTCACATCAGCACCTTCGATCCCGAGCACCTCTCTTTTCACTGCTTCAATTTCCTCGCTGATCTTCATTTCAAGAATCACCTTCTCTTGCACTTCACTACAAACAGAATCATTTGAAACACTTTAATGAAATTGTTTGAGCATCTCAAGTGCGAAAAGTGGAAGAAATCAAGCACCATATTTAACGGAAGGGGAGGGGAGAGACAGCAGACAAGGGGACGAGATTGTATTTGCTTTGTTACACTGCTACTTTCATCTGACACCTTATTTAGAAGTGCTGTTGAAGTGCTGGATATCACACGGCATTCCATGGCACCTTACTGCTTTTACATGGGCGCATGAAAGAATTCTGGAATTTAAACACCATTTGAATGATGGTTATGTCCAAAGAAAGGCTTCTACTGATGGGAACCTATTGAAGGAAATATGATAATGATCTGAAAAATACGATATAAACAGTAAAAGAGCACGTGCTATAGCACATGTTTCAACGAGATTGCCATTTTTACTACTTAATATAGCTAGCAACTTAAGGCAATGAGAAATAATCAGCGATGCGGTTACATTTTGATGGCCGTTGGTTGAACGTCGACATTCGAAATGCTTTTGATTGGAACTTGTAAAAACAGAGTGCTCAAAAGACGGCAACATGAAAATGAGCCCTAAAGGAGTCGAATTATGCTTCCCTTGCGAAGCGGCAAGCTTCTCTCTCATATTTCCCTTTCCAACTGTTCTTCTTCTTATCCATAAATATTGCCTACACTTCAAAGTCGTCCCAATTTATGAAAGGCAGACGCAGCTTCAGCACTTATTTCAGTAAGCATTGCAAAGGTAAGCTCAGCAAGAACATTCCCACAACTGAACGTGCAGCGCAGTTCAGTCATTCAAACAGCAAAATACGACGATATTGGATGAGATTTTAGTAAGCTTGAAAAGCAAAGCAAATAATCATTACAAACATAGGCACTTCCGATAATGTCAACAGCACACAGCGTAGAAGCAAAGGGATGACGGACGCGGCATTGAGCTAAACGTGCAATCGTGCTGCGCATATGCTAACATAAGAGGTGCATCAATCTTCTAAAAATGTGAGCGCGGAAAGCATACTCTCAACCGAACGATATGCAATTTTTTGAAATTGATTAATCAGATCGGAAACGTTTCCTGCATACCCACCGTGATAGCAAATCGATTTTACGCTTTAAATCTGCAACGGCGAGCCGAAGTTCGTGAACTTTGGCCTTCTCCGCTTGAAGACGAGCTGGCCAGTCGAACGCTCGCAGTGGGTTCAGCACCAATCGCAAATTCGCTTGTTGTCGCTCCAGCTGAACCATTGAATCGTTTACTGAACATACTTACAAACAATTGCACCTTCAGGAGGGAGAGGGAGGGGATGAAGTGATGGTGGGGATTGCCACCCCACATAACTGCGGGAAACAATGTTTTTCGTCGCTATAAATTCTTTCACCACTTATGGTGGATATCGTCGAATAGCTGATTTGGATGTACTATTCTAAGTTTATTTTCTACTCCTTGTAAACCTTGGAATGCGAAGACTCGTGCCACCTCAAGCATCGCCTTCCTCTTAGAATATTTTCTGGCGTTCCCTCTAAATGCCATCACCAGCACATGAATTTTTCCTAGCCGTGCTCTGTCTCGACTTTTTCAAGGTAATAGAAATCAATTCGTGGATAGTGGGTAATCGGTTAATCCCTAACGTCGTCGCCGTCGATACAATCTGAGCGACTACCCATATTGTCACGCATCCACACTTCTCTTCCCAATAATGACTATTAATGATCTTAACTGCAGCATACCCCATCACATAGTCCATAAAAACACTCATGCAGATAAAGGAGCGATTGATAAAATTGTAGAACCTGCATTATTTCTCTCAGGTCATCATCATTAACTGATATATCCAACTGCGCCAAACGCGCCTTTTGTTGTTCGATTATTCGTTGCTGACTTTGGACAAGCCTTTCGAGATCAGCCAAAGATAGATTCACTGCAATCCGGCAGATGATATCTTGAAATTATACATCACCACACCTCCTATGGAAAGGATCTTCGAAATTGCTTTTACGGCACTAAACAATACTGTGTGGACTGTGACCATCAAGCTACTATACTATCCAGTATGAGTGTTGGCACAGCATAACTATGTACGCCAACAATCTAATGTTAGGCAGTGAAGTTTAATTTGGCAACTTGTGCAATCTTGGACCTATTCACGCAACTCTCCTGCAATCCCTCTACCTTTCTCTCCATTCTCCCCACCGATAGCATAATTCACCTCAAATTTTCCTACATTGACGTCTTAACCTTGTTGCTACAAAGTTAAATTATACTGTGCATGGATCCAAATCATTTGTTTGGCTAGCATCTGTCCTGAAAGAAAGAGTATTTACTGCATAACTTCGAATGAGACTCTGCCGACTAGGCAATTAGTAGGTATTCAAAGATGACCTATTCATTGTGCGGAAGGAAAATAACACTGATAGTTTTCCCAAAACTTTGGCAAGTGCAGCAATGCGACGGTGCAATGGCAATGAAAACGAGTGATTTTTATGGAATCCCATAATAGTACGGGAGACAAAATGCCTTTCATCGTTACAGTCGTGGTGAACATAGAAAAAGAAACAGTAACTCAAGATATTCGCCGTCTTATCTTCACCGCAATTTAGGTGATGCTATCTAAAGTCTGAGCTAAACTATAGGTTTTATATACTAAGTATTTATTACTCGCTTATGGCTGGGAATTACAATGGCATTGGAAGAATGACCAGTTCATCAAATCGAGTATTTGCCTTTAAATAAAACCTACTATCTTGAGCGATATCTGCGACTCCATCCGTCGAGGGCTGTGACCCACGTGCTGGCCTGTAACTAGAAATACTTTCGTTTTTACTTAACTCAAAGTCTCAAAGTGGGAAAATACATAAAATATATGTGAATAAGAGCACAAACATAGACAGCACAACAGACGACTAAAACAAGAACAGAAGGAAAGAAAAGCAAAATTTCTGCAAAGCGTCCAGGTGGACAGACATTAAACACCTCGGGGTTGAATACGCAGGAACAGTGAGGATGTGACCGCAGTCCGAAAGATCAAGCGGTGGGTGCATCAAATATGTTGGCAGGAAGCAGACTATGGCTTCTCATAACACGAAAGTGGAAATTCTGTAGGATGCAACACCGTTTTCATAAGCTGGAGGTGACGCTCAGGTCGAATATGGCAAGAGCCAAATTGACGCATTTCTGAGAAAACACCGGGCAATATGCTCTAGAAAAGCATTCAATTAAAAGGCTATGCAAAACATACATTACGCGGAGATTACTTTGTGCTACGCTACATGCCATATAAAAGCTTAAAATATTATATCTTATTATTATGTATGTGCATTCATGTCTGCCCGTCGAGACTGCCTCTGAACACCATTTAGAGCAGCCAAAATCAGGAGCCCTGAAAACACCAAAATAAAGGTGACGGCGTTATAGCGAAGTCCTTTCAGGATTTCTTCTCTGACTCCCCACTCAGAAGCTCTCAAAAAAGAAATCTACAAAGTTTTTCACTTCTAACGGGAGCAGAAAAATTTCAATTTTATACGGCGGATTTAAAGATATGATCAAAAGAAGTTTTAACTGCGAATTCATTTTGAACACATATTTAATAAAGGCCGTGGTGGCATGTCGTTAGCGAATGGTGTCATGTATGTGACTATGCATTATTCTAACCTCATATTATGAAATATTCGTGGGTAAAGTTCAGAACATTTTTGAGAAAGTGCATGGGCTTTCCATCTTACTTGGTGGGGAGCGTGGGGATAATAGGGATGGAAGTCCTTTCATGCACGACTTCATGCGTCGACAAACAAGCCAATTACATTCTGCACAACATATCTTCAACGTCATAATTTTACAACATATAATCACTATACGTTCCCAGCACGCAAGTGGCAACCGCTCAAACGCCACGATTTGAGAGAGAGAGAAAAAAATCAAATCACATTACATAAAGCGCAGTAACTGAAGCAAAGAAAAAAGTCTCCATCATTCGTGAAGGAGTGCATCGGAAACGACGCCAAGCGAAACTTTTTAATTTAAGTCAGATTTTTAAGCGAGAAAAGTGCCGAGTAAGTTTCCCCATCTTCATGCGGTTGGCTCGACGGCCGCCGGCAAATTTCTCGTTGAAAAATCAACTGATGGATGCGAACAGTGTTTCAACTGAATAGCCGAAAAGTTTCCAAGAAAAAATGGCTCAGCTGGAAAGCTAAAACATACGTTGCCCTGTCGGTGGAATCATGAGTGTAACTATGATCAGCGTTAAGGAAAGTGTTTGGCCTTGTTGTCGAATAGCTCGCTCCGCGTGTAAGTGAATTGTAACGACGTTCAATCACTTCATGGTATGCTGAAATTAGTGACGAAGTGCTGAGTATTTAAAAAAAAAAATTCTTTCAGCATTTTAGTTTCTGATAAATAACTGTCTCGACCACAATTTTCGCATATATTTTTTCACACGGCGCGATTGAGAATGCAAACGAGGTGACGACCACCATCAAAAAAACGAGTATTAGCCAAACTATAACATTCAGACTCCAGCTGCTAGCGGAGTCAATATTGTAGTTTGATATTAATCTGAATTAATATTGACCTGAATTGTGTGCTAATATTAATCTGAATTGTAGCTTGGCTAATCTGAATAATATAACTACAAAGATTTCAAGAACGTTCTTCTGCGGAATTTACCTTTTTTACCAACTTCATATAGGAACATCTTTTCAACAACTCCACTAGAAAGAGGGCAAAGAAAGTGCAAAAAAGTAAAAAAACAAAGCTGCAGCTACGCCAAATGGCTAACTGCTTGGACTAGTGCGATAGCTATTAAAAGTGAAGGTATGATTGTATCTCCGACAATGAAAAGTTGCGGCGGCAATTCTTCGCACTTTTTTTTCAGTGCAAAAATTCATATTTAAAAGAACTAATAGTCGACCTGGAGGTGGAGGTCTATTCCTTAACGATCCAGTCTGCGCAGCTGGAAGAAACGAAGCACTGTGGGATTGATGTTGCCAAGGTGGTTGTGTATCAAACTGATGAAGTCCACCTGAACGAAGAAAATGTACTACAAGAAAACTGCAAAATTGCTATACGGCTGCACAGTTTAGATAACACGAGGAAAACTTCAGTCACAAGTGAAGCCAATGGCGACTTCATCTCCCCCTGCCGCCGCTCTATGAAAGCTGCATCACATAGCTAGGATCTTAGTTGATCGTTTCAGTAATACATAATGTATATCGAAGTCTTTGTTGTGGTTGAATCCGCTGACCTAGACTTTCAAATTGTGTGAATGACACAGCAACGAGCGGGGCAACATAAGCAGAATGTGGGTGGGCTAGGTGACGCGCTCATCCACATCTGCGAATGACCACCCACAGCAGTGCACGGCCGAATGACAAATTTAGATGAAGAGGGATGCTATTGGCATATCCCATACCTTATTGTCTTATAAGCATCTCCAATCATACTGCATAGTCCTATAAGTATTTCTCACAATACCGTGTGCATCGTCGTCGATGCTTTAAAAGTCCGACATTCAAAAGCATTTCTGTTAGCCTTTGAAATTTTCGTTTCATTTTAAAAGAATAATTCGCTGATTACTTCAAGAATATTCATTTCGCAGATTAAAATCACTTTTTTTAAATTATAAGTTATGCTTTGGTGCCACTGGAACCACTCTCTTTGAACGATGGGAGCTTCGTATTATAGCTCCGAATACGGAGCGCCGATGCGCTCGAAATTGCACTTCAATAAAAACTCTCTTCCAACAGCGTTCACCAGTGATGATTCCACTCGCCATCACGCATCAAATGAACCATTTTCCATTTACAAAAAAAAAAAACGTTCGAGAGAAGGGCAAAAGTAAGAAAAATTGAATCATTAAAATAAAATTAAAAAGCATACACTCAAGAACTAGTGATATTCCTAAACGTCTTTCATTGGATCATAAGAAGGAACCTACGGGAGGCAAGCGATAGGACGCTTCTCATGTAACCGGTTGAAGAGCTTGTCGAGATGCGGTGAGGAGCACCATCACTAACAAGTGCGTTCTGCGCAACGAATTCATTCATTGCCCCTGCTGCTAGAGGCTTACGGCTTTGTTGTGACGCATACTGTAACGAAGCCTAAATGAAAATACGGATCACTGCGATTTCTACGTTCATTGCAACTACATGTGAAGAAAGATACGCGAGGACTTCCACAAAGAATAAACCGAAGATTTGAAATTTATAAGAGGATTTGAAATTTTCGGAAAGAATTCTTTCCTGACTGAAGTGCAAAGACGGCAGAGATCTCTTCATATAAAAGTAAAAAATATGCTATTATTTTATTGCTTTTATGCACAAAAGGAGATGGATAGATAAAAACGACTCGAAAAACAGAAAAAAAAAACTGCCAAAATTCGACTGAATATATGAAAGGCTAACCGATAGGCTGTTTTTTTGAGCATTATTTGACGACTGTGTTGGGTGTGATGCGCAGCTCGATTCAGTATCCGACAATGATGAGTTGCAGATTGTAGAAGCTAAAGGTGCTGAGCCTTCGAGATGCTTCAACACAAAACTGACATGTTGAGAATGCTGATCCCACTTTCTTAGCATCTCCAATGGCCGATCCGTAGGTGCAAGACTTCTCTCCTAAATTGAAACAACTCATTCAGCATGCATCGTCGAACTAGATTGCACTTTCGACTACTTTTGCTTAGTCGACAGAGGATGAAAGACGGTGAAAATATATGCGCACGATTCGAATCTTCGATTTTATGAAAAACTAAGCACTCTTAGCATGTTCATGGTCGGGAAATCTCTTTGGTGCAGTTTGTTGAGAGTGTATAAGCATCAAATGGAAGTACGTAAATATAAGGGAATGATGGAAAGGTGGAAAAACAATTATTGTATAAACAAAGAAGACCAACTTGATCAAAAGCGCTAACTGCACTTTGATACTTCTCGACCAACACAAATCGTCCTTTCTGTCCAGTTGCGTGCGCAAGGGCATAGATTATTTGTGCACAGGTGGTACTCTCAGTGAGGCCCGAGACGCTTCGTTCCACTCCATCAACATTCACCTTCAGTTCCATCCCACCGATGGCGTTCGAAACCGCCTCTCAGCAAACGCTTCAAAAACCTCTATGAACAGCATCGAAAACTGATATCGTTTTCTTAGAGAGCGAGAAGATGACAGTACAATTTCGAACAAAGAACACAATAAGTTTGTAATTATACGCCGACAAACAATTCCCTTCTGTTCCCTGCACCCTGTTAAACCATAGCACTTCCACCCATCAATTGCTTTAACCAATGGATTATGCATGATCCAAAATTACACTGGTGGATCTGCGCACAGTTAAAGTTGAACCTAAGCCTAACGAGCACTGGTGATCGAAAAAAGACCTGTTCTACTGTTCGCATTTCAAAAACAATCCTAATCCCAGCTTTGTAACCACCCTTTTCAGGGGCTTTAAATGCGAACCTGTACAACTAGTGTTTCCTAGAGTGCTGTGTAAAACTTTGCACACCGTTAGGATATTCAGTGCGAGCAGCAAATTTTCTCTGCCGATCTGGAAGTTGACTTTTAGAAAAGCATTTCATGACCGTTACAGACTGATCGTGAGAAGCGGCTTATATTTTATTTAAAACTTCGGTGGTCTCGTAGACCTCAATTCGACTTACATTTGTGCTTCAAGATTGTTAAATGTTTTTCTGGAATTCCGTTCGAGTGTATTTTCTCTTTCGCAGAACTTGCACTACGCCCGAGGCCACATCCCCTTTCAATCGGAAGGAAGTTAGAGAATAGAACTGATTTGCTCAGTTCATTTGCTTCTCATGATGTTCTCATTTGGAATTCGTTGCCGCATCATTTGGTTATGGCCGGTAACTTGTTCTATTTTGAAAGGCCGTTAGGGCAATGCGATCTGGCTGCGGTATCCGTTGCTTGCTGGTTATAACTATAATTTTAGCAACCTTGTTTTCTCATATTCATGTGTGCATTTCCTCATATCTCCATTCCATATGACCTATGTTATTCTTTTTCGCTTTTCTTAGCTTTAAAAGTATGGCTGCAGGCCCTCTTCATGGTGGCAGATGTTCTTTTGCTTTTTTGCATATTTACTTTGTCGAGACGAGTCTTCTATGCTTTATTTGTCATAGAATAAAGATGTTTTTTATTGCTTGAACGTGTTTTAGCAATGGGAATTGTTAGAACTTGTTTAAGCATGTCTTATAATGCCTTCGTAGTGAATGTTGCTCATTATTAACGGTCATCGTGCGGCTATCAGAAAGCACAGCGGCTAACACATACGACCCCCCACACATGAAACTATTTAAACTATTTCCGCCGGCGGAGTGAAGAATTTAAAAATTGAAAGAAATATTGTCTTTGGCACCCGGGGGGTCGAAAAGGCCCAGAGATGAAGTTTGGCGCTGATCTGCTGATTTTTGAAAGCTTCGGTGATTGTGGTAGCCCAAGTATACTATGACAGAACTGTTGCGACATTGTTTTTAAGTATCTCTACAGCTGGCCAGTCTAAACATGAAATTACAAAAAAAAAACAACACAATGTGCCAGCGTTTTTAGCTTATATTTCGACTTATTTCTTAGTGAACAGGTTACACAGAAAATAAAACAACTTTAATATTTGTTCCATTACTTGTTGAGTACAACTCTTACGGTACTTACAGACTTCATCTATATGTATCACATAATTCCGACAATAATTTGGTAAAAAGAGATCACTGCTCTTCTTTATGAAACGCAACTCATTCAGCAAGGTAAACAACCTCTCCTACAAACTAGCGCATGCGTTTGAAGCACTTAGTGAGGTACTGGTGTTTTCCAGAGCCCCCGTTTGTGTAATCAGTCAACCACCTGTACACTTCATCAGTATTCGCTGGGCTAATTACTCACTCAACTGCTAAGCTAACCAAATTTGCATATGCAATCAGACTTTGTCATGACGATCACTCGCTCATTTGCCGTATCAATAAATAAACATAACTAATGTATCATAGGAAGCAACGAATTAATGCAAAACTACTCCGAAAATTCATTTGCATATTGTTTCGAATACGTTACTCCATACTTCGCTATTAAGCAAACTAGTGAAGGTGTCTCTAAATATATACTCAAGGTGCAGCATGAGTTTTTTCACCCTAAAGCTGTCAGTGCGCTCAGTAAAAAAACACTGAAGAAAATATCGAAATTCTATTCAAGAATATGTCACCAAAGACATACGATAATTGACTGCATTCCGAATTCCAACAAAAGGAAAAACGCGGAATTTGACGATTGAGGAGTTGAAGAGTGTTGCGCCAAACAAATTTCGCAGCGTCATAAAGCGATACATAAATAAACTCTCGGAGTGAAATTTGTCGGTTATGTCTGTGGGTTCTGAACTCTTAAAGTGTGCCAACTTCCGCCGCAATTCTTTGCAGTTAAGGAAAAAAATCGCCGGGAGAAATTGCAAAAAAGACATATCCACTCAGCAACTGGAATCGTTTTGTTCAAAATTCATGAATTCTGAACAGATGAAAGCCCTTGCATAGTCATCCATTCGACTGATAACATATTTGAATTTGAACGCAGCAATCTGAGGTCTTGAAAGAGCACAGCAACTGACGTGGTGGACACCAGAAATTATTTTTATTGCTGTGAAGACCGGGAGAAAAATACCGACAAAGTGTGCGCACTATGAACGATGAAAATCGCCAAAAGCATCTGGCGCATTTCATTTTGAAAACCTCAAGAAATGCAAACCACTTCACGGCCGATATATACTTCACCTTATCGTGAAAGATCAAAAACAAGCGAAATAGTGAAAATCCAGCCAAATAAAAAAAGAACAGAAATCGATAGAACAATGCAAATGCTTGCAAAAAGCATCAATTCAAAGGCGAATACCTAAGACGGCCACTAAAGTCGCAGTGAAATGCGGTGAAATAAATGACCATCGACGTACTCTTAACCTCTATTAAACAACATTTTCTTCGAGTATGCATGGACCTATCGCAAAGAAGCTTTTTACGGTTGCAAAGAGAACTATATTGTGTAGCTTATCTTGTTACCTGAACAAATGCTCATTGAATGTGAAAACTTTGAGACAGCTAAAGGTTTAAGAACTTCAATAAAAAATAAACTAAAATAATGAAAGCAACGAGTAGATTGCTTTCTCATTATGTGATGACAGTGGGCTTGGATCGACTCCTAGCTCGGTGGCGACCGGGATTTGAAGTGGCTTCAACCTCACACCATGGTCTTGAACTAAATCCGTCTCCGACTCTGGTTGCGATTTGGGTTGGCTTTATGAGCCTGGTTGGCAGATGAGTACAAGGTGATACTCACCGAATATAAAACAAAATGCTGTATGTCCACATTTTCCAACAATCAGTCAAGTGTAACTCTAGCGTAATATGGATGAGCAAGTAGATGTTACGTATGGCAGGCAACAGAGGTGATAGTCTTATAGAGTTTAATAGGAATGTACCACGAAAACTTGAAAAAGAAATGCAAGACGCATCGCTGTCGGCACTCAATATTTCATTCACATACTCGCAGTACACGTCGCATTTCTGGATCATACTGAACTGCAGCGCGTAGCTAACTATATAGCAGTGACGTGACACAAAGAACATAGAGATGTCGAAACGAAATAGAACACATAAGAATAGTACACATACATATTTCAGATCTAATATTTAAAAAAAAACGAGGGATAATATGCGTTACTGCAATAAAAACTTCATTGCAACAACAACAACACGTCTCACTTTCGCAATTTATAACGCATATAATTACCTTGCAGCCTCTAGTTCAGATTACATCATGGCAACACAAGTTCTGTGATAATGGAATGAAAGAGATTTTCAACTGGGCAATCATATGTTTGCACACGCTTTTCTGCCAAGATTAATACTTGTTTCGCATAAATCCAACATTTTCCATCCTTAAATGTTTCGCGAAGATTGTAATCGATCGAATTAGCCGATAGTAAGCAGTTCATATTCAACAACTTCTTCTGTGCTTTCAAATGTTTCTTTGTCATTTTTCGATTTTCGCAACGGACAGCACTGCATCGAAGAGGTGAGAATCACTAATGGATGTAACATAAAAGCTCACATTAGGTTATCAACAGCAATCACTTAATACGTTTATAAGGAAATTCTCCTTATTACTAACCAAAAAATGTGTTTCTCTTGAAAAAATGAACTATCATCTTAATTACACTTCGGTAATATGACGAATCATCATGGCAAAGCTTATGCATATTGCGGAACTGTTACGGAGAATGCAACATTCAAGTGCGCGACGTTCATTGTTTTACTGAAAACGCGCCTTGATGTCTCCTGCGGTAGCTGGCGCTTGCTTAAGTATCGCGACAGTCGCTCGTCATCGTACCATAACGTAACGATACGACCGATCACCGTTTTCACGAATGAGCTGCAGCACTATCAATAGCAATATGGGCTATTGAGTAAGCTGGCGCGGCCGGAAATGAATTCATAGGTGATGTGGAGTCAGATTTTTGCTGATGTTTTAGTCGGAAAATAAATGAATAAATGGAAAAGCGCATCAGATAAGCTGGTACTAACTAGCTGAATAAACCATCAAAAAGCAAAAAATATGTGTGGTAATATGATCAAATTTTTGACCAATCCAAACGGCTAGAACGAAACAAGTCTTGGAACGAAAATTCGATAAGTAATCTACCTGACAAAAATCTATAAAACTTTTGTTTTCCATCCTAAGCACATGAAAAAGCAACCAGGTGAAACGACGTAAGATGCTTTGCAAATAAACGTATTTACAGAAACGTTAAAACTGCATAAATTCTTTTGAAGCTAAGAGATTTAACTGAAAACTGGTGAAAGAAGTCAAGCTTAAGGTTGAGATTACATTCTTTGACTTCCACAACTAGCCGTCCCTTAATTACAATATTGGACAGACACACAAATACACGTATGTAGACATAAAACTGCTAATACGAAAAAAGTATTACGCTCATCATGCATATTCAGTTGTTTCTGTAATCATGCTGCTGATCTGCACAACAGAATAAAAAATGAAAGTCACTGTTTAAAAAATCAAACGGCTGAACCATTTATGATCACTACAAATTAGAAAGAACATCGAAGCATTGAAGCTACCCAATTTCACAGACTTGTCAATAAATACTACGGATTTTATAAGACAACATTAGGCGTTGATGAAAGTGAGTGGTGTATAGAAAGATTACTACACAACAATAAGGCTAATGTGCTAAAAAAGTGACAAGGCAATCCGATACGAGTGAAAATTGAACCACTGGAGTGATGTGAACTAGCCGACTGCTGCCTAGGTGATTAGAATGAAAAGAATTCGTAATATAGTAGTGTCACCCACTCTACATAAAAAGCTAAAACGATTGCTCAACACAAAAATTGAGTCATCATTGCCATATACTTGTTTATATTTGAAGAACGTGCAAACAGTAGTAACGCAAATAGCCTCTCATTCAACTGCATCCGCAAGTCGATTTATTAGGACTACTAAGAAACTTGTTCAATTAAAACCAATCTCTATAGCATGCAGCCTTGCTTATTCGATAGATAATTTATGAAAACAAAGCAAATGAAAATAGCGATCAACAAACGCATACTGAGTCTCGGCAAAGTGCGGCCATTGTTCAATCTGTGGCCACAAACTGACAAACTCTCGTCAGGTGATGGGACGTTCCCCTATAACATATTCATTTTTTGAGAACTGCAGAATGGCCGCAAAAATTTTCTGCCAAAAGCCTGTTTTTGCCGATATTGCCAACTGAGGGAGGAGTTTCACTTAGAAATTCTACGGTGCTTCCAGGTAGGTACTTATTTCAGAGTGGACGAAGTGAGGCGAAACTACGTATGGTAGACACAGATATACAGATTATATTCTTGCACCTCTTCTAATTCACTAGCTGAAACAACCGCGCAAATAGATAGACCCCAATACATATGTACGACAACATGGCTATAGTGTAAGAAGAAGATTTTCAGCAAGAATTCGTTTTTTCTTCGCTGAAATATGCGAAAAAAATTGCTAGCAAATAAGGGAAAATTAAGACTCAATCCCATGCAATGAATCAGTTTCGTAGTTGGAGAAGAAGGTGCGAGAATGATCCCTAAGCAAGGTGAATGCGTTGAATGGTGTCGGCGATATATGTGCTGAAGAACGCTTTCGACATCGTTGTCGTGCTGATCCAATACACCGATAAAACATGAATCGTTGCAACGACAGCCAACAAACTAACCAATCAATCAAATAACCAACCAACCAAATAAATCAACCAACCAAACAATCGCAGCATTTATTAAAAGTTTATAAATGTTTAACGTTTTATAAATGCAATAACGCATTCACAAACAATTATTCAAAATAATTACAAGAGAGGATGAAAGATTGCAACTTGTTAACTCCATTACAGACATTTCAAACAGATCAAAGCAGCAACAAATCTGCCAGAAGATATGAAAATTGCAGATGAATCATTGCAGATTGCTGAATCAACACGATCAAATAGATCTCAAATCACTCAAATATGAACACGATCGAAAGTCATCGCAACTGGAACCTCACAATAACTGAGAAATGAAAAAAAATCTGTATTACTAATGAGGCGGAATAAAGAGGGATGAAGGGAAGGAGGTTGACGGTGGCCGCAAACAGAAAAAGTGGGAAGACGAAATGTGGGGTGAGCCACTGAAGGAAAACATCCGATTCCATAGTCAACTATACGACTTCAAATACACATAGCTTCAAGAATGACTTCTAAGAGCAAATTAAGCACTTCTGATGGTAATACTCACTAGGCAGCCATCTGGAAGCTATTTTAAACGCTAATGCCTTGGGTTAGAGACCATATGCGCCAAGGACGTTAATGCAACACGAAAAGTGAAACTCGCATGCGAACCTCAACAAACTTGACAGGCGTGCCTATCGCATAACCGCTAATAAGCTGAACGGTAGAGATCATAACGAAGAAATTTTGTAAGGGAGCACTGGTTCTAAGGAATGACTCGAAGATAGCAAAAGTGTCCAGGTAAAGCACTAAATATAATGCGTATTGCTAGAGGATACTCGGGGAGTTTACAGCTTCCTCACAAGACAACTGTGCAAGCAAAGCATTTTTTAGCGGCCAGATTTTGCTGCGCATTTTCTAAAGTTCCCTACAGGTTCTTCTTCTTTGCTCAGTTTGCTTGAAATAACTGCGGGTTTTTAAAGTACTGTTGGAAATAAATAATGGTAATTGGAGGAGGAAGTGGGGAAGGATTTTGGTGAACTTAGCTTTGCTTAACATGGAAAATACATGGAAATCATAAAAACTGTGAAATAGCGCGCCAGGAATTGGATTATTGCCTTCGGATATCTATAAATATGATTAAATCAATGCAGCCTTTTGTTTTATTTATTACACTTCTCCAAGAATTTGTTGGTACAGAAGAATATTTGGTGGTGATAAAAAAAGATTACAATTCTCTCTCATGGGAAGCGAATGTAAGCAAAGAAGACATCCGAAAGCGTTGTCATATTGCAACGACCTCCCACAACAATGTGGCCATCGAAGATATGTCTCTCCAACTGAGTACTTATGAAAGTAGTTGTTTACACATTTCCGTTTGTGTTCCACATCAAAACACCGAGTGATGCAAATGACCGTTAACAGAAACAATTATTTAGATAGGTGGGATGTTCTGCTCATACTACATATTCTACGTGAGCTATATGACACCAAAGCTATATTACGAACTACGGAAATATTACCTAATATAAGCTATATGTTATGCAAACAACGAATGTTAACGGAGGCTTCAGCTCAATGTTCCAATAGATAATTTTTCTATCAACCAACTGGCTGATCACTAAGGTGAAATCCGATCGAAGCAATGAAGATTCGTCAAAAACAACAGATCCAATTAAAGGTTAGAGCTAAATATTTAGAAGCACTTTCAGAATATTCAAGATGACTGGTCGAGAAGATCGAAATCAAATATGCAAACGAGTTTCATTTATACAGTCACAAAGAACATTTGATAGAAGAACCCTTGCTTCCACATCAGCAACTTTATAATTCCTCCCAGTACTATAATGCAGTGCTTCCCACATCCTACTACTTTAAGTTGCAAATATTAAAGTTTGCTGAAACCTGCTCCATTACTGCAAACAAATTTTCGAAACATTCTAGACTTTGAATCAGGATCCCTCCAGGACTCAAATTCTTCTCCCAGCTCTCAAGGGGTTTGAATAGTATTAGAAGTATTAAATATATTTATTAGCCGGCTTTTATTCCTTTCCGCTTCCTACTTGTTAGAAAAGCAAGGATGTAGACGTATAGGTGATACAAAAACAGGCTGCACCTTATACAGATTATGATTCGCCGTGTTCAAGGAAAAAAGAACATGAGCACATAAGTTTAACTACAATATGCCCGTGTTTTTTTTTTTTTTTTCACAAACAACTCAATGGCGCAGCTCTACAATCGGGTTGAAAGTGAAGAATTGCCTAGCTCCCAATATTTATTAATCACACGATAAACAGTCCTTCGTGAAAGCGGAATAACAGCCGTTCTGCAATAGGAAAGGAACAAATCTTGCAGGATGACACCAACCTAGCCTAAAATAGAGGGGTTTAGTTGAAACCAACGATGGCACATAACGAAGCGACGGCTCTTAATGAGTGGGCGCGTAGTGCGTGGGCCGTGTGCGGTCACAGAAACCATCTGAGACACGCAAAGGGCACCACCAGCCCGTCAGAGATGCAGACAGAGCAGCGCTGTTGTGTTATGCGAACAGATCGCCGCTCAGCAATGCCCCTCCATAGGTGCATATAACGTCGTCATTGTCGTTGCATCTCCGAACATTCGTCCGCTGAAGCACATGTTTTTCCCAAGATCGGTCACTGCAGCATCACCTGTAAATACGAGCGATCCTTTTTTTGATGCGTCTTACGTGAAGAAATTTAAAGGTTCACTGAATGGCACTCTCATAAATTTTGTTGAGGCTAACATTTTATTCGATGCACCTGAGTAGAAAGAGCCCATCTGTTAGTTATTTCTTTACCTTTTGAAACTCTTCCCCTCAATATTAAACTTCAGAAATCTCGGTATGTATGCGATGAAGCAATAAGACATTAATTAATGAATTCGATTTTAATTCTAAGGGGAAAGAAAATGGCGGAAGGAATTGAAGAGAGGCAAGCGGGAGATCTGCAGATACCCTTTTGGCTGTTTAGCAGTAGCTGTTAGAGGCACACTTCCTCTTTCAATTGTTTTGATTCGAATTTCACAGAATATCTTTTCGAACCTGCGAGCTCCACAACTTCTTTGCTTGATTTTTGTTAATAGGTAGAGTTTTTGTGTTTCTCCTCCTTCGATACATCCCCTTCCCCTTGGAAGCTTTTCATCTGTTATCCACAATGGAAGTGATCCGGAAATATATGTGCAAAGAGTTCGCAGCTCGACTCACGCATTTCTTAGCATCAGCATGAAGCATTTTACATATTTGGCCTCTTCATGGACAGTTTTGCTATGGTCTTGCAATGTGACCGTCTTGAGCTCAGCCTTATTGTTGTTTTTTTTTTCACATTTTGAAACACCAACTTCCGGAAACTTCTGTGAAGAGCTTTGCCTCAAAAATCGTAGTGCGACATTCGTGACGAAAACTGTTGAGCGTCTTCTAATCTTGAAGGAGTCGCGAAGTATGAGATCGTTGTTGTAACTTCATTGGCCCCTTCTTAAAAGGTAAAGTGGAAGAAAGGTTCTTTTAATTAAAATGGAGTTCCTCATGAAATTGCTTACTTTATAGCCGAAAAATGCACAAGATTAGTTGTGCTAGTCAAGATTTGAATTACTGACAAAATTTTCTTGATATTTTCAACAAATTCCAAAGCTTTCCCCTCCGAGTGCCTTTCTTTAATTTACCAAGACCGCTAAGTCTCCCCCTTTCCGAAATTTCAGAAAGAGTGAAGCTGGTGGAATATGTTATTGAGGTGTGAAAGATCGATCTATCGCGCTAAAAGCAATGAAAAAATTCATGTTGGAGGGGTGCGAATGCAATCTGCTCGAATGGATACCACCAGCAAATTAGACGATAAAAGCAATAACGCTCGGCGAAATTAACGAAAAAACGACAGTGTTTACGGCGACACTGGAATCGATGCACGACCAACGTGGACTAAAATCGCGAACGTTGCTTCCACCTTCACCATTTCGCTTTCCATCAAAGCGCATTTATGATTTCTCTTTCACATGTCTTTTGCTTATTGATCCGGCAGCTTCAAGGCAAACGTCGAAACGTTAAAATTTTGAAATTATTCCCTAATATGTGACGATGTCGTAAAAATGGCTAATTCCTGTCTCGCTAAACTGCTGACTGCTCACTGCCCCTCCTTTTCTATCACTAGGTTTATGGAAATGTTTTATCTTCATCCCAACGTTGTGTTATTGCAGTCTTCTAAATTGCTGAGGAATATATCTTTCTTCTCAACAAGTTCTCCACCAGAAACATCGATCGAGTTTATAGAGCTCAGAGGGGGAGTCCGAAATATTACAATATTGAAAGAGATTTTGAGCGGCAGATGAGTCCACAGAGTACCTCAAATACATAATTCACTGAGGCATAGGCATCAGAATGATCTATGATCGAACTCTGCATGTATTTACAATTTTTTGATGGATACGCGCCAAAATTTCCAGAAAGCAAAATCAAGTAGCAATACTGGCGTAAGCACCGTCGTTCACATGTTTATTCATATAGAATAATGAATAATATAAAATAATGGCAAAAACTTGTGGTATTGAAATGAATATGTTCGTTCGGAATTGAAATCATATAAGATTTAAGAGACAAAGATAAACCGCAAGAATATATTTGGCTTGCTTATGGAAGTGTCGCACAAATGCAGATGGTGCAATGAGGAATTAAAATAATGAGCAAACTCTAGAAAACTTCACTAAGGCCGCTTAGCAGCGAAGAGGGTCAATATTATCTTTGAGTAGTTTTGTTCTTGAGATAAATTTCATTGTTAATGACCTTTCGAGAGGAAATTTTATTTCTTTTAATCTCGTCTATAAGGTTTTTCCTATGTGAAGTTTAGGCAACAGGTTGTATCGTTAATATTTATATTCCACTCATATGACGTGTTCACCTGATGGAAACTATTGCTGAAATTTTGAAAGCGAAACTTTTGTGATGGATTCTGTAGAAACTTCAATAGTATCGATTAAAAATAGTCTGTTTCATATATTCTTCGATCAAATATTCGATTCTTACATTATTCAGAACACAAAAATTTTTGCATTTAAGAAATAGTTTTTTTTTCACAGCACTGAAAATATGGTTAGTTGCAGTACAAATTGAATAAATTACGGAATATTGCTTTCTTGATTTATCACTCATTTTCACCACTAAATAGATCCAGAAAAATGGGAATTTCGATACCTTTGAGGTAAGGATGAATAAGTACGGAAAAAAAGGAATGGAAATGTATGCATTACTACATTAAGGTGCTCTTTTTTTTGCTGCCTTTATCTGTAACTGATGGAACTGCGAAGCTTGGCAACCTATATAGCGCGGAACTCCT
The DNA here is from genome assembly GCA_037389465.1 of Baylisascaris procyonis. NCBI lineage: Eukaryota > Metazoa > Nematoda > Chromadorea > Rhabditida > Ascarididae > Baylisascaris > Baylisascaris procyonis. The sequence goes on from JAZARR010000059.1 coordinate 2,264,696, forward strand.
ATTTCTTCACCTGTTTTTTAAGTTTAAGTTATACTCGCCACATGAAATGCAGCGATGGTTTCAGATTATACAGTCAACCAAATCTGAAGTCATCATTACGTCAATTGCTTTATGGCCCTATGGCTCAATCGCCCTCATTGCTGTCTACCTGACTGCTTTATGGCCCTATAGACTTTGCCTTTGATTCCACTGTTCAGTTTGCTTCTCCACTTAGAACATTTTTCGCTTCCACTTGGCATCCTTCATAGCAAAAGTAGTGAAATCTACGAGGTACATATCGCGATTTCTATTGCAATCGGCTTCTAAAATCGGTCCCACAGCCGGTGATTTGACGGCACATGCACATCCGACTAACCAGCTGATGAGGAGAGCTCTTAGAGAATCCAAAGCTAAGCAACTATTCAACTTTGTCATGATATTTTTACTCGTGAGCGATGCAGAAAAGGTCGTACTTGCAAAGTTTAAGGCAAGACTGTTTTGCTATTGAGCCCCATGACTCTCAGCTCAACGTCAACTTTTATTTTTCGAATAATTTAAACGTTCCGAGCCAATAATGCGTTCGACAAGTTTCATCTCTTGCCGATATTCACCATTGTTCTACTTTTCCAACTATCATGCAAAAATGCACATATATTTTATTCCTCTTCTGCAAGGAGCTCCCCTACTTTCGGAGAAGAGCTTGAATATTGCGTTTTACAAAAAATTTTATCCGACGCTGGCAAATCAAACTCCTAGCGTCCTTTGGGAAAATATATACAAAGTGGTTAAACTTTTTCTTCTCCACTTTTTTCCCGCTTCTCAGTCTTGCCTTATTCCATTCGGTTTATGGAAGCCGATCAATAAGATGCCGAAACTGGGATTTGAGTACCTCATAAATATTCGTATTTTTCTTCTTTTAGTCCGGAAAAGGGCAAATATATTCATTCTTTTTCTTCATTGATTAGAGTATATGCGTGTGATTGCGGCCACAGTTACAACTCTGTAGCTGCAGTGTCCTTGTCCATACAATATTACAAATGAATGCATGAATGAAAAAATGGATAAATAAATAAATGAATAAAAAATCATCCAGGTTAGTTAGTTTTCTGAATCCGATGAATACATTTCCGCACTCATCAAATTAAAGTATCGGTGGACTGGTCATTATCAATCACAATGGTGTTGAACTTGTAGCGTTGAATAATAAGCTTGTTGTTAAGAAGTTGAAGCGCAATACAAAAAGTCACACATTGATGTTAATTGTTCAGAAAAGTTGCGATGCATAAATTTCGTGTCTCAGGTAGCCAAATGCTGAAGGAACATTGCGGATTAACGTCACTCAAAATTACGGTATTATGAAAACGATCGATGCAATTTTAACGTTATTATGCAAAGAAATGATATGATTTTCATGATATCACATTTTTTTATCTACCAACATATTGTTCACATAAAACGGAAACAATATGTGGCATTTAATCTTAGTGGTGACCTTTGCTGCAATGAATGCATTTCGATGGCTTCCAAATTTCATGGAGAGGGGCTATTGCGTGTCGAATGCACAACGTTTGTCAACAACGGAACGCCGAAACAAATACTGCTAATTGAGTGCTAGGAATTATCGCGAAGAAATTGGGATCCCGCAACGAATGAGTTCGCATAATGAATGCGAGCATTGTGCTACGAGGTCGGCTTGGTGGATACGTCTTAGCCCCATTAACTAAATTCTCACTATTGAGATATCCTGTTGTCCACTGTGCATCCGGCACTACTTGGTTGATGCTGTGCTACTGAATCTGGGCAATACTTGTGCCCAACACATCACCTGTCATTGCCACTGAACTATTTTCGGCTATTCAAATCATTTCAACTTTATAGCTTGCAGGTCGCCATATCGTTACTATTTCTGTACTAGTAGCCAGCACATCAACTGCACATTTCTTTGCTAGACGTGCAGTGGCAACGAGCATCTTATATGATACAACCGCACACCTTAAAATACAATCGCTACGCCTCACAGTCGTGCGCTTTTGATCACCCATTTCCGCTTACTTTTAAGTTCAACAATACTGCAGTCGATGGTGTTACTTTCGATCATCCGACATCGATGATTTGCTAAACGAATCAAAAGGCGAACAGAAAATGCGTGCTCGCACCGATGCGATTGATCGTATGTTCCTAGGAAGCCTTTGTTTTGGGCGATAATTATGCATCGGGATGTTTGTTATTCCACTCAAACTCGTATTGTGATGTCATTCCAATGTGTCAAATATTGTTTATAAAAAAAAACAAAGATTTACAATGTAATATTTTTTATTTTTCTTGCAAATAACCATCGTTTGTACTTAAAAGTTAATCCAGTAGAATACTCGCAAGAAATACTCTCTTCATAGTCAGTAGGGAAAAATATAATCATCGGTTGCTTCAAAATGAGTGCGGTTTGCGCTTGAAAGTCGATAGAGATTATGTGAAGATTATGTGAGTGCAAAATGACTGATTGAGAGCAAAGGGTGCTAATGCAAGATTTTTGCACTGATTCGAGTGACAAACTGCTGTGATGTTCGACGATCAACTAGAACGATTTCTTAACTCTATGCGCTAAAAATAATCTTGAAAGATGCGTTGAGGTAATCAGTAAAAGGGGCAAAGATTTGAGTGCCATTATCACTTCTTTATTTCTCTACTGCTTTGGATGTCTCTAGATTAATCTTTCAAAAAAAAAAAAAGATAAAAATGTGGAAAACAATTTTCAACATCTTGTTATTAGCTCTTTATTAAAAATAGTCTCAAAAGTTTTGCGCTCAAAATTGAGCGTAATTAGACGGATTAGCAAATGTGCTCTGTGTTGCAAGTGGATATAAACATATTGCTGCTTCATTCACAGCAAATTCTCGTTAATAGATGTGTTCAATTGAAGATCAATAGAGTACGCAATGAGGATATTATTGGTGTTGCAGCAGAGCACTTCTCCATTCAACTGATTGTCCCCAAAGAATTTGCCCCGGACCGATTCTTGCAGTCTTTTATTTAGCCCTTATATTTCGTTTATCTCAATCGCTTGCCGCTTCAAGCATCCTCTCGTTTTCATCTCGGCTTCTTGGTTAGCGCCATTGGTGATTTCCGATTTTAGAAACTCGTTTCTAGTGAGTATCCCATAGGATGTGTTAAATCTACAATAAAACAAATTATTGCAACATACCTCTCTGTTACTGACACTCACTATGTGATCCTGATCACATTGTGCGCATTTATCTTGCTAGGTTTGTATTCGGCATCCTAGCAACGTGAAACGAGAAGTTTCCCGTCGTTTCCCTTTACATGAAACGTTATGGGACCTATTCCAGTATGCTGTTGTTGTTCGAGGTGGTTACGACAGTATCACACTTTGCTTTCTTAACCTTGTAAAACATTTACAGATCAAAGCGAAATCTGCCGTTGAAATCTTATCTCTTTATAATCGTCTCAGAGTTGCTCTCGATAGATTGATGTTTTTTAGAACTCCAGTGAACGGCTATTTTTTAAAAATCTATCAAGTGATACTGGAGAATTTCAAAGAGTTGAGATTTGTTTTAAATGCCATTCAGCGGTAGTAATGCTCCAAACTATGGGATTTCCTTCGTTGGATATTTCTCTGCAGCCAATGGCGCTGAGTTCATGCAGTTGTCAGTTCGCTAAAATCGTTTCTTGCGTGGTAGTCAGATCGAAATTGCGCTCTCTATTCTGAGATAGCTCATGATGAAATCTTCCTCAGAGAGTGTAAATCTTCTGAACAAAAATATTCGTTATGAACGCTGATTTAAGAAGACATTGCGGTTGCACTCGCAATGACATTTAACAACACAGGTGAAGAGTAGAATGCCATTCCATGTTTTCTGCTCGGAAACTTAAAGTTTACCGTTTGCCATCGACCAAATTTGTTAACTGGGAGTAATGCAAATTGCAATAAAACTTAACACTTTGAAGAAAATAATGAAATATCCATTCGCCAAGAGATAATTTCATTTGTGTAATGTTTCACTGGCTCAATTTCAACAAAAAATTATGATATGCAATAAGCAATCTACCATAAAACATGACTGTTTAAAAACAGTGTTCAAAGCTGCGAGCGATGTACAACGTTTCTCATGTTTTCCTCTATTTTCTCCATCTTCTCTTATTTTGTTTCACGTAGCACACCACTCAAAAATTTCCTGTTCTACAAGCATGAAATAAATTTTATATTGAGAAAAATCATCGTTACGGTCAATCTCGAAGAGTCGTTGATGGTGGGGTAAAGTGAAATGGGGAGGGGCGAGGGAGGCTGGAAGGGAGTTGATTGTTGAAATTGAAAAAGTGAAGAGTTTCTCCCAGCTCGGGAAGAGGCAATTGAATGATGAGTCATTTTCGAATTAGAAGTTTCATAAAACGATAATGGTGCTCTTCATATGTTTCATAAGCATTGAGTCTAGGCCGGTTGCAAACAACGTTCCTGGTGCAGTTTGTTTATTTTCGGTGAGTCTTATAAAAATGTTCAAGAACAAATGTTCTACTTGTTGATCGCTTCAGATGTTGTTGCACTTTGAATTCCAAAAAACGCCACTGTATAAATGTTATCTGCCTTATGCGATGTCAAAAAAATACTTTTTCGTCCTATTTCTTTGGCTATTAATCGATGTGGAATGCCCTTGTACGCAATCAATGCTTTCCAACTAATAATTTTGAAGTGGATATGCTGTTTGTTATTCTATTCAAAAATAGCCGATGTGCTATACTCTTTTGTATTGAAACCCGTGAAAATGATATGTATGCTGCACCATGCCAAGTGTTTTACAGCATTGTGCACCCTACCTAGCATTCTTTCTGGTCTATAGGAAGCAACATTTGCATTTGGATAGAGAACAAGCTCATCTCATCAGTTCGAGACTCGACTTCAATCGATTTCTGTGATCGAGTTTTCAAAGTAAAGTTTGAATGGCCAAAAGTGATCAGTCGTACTTTCGATCGGTGGACTTTTACTGAATACCAGCACACCATGCATTCTTTTCAGAAGTGTATATGAGTAAGGCGCTCGCTCAGCGACTTTTGTTGATTCCATCTGTTTCTTCGACTGATTCGGGACAAGGTACCAGTCGAGAAGGGGCCTTCAAGCGTCTCTTTACCTATCCTCTTGTCAGGGTTCGTTTCACCTGTTTAGATTTCGCTTGTTAAGACGTTGTCGTGCTTTATAGCGGATGAAACTTCTAACTTATAGGCACGTATGCTTCCAGCATTGGAGTACAGAAGCAGGATTTGGAGGGCTAACTTCCACATTCGTTTTCTCGTAAAGGGAATAGTAAACGAAGAAAAGAAACGGAGGTACTGGCGTAGCAGGTGCATATTTTTTAGACCCGATTTTCTCGCCGTAATTAAAACAATTTTGGCGTTTTAGCTTTTTGTATAAAATGATAGAAATCGAAGCGGAAGTAACACTGCCTCAGCGCCCCCCTAGTATTTGAAATATTTTTTGAAGATTAGTTCAGTTATCTGAGACAACCAAGTATTTTGTATGCGTCTTCCTTCAAAAAGTGCTACCAACAGGAATCTAATTATTTGCTATCCAAAAGGCAGACTATCGAGAAACACAACGATGAAGTGATTTAGTTTCTAACGAACTGATTTTGAATTAGGCCTTTATGATGGAGCATTAGCTATCTTTTGGGGATCGCGATGGTGGATATCGTGTTAGTTGTCGTCTTGTTTCATCACCACATCACGCTTATTTAAGCATCAAACACACCAGAAATTTGCACTAGTGGTGGAGATTGAGGAGTGGGCGTGGATGATCCGGATGACCCTATGATATTTTTTTGACTCTTTTTTGGCAGCTTCCTATTTTAATCAATTGCCGTATAAAATCTTAGCACTGTATCAGTTTTCAAACTTGAGATCCTTTGGAGGTTGCTAACTTTTGTAGCTTTAAATGAACGCGTTCCTCTTCCTTTTTTATCACCATCTTCCTCCCCTATTAGAAATTGATGCCTGCAATGCATTGTTGCTCGAATCAAATCCGGCTCACATTTCGTTTCAGCAATAAATACTAAGCAGCTATAGATTTTTTTCCCCATAAAGAAGGGATGTTTTGTCCGTTTTTTATAAACCTGCATTTCTTTTCTTGTTAGGGATTCTGAATTCATTCGTTTATACGCTTTGGGAATGATTGCAGTCATATCTAACATGCGAAATACGCTTAGTTGTTTGTTTAATTATTCTGAAAGTTGCGCTTCGCAGCTGTAATTATCGTAACTTTCGAAGATGCGAATGGAAAGTGCCATCAATCGGGAACTAAAGCTTGCATATATTATATGCACCTCTCTATAGTGAGGTGCATATAATATGTGCATATAAGCGGATGAATTTTATCTCTCCACTGTCAGTCTTCATCTATTTTATTAGGCCTTCCGCTAACACGATCTCTGCATTCCTTAGCGGCAAAATTTGCCGTCATATCAGAAAAAGCCGTAGCGTGTTTTTTTCTCCACGTTTCTCCACATTCATTGCTTTGTCGCAAAAATAAGTGTGAAAATTAGTAGATTTGGTCGTATTTTTCTCATAGGAAATTATTATTTATGAGAGAGAAATTTTTGGTGGTGTTTAATGTAGTTATTGGAGAGGTTAACTGAGGCAGCAGAAAATGGATAGGCTTCTTTGAAATGTATGAGCAAAAAGTCGATATTTAATTCAACACATCAGTCGACTTTGTGCCTTAACGTTATGATAATACTCGCTTTGAGTAAATGATTATGTGGAAAAAGGGAAATTTATTTACGCTTAGGATTATGAGATTAGATTCATTCCAACGAAAATGTTCCCAATATTTTTTGAGGATGCATAAAATCTTAACTCTACTTCGTTTGTTGATTTAATTCAGTGATTACCTGGATTCCCGTCGCAGTGGTTGAATATTTTCATATGCAAGACCATTTCAATCTCAATTGTTTTCATTCATTTCTATCTAATAACGAAACATTACGATTTCTCTATAACCATACTTTATTCCGTATGAAAATCACTCCAAAAACACAAAGCCACTGATGCGCTTTTATAGAAGCCGCACGAGGACAGTTTTTTTTCGGCTGATGAGAACCACAACGATATCTGATGCCTAAAATTACGACGTGATTCAGAGGAAATTTCAAACTTGACCAAAAAGGTGCACGTGAGAGTAGGTCTACTGTCTCAAATGTAAGCTCTCAAATATACGTTTGAAGTAGCGAACGTTCTTAAATGACAGAAACGCCCATTCCGATAAAACTTTCCAATTTTTTTTTTGTGATACGCCAACCGGAAATCAGACGTAGTGCTATTACATATGCAAAGTCTTTTCTCACTAAAAATTTAACAGTATCCATCTTACAAGATGAAGTTAAGAGTTTTTGCTAGTGCACTTAATTATATTTTCGCTTATTGAACATTGGTTATATGAAAAGTCAAGATCATACAACGGATATTTATTAGAGGTCGGATATGGAGGAAGAAATGCGTAAGGAAGCTGTCAAAATTGTGGCGAAGGAATGCGAGAAGAACTCCGACAACAATCAGGCAAGTTCTGAAATTTTTCAAAACCAAAAACATTGCTCAAATTTGCTCACCAATAGTACGAATTAGGCTCTAGCTCGGCAAAAACTGCTGAAGTATTCATTTGAACAGTTTTACATTAGCAAAAATCTAATTGTTCAGTTAATATGGAGGCGCTCCCAAATAACTCAAATCTTGCTTCTATGCCCAGCTATTGTACTTAGTCGAATGTCGAAGAAGTGACATATGTCGTGATGTAGTTTACTCATTGGCATGCGAAGATTCTTTCCACTTTTGTAGGTTTTCGGCGAGGCTCAACAAACTATTAAGCAAGCCAGAGAACAAAAAAAAAACATTTAAAAACAATCGGGAATGGCGAATGAGACAAAAAAGGAGGGAGGTTATTGAAATTGAGCATAATTAAACGATAACATGAACATAATTGCAGAGTGCTGCTCGTGCGATAAAAGAAACTCTTGATGAACGCTATGGGGGGCCGTGGCACGCTGTAGTCGGTAAGTCAAACTTGACATCCTTGGCAACATTATTCGATAGGTGGCACCGTTTCTGCACATCTTGATCAAAAAATAATGCTTTTTAATACTGTAACAAAGGTCTATCCAGAACAATTATTAGGTCTAACAAAAAGAGCTGCTATTTTAGCATATTTCTTTGTAACATGTTGGAGCCTTTGTTTGACCGTGTTTTTTTTCGGAGGCCGTTTACTCGAAAGGCTTTCGTTTAATGAAATTTGCATGCAGGAAAGTTGAAGGACAAGGGGTTCCGTTGCTATCAGCATTGCTGGAATCAGATTTCGCGGTCAGTCTTTTGAAAATCAATCTCGGGGAGACTTTTTCTATTAAAGTGGCATTTTCGGCGCAGGTGTTTCTTATTATGTCTTCTTTCACAACTAGGAAATGCAAACCTTTGGCACAGCCAACAGGCAAAAGACTCAGTGCGGTGCTCAGCTTACCGGCGAATTGCACGTTAGATACTAGATTTTTCGTTTCGACCTCTCGGTATAGCAACTACTTTTGCGGTTGCCACTGAGGGACTGTTTTGACTATCCTTCAACAACGGACGCTACTTTCAGAATAGGAAAATTTCGTGTCCAGATGTTATATATGCTATTTTCAGGCGAAGAATTTGGGTTGCAGCTGAGCCACGATCCAGAAACACTCTTATACTTATTCTTTGGTGGAAATTTGGCAATCTGTGTATGGAAGTGCACATGATTGAGGCTACTATCGGTATGCTGCAGAGTGTCATAATAGAAGCAATTGCTTTGAATATATGCGATCTCCAAGAAAGATATGTAAATCTGTCATAATAGGCAATAAAAACTCTTGCATTATCACGGTGAAAGTTTTTGTATGTCGGCTCTTAAGAAACATCTCCATCGAATGCTGCTCCCAGTGGAGTGACGCGCTCGGTTTAAAGAGTGTGATACACTCTCATTAATAAGCTTTTCTTTCATAGGAAAGAGCCTCGCCACTATGAAACTTTTTGCATAGCTGATTCCATATGGCCAACATCCCGATCTCCACTGTCTTTCTTCACAACTAACACTACTGGATACATGTATGTATTTCTTTGTTGAATGCATTCGTTTTGCGGATCAGAAAATATACAACTACTGAATTAAATTATGAGTATTCAGTAATCACAGTAGCTAAGATTCATCTAGCACGAACGGATAAAACAGTCAAAGCACTGGCGCATTGACTGTGATGATCTTCATCTGCGGTTAGCCTGCCTCAACTTTCTTTTCCTCGCATAGCGGTTCTGATTGCGGACATCCAGATGATTTCCCTCGGGTGTCGACTTCAATGTAGCCAAGTGCACTGATAAGATGCTGCTTGAGTAAACACATCTGTAACCGTTTCAATATTCAAATACTCGAAATCCAGCTATCGAATATTTCCCTTCCTATCTTGAATGCTAAAATTCATCACTGATTCAATTTTTTCACATATGAAATGGTAGCTTGTATTCAAAAGCGTGGTTATTTCGATTTGCTGCCAGAATTTTCTTCTTATAGACTTATGCAAGAGTTATTATTGTATTCTTGAATGAGAATTTTTCTGAGTAATTCCGGCAACATGCATTTATAGACAGTTAGAGGATTTGAAACAGTTGCTACCTTGAATATGAACGCCATTCTGGTAACTCGAAATCATTCACTGACTCCTGATTGGCTTTACTATGGAACAACACCACGCAATGATAAGTATATAATGATTACCTGATAAAAAAAGGAAAACAACAGAAAGTGCTGTTTCTTTCACGTGCTCGATGAAACACACCCACCTATCCTCACCGCGATCCATCCACAAGTCAAGCAATTGGCCTTTGATTGATTGCCACACGATTTACGTCGATCGTTTTTTGCGGCGGCCTGCCGCCATTATACGGCTCACTAAGCAATGCTGCAAAAGTTTTCGCTAAGATCACTGCAATGCATTTTAGTTAAAATTTTTGCCAGTGAAGTATCGTTTGTGTGTAAATTTGTCACCGTCAGTAGCCTTCTTCTCGCATCTGCTGCCTTTCTCAACACTTTTTTCCAAAAGCCATTTTCAAAATTACGTGATACTAGGTGGGATAGCGCAGATATCGAGCATACAGCTAGAGGAATCAGTAAAATCATGCAAAGGTATCAAATAAAATATCCGTGAAAGCTATCACATTTGCAATTTTTTTCTCATACTTTCATTTTGATAGAATTTGTCGCACTTTTTGGTCACAGCTGCCAACTGTTGGCCATATTTATGAAGCAATTTGTCATATTTGTCACTCATTCCTATGGTCATTTTTATTACTCTAATGTGAAAAGTGAACGATGTGAAATATTTGTCACATACCGAGCACATCATTTCAAGTTCAAATCTCAAGAGATTTTCTAAGCGAATTTCAGATGAATTCAGTGATAACAATAATATAATCATGAAATAAAAATTGACGATACTTTTGATTTTTTAATTCCCTTTTTTGTTTGCCACAAATTTCGTGATGCTCGGGCGTGAGATACGAAGATGACGAACAAGCACAAAAAAGAACTGAAAGCTTAGGAATCTTGGAACACTTCTCGGATAGAATAAAATTTCCATCGGCTCTTCCCTCACCAAAACCCAAACTTAGCATGCGCGAGTCACTTAATTCGTACCACTTCTCGGCAAGTTCACCTCCAACCTGAGTTTCTTAAGATAAAATGTGATCTGTGATAATTTGCCAACCAGTGGACTGCAAATTTAGCACAAAACATTCAGATGCAGTATTTTTGGCAAATTCATTATCCTCGGGGAGGGGAGAAAGAAGTCAGGGAAGAGGGCAGTCCGGATTTGTTTGGCAAATGAATAAATTTATATTGCTGTTCTTCACAGATAGGTGCCGAAAGATAGGTACTAACTAAGGCGGAGAACGCGAAACTCGGATATTGGCCACTAAAACTTTTGTATATCTGTGCTATATTTAGCAATCTTTTCCCCGATGGCTTGTTGCTTTCTGCTGCGGCTCTTTCATTAAGAATGCTGGCCATTTATAATGAAGCTTGAAAGCCTCATATTTTTGAGGTGTGTGAGATAAATGAGAAGCTAATTTGTTGACGCTGAGCTGCCGACAGCAGATGGTTGCCACCTTCAACGAGGTTAAACACCGCAAAGCTTTAAGCTATGCAATTTTATCTAATCAGAGAAGAGACTAATTTAACGAAATGGAAATGCTTCTTGTTTTCACTCAAGCAGCCTATAAATTAAGAATGTGCGAACATGAGCGCATTACCGCTGCACATCCCGTGTTTCGTCAATCGCACTCAACACTCAACGATTTTTCGATTTCAGCACATACTACAATTATTCACATCTTGGAGAACACCCTCTCATAACAATTGTGTACAATTTTTTCTTTATATTAAAAATTTAAGTTTTTTCTGGATCTCAACGTCGTACGCTATATTTGCATGATGAGTATTTTTAGGTCCTCATTCAAATTGCATTCCCTTTAACCAATACAAAAAATTACTAGTGACCCATTACGAGGTGAAATATGTGTGCAGCAGAAATAACGCATATGGAAGGTTGCACATATGATGGAAGTGGAAGAAAACACTGCACAGAGAAGAAAGGAAAATCGCAATTCGTTTTTGCGCTTTCGAGAGAATAACGCCGTTTCACGGCTTTCTTCAAAGACGATACAGTAGATCAGTGAGTCTGTCTTGGACGGAGGACTTTCCACAAACAAACCGCATGTCAATCGTTTTGCGGGTGCAATAGAACGGCTTTTAACTGAAGCTAATTCAGGTGCATCTCACACCTCAGCGGTGTGTTCTAAGTGGTTAAGGTGGCCTTGGCTTGGCTGGTAATCGAGAGAAGGTAGTGTTCTATGCTTTTAAATTTTGTTCAGTTTTTATCCCCTACATTTGCAATTTGCAGAAAACATTTGATGTACCTAGTGCATCAAAATATGAAACGTTATTTACTTTTGTCTGATCGTGTGATCAGAGAGTAGCCAAAACGAGGAAAATGACCGGAATATAATTTGGCTGGGAACCGAAACACCCGAAAGCACCGAAAGGCGGAGAAGCTAAAGAGAAAAGGGACAGTTTGGGACCTCGCCAGTGTGGATGAACTCACCATAGTTTTCTTCCCATTTGACGTTGATGTGCATTCATGAGTGACTCTTATAAGGGCGCTAATAAAGAGAGCGCATTTCTATTATAATTGGCTTGTGCAGCAGACTAAGCACTAATTGGCTGCCGTCGGCAGCTGTCACAATTCCGATCGCTCCAATCAACTCTCCACACAAAGCGCTCCTCTCTGATTTTTGTCTTCCTTCTAGGCGTTTTTATTTGCTGGTGTCAGCCACTGTAAATATGTAGGCTAATGACATTTGCGCTCAGAACCGGATATATCTAAAATCAGCATCTCTAGTGGCATATATTTATCATTGACTAGTCCATATCGGTCGATGCATAGAGCAGTGGTCTTGTCTTAACAAGGGAATATGATACTATAAATTTGCTACATGTCATTTGCTGCACAGCAAGTGACAAAGAAAATGCATTATAATAGCAGTTTTTTGTCAGGTGTCACATTTCTTCACTGATCTCTCTCCGAATTTTGTAGGTGTCCATGGCGTGTATTTTCAAGCATTTGGAAGATATTTGTAATTTAATCAAATGGCCTCATTGTAGCAGTTTAGATGAAAGAAAAAGCAATGATAATGAGCCACAAAAGTTTCTTCCCGTTTTCTACGGCAACCGTTCTTTGGGCATTTGTCTCGAAAACGCAAACACAGCGATAAGAACTCGAAATGAAATTAAAAACACCTTTTTAGCTGTATTTTGCGCTTTGTTTGAATGAGGAATCTTGCACTCGTTTTCTATCCTATAATTTCCCTTTGGTCTTTCAACACCTCTCTTAAGATGCTTAGTTTTGTCTTTATTGTTTTTTTATTTATATAAAACTCGTCTATAGGCCACAAATAAGCGTCCGGATCGCTGTGCAACTCATATCATTCGCATTTCTGCAAAACGTCACTTCCTTCTGGCGACTTGTTGATTGACCAGTCGAGCTGCCATATTGCCTCCTAAAGTCCAGATGATGTATGCTGACACACTTCAAATTCACTTCAATTGATTGAATTCAAAAAAATGCATCTTAGCGTTGCATTTTCGAAGGATCCGATCATGACAACTTTTAGCGCTGTTGTGCTAGCGTCTTTCCTAGGGAGCGAAAGACGAAGAAAGAGGGAGAAATGAAAAGGAATTTTGGTGGTTCAAAAATGCCCAAGGGGAAGGAATAAGTCCTGAGATCATTAGAACATGAAGACAATGGACGTTCATTAGTGCTAATAAGAATTTTTGATAGACGTCCATACTGTTAGAGAATGACTCTCATTAAAGCTAGTTTGTGGAAGTGTATTCTAGGTCTGAGTTGTCTTCATTCCAACTAAATTTCTTTGACTTGTACGTTGAAGGTTTCTATTGTCATTCTTATCTTTTATCGCAGGAAAAAGCGTTAATGAGCCCAGCCAGCAAATGCTTATGAGCGTTGAAATATAGATTTTTGATGTATTGGAGTTACATCAACAAAAAACATGACGCAAATCAGAAAAATGATGACACCTAATAGCTCAAAAGGATGAGCGGATCAACGGTGCAGCTGTGGCAGGCTTGTTTTGCTGTGCAGAGCAGCGTTTGCCAACTTATTGCTCTTAGCTGCTTTTGACGCGTTGTCTCCCTAAATCTACGCCCGGGTGCGCAGTGATGCGCCTAAATTGGCAAGTTTCAGCGTTCATCCTGCTGGAGTTTGGCAACTAGTAACATGCTAATTTTTTTTTGGAGAGGCTGTGGGGAAGGGTGATTAATATCTCTTAAGAATGAGTGTCTTTAAAACAATCCACATCTCCCGTTAGCGCATCCACTGCCCACACCCACATTTACAACATCGGTTCTCTATTTACCATTTCAGCATCACAAATTTCCCTCTCTGCTTATCACACTGGTAAAAACAGTTGAGGCCGCTAATAATTCCAGAAACTGGATTGTTGCAAATGCTTTAGCTTGTGAAGTCACTGCTAATCTTCGAGAGGTTTAATTTCAAGATATAACAAGAACAGCGAAAAAGCGATTAATGGCTGATTCAAATCCGTGGTCGTGTTTGTAAATGAACATGAGTGATGAACTGCAAAGTCAACAATGCTTCTTTTTCATATGTTAAAGGGATTAATTTTACGAATTTGGTAATGAGTGCCACAGTAGGACATACACTTCCCGTTCTCGAATTTGCTGCTAGATTTTGCTGTCCGTTGCTTATATTGACGCAACCGCGCATTAAAATCTTTGCTGAACATGCGGCATGCAGAATAATGGATTTGATTTATTCAGCAAATGATTGGAATTATTTGCAAAAGCCTTTAAAAGAATGAACATCGCTCATCCCTCTCGCCGAAATGACTAGGTGCCACTGGAATAAGCCGAAAAATTTTGCATGTTTGAAGAGAGCCTTGTACATCCAGGATCTTGCACCAGTAAACGGCGTCAGTATTTCTTGAAAAACATCTATCGCGAATTTGTAGCAGAAAAGGTTACACCATTCTTATTCTTTGAAGCGGCGTGTTTTTCTTCATTACCTCTTGGCCTTTGTTATTCATTGTAGATTTGTTTAATGCGATAAGCTCATCCCTTGAATGCTAAACTGTCTGATCAGATACCATTGAAGTTATTCATAAACTGTGAGGCGCTAAACTTCGGCAAGGGATTCTGGACTGACTCTGGATGAAGAACAGATTGATAAGTTACATCGCTGAGTTCAAATAAACGCGTTTGCTTTTCAATTCTTATTCGTTCTTCGTTAATTCTGCAGAGAAACACTTTGGGGCACAGCGATAATAAATTATAAACGGATTCATAAGTGCACATTAGTGTTGCCCTATTAGTGTTGTGTTGCTGATTAAGGATACAGCCAACATCAGTGTGCAGAATACATTACTGCACTGTTCGGAGTAAAACGTATCCATATTTCACGCGTTCCACTTTTAATTTTTCAAAATCTTTTCTATCACCATCTCTTCTATGAATATAGCAATGGCTGAGGAAGAATCAGTGTGATCTTGTAAGGTTGTGACCTGATCATTCAACTTGCACGCATCTTTGTCGAGATGAAATTCGCTATTTTTTAGGCGGATATTTAACAATCGCAGCAATTCGCAAAGACTTGAATTTGTATTATCCTCGGAACTCTCGCTGTCTCGTATGCATGGCGTATTTATGCTCTGAAATTTGAGCTCTCTTGCAAATCTTGTCAGCCGTGCAAGATACTTCACTCCCACAATCAGACAATTTTGTGCAAAAATTTGAGCAAATTTAGTTAGAGAAGCACTAGAGAACGCTGAAAATATCGCCGACTTTGAAAGCAGTTTGGACATGTGAAATGATCTGTTGAGGGCATGACCGATGTTGGCCATTCCAGATGAAAAACAGCTTTTCAGTGCTGGGATAAACGAAGCCAACAGTTTCGGCATGCATTTGCGATCCACAAGCTGTGATCAGTCCCGTACCAGCAAATGACCCAGCCGGGTTGACTACCGCATAATGAACTGGTATTTTACTTGTTGTCTAATCTGAGAGAGATTTCTGAAAAGGAGAAAGCTTTCTGGAATTTAGAACATGAAAATGAGATATGAAATTCCACTACAATTAAAGATTATTGCACTGTTCGAAATGAAACCCCTCCCACCCTTCCCTATTCCCTCGAAGTATTAAATTCACAGAACTTTTAAGAGAGGCGTTTATAAGTGTTTGAACGAGGCTCGAGTTATCACCATTCGTTGAATGCGTTGTTGACCCCCATTTCGTTATGCATAGCAGTATAGGTAAACTATTTGGATACGCAACACATCAAAAAATGCTTTTTGTTTAGCACTTCGCTGTTTAAAATAACCGATGTGTGTGCTGACAATTGTCCAGCGGATGGGATGTGATCAATGGTTCGTTATCCACAGCATTTCCCGGATCGCCTTTTGTTTATGACAAGTGCAATCGCATTTCACCGACGTATTTCATACGAAGCGGTCACATTCAGGTATCTCATTGGCATTGGCTCGCCGACTCAGCAAGTATGAAATGTGCAATTTTTAACAACTAATTTATATACCACTAAGTTATTGCTAAGTAACATAAAAATGACCTTTAGGCGATCAGTACACATCTGATATAATAAGTGGACAGTGCACTTATTAATAGAAACCACTTAGATGAACATTAGCCCTCCTAAATTCGAACACATATTTAAGTGAAACTCACTCTATCGGATGGCTAGCCCAATCAGTAAGCACGAAAAAGCCCTTTACAACAGCGGTCATTTTGAGAGTTTCCGTAGGGAAGGGAGCGAGAATTTTGCTGTAGATAATTAGTGAAAGTCGTTACACTTGCAAGACACATTTCACTCGAAAGCGTGAAGTGATTTTCGACAGATTTTTTAAGCAGAAATCAGCTGAAGAAATATCACATGAATTTCTCCAACTTTATGTGTGCGGTTTTAATTTGGAGAAGAGACGGCATACAAAAGGCCACTAGCAGTCTGTAATGCATTTTTATGGTGGACAGCTCACGCAACGGCTTTTTTGTGATATGCCGATAAATTTTGCCGCTAAGGAATGCAGAGATCTTGTTGGCGGAAGGCCTAATAAAATAGATAGAGGGAGAGATAGGCCTGCGAATTCTCCACATTTGAAAGTTCGACACTCGCATTACGCAAAACTCATAGTGTTGCACATGGCCACATACGCCAGCCAAAGTTTTCACACGAGCATTTTCGTTAGCTATTACAGAAGTTATATAGCTTACGTAATAGCCAATGAAAGTGTAGCATAACTCGTAGCACGATCATATATATTATCTGTGTGCCTTCAAAGTTTAATAGTGGAGTTGCTAAGCTCGTTGACAGATTGTTTCAGTAGAGTGAACTGGAAAGCAAGCTCGTCATTTGAGGCATCTGAGTCCGAGGCATGACAAAGAAATTTATTACTGCAGTAGACTATTCTGTTGTTATTTGCCATGTGGCACACAACGGATAGTGGATAAATCTTTAACTAGCACACTTCTTTGGTAAATGATGATACATGCACTTGATACGTTTCCTGGCACGTTCATTCCGCGCAGTCTGCGTTACTCGTTTCGCGGTTTGTTCGAAGTGGATCGCTGAAGGGCACCATTCATATCTCATAATCGTGTGGAATTTGGAGCTTGCATAGATCGGCCCTTATGCTAGTCGCAAATGCATATAGCTTCGCTCGCTGTCCTTCGCCGTTGCGGCCATTAATGCATTTGTTGCCTAGAAGCTAGTGAGTTTAGCGCATTTCACATGTGCTGATTTCAGTGCTCAACGCTTTAGTTGCCATTTATCATGCCGGAATAGTAGCAAGGTTAAAGCAAGGAACTGTTATCGTAATGGCTTTGCTGTTGCTATGATATCGCTGAATTTCACCATCGAAGTATCGCTTTCTATGATCAAAAATGTGGTTTCTATTCCGCTTATTTTGTCCACTTCCTGTTCCTGTCCCCTGAAATAAAAAAAAACAATTTGCAGAACGCTTGTTTGGAGCAAAGCTCAACAGATGAATTTAAATAAATGAGTGCGGCAGTACGTTGCTAATTGAGACTAACATTTAACATTTTAAGGCCTGTAAACTCAAGACAACAAGAGTCAGTCGACGAAAGATTTGTACACGTAAGAATCGGCGCAATCCTCTTTCCTCAATTACACATTACGCGCATCGCTTGCAAACATATGCCAGCCGTGAAAAATTGCTCATGGACTGCCACGAAGCATCAGCAATAAATTACGGCATTGCGGTTCTATCTGGCAGCATGTATCTATGAAATCAGTACCCATTTTCTGTCGTGAAAGCAAATGGAAGTCGAGTTCATGCGTCATATCTGGAGAATGCTGCTTTCTATGTTAACTGTGACTCCGTTGAAAAGCGCAGTAACAATACAGGCGGCCTCATTCATCCTGAGTTTACCCAAAAGTTTATTCGATTGTACTTTTGATTGCCTCATTGGCAATTGCATAGAGCAGATCTTGAGCCTTCTCTTTTAGCTACGCGTCAGAATGAGCGGATAGCATGCAGAGTTCCCGAGTGAACAGGCATTGCTGAGCAAACCATATATCAGATTGCGACGATTTCAGAAAACTTATACAAAAACAGATGCCCACTTCGAAACGTCCTTGTATATTTCCTTTTTTTTTGCGCATCGCCTCCCAATAAGTTTTTTTGATAAAGTGATAGACCATTTGGCAGTCTTCCACAGCTGTCTGTGATAATGCCAAAACCGTATCATGAAGTCTCATATGTGACGCGAAGTTTGTGGTGCTTTGTGCATACAAAGACAAACAGTCTCGCAATAAAGCATCTTGAAATTTGCGACCTTTTTCACCAGTCGCAATGACTAAAGGATGGTTCGCTTGACGATTACGGATCTCCCCGTTGTATGGTGTGAATTATTTCTCGGCTATATATTTCCATGGTAATGACGTGATGCTATCGATCGCAAAGCGCGCCGCTGGTTGAATTCAACTAGCAGAGTGATGGGTGTGTTTGAACTTATGAGTGCCTCTAGTGTGGCCTCAGGAGTTTTGTTCTGGAGCAGCTGGTTCGTATTAAGCACCATCTTTGTTTACATTCATTGTCGTGCCCGCTGTGCTCAGCGCACACCCCCTGAATTAAATGTTGCCTCGTCGCTGAGGCAATCTTCGGAAGTTTAAACGTGAAAGCCTTATGAAGTGATAGAGCGCCTCATACATTCTCACAATTACAATCAGGAGCGGATAATTAAATGAGCACAATTGATACCGTTGGTATCATTTAGTCGTTTAGATCTGATCGCTATTTTAACGCTTCTCAAGCCGCACTTTCGTCCTCGGCCTTTTCTTTGTGCAAAAGAGAAATAATGCAAAATATTTGAGGGTTTTTATTTGCCTAGCGCAAGCACAAGACACAGCAATATAGTCGTGCAGGGTTACAGAGAAAGCACAAAAAGCAGCGGTGACTAGCAGCAATGAAATACTGAATTATATGTTGCTTTATTTTTGCATTGAATTTCACTCCCGTACCTAACATCTTTTCAGTAACTGGCGTTCTAGTACGCTGTATAGCGCCGTTTGTTATGATGACTTCTTTAAAAGACTCTCGTTTAGTCGAATGTTCACCGAAAAGCGAGTCCATTTGCCGCAGCCGGCTGGTCACATCTGGCTGACCGAGAATGTACCTACAAAGCTCCAGATGACGAGTTTAGTATTTTTACACACAGTATTTTATACGATGATGGGCGGCGAAGTGTATTTTTTAATGTATTATGCATCACCCAAGTTTTAGGTTGCGCATCACTCAACGCATCTTAATCTCCTGCGTAAGTCGTAACGGAAATGCCATATATTTCTCCTCAGCGTGCTAGTGTTTAACTACCTTTCATCGGTCAGGTGGACAAGTGTGCCGTTATGCTTTTGTTGTTGGTGATATTGTCGTTGGCGCCTTTGTTGTGACCTGAACTTTGATTTGAACTTGATGCTTGCCGAATTTCCATTACCGCACAAAAGCATCAACAGTGCACTGCGGTGAATTCATATTAGCTGAAAGATTGGACAGGACGGCCAGCCAGCAAAAGGTTAGCAATATGTCAGCTGAAAATCTCATCGTGAAAGAAAGGCGCTTTGCAAATAACAGCAAAATGTGGCCCACTAGATCGATAAAAGCTTCCACTGAAGGAGCAGATTTCTGCTGTTTCTCGACGTACTCATATTTTCGATTTTCACAACGATCTTATTTGCAAATTCTTATAAATATCAAATTATAGATTAAGCTCCTTCGTAAACAAAAGCGTCATTATGGGAAAAGGTAAGTTTCTGCAGAAGAAACGATAAGATATTGCTCTCAAGGCAAACCATAGGAGGAAAGATGCAGAGCACAGGAAGAGGGAAAGGTAAAGAGCTCAGCCGGATGATAAGAGCTCACTTTATGAATTGCGAAAATTGCAATCAGCAACATATGGCAATCATAAATTTGAAAGCCATGAACTTATGTATGCTGACTTTTCGATGAACTTTCATTGCCACTGAGTGCGCATTGTTACTTCGACTGCAAATTATACCATATTTGCAAAGTACTGCAATGGAAGCTATAATGGATCGATCAGCTTTGATCATTCTTTCAAACAACTGATTAGGTCGACAACTGATTAAGTCGATGTGCATGAAACAAAGACATAGAGTTTAAGCTTGTTTGCTAATTGCTTTGCGTGTTTTTCTCGTATTTTCAGCTCTTTTTTTTTTTGCGTTCAGTGCGCAAAGATCGCTATTGCAATAATCCACAGTTATCAATCTCTTTTGCCTGTGTTGCACAGTTGGCTACGCAGGGTTGCTAAATGTGCAACTAGCGCTTTATCCTAAACGTCGAATGGAAGAGGAATGGTAAATAGTTGAAATTTCTCGAGAAATGAGAGAAATTCTTACTGATAGCACAGGTGCAAATTTCCCACATATTTCACTTGAAAAAAGCCCGGTTTCCTGTCCAAAACAAACAGAAACTGCGCCTAAATCACGTATACAGTATACGATGGACTCAGCATATGAGGATTATTTCTGTGCAACAGATTTACACACAAATGGAATAAAAAGAGAAAAATTAGACAAAAGTTTTTCCTGAAAGATCCAATTAAATCGGAATCTTTAGGAAATCATATGCCGTATTTGGCATTTAGAAACGATGAGGCGATTATTTGCTTTGCAAGAGAAGAGATTTTGGCTTCAATTAAAGAAAAAAAAGTGTTCGTCGATGAATCGTGCGAGACGCATTTGCAAACCCATAATGCGGCCGACGTCGATAGCTGCGGCCAAACAGCAGTAAACGGTCATCGAATGTGCGCAAACGCTTATCGGCAATGTTCTTGTTGGCATCGAAGTGTGTGTGTGTGCCCACTTTGTTGACGCACCTATATGCTTATTTATGCATGATTTTATTGCAGTTTCCTACGATTCAAGTTGTGTTCATGCGAGAGGAACACCGCTTTGATGAGGATGTTTATGAATGACGGCTATCGTGACGCGTGCTATTCCTCTTCCAGCTTACTTACCACCAATGGCTATACCAATCAATGAGGATCCATACTCCTATCCACCCTCATATTATGGTCAGTTCAAATATTAGCTGAAATGTTTATTTCTTTATTTACAAATTGTCATTCCACGTACAACTAGTTAATAACAGTATTAACAATTATATGCATATAATAGTGAACTAGTAAGCACTAATTCATATCAGAGCGCTCTGTGTTTGTTATAAAAGTTAAAACAAATATTTCATATGACTTTCCGGCTTATCGAGCTGAAATGCTATCTTCAGAGAATTATGACTGGATAATTGCAATTCACCTAAGTTGAACAGCTACTCGCTGGCCTTTGGCTTGTTGAACTGAAACGTCACAACAATTACTTTTTTTTCTGATTCGTTTCTCCTTTTCTTTTCGCTTATACGAAATTTATTTAATTTATCGTCATCAAGTCTATTTAATTTATCGTCATCAACTCTTTGCCGTCTCACTATTTAAAACATGTTTCGATGACTCAATATTTCTTCGATTGGTGAGGCAATAAAGACTCTTAATGACAAAATTTCTTGTGCCACTGTATTGCATATGTGTCACACTGTTCTTAGCTATATTCCTGCGAATTTATCTGTTTTATCTCCCAACATGCTGTCACATCTTCCTAAAATCCGCAATGGCCATAAAACTGGGGGCAATTTGGCGTGTTGGGTCTAAAGCAAAGTGTTCCGGTTGTGGCGATTTTCAGTTCCTCCTCGTTCCGACTTTTTCCTAGTGACAACCCTTCATTGTGCTTCAAAGTTTGCTATATTGCGTGGCATGGGCTTCTTCGCTTTCTCTATTCGATGTAACCGGCCTGCTAATTCATTCACGTCCACTCAGTAGCGCGTAGGGCACTTCATGCCGCCTGTTAAAATTCCCCCTTGGGAAGCTGGCGGGAGAAAGGGAGGGGTGCATGGAGAAGGAGAATGCTACAGCCGTGTTGAGGTCGCGCGGATTATATTGAGGGTGCGATATGAAGAAAGGAGAGCGTGCGTGATTTGGCAGCTATTATTATTCTGGCTTGGAGGGGGAGGGGGAGGGGGGTTGATAAATTGAGAGTACAACGCATAATGTTTGAAATCAAACTGTCTTTCGCTTATAGAGCAGTACCCATAACTAAGCAAAGCGTTCTCTACTATGTGTTGTTTAGTTGTAGAGATAAAAAGCAGCATATTTCTCACAAGCAAAGCAATTCGATAGTCATTCGATGATGGAATTGAAGGATACAAAAGGTCGCGGGGAAAAAGGTTAATTCAGAACGAATTACTATTACAGACTTAGAACTGATTTAATATGATCCCTATAGCTCGTCAAGAAACAGCATTCACTATGATAGAACAATTTCAAAGAAAGAAAAGTTTCAAGGTGATGGTCAAAATAACGAACAGACAAAACAATTTTTATGTTTGTAGAGTAAACTTTTGTCCTATTGAAGCTTCAATAATGTGCAAACATTTCGTTTTCCGAATTCGTTCCTCGTTATGTGCTTTTTGTTAGTTCATACTGATCCTTAAATTTTTGTCTTACGAGCTATGTTTTTAAGTAGACCTATAGCACAAATGTCGGGATAAGCTCGGTGAGTTGCACATAACAATAAAATCTGCTATTCAAGCTTTTTCCTTTGTTTGGCCTAACACTTACCAGATACACTGCTTTGAATGTTGTGTCCATCTAATGCCTGAAGAGAATTAAAATTGGCAACTTGTTGCCTTATTTTTAGACCGGCACTTTGACTCGCGTAAACTGAGCCCATCTTTAGGGAATATAGGGGATCGATTTATGAAGGCAGTGAAAAATTTTTTTGAAATATTTGTATTTGTTGCTCTCAAGCAGCGAACATAAAGTGTTTGACAATAAGCTATGTTGAGGTAAAAAAAAAACGTTAAAGAAAGCCAATTTGCGGGCCTTTCAAAATGACCGTAAAAGTTTTTTTATTGCTTATGCCTTGTTGCTTAAAATTCCACAGAATATTTCTTGCATCAGACTACCAAAATTTCCGGGCAATAGCTTTAATTCCTGCTGTTGCTAGAATTGGGAGAGATGACATGTTTGATGGAAAACTATTGAATTTTTACTGAAACTTTTTCTCGGCCTTCTGCCAGTAGCAGAAAGAAGTCGTCCTCATTTTTCCTTTCCGTTTATGGATAAATTTGTTATTTTCAAAGTTGTGCATGACAAAGAACTACTATGACTTCTTACGGGTGCTTTGAAAAATTTAATTCAATTTTAGCGCTGTTGTTGTAGTGAGGTTCACAGAGTGCGTTTATTGCATTCAAATGCCTTTAAAAAAATGTTTTTGCGCAGCATCCCATTGTACGTACTTTCGCAAATACGCTCCAAAAGCAAGCAATCAAGCATAAATATTTTCATGCAATTTTGTTGCAGCTTTGAAGGATTTTTCCGATAATAACCACAATGCCATATTGCGAAAAATATTTAGCATGCGACTAGCACGATTTATATTATACGAATGTGTTTTAAATTTGAAGTATTTATTCACATTGATAGTTTTATCATCATAGTCTCATTTATGAGCCATAACGGAAGTTGTTCTCATCTGATAAATATGGTTATCGGATTCTAAATTTAAATCTCAAAAAAAGACTGAAAAGTAGCATAATACCGATATTTTAATGACCACTGTTTCGCCTCCTTTTCCTTCTCCCATTTTCTTTCTCTCCCTCTCCCACTTCTCTGGAAAGACAAAGAAGCGCATTATTGGCTGTTTTTCGACGTCACCTCTCCATTTTTGCAGTCTTGTGAGCTCAAAGAGCAAATGCTAGAGAAGATGATTCTCTGCTGCCAATATGTTAGAGTTTTTGGCCCAAATTAATTGCTCGTTGAGTTTTCTTTTGCTTGGTGGTCGAAATTTGAAACGATAGACTGTGTGAATTTTCCCACAGTGCATAGAAATGGTCGTTGAAAAGTGCCGTTTTTGTTGATGCAGTGGAAATTCTCATATTTGATCAGTGTTTTGGACGTATTATCGGCGTGAAGATTCGCTGTTAACGATATAGAGCTTTGTGGCGCCTAGGCGGTTTGGTTAAATCCGATTTGCGTTATGTTCGATTCGTTAAATCAATAAAGTTCAGTTTTGCTGTTTAATCTAAAGCGATAGTTTCTACTTGATTTTTTTCTTTTAAGAAATGTTGATTAGTACAGAACTTAGTAAATTTGGACTTGTTTGAGTTATTTCGTCGTTCGATGCTATCGGATAACTCACAAGCATTTCTTCGTTGACATGATTTTGAAGTTCAAATTGATATACTCCTTCAGTATGAGATGTTTTTGACGCATAACCATTGTCAAATTAACAGAAGTTATTAGAGAGATAAATGATACAAAGACGTTTGTGACCTTGCCGAAGATTAGATTTGAGTCCTTCTTCTCTTTTTTATTCATAAGAATCGTTCCTAACTTTGGCCACCCATCAAAATACGATACAATTTCTATCAATGTCAATATGAAAAATATTCTGTGTTCGATAATTTCTTCGGTGCCTTTTACTGGTGAAATGTTGAGGAGATCCATTACGTTATCAGCGATTTTGAGTTAAATTCACTGTGGAGGATTCGTGTTGCAGTAAGGCTAACAGCGCATATCCATTTACTTTACGATGCCAGGTGCAAGCATTGCAACAAGCACTTCATATTGTAGGATTGCAAAGTTACTGGTGTTGATGTCGAATCTGTGAGTCTTGAAAAATTACGCCAAAAGTGAAGGCGATGTGGACTTGAAAGTGAAAGCTTTGACTGTTGCTTGCTAATTCGTGTAACACTTCCGTAGTTTCGGTTACGGTTGAAAATACAGAACGATAAAAATCTATTGTATAATCCACCATCATTAATTGCATTCTGCCTTGTTTGGAGGCTTTTGACTTCCAAATTTTAGCACATTTCACTGGTGTCAACTTTGATAAAGTTAGATTTTCATCTTGGTTTTTCCATCGCTGACATGGGCACTGCATTTCTTGTATCTGGCAGTAATAGAAACCGACCAAAATTCCTTTCGGTTGGTAATTGATGAAAGGGTTGACCTGTAATAGAAAATCAGTTGATAAGAAATCCATCACAAAAATTTCCGTCAGTTGCCGACCGAAGGTATTTGTGAAAAGCGGAATTCGATTGCAAGCTGAAAAAGCAATGAAGAATGAAATCGAGTTTCGACCAATAGAAGCCAACCGATGTTTCGGTTTCCAGCGAAGTTCTGTTGAAAGATACTTGCCACAAAGTTAAAGTAGAATCTTACTGGATCAGAAAAGTTACACTTCGTATTTTGTGCAATTCTATTCCAAGAGCAACAACAAATGGATAACTAGTTCAATACAGGTAGAGTGGACACAAAGAGTCCCTTAGTCAAATAGGAGATAATGACCATCCCTAGAAAAGCGAATTGAAGAAGAAACTTTGGACATCAAGGTCAGCAGAAGGTATCAAGCGCAAAAACTATGAGATGTAAATTGTGGCAGTTCGCCTATGAAATTTGCACTACTCAGCAGTAGAAATGAGCCGAGCACAAGGACTGAAACAGATGGAGACATAAGCAAATGATACACCGCCTTAAAGAGTTTTAACTGCAAATAAATAATTCAAGAGTAATGCTGAATAGGTATGAAATAATTGTGCAAGTGAGCATTCAGGAAGCCAATTTTGAAATGCACTGAGGGAAATATCGTGACAACAAAATTGAGAAGCTCTCACCCTGCTAATAGACAAACGTTCAACGTTTCAGGTCCTTTTTTGGCACTTTAAGATGACCTTCCATCACCCTTTACTATATTCGAACAATTTGACGCCTCATCAGAAAGGGAACAGCAGAAATGCTGGTTAACGGCCTTGTCATTCTGAACACGGTAACCTTTTTGCCCAGAACAGAACCCAAAGTGCCAAAGGAAAGAACCCTAAACACCTTTAAAAAGTTTTCAGTAACTAACTTAAAGTAACCAGCAACAATCGTCTACACTCAGCAAGCTAAAGTCAGTTGAATTTACGAAGTTGATGGCCTCAGTGAAATTGAGCCAATTTCTCAGGTCATCTCAATATATCAATAGAACATAGCTGTGCAGACAAATCAACGACAGCGTAGTCAGATATCACGTGACCGCTACTCAAAGATCACATCTCTGTAACAAATGATTTTGCTTTGGCTTGCATTCTGATGCCGTGAGCAAATTTGGCTGACCGTGACCAACTTGCGATTACTTCTCACACCAACCCCGAACACAATTTCTCGGAAATGAGAAAAGCGTGGAATATCTGTTGAAAATTTTCGGATCGAATTTATAATCGCAGTAACAACTACAAAGTCGAGCACTGTTCAATTCACGGATATTGAATGAAAGAATGAGCAGTGCTTCATCCCATATATACGATGAACATTACTGCACATGCTCATATATTATACTTTCGGGGCAAGGCATCTAAACAAAGGTTTCCCTTGTTTTGCTTTGGAGTCAGAAGTTCTCTATGCCAACTGATGGCTTCATTTCAGCCTCAAAAACAACTGCGACCATTTTAATGAAACTTACAGCATGGACATCTGGGTTTGTTTTCTCTGTTGATTCAGCAGTCAACTACGTACTCCTTAATTCTGTTATTTTATAAGACTTCCGGATTCTCACGCGAATAAACCTCCTGAGATCAGTCCTGCCAGAGACGATTTAATTTTTTTGTTTCGAGATTAGATGTGGACTGCGGAACTCAAACATTCACTGCAAGCATGCCTTGAAAAAGGCAGGGAGTGAGGAAGAGCATCAAACCACAGAGGCCATATTTTAGTAAACCGGTTGTGAAGCTCAACTTAAAATTTGTCAAATCGTCTCAAAATTCAAAAGCAGAAATTTACGAGCACTAAGATTTTTAGAACGAGTCATGGAGGCGCTTTCTGATAAAATCGTGACATCGGCCCGGAAGCGTCAGGTCACCGCTAAGTTTCAGAGAATGGACACTAAAACGGATATTAAAAAATTCAGTCTCGTCCCCAGTATTCGTTCATTTATGGTTTTAGAAATGATTCAAGTTAAAGTTTTTGATGCGCTTTAAACCAATTTGCAAAGGACACATTCCCAACCTGTTGTGTGAGCACTTCTCAATGTACTTAATATTTAAGCTTGCTTGAAGGAATTTGAATGGAAACTTTAAGACAATGCCATCTAAGACTTAGTTCTGCTATGTCGTGACATCGCTACGGGTTTTTCTCACAGAGATGTCGAAAAGCTCTTTTCATTTGCCTCAAGTTCTTTGTTTCAATCAGGAAAAACACTCGAAAGTCTAGTTACGGCAAACCTTTTCCGTGAGGTTTCCTCTCGGCCACATGAAACACTAAAAACGTGTTCCAGACTTTTGCATTTCAGCTTGCTGCATTACTACATGCATGAGGTTCTTATTAGAAAAATTTGCATTCGAGTCGATCGAATTCAATGCATATTGGAGATGCAAACTCGTAATTTGGCTATTTCAATTAATTTTGCAATTCTAGAAAATGACCTCCCGAACAAAGTTGAATTAATGATTTATAAAATTGTAAAAATAATTGGATATGCATCTTTCTGTGCCATAATCAAAGACATCACACCTATATAAGTAGCTACAACGAAACAAAAACATGATGAACATTTATTTTGAGTATATCACAAATGAGTGTTCACTCATCCCTCTTATTTCCCAAATGCATTATTTTCATCAAACTTCGAGGTTCATTAATTGCGAGCTGCCAAAGATCACAATTAAAGTAACAACGTTGCCACGAGCGGTGTGATTTCAACGAGTGCAGAAAAATGAACGTTGGTGATCGGATAAGCTATGTGGGGAAATTGTGGAAGGTGCCCGTTTCAACAGTTTCCGGATAATTTCTTTCCACTCTTTTAGCACCTTTGAACCTCGACTGCGTCTTCCCAAAATACCCGAATTTGGTAGCTATTTAGAGGGGAGGAAGGATAGCGACTGAGACTGCCGATGTTTGGAAGACGTTAGAAAGATAATATTTAGCGGAGTCGAAAATTCATTCTCAAAATAGCGCACTTTTATCAATATAATATTACTGCAATTGAATTTTTATTGATAAGCTTCTGTGTTATCACCACGCATTGTATGATGTGTTCATGAGATGTGCTACTGCAATCTTGCTATCACCATTGATAAGCTTCATTCGGAGATGAAATAATAGCCCCTCTAAACAACCTCAAAGAACTATGTCTTGGCGTCGATTTATAGACGTCATTCTGATAAAAATATCCCACTTTTAATTTCTTCAAAAGAATTTATAGTAATGTGATCGGAGTATGTTCCAGATGTGACTCCAACTGAGCAAATTTTAATAATGGGAGGTAGTTGGATTTTTCAGATGATTACGAGTTCACTAACGTTTATTTGTGATGCAATATGCACCGAAATAATCGCTCATAGCTAAATACCATACCCTTATTAAATCAAAGTGATCACCACATTTTGCAGAGGCAAAAATGGGCAATGTTATCGTCGGGCAGTTTGACAATCGAACAGTGGAACTCACTAGCTGTCACAAACGCCTAAAGTCTTATTTCTCCTCTGGCATCCACTTCCTACTGGAGACACACGTCAACACGTGAAAATTATTGGCAGTTGAGTATTGTTTTTTTTTTAAGATGATCCAGACGATGAGCCACCGCCCGCTCCTCGTTATCGTCCACAAAGCATTGCAAGCATATGTGCGATCACCAAATTTACGAAACGAGAGGTTCAGATTATGTACAGGGCTTTCAAACAGGTCAGTATCGCTTCATTGTGCACATCATTCAAAATACCGACATTTGCAGCTGCTTTTATATGCAGCAAATCTGGGACATATTTCTGCTATATTCATATATATTTATAAATGAGATCAGTATCGTGGAATTTTACGGTGCAAAATTTGACCCCCCTGAAGGGTTTAAGTTGTTTTGTTTTCCACAAAAGGATTATTTTCGTCTTTCTGAAGTTAATATCGCTGTGTTTTCCATATGTTCACTTCCAAGCATGGAATAAAATACTATTGTCTATTTGTTTAAATGTTATCTCTGGATAAAAATGGAAAGAAATCATAAAATTATTCACGCTAGATTATTTGACAACTGCGTTATCACACCTCTGAAATAGCAGAATGCACAACACAATTGAAATTCCGCACAACCTCTTTGCTTCGTTACGGGTGTTTTCTCAGTCAATAAAGAGCACTGCGAAATGATAGTTTCAGGGTTGTCCTTGTGGGACACTTATGTTGCAACAATTTCAAGAGATTTACGCACAATTCTTTCCGCAAGGGAACGCAAATAAATATGCTGAATACGTATTCAAGACGTTCGATCGAGACGAGGATGGTATGATAAGTTTTGAGGTGAGTCACAGTATTGCGTTTTTGGCGCACAAGTGGAACACTTTCTAAGGTTTCATTTCTCCTTCCTGAGGCATTTTTTTCTCAGCTTGACGGTTATAAAAATGAAATTTTTTATATCTGCTGAATATTTCCGGCACCGCTGTCTTCACGAAATCATTGCATTTTTTGGAATTTTCTTGAGGAAAAAAAGCTATCTGTCAAGTTCCAATAAAAAACGATACGTCAATGCTTCACTTCCTTTTTTTGGAAAGAACTGAACAGTATATTTTCACGCTTTCATTCCGTTCTCACACATATTCGTTTCTGCCAATATAACTCATTTTATTATACTTTGTGACGGGAATTATATAAACCTACTTTCAAAACTTACAGATGTTCTTTCATCACCTTCATTCTTTCATTAGACTGCAATGTTAATCTGTTGAAATTGTACAAATCGAATTTCAAAGCAAAAGCTTTTAAAATCCCTCTCAGACGGAACGAAAAAGGTCTAAAATCTGCCCTTGAAAAACTTTGGAAATGATACTACAGTGACCTCAAAGTAACGTACCAGATCGAAAAGCATGGACGGATTCGTTACGGTGTTTGATGAAATGAAGTAGAACTTGGGCGTTACTTCGTTGTTGAATATCTTAACGATTAAATTCCACAATGCTGTATTGACCATATTCGAGTTCCCGGTGAATTCTGATTTATGCATTCGTTATACTGGTGATCACCCAACCCCTCACTCCAAACATGTCAGTAATTCGAGCAGTTATCTCGATTCGAATTGAATGTTCGAACACCATTCTCAAGAACGCTTACTGTAGATCTCATTTTCTTCTTAAATCCATCAAGCCAACCAGATTTCTACCTCTGCGGATGGTTTCACAGCCTATGTCAGAGGTGATTTCACAGCCTCAAGTATGCAGAGGAAGTACGGCAACCCCTAAAGAAAAGCGATTGTATTAAAATTGAAAAAGTTCAGAATTAGTTTACTTCAGTGACCTCAAGAAGTGCAAACTTCTAACGTCAGGTTAAGCTAGGTCGATTGCAGAAAATGTCATGTAATACTCCGAAAATCTGCATAATAAAGTTTGGTGTATGTACAGTATCCAATATTCTGCTCAGTCTTACCCATCTGGACAACTGCAGTTTTTTTCACCTTCGCGCATTATTCACCGACATCCTTTCGAAATCCACAGACGACCTTAGAAAAAACTGCACTTCCAAATCGGATAATTAACGCCGGGAACGTCCTATCAGGAATTGTATCAGTTGATGCTACCTCAAAACGGCGATTTTATAAATTGCGTGGTGACTTCGTCATGCACCTCCTCTACCTTATCATACCCAGTCCTGCTTACCCCTCCCCATTCCCTCTACGCTGCCACATTTGGGCTTTGGATTCTGGTTTATATTTAACCAACACTTAGATAATGTTTCGTATGATCGTAGGTAGGGCTGATTCGTGATCATTTGCTTCGATACTTTACCCTTCAACGCACTTTGCTTCTTAATGATTGTTTTCGTTCATCTGCGAGCATTTGCAAACGTTCTTTTGGTAACGTTTGCGTGTGTATGGATGTGGACGAGTATTTTTTCATTTGCGTCAGTAAACGTTCAATGAGGAGTTCTCTATTCTCACAGGAAATATAATCAACAATTCATAGTCATTTTCCGCCAAAGTACGCCTTATCCTCGCTCTCCTATTTCCTCATTTGCCTAAATCCTTCTAAACAAAAGAAATTCTTGATCAAAACAACCTACTTTTTTTTTTCAAATGACCACTCTATGGTACTAATGACCAAATGGTGACGTTCCGCCGCCTAAATTTGTCTTAAATTTGTCTTACAGTGAAAAGATCGCACTAAGTTCTCATTCTGAATTATAGTTATTGAAGGAATTCGTGGTCGGTCTTTCTGTGATTTCGCGGGGCACAAACACCGAGAAGTTGGAATGGATATTTGATCTCTACGATATAAATAAAAAGGGTTGCATAAGGCAAACGGAGCTTATGCTTGTCGTGCAATCGATATACGAACTGCTTGGTCGGCATACCAATCCGCCGATCAGTAAGCGTGCGATCGTTGATCACGTTGTTGACGTCTTCAAGGTAGCTGCATAAACATTTGCAAGTCTTATGGCAACACCTGCTAATAATTTATGCTATCCACTTTCGGTGACATGTGCTCTCATTGACGTAATTCGTGCTCCGTCTGCTTTCATGTATGAAATCATCTCATTCTAATTAGAAGCCCCAGAACCTATACCTGAGACATTATGAGCTATTTCATAAAAGTATTTCGCTAATAATATTACATATCCGATATGCAACTTCGGTATAAATAATAAGAGGTAACGACCAAGGTGTTCTTCATGCGGATAACGCCGCAATCTCAGCAAACATCAAAGTCTATTTCGATCAGCAATTGTATTAGCTACAGTTCGTTGAAGACTGCATAGGTAGGTGCAAAGCAACAAATACCAGAAGAGTTCGAAACAATTTAGTAGACTCAACTGCTGTCCTTTCATCTCCGTCCTCTACATAGTTGGAGATCGCTGTTAAGTCTAAGATCGAATGAAGAGATGTTCTTTAACACGTCAACAGCGGAGAGATTTCCTGTGATAACGCACTTCGTTATTAATCCTAAACCCGCTATGGGCCATCGTGGTCAAGTAAATAAGAGCTCCTAGGCAATTAGAGCTCTTTTCAGAGAACGTTGAAACTAGAACGCTAGTGGGAAAACTGCAGAAGATATGTGATGCTCATTCTTTGAGTGCAGCATTTACATTAAGTTGTGTCAAATGAATAAATCATTTTTGATATATAGTGTTGGAGCGATTGTCTTATAGAAGTAGCATCATTTAACGCTAAGCTACCTCAAGTTACAAGGGATCATTGCATACCTCGTGGTTTGTTTTCTCTTGATGTGAGTTTATGTGATAATCTGAGTTTAAATAATCGCCTCAATTCCTTTCTCGCTTTCCCCTTAATAGTTTGTAACTTACTCATCGCCGCTGTTTATTGTTTTCAGCACTTTTTCTTTCATTTTAAACCAACGGAAGAAAATGACATCTCAGAATTCTATCTAAATGACATGTAACCAACCGATCGACGTGACCAGTTATTGTATCACACCCCAATTATCACCACTGTTAAAGTTTTCTTAAAATAATTCAATGACGTCACTTCACGAATCACTGTGGTTCACATGAAAAGCTTAATGTCTATGTAGCATAATTTACTAGAGCGTTTTATTTCGATTTTACGTTTATCGTTATCACACTGAGTTGTTAACATTTGTTATGCAAAGTCAACGAGATGAAAGAAACCGAAACTTGGAAATTTCATCAATCAGTTTGTTTTTTTTCTTTTCAGAAAATGGACAAAAACGATGATGGAATCGTGACGAGGCAAGAATTTGTGGAAATGTGTAAAAACAACAAATTACTCTGTGATTCGTTGAAACTATTCGACACTCGTTTATGATTATTAAAATTGTTGCATTTCTATAACTCTCAACGAAGTAGTCCATTCCTCTACCCTTCATGGCCAATTCAAAAACACTGATCGTTGAATAATGTTCCAGTGAGAATATTTCATTGCGTTCATAGCTTTCTTTCAATGCTCAAATTTCAATAAGACTACCGTCAATAAGTAAAAATAACTAGAAACGGCAATAAACAATAGCCGATATCTTTCATCAGTGTTCACTTCGTTTTTTGAAATGACGCCTATTGAATTTCGAAAGGACTGAATGTTTGCTTGTAAAATGCCTCCTGTAAGACGTTTCACTTTTATGTATATTATTCTGAATAATGTGAATGTGATTTTCTTAAGTGTTCTTGATTAGAGTATTTAAATTTCTTCTCATTTATTGTTCTGCTAATGCAGTGTCACTCATCATCTGGTGTATATAAAACAGCCCCAACGCTCCAGATAACTGTGTCTCGAGACAGCAGTTACAGTGTGACTAACAAACTGGGCTAAAAAATCGCAGACGATGCTTAAAAACAGCACTGACCAACGCTGCTAAAAACTGTTTCAATGTTTTGGAGTAAGTCATTGTTTGTTTTCAGAAGGTGAGTTACTTTAGAAAAACTCCGTCGAAATATTAAGTTTGGGAAGCATCACACTTAGATATGCACAAACTGGGGTGGGGTTGCGCTTTCGATTGTTTTTGTTTATTAGTAGTGCACTGTATAAATGTCGTTAATGACTGCTGCAATATGCTACCGTTCACTCAACATTAGACAATGCTTGTTTCTCTAAAGCTTCAATCACAGAAACGCACAACGTCGGTTCGATTAATACTGATGACGCACAATTTCTTGCAGCAACAAGCTAGCACATCTTGTCTCATCGATAGGGGATAATAACGATAACAACGGGGCTCCAGCAGTACTTCCACATCTCTGCGATTCCTCTTCCAAATCGTTGCTGACGATCGTTAATTCCGATCGCCACTGCTGTGCGGAGATATGGAACTCATATTTTTCCCAAGAAAGCTTTTCATATCACTCGAGAATTTTTGAAGTGTGGCGATTTACAAGCCCGCCTCTTCCCACCAACAGAAATTGCTATATAAGCGACACTCCTACCTTCTTGCCCAGGGAGAGAAAAGATGGAGCATGAACAGATGGTAACCGAAAAACACGAAGCTTAGCCGTTCCATCTACAGAATACTTGAAGACCTGCTCCACTTTAGGCACTCATTAAAGAAGAAACAGTGATGGATGAAGTGCTCGTCGCGCCGAATAAGTGAAACACAAAGGTGCTCCAGAAGCACAAATAAACCAGCCAAGTGCCAGCGTCATTGCTTACAGAAACTGGTATGTGTCAGCAGCAAAAACACGTCATATGGAGAGTAAATTTTTAGGTAGCGAAACTGAGGTGGGTAGGACTCCAAAAAATTACATGGCCATGGTACCAATTACGGCAAGTAAAGTAAAGCAAAGTAAAGAATGAGTAAACTAATTTTTTGGTACTCCTGACATTTTAGCCTTGCAGCCTCCTTTCCAGATCTTGTAAATGAACGACTCGCTTCATTAACGACATGAGAAAAAAGCCAACAATCTTACACAAACAGAAATTTGCAAATAAGTAAACATAATTTGATAATTCAACGAAACAAAGAACAACGAGTAAAATGACATATCTTTAAACCACGACACTTTTAAAATAGTGGGTGAGATCGAACGGATTAGTCGTTCAACTATTTCAGCCACAGCAAAGTTTAAAACTGCAAACATTCGAAGATCCAAACGTTATAAATAAAATAAAAGAAGATCAAAAAGTGAACAAAATGCACAATGTAACAGAACATTGTTTAAATAAACGATTGCCTCTTTCCCCTTTTCTGTCCAGACGTACAAAGATCACATTCGCAAAACAAAACCATCCTTCATACCGCCTTAAAGAAGACGGCAGTTCGTCTCAGCTATCAACTCATTTCATGTTGATGATGAGTAAAATAATGAGTTTTGCACAGAGAAAGGACAGAAATGGGGAAGTGATAACAGCTTGCAAGCTGTCAATGAACCATCATCTACTGTTCGCAGTGAAGCGAATATGTTGGCTGTTCAACAACTGCATGCACAAAAACGGTATGAAATAGGCAAAAATTTAACGATGCATTATCAGTGGAACTTTAAAAAAAATTTCTTTCAAAAGAGACACCTTCAAAGTGGCAGGTGAACCACCATCCCCCTTCAGGAACCGAAAAGCTTAATCTTTGAACATGTCAAAAATGGCCTTCTTCCAAATACTCTGACGTGGGAAATGCCACGTTTCTATACCATATAGCACAACATTTCAAGAAATACAGACGACGTATGAACGATCAAAGCACAACGTTAAAACTTCAGCCATCACTTAGAGTGAACATCTCGAAACTGATGTCATAAAAGCGACAATAGAAACGGTAAATAAAAAACGGACCTGATGACTCCTCTCCCGATCTCAAGTGTGCAGAAATACCGATTTCGACAACCCTTTGACGAAATTTTACTCCGAAGAAATAAAACTTTCTAGTTAACTACTGAGCAGCAATAACTGCCGTCGCATGTATACGATCATATGAGTCGACCCGTTCCCATACCCGAAGTAATAAACTATTATTTGTATACAAAACACATCCTTCACATAACATCGCTCCAAACAACACCTACATATAAATTGTAAAAAGACGAGAGTGAGGTGAAATAGAATAAAACTGAAATCAGTGGATCGAGAGAGCTCACTGAGCAGGAAAAGAGAAGCCTAACACATTTCATGTGAAAACGAGCACTCAGCTACTCTGCCAGCACATTTCCAAAGCGATAAAACTGTTACACAAATGATTGTCTATATTATTCTTTGGCCCAGCAACCATCCTCGCCCCCCTCCTCCCGTAGTGATGCATGCACATATGATGGGTGTATATCAAATTCTTTGTTATAAGCTTGGATATGACAAAGGATAACAGTGGTTTTTTGAATAATATACGGTAACCAAAACGTTCATGAATAATTTTCCCTCCAACCAAGCGTTCCAACAATGGTCCGCAGGTCATCTAGACAATTCGAGAACAATTCCGCAACCCTATTAACTAATAATTTGCTCCCTATGCATTTATGAAATTCTGCAAACCACTGCCGCCATCTCAAAAGCAAAATTCGAGCTGATGAAGTAATCGCTGCATCATTAGGCAATTCCACCAAGCATATTACTATTTGCCACACGCAGTTTTCAAGCGATTAACGCCTAGCTGTGTTGTTCTTGATCTACCGTCAAGACTCATGCAGTTCTTAAGTGAAGCATTTCTGAAGTTATTTTTCTTCATTTCGGGGAAATGCTTCGCAGCAATCGAGTGCGAAACTTCAACTCTAGCAAGCATGTGTCCGATGTGACAGCCCTCAGACAGAAAAAATACAGAGATTTCTGAAGAGAAACTATAAACTGCCAAACCCACCGACTCTGTGAACCCGTTGACAGAGTTGAGAAAATGCTTAGAAGCTTGAGATTCGCACAGTCAAACACAAGTGGTGCATCACGCAAATGGCATTGTTTGGCCACACTCACCCTTTTCTCATACATATTTCGCTTTCTGTAAAAGTAAACATGATCACTCTTACAAACCAGGGTGGTGAGGCTTAATGATGACACAAAAGACAGCTTCAGGGTTATCCGCTTATAGAACTTCCTCCCCCTCCCCCCAATCTAGCCATACTCGCTCCGTAACAAACATCAATTTCCACAAAACTTAACACCCTCTCATCTCATTACTTTCTCGCCTGACCACTTCCGACCATTCTTCACTTGCTGTTTACACTCTGTGGAAATCACATCTGTCTGCTCTTCGATTCTTTTTTATCCTTTTTTTTTATACTTGCACATATACGCACATATACATACATAATGTTGTATGGCTCTGCACAGTTCAGATTTTCTATCAATGCACTTAAAAACGGTGACGCTTTTATATCTTTCATTTTTCTGTTGCATACAAGCCAAGGTCTCTGCTCGAATCGTTGCATGAGTACCTGCTTCAATAATGTGCCTCCGCAACGCTAACAAAGCGCATCAAGTGAGTCGTCTGAGTTCAACAACGTGCCACAGCTAGGCTTCGAACAGTGAATTCCCCTTCCCATTAAGAGATTATTACTGTGACAGCAAATGACAAACTTTGCAGGAATAAATTCGGTTGGTCACTATCATTATCCCCATTAAATCATTCGTTCAGTCAACTCTCTGTAGTTGGGACAGCTCTTGCGCTTCTACTACACGACATATGAACAGTCAAAAAATCCAAAATTGCAGAGATGAAAAAACATCCTGAGGGGCAAAAAAAGCAAAACAGACGAAAACCACAGAAGAGTAGGAAAATGAATGATAACAGTCATGTCCCTCAACGTTCACAAGATGTATACATGAGAATATAACAGATATCGACAAATTATTTCCACAAGGAGAACAGCATACTGGTAAATCGCATCCATGAGAAGTCGACCTATATCCAACAGCTGTATCCACAGGTTAGTAGTATCCAGAATCAGAGCTCATTTGCGAAGCTCATACGCACTCTCAACCGAACCGCGGGAATCGTCGTCCCCTTCACACTTCAAAGCATTTTGCTCAAGCAAAACAACAGAAATTAGTCTATGCAGATGCCCCTTTTCCAAAAGAATTCTCATTCACTTACGTAGTCACGCGGCAGTAACGACAGTTCAATTCAGAACCCATTTGAGTGCTATTTCACCAGTGGTACCAACAAAAACGAGGAAAAACAAGAGAGAAAACAAAATAATGCAAAAATTGCTCACTTTGTCAACGTTAAGGCGTGATCGTGTCGAGCGTGGTTTGTTCCGCACTTTTGATTTACGCGACTTTCTTGTCTTTCGGCTGCTTGTCCAGTCATCATCATCGTCTGGTAACGTATGCCGTGAGTCCTCCTGAACTGCCTACTACTAGCACCAACAAATTGTTTTATTACAATACACAGTATCCGTTTGTCAACTCTAGAGTTTATGGCATTCACAGCATTTGAGAACGGAAGTATGTTCGGCGAAGGCCTTAAAAGGAGAGAACATATATAACGTTACAAACTTCGAAACGACCTGTACGTATATCTAAAAAGATGAAAAGGAAGAGTGCTTCAAAGCGAAATTAATGAGTAGGCCTGTATTTAGCACAGGCCTCATGGCGGCTTTCAACTGTTCTTGTTTTTCAAATTTGTCGGCTATTCTCCAAATTCAGTGGGTTAACACGTCTGACAACGGACTGAATGAAAGGCAATAGAGGGAAATGCCTACGTTCGAGACCAAGTAACTTTTTTCGTAATTTTTCGAGAAAAAGTGTTTTGAGGGGAGGAGGTGATATCTGAGAGGAGATAGACTGGAATTATAAAGTGAAAACTCGTTTTAAACCTGATTTTACACTAACAAAAGATATGAAATAAAAAAGTGGTAAGATTTCAAACACATCCTTCCCTCCCCCTCCCTCCAATCAGAACATGCGCCATTTCGCAGCATTATTCTTAATCATCTAGAATGCAGAAGGAAATCACGCGCAAATTTTTCGGGGCCTTCGAGCTGCTCTCGAGAGCGCTCGAACGGTTTAGGGAGGCCCCAAAACGCATTTTTTTCGGTGGACGGTACTAGAGTTACCTTATAACCTCATACATTTTTGGATGATGGAAACTAAGAATTCTTGGAGGAACTAACTGGGATTTAGATTACTTTCATTTCTTAATTCTTCGCAAGATGCATATGACATTCCAGAGTTGTGACGAAAGCCATTCTTTCGAGTCCGATGATAGAAATGGAAATCACATTTAGAAAAGTTTAGAAAAAATTTGTGGATCCGAGACCACGAAGTAAATCACCGGGGATCACAACACTACTGAGCAGTCAAACAAATTAAAGTCGCAGAAGAGCATCGCATCCTAATGCGGGATAATTAACACACTGCAATGAAAGAGGAGATTTCTCTATAAAGGTGCATCACAGTAAAGAGGTGAAAAACATAAACACAAGCAGGTACACTGAGGAAGATGAGGAGAGAGAGATGGTACTGATTAAAACATTATTACAACAACGATGTCTTTCGCACGGTCAATCAAAATTGCTGACAGACGGATACTTTCGGCCAAAACTGCCGAAGGATGTGGGGAGAGGGGGAGAGAGGGAGGATCCTGGAGGCCAAACTAGATAGAATCGAAGAACTACTGTCCTATGAGACTCATAATAACATCTTTTCTTTTCAGATTATAGCCAACCAGAAATAACAAGTGCATGATTGGCCAATGAGGACTGGAGACTGACTACTGAACACAAACGTTAGTGGCAATTTTCAACAGTGTAATGAACTAGCACCCAAACTGCGATCAAGCCATAAAAATTGGTTAGCGCCACAAGCAATTCAAAAAAAGAAGCATCGAACACGATTCGATGCCCATACCACGGCACTAACAGCTTTTCATGAGGCATGCCCGCGAAAAAAAAACAGCATAAAAACAGCATTAAAGCGACTAACATCGGATCGATCCACATCGCTGTCTCTTCCTATTGAATCGCGAAGTCGACCTGTTGAGCTTGACCCCTTTAGCGAGCATACATAATTAGCTAGCCGACGTCGTGCGACTCTGAAAAGATAATAGATCACTCATTATCAAAAGCCAGTGGAAAGATGCCACAGCAGATTTGCTAAGAAAATAAGGCGCAATCAGCAACGCCTTCTAGCTTGACACTTTCTTACCGCAATTTACCGCAATCCTAGAAAAAGTATTGGCCACTTCTAAGTAAAGTATCAGTTCGAGTCTGCTAACAGTAACACTTAGAGATAGTCTGATAGAGATAAGAACTAGTCTCGTCCGCACGGTTTTAATTAGTGTGCATAACTCCTTCGTAACTGCACGATTTAGATCCATTCGGTTTTTTGCAGTCTACTTGGTGCATCGGATTTACGTCAAATGTGTTCGCACACACCGGCATCCGCATTCCAACGTCTCTTCTCAACGTTTCTTAGCGATACGACGATTACTTCTAAACTCGTTAAATGCTACTGATAAACTTCACATACAATAAAACATAGGCGTTTTACGGCGGCTGACATATCTGAATAACGCCTTTCCATACTCCACACTGATTTTTTTAAAACCAATCTGCCGAAGGATCAAAAGAACCTTCCTGATCGATAAAATGAATAACGAAACTTATTCTATCACCTGATTTATTCGATCACCTGATCTGACATTCAAAAACACGATCACTGTTTTTATACAGCCGCACTACCCCTCACTGTAAAAAGATATGAAATAATATCAGCGTCGAGTCATTTCTGAAGTACATCGGAAAGCTACGCAACAGCTTATAATCAGGAATCACTAAGCCATGTTCATCATGCGTAACAGGATACAGGGATTTTCTGTTGGGAGGTTCGCTTTAAGTTTTTCAGGGATTCGCAGAGTCGCTTCAAACTTTGAGATGTTCGAATTCATAGAATGAATTTGTGTTTTCGAATAAGTTAGTCCGATACGATAGACGATTTTTAACCCACTAAATAGAACATTCTAGATGAATGTGAAAGTGGGGGAAGAGGGGGGAGGAGGGGGAGGGAGTTGTAGATGACAGCGGTTGACGATGACGATAACTAGTTACGAACAGCACTTATATAGCAAACGATAGTCAACTTCAGGTGTTGGATATTGCATCAGAAAAAGTATGTTTTTAAGTGCTTACCGTGAACTATTCCTACCCATACCCATACATTTTTCGAGATGTGGTGCAAATCGACTCGCAGCAATCGTACGTTTGCATTCATCGCAATAAACTTCCATATTTTTCTGTGGTTTTTGCGATATATTTGCATTGCCAAAAATATCAAATTCTTCTAATTGCGACGACGGCTCTTCCTTCAGAGCTGAAACAAATTTAGGAAGCTAATAATTCAAATGCCACCTGCAATATATCCTCTTGCATTCTGATCAGGTTTCATGCAGTGCTGTTTTTCCACTTTGCAGAGTACTGTCTTCTTTGAAGTTATTCATATACGACTGTTTGACAGTTAAACACAGAGCAGTCAATGTTTATAACGAAGCCATCTGTCGCGAGTCCGAATCTTCAAATTCACAACACTATTTCGATAAATGATTTTTTGAATGGCGCGTTCGCTTGAAGCATCAAAGTTCTCTCGGTCATCACGAACCACCTCTATCAGCAAATATACTATAAATGTTTGCAGAAACGATTAACGGTAATGTAGCGGAGCAGACTCAAGCACCAGAAATTGCAAGAGGTGGATGTCACGCATAAGCCCTCATTACCTGCTTGTAGCTCAACGGCATGTTTTAGTTGTAATCTCTCATATTCACTCATGTTTCATTGCATTCACCCATCGATGCATTCTATGGATTTATCAATTTTGCAGCTGATAGTGAAACTGCACAGAAGAGAACGCAATATCGACATTCCCGGATGCCAGACAACGAACGTATCTCACTGAAAAACGTCAACTGGGCACTTGCACAGCACAGAATGCGCTAATAAAAATGAAACGACTATCTAAACGAAAACTAAAAACGCATTTTGAACAAAAATAAATAACTGAACGGACTTGACGTAATTGGTCCAACTGTCTTTGCGATTTTAGCAATACGATGAATTTTGAAAATGGGCACAAGTAAGACCGACTCGAGGAGATAGTTGTAGAAGGAATCCACTATTTCTGAAAAACAGCTGTGAAATGCGAAAAACGCTGAACTCATTCAACAACCGAGTGATCGCCACAAAGATGCCTGCATTCATCCCACCAACATCTATAATAAAACCCCATGGGTGACGAATTTCTCAAGATTTCAACGACGGTTTATAGGAAGATGAGAAGACCCCTTTGTGCAAATACTTCAGTCAAGTGCGATAAAGAGGTCAAAAATTTTGTTCCTTACTACAGCACTAAAAATTGGATTCCAAATGTTTTTTCCAGTGTTATTTAGTCTGACAGGATGAGGGTGAGAAAATATGTTAATGTGCCTAAGCATGAGAAGACATGGCCAAAAGCAACTTGAAGGATAGAATCAGCTGATCTGATGTCAACAAACATGCAGCGATGACCTCGATTTGAATACACATGTAGTCCTATTCAACCATCTGACTCCTTTCTCGAAGCTGATCCGAGACAACGTTTTTCTATTCTTCGCAGAAGCAGTGCTTTTTTTTTCGAGTATGATTTAGCCGCTTTTTCCAAGTGCCGCAAATAAGTGACCGATGTAACGCCATAGTTACTCGTGTGACCTCAGCTATGTTGCCCCCTCCCCCCTCCGGCATTACCTCGTCGACGTCAGCGGCGCCCATGTCTTGATCGGATCGCCTATTTTTCGTGTGTTTCTGTCGCACGTACTGTGCCTACTCCTACTCCGAAATTACTGATTACCCGCAAATCCTATAAGAGATGACAAATAAGAAAGAACACCCAAAACTGAACCTGAAGCAAACAAACACGAGAAGATTAATTCAAAAATCAGCTGTGGGTAAGTCTGAAATACAATCAACTGCATCCTTACCCTCAACGTGGCAATCTGATGAAGCGGTCGGGCCGTCGCATTCCAGGCTCATAGCTGCCCTTGCGTCTCATGGACCGCGACTGCGTAGAGCCCGGCAGCTCTCCAGGATGCCGTTCCACCAATAATGCACTACTCAACGACTGTTACGAATATTCTTAACAGATGCATTTACTGCCCTGAGTTAAATTCCTACTATTCGCGACTAGGACCGGTCCAACCTGGACCAATAAAATTCGAAAAGAAGCAGTCTTGTGGAAAGTTCAGGCACAACATATTAGCAAACCACGATGAATTGTAAATCTAAGAAAACTAGAGGTAAAACAATTTCTTGGGTGAGTTTAAGCAAGATAAAGTAACGAAGAGTAATTCGACGTCCCTTCCTCGTCAAACGCAAGTCCTCTTTGTTACCGTCTAATACGCTTCAGCAAGCTTGCTCAGCAAAAGTGCATTATGGATGCGTTGTGCCTGTAATTACGCACGTGCGTCTGCCACTCGAATAACTCCATTCCCCGAACCGCTAATGCTAACGTTGCGGAAATAGCCTTTGGCTTATTAATTTCGAAAGCACTTGTTGACATTTAATGCTGTATAAAACTTCCACATAGTTCACACTGACCGGATTTTCACCTCGCACTAGCGAAGCCAAGGAAAAAATAGCCTTATTCAAGAAAGCTTTCTGAACGGCTTCATCATTTGTAAAACTAAATCACCGCCCGAAAACCCTAGCATACCAGTAACGCGGCTAATCAGATGGCCGCTCGCTGAACAAAGCTTCATATCGAGCGAACCGTTCTGGCACGCATTTCGGTTGGTTCTTTCAGTGCCTGCGCGAGACATTTTTACCCGAACGGTGTTTTCCCAGAGATGCCAAGTTGCCTCAATTGTCTTCAGTTTCTGTGATTTCTGTTCTAAAAGGGAAAAGAAACCGTCTTCCTATCCAACGATCAATATTGAAGGAATCTCAGCCATTCGCAGGCTACAGTCAGTGTTCCCACGTCATCGAATCGGGTCCTGATGAATTTTAATCACCTTGTATTGATGAGCGTGAGTGAAAATATCCACTAATGGAGTTGGATTTGGCCATCTTTCAACTACCGTAATCGCACAAACACTTGAGGTGAAACTTCGACTTTTGCAGCTCGCACTTACGAGCTCAACTACATCTGCAGTAGGATTGGGATTTCAGCACCATCCTCTCAGCGTTAACCTTCATCATGAGGAGTCGTGCATGAAGGTGACTCGCAAATTCCGAACTGCAGTGCTTCACGACCAAAAAATTCTTCGCTCACTAGGGGTAATCTCTTTAACCGATCCATTCCCCGCAAAGGACGAGGTGGAGTCCGCCATTTCTGTAACGGATGTTATAAAGCTTTCGCGAGCTCAAAAAATTGTCCATAGAGTTGCAGGAACATGAAGAAAATCTGACCTGTACTGTGTTCGAACAAGACGTTGAAGGGAAACGTGACGCATTGGCGTTAGCAGAGAAATAGCAATTTATTGCAAGAGAGGATAGCAGGATACACAAAACAACGGAAAATGAGACTTGTTGGAGCTAAACGACCCAACGTTGATATTTAATGAAGATATTCACCCATATAAAGTCAAACAAAACATCGAGATTTTAAAGAGTTGCAAAGAAAGCGCGTAAGTTGAGAGAAATCAGGTCGTGCAAGAACTGTGCTCTCTTCTTCACTGAACTATTTTTACTCAGAGGAATGGAAATTTGCAAATGTTTGCCAAAACAGTGGCGGCGCGAAAAACATGCCAAATCTTAGGCCTAAATTCCAACTACCAACAAGTCGAAATTCTCTGAACTTTGTCCTTGCTCACAATTTTATATTCCATTGGTGCCGAAAATTCCTCGATTTCATCATGATCTCTGCAAAACCTACCAGCGTAGACGGAATTAATCGAAATCACGGAAGAAATGAATCTCGCAATGGAAAATGTCGTCAACCTGAAATCAAGCAGTTGAAATTCATTTGATCATGTGATATTTGGAGTATGTGAACTAAGCCCGTCAAGATCCTCCTGGATTTAGCATTTTCCGGATTTTTTATCCGCAGACGTCCTTCATAGGAAATTCGCGGGCAGCAAATCTATTCATGTGCCCTTATGCAAATGGAAGGAAAAGGATGTGCCTGAGATTTAAATAGATATAAGTTGCTGAGCCATAATTAAGTAATAGAACGACAAAAATCCGTTAATCGAATAGGCGTCTGCCTCTAAAACTGTTGTTTGAAAATATATTTAAGTATGAAGTGCCCGCTGGAAATTTGGGTATCAAATCTCAATTATTTCCGCTTTTCCAGTAGGCCTGCATCAGAAGGTTGAGCATCGTGGCATTTAAGAATTAGTTTACTTC
The DNA here is from genome assembly GCA_037389465.1 of Baylisascaris procyonis. Taxonomy (NCBI): domain Eukaryota; kingdom Metazoa; phylum Nematoda; class Chromadorea; order Rhabditida; family Ascarididae; genus Baylisascaris; species Baylisascaris procyonis. The sequence continues at coordinate 2,309,586 of JAZARR010000059.1, forward strand.
TCCTTAAGACATAAAACTGACTATCGCTGCTAGTGCACAACATTTTTCACAAAACATGGTAATATCTATATGCAAACTGAAAAAAAAAGTTCCTTCTCGAAAAAGCAAGCGTCCGTGCACCGCGCATGGCCACTTTGCCAAAAGTCATTTCTTGTAGTACACGCGCATGAGGACTCAGTATTCAGCCCCATGCAACCGAAAATGAAAAGTTGGGCGCCGAATGTACCCAGGGCCAAAACTTATGGATTAGTTGTTGGGTTCTTGTTGGTTTCTGCCTTAGGAAAAGGAAAAAGAGCAGGCAACCCAGTTAACAAGATAATTGAAACTTCTTAACTGACATGAATAACCGTCCTTTCGTAAAACTTCATGCTCGAATTGGAAACACACTAGTGAAAATTGGATGATTGCAGCGCGCAACTTGCTGGACAACTGAAAAGAGTAGTGAAAAATAAAGTACTCTTAGTTAATAGAACAAATCGGCGCAGACGGTTGAACGTATAGTTGAGATCGAGTTGTCTTGTTTTGCAGTTGGCAGGGCTCAGGCCAATTGGAAATCATGGTAAAATCTTAATTCATAAGGAAGAAAGAAAAGTGTCAGTATAATGGATCGAAAGGAAGTAAAGTGCAATAAAATAATGACGAGCGTGCAAAATTAATAAATATAACTTGTAGGCCTCAACAGAGGATATAGATCAGTGATATATGTACACGAAGCATAGAGGGAATAAAGGATGAAAAACATGTGCACAGCGATTTTCACTTGCGAGATTGATACTTCAGCACCTAATTAAACAATTTATCAATATCCAAGTCTTTCTGACGATAATTAAAAATGTCACATTTCGCACTGTTGCTATGCTTTTAACTAAATACTTAAAATCACGATTCTTTACTCAATAAAAATTTGAAACTATTCTAGGAACGTAGTTTCAGGCTAAGTGCACATTGTGGTGAGGATGCTTATGAGGTTGACAAAATCGAAATGACGTTTGAAAGCGATATTGGAAAAGAAGGATAATAGTTTTATAACTCATTACGAGGGCGAAAATAGCCTTCCAATACTCTAGACTATCCAGGGAAGATACTTCAAATAGGTTTCGCAATCGGACTTGTATGGTAGCAAAAATATCTCCCGGAAACTTCTGCGAGTGAAATTTCTCTGATGCTTTTCCACAATTCGCATACTTCAACTTAAGCAGGCGTATAGTGCTTTAAAACTAGGTGACAATAGATAATGCACGCCATCTGTAATACTTGATCTACTAAAGTTGTAATACGTGAGATGTGTAAATCCTAATTCTGAAAGCTTTTATAGATGCATGAGAAAAGTGAAATGTAGATTAGCAGCCATCGCTCAGCCCAAACGGTGCCTCACTTCATCAGCAAATGAGAGATTCATCCCTTTTTATTCAGATAACATATTCATCCTTAAAGTTTCTGTGAGATACGCTGAATTTTTGAGAGCAACATCTAGCTGCCAATTATTTGACTGCTTAGAAATACCTCAGAGGTATTTTTTTAAAGTCGCAGAAATCAATAGCAGATTCAATTAAACGGCGATAAATTTTCAAATCATTTCCGGGTAATTTGCACATGCTTAATAAAGTTTTTACCTGTTGATCATTTATTCACATGCATGATGGAAAGCAGCGTTTCAAAAATACTACCTTCAGGCAAGCCATTTAAAATTGCCAAGCTTTGCATGAAGAAATTGCTCAGTTCATTTCGATAAGAACCAGAAATCACGCGCTCTTCCAGTTTGTAGAAAAAAATTTGTCACTGGAAACTATATCGAAAGCTTCACAGCAATGATGTAAATAAAATGAAGTTGGTATTTGTTATTTAAAGCGTAATCATATTTCTTTATGAAGTAAATGTTATCACTTGAGAGAATATTGAATGAATAAAATTTTTCGATGCTCACTTATTCAGACCAATTTTCAGTACGCTGTCAAAAGAAGAAGTCAAATTAAGAGTTAGATGAATTCTCATTGACATATGTAATCCTTGTTTTTGAAAATAGCAATGACTGAGTGCATTCTTCACAACATTATCCGAAACTGCTCTCTTATCGCGATATAGAAACTGTGGTGCACTCTGGTAGCAAACGAAAAGCAATCGGCTGGTAAGGCTCATTCATCAAGCGCTAGACTCATCATGGAATACAACTACGGCCTTTCAGCTCATCTTTGTTGAGTCAGTTTTCCTTCAGGATTTCGCTCGTGCGCAACAATGGATAAGGAAGAAGAATTTGCGCTCATTTCCGTGGCCAACAACAAGCGTGATTTTAAAGGAATACTTTTCTTTCTCAGTTCCTTGGCAGTTCGCTTATCTTAAGCGATCGGTAATTTGAAGCGTAAGGGTGAAGCATTTCCTGCCTCTTGATGAGCTGTTAGATTAACTTCACTTCTCTCATCAAATAGAAATGGTCACAAGCTTCGAAATAAAAAACTGTTTGAGCGTTTATAGGTACATATGTATGACATGTGGTATATATATATATATATATATATATATATATATATATATATATATATATATATATATATATATATATATATATATATATATGTACACCTTATGTTTGGATAACACAGTTATATTGATGGCTTAAACACAAATTATAAAGGAAATTTCAAATGTGAGCAAAAGCCGGCGAATTCAAGACATGAGCTGCGCTTGCCCGTTTCGATAACTTACATAGGCAAGAAAAGCGGTGCAGGATGTGCAAATTAATTTCTGACTCAGTTATTAAGCGTATCAGACATTAAAAGCCTAGCTGCTTACATTAAATCATATCTCATCTATTTACTGTTAGGGTACTTCTAATGCGTCCCTAAAAATGTGAAGCATTGCGTCAGCAAGTGGGAGAAAATCCCCTCATCGACTCTACTCGACGCTGAGCATTGCATTACATTGATGAGCATTACAATTTCGCACTTAATATTCCTCTTTAGTCACGTCTTCACTTCCTCCACTACAGTTATAATTTTATAATTCCTGCGCGTATTGTACGTTCTCTTTGTGAATGTAAAGCGACTGAATTACTCAGTCTAAAAATCTCTATATTACGGATCCTTCAAATTTGTTGTTTGTTTGGAATTGATTCGATGCGCTATCGGATGCGATCTTTTCAATGCTTACTTTTTATTTTGGACAAAAAGATTTATTCCCATCAAACGATTCGATGAAATCTCCCCTCTTAGAGGGGATATGCTTAAGAAAAACGCTGCTGAAATGTGATATGATTCATTTCAATTAACTGTGCTCAAATAGTTCAATTACTCTGTAATATTACTTCACACAATATTTTGTTCACAACTCACATCACCTCCACTTGATGAGTTTGAAACTTTCGTTGTAATAATTATGCATCGATGGATTAATTTAGTTGTTCATTTCTACCTTTGCTTGCTACCTACTCCACTGTTCAGTTACCTCACAAATTTGTACACGCATCTTTGGCAACCGTTTTTCCTTCAAGCATAAGTGTGAAGTTTCGGTTTCCTGGAATGGCAAAGATCATCTCATCTTCTTGAGAACTTAAACCTTTTTCTCATCATTGGGTCAAAAATTATAAATTTCCAAATCTCACAACAACGTCTTTCCAGCGTCAAGTGTACTACTCTCAGAGTCCGCCCATTACTCAAATAGACAAATGGTAGATAGCAGAAAATCAGATGGGTGGGAACAGGTCATCTCATTGAGTTGTGCAGAGCATCGTTACTTGCCATCGTCTTTCACAATCTGTTCTTTTTGAGACCCCTGAAACCAGCGACTTTCAAAACGTTTTAGACCAAATTGTCATAGGCACTTGTACCCATACTTCAGTACACCACAGCAAATTGGCCGTCAAGCGAGAGCTGGATGCATACCATGAATTCGTGCGAAAACCAAACCTCTGAAGAGCAGTTCACACTGACTTGTTTACCGTGCAATATCAAAAACACATCTTCGTATTTGCAGAGTGCTTGTTGGTACTGATTTTTTCGTACTAATGTCGTTATGTGAGCATTTCTTTTTCCATCTTGATGACCATCCGAAACGATTACAAACAACGTGAGAGATCGAAGAATTTAGAGAATGTGGCGAAAATAATGCTCCGTTAAGGATAAACTTTGTGTAAAATATTGCTACATTGGACGATTTCGATGAAAAGTGTTCTAACACTTCCTTTAACTGTCTAACACTCTGTTTTGCTGCAGTATTCATCAGAATCATTGATGCAATATTCTAAGCAAATTAGCATATGAAATGCCATTTATGAATACTCCATATTACTACTCTAAGGCCCAACTATTTTTTATTTTGGCGCTCATTGAAAACATTCTTCACACTCAGTTTTCCCCAACAGAGTATATTACTCTCGACAACACTTCAACTTATCGAAGACTCTTTTATGCGCGTTTTTCAAATTTGTCTGATCAAAGCAAATGGAGCAAGCGATCTATTTACGTTTGTATGTTTGTCTGTGTGTGTGCACGTGTTTGTGCATCCATCCATTGTTTTCAACGTGACATTGACCGTATTATTAGGTACGTAAATTTCATAGTCTAAGGAAAAGTTCCACAAGTTACACCCCCTTTAACTCACCAGTTGCGTGCCAACTCAAGACGTGTAATTTTTCAACAAGATTTTCAACAAGATCATTCAAGAGAACTGAGAGGTTCACACAGTATGCGTAAGATCTTGTGAATATTCTAAATTGCGTGTTGACTTCAAAGATAGTCGGAAAATGTGGAGTAAAGGCGAAGCTAGTTTGAAGTTCCGCATGCAGCCATTGATTATTGTCCTAGATTGCGCTGAAAATGTGTCTGTTTCGTCCTACAGACAAGTGAAAAAACCATAGTGTCCTCGGCTTTGTTATGTTGACCTTTGAGCATTTACGTAATCGTTTGATAAGTAGTTGCAAAGAGGATTGAGGAAAGCAGATGCCATCAAATCGCATGATTGGACGTTATTTGCTTGCTAGTGTTTTGAAGAGAACCATCTCTTGGCTTTGCTTCTGATGAATTAATATTTCAAATTGAAATAAAAAGGTGCACATATCGCAGTTTTCAGTGCAAGTTGCATTGAATTCGGTTGTTCTTTTCTAGGCTATTTGTGTTAGTATAACTTTTCTCATTTCAATTTCCTATCATTCATCAGCAAATGATTAAGCATTGTTCTCTTGTGCAACTCCATATGTCAAAACAATCATTGACCATTCATTGCTTGCTGATTAGGACCTCTTCGATAAATTTTTGTTTACTTCATACTTTGCCTATTCGAGAGGCTCTACTTGACATCCTTGTCGGTTTTCGCTTTTCAGTTCGTCGGAGACTATTTGCTGCCTGAAATCCAATAATGTTTTGATACAGAGACAAATTTCTAAATCAAGTATGTGTCATGCTTATTCATACCAGCTTTATGGACAGAATTTATACTATCTTGTGTTATATGAATCGAAGACGTGGCCGTTGTTTAGATGTGCTGTTCGTTCACTTGCAGAAATTTTCACCGGTGGTCCATTCCATTGCAAGATGCTGCGGTGGATATTAACACAGTCCAAGTTTTAGCTGTCAAATGGACAATTTTGATGACAACTACAGTTTGCTTGGGTTTTCATAAAACTGTACATGATTCTCGGCCCACATAAAATCCATCAATAAAAAGTATCGAAGTCTGTAACACATGCACATCCGACGACTCTAAGTTTGTGCTCTACGATCCTTGAGTGAGAAATACACCAGCATGCATGCCTTCTGGAGCGCAAAAATAAGTGTTTTTCTTAGTACCATGGTAATCTTAGGGGTTACTATTCATTTGCAGATGTTCGTGTCTCATTTGAACATTTTATGTAGGCTTTTTAGTCGGCATGTGGATACGTTCAGAGGCCTCCTTGTTATACACGCCACGAGCCGAAAGAGCTAACGAATCGAATATTGCAGTCAAAATATATAAAATTTTCCACCTCACTTGTAAGCAATCGTTTAAAAGTGGAAGGATTCGTTTTATAACAACATTCCTGGCTAGTAACTGCGAAATCACTCACCATAAAACCATAAAGTAAGAACGAGTAAAAATGAACAATCAGTGACAGGGATAAACTATGGTGGATTCGTAAAGGTGGGATGCAAAATAATCAGTTTAAGTCGGTTAAAATGTCTCATCTCGCCTTCCTATGAAAATAGGTCCACCATCATATATAGAAACGGTAGTTTGAAGAAGTGGTATAATTAAGATAAAGGTTTCTGACATGCTAATTGTGAGACGAATTTGAATAAATTAACTCACTGGGCGTACATTAAATCCATCAGATCGCTAAAATTAATTGCTTCAGTTCCATCCATCTCGCTTGAGCTCAGTTCGCTGTTTTTCTCTGATTGCACTGAAATTTGTAAACTGAGGTCTTCAATAAGCTCAGGAAGGAATTTCTTCAGCTAACAGATTGATTGCGATCTGAAAATATCTACCTTCATTGAGCTTGTTACGAATACTTTAATATTGTGGACGTAAGCGCGACAAATGTGGGTGACATCATTTAGCTGTTGAAGTTCCACTTCAGTTAATGGGCAATTTTGGTAGGCGAATCGCTGTTGTGAGAGCACAACTATTCCATACAGAAAAAAGTATAAAATTGAGGAACGTTGAGAGGAAACACCACCGGCGAAGGAGAAAGGGTCCTGGTGAGTTGAAGTTTTTTGAATTTCTACTGGAAATATAAATTTTGCATTTTAATGAATATGCTAACACAAGTACAAATATGCGCAATAGGAAAGCGATTAGGTTGTCGAATTGTCTTCGATGCCACCATTGAAAATCAGAACTGAAGATTTCCACCTGAGCAGCGAATTAACATATTCGAAATCACGTGAACAACGTGCAATATTCGTTGGGGAGTAGAATGAACCCTATGGTCTGATAACTGATAGCGACAACTCGGCCTCACTTTAACAAATGTGATGCAAAAATATTCCCTTCAGGTACCGAAATTATGCAGCAGATTTTCATACCATACGTTTGCGCTTACATTATGTAAGTTTTGCTCAAATAGCGCGCTGATTTTGGATGACTTGAATGGTAACATACAAGCTTTTTTATGCATCAGAAAACCCTGCATAAAAACGGATCGCCTGATTGCAAAGTTATGTGTTAGGGTAACATAAAAATTCGGATCGCACTATCTCACAATTCAGCTGTTTAACAAGAAAAGACGATTCTGAAGGTCGATAGTTTTCTAAAGGCACTGGACATTAAAAGATAAATAACTTTCGGTCTTTCCAACTCTACGGTTCTGGTAAGAGTTGAGGTTTTTTGTTAATGCGGTGTTTTACAGGTTTAATCTTCGAGTTTTTACTTGGTTTGGTTCTTAATATTTGCGGCTGCGCTCTCGGAATTTGGAGGGCAGAGATGGATCATGGTGCGATTCAAGCAGAGGTCGACCAACGGCTTCTAAAGCATGGTCAAATATCCATTCATTTATATCATAACTTAACGCACGCAAAGATCTCACACAGAATTACCAAGAAGAAATAGCAACTTAGCAAAAAATAAGGAGTCAATTTGCTAATTGTTCTGTTGCTGGCGAGATTGGACTATTTTCCTCTCTTGCAAGTGGGACTGCTTAACGCAGATTCAAGATGACAAAGAATATGTTGTATTATATGCTAGCTTTCTAAGATATCTCAAACTCGGCGATTGCAATAGCTCACCTGTTTTTTAATCCACGATTGCGTTCGCATGAAAGCGCTATGGAATTGCTGTGACTTCCATTTTCATGCCTTCATATGCGTGTATGTATCCATCCATATATCTCTGCGGGAGTTTGTTCGGGACTTTCAGCTCCACTACAAAACTACAAACTCTTCGAAGGCAACGACTTAGAATCTTTTCAAAGTCGCAGCAAAAGTGCTTGTTTTTATCTTTCATTTTTTAAAGTTTGCAGTTTGCGATTTATTTCTGATGTAAGTCTCCCTTTCTTCCTGCTTTTCTCTTCTCCCCTCCACCTTCGTTTTGAGAAAAGAACAAGGAAGATTTTTCCACTGCTACTAACTACCACTTCTCTTAAGGACGTTTTTTTTCCAAAATTGGAGGCATTACTGTCAAATATGAGCTGTAGGTCGGTGTAATTCTAGCCGGTCGGGTTTGAGAACATTACAGTAAGAAAGTCGTCAAAACACATGAGTGAAATTGGCAGATTCTATAGAATAGGAATTGTTTGCTGCATAGGACGATAGATTATGCTAAAGAAGATACTATCTGTTTTTGAGAGTAATTTCCATTAATGCCGCAATCTCCTTAGAATTCATAATGATGAGAAAAGCTGCCATCGCAAACATACCATGCCATCCGCTATTCGAGCATTGCCCGAACATAGACATATAAGCAACATCTGCCGTTGACGGTTCTGCCCCGAATTCTTTAATGCCCCACACCCCCTAATCTATTTGGAACGTCATTGTGAATCTCACATTTCTTAGAAATCTTCGCTATTCCTCTTGAAGTTTAGTACTGCCCACATGCACGGAACAATGCTGAGATTTTTTGCGAACACGCTAAATAAGCATGGCAATCTCCTACTCTTGCATGATTCACTATAAAATGATACCTCTTAAGATTCAGCACGACGTAGCATGAGCTCACATTGAGGATTAATTTGCCAGTGTTTTTTATCACACGGAAGTGATGAGAAGTGAGCTCCATGGTGAGAAGGTCTCTCAGTTCTTTCGGTGAGTTCCACCTCGCGCAACTTCCTCGTCCTCTAACTATGCTTGAAAGGTAGTGGGAGGACATGAGAGGTAGTAATACATTACATGTATTTCAAAATGAAAAGAGCCGACGCTGCTAAGTCAACAACTGCAGCTCAGAAAATCACCGGACAATTAGGAATCAGAAATTGCTGTTTTACAACTCATCGCAAATACGGATCCAAGTGATGCGAAAAAGTAAAAATCCAGTGGAATCAGGAAAAGGGCAAGCGAAACTTTCCGAATCAGCAACATTGAAAATGTCCTTCATTTTCATGTTACGGTAGTCTTAATATATTCGTGTTTTTGCCCACTTTTTCTATTTTGACGTGCCGTTGTTGCATGGTCTATTCGACTGTTTCTGAGAGCCATTTAACTTATTTGTTGATCGAAAAATGGGAAAATGGAAATTTTTCCACAGCATGTTGCCAGCCAAACTTTCGTTGAAAAATTGCATCATTTATTCACTACTTGTTAGTGGGTGAATTTCATAACATCATAAAGGTAAATAAATTCTGATATGGTGTCGAATTTTTCGAATTGAAAGAAGGGGTTAGAAAAATTTTTTCTTCCACAACTCAAACAGCCTCCAGAAATCTCGACTTCCGAGACTTACGCAAGAGATGACTGCAAAGCGAACTGGAAATTTTTAAGCTAAAACGAGGAAAACGGAGAGGAAATGATTCCACTCGCAAGCTTTTTCATTTCCTTCCAAAACTTCTTAGATCTCACAGAGCTGGGTTCAAACGTTAAAGCCCAGTCGTCCATTAGGCTAAGATAAAGAAATAAAGCTTCATTGGCTATAAACAGTGGTTTGCAGCAGGAGCGGGTCTCGAAACAGCATACTGCTCTACTTTTCGAATTAGCATTGGTCAGCTCAACTTTCACATCCCTCCACCGGCTCTGCTCCCCGCACCACCCCCTCCCTCCCTCCTCTCTCCGAAACAGCTGAAAGGAGCCTCTTTTAAAGTGATGGTCCGCTCAGATTGTGTAGTGCTTGCAAACCGAGGTCTTCAGTGAAAAGCTGAATGCAGCTGAACAGAATTTCATGCACTACGTCAGTGGGTATGAAGACGTTGTTCACACTACAAGCGAATGCTTTTATACTCAATGGAACGAGCTGTTGAAGTGTATAGCCTGTATATCATATAGTACAACTGAGAACTAATGAAAGTGAAAATAAAGGATAAAAAATAGCGGCGAGCTGATGTTTGGGTATTGCTTGCAATCTTGACAGTGTTCAAAAATAGCATGCATATTTATCGGTTTTAGACGTCAGAAAATAAAAGATTTCTTCAGGTTTTATGGGGGGACTGCGCTGAAGTTGAAGTTCACTAGCAGAATTCTTTCGCATGAGCATTGTTTGAAGGGTAGAGGAAATAGTAGAGAGGTTTTATTCAAAAATTTGGTCAAGGCCAGCTGCTGGGCATATAGTCATCGGCATCAAAATGAAATGCTTTTAGGACTAATGAATGCCACTAGGAATAGCGACGGCAAAGAAGAGGAACCTCATCAACCATCAAGCATTCTCATGACATTTGGAACGATGATTGGGAGGACGTTCAATGTTATCGGAACAGTTAAAATGTATAAGGTACATACTTTCAGTTTTATAGAGCGTACTAAATATTCCATTGTATTTATGACTCATTCTTATTTAACATTTGCTGAGTTGGAAAACGTTATGAGATTCTGCCTCTATGCGAGTAGTTGTAGCAAATTCCATATTGTCACATAGTTTGTTTGAAAATTTCGAGGCACTGAAATAAATAAGTTCATCAATAGATTAATGAACTCAACTTCAAGAAGCTTCGATGCTGTTCATGAAAAGAGTTTCATCATGCGACTGAAAATCAAACATAAATACATACAGAGTTCCCTCGAGATTCGCTTACCTATGTTCAGGGCTTTTAAGGTATTCTAGAAAAGAAGTCTCTGGGACTGGTGCCAGACTTGGCGATTTCATGTAAACATTTTTAAAGACATGCCACGTTGTTTATCGAAAAGTCATAAATGATTTGCTAGATTTGGTTACCTTCCACCGAAAATCGCAATTTTTGGCCCATTTGAGTGATTTTTTAGAGAAAGGGCTAAATAGTTCTTGGCAAATACTTCAGTGTTTCGTTTAAATTCATAAATGCGTTTTATAAAGCAACATCTATAGCTTTTTACGTTTGAAATCAGCCACTCTTGCAGCACATTTGGGAATATTCTCGGAGACATTTCAGCCAAGTGTTTCAAACACCATCGAGATATTGTTATTATACATCAGCGTGATCATTTCAATCGTTCACTGCGCTGAAGTTGTCGACGAATTCGTAACTAAAACTTCCCTAACTGCAATAAACAATAAGCGGTAATTGTGCAATAATTGTTTTAGTCAGTGGCGAAATTTGTTGCACACAGGCGACGTGAGCAGTTGAGGCGAACAGCCGAAAGGTTGGGTGGTGTCGAGGCAGACACCGACTGGAGTGAAGCACTGATCGAATGTTGCCAGCTTTTCATATAAATCAAATATGAGTTGGTTTTATTATACATCCTTCTTGATGAGAATATGTAAATTCGTTGAACAAATTTCCCTCATTTGGGAAGAAAATGTAGCCGTTTCAGTAAGTATGCTGCGTAGAGATGATTTCCGTCGACAAGGGATGCTGTTGGGGAAGATGCTACAGTTGCTTCGATGCTAGTCAGACGGAATCTATTGGGAAAGTTGGAAAAAATTAGATTGTAAAACAAAGTCCAACATTTTGCGAGACAGAACGACAGTTTTGTGCGGCGGCCTTCTTCATTGGCGAGCAAACTAAACACGGAGGAGATTACGACAAAACTAAAGGATAGAGGGCGGGGTTAGCAATTCGGGTTTGGAGGACCCCACAGAAGAGCGGTGTGACGACGAGGGAAGGAGGAAGACCCTACAAAAGAGTCAAGAGTGGAGGAAGATTGGTTGCTCACTGCTAGACACCCTATCAGGAAAATGAGTCCCTCAAGTGCAGTAGCTTCATTCGCTTAGAGGGACCAAATATGAAAGCTGACGTTACAAGCAAGCATTGCAACACCCATGGCTACCCTGTCAAATTGGTCCACATTTATCGGAAGACACATATTGACCACATATTGACACCCTAGCTATACTTCGTGTAACGATCACTGTAGGATTATGGCACTCAATTTCAAAATAACAGAAAACATATGCGAGAGAAAATATTAGTGCATAAATGTTTCAGCTCTGAGCGGTGATATTTATCGGTCGGTCATGCGTTAATGTCGTCAGAACCACATAGTCGCATTTGACATAAAGCTATTATTTATTTTGCTAAATGGAATAGAACATTTCAAAATGGAAAATTTTTTTTTGCACTGAATAGTTGAATGGTGATGAAAAGGAAAAAATGAATGGAAAAAACGATTTTTTCTAAGCACTTGATGGAGAATACCGACTTCTTTCTTCTGATGTTTGGAGATTCGGTGCACTTTTTGGAAACCACAACAGACGTAGTCACGAGACGTCATTCTTCAGACGACGCGATAGCAAGCAAGTCGCAACCAAGAAGCATGAATCCATCCAAGCAGAAATTCTTCGTAATAAACGCTAACTGCTCCATGCTAATCTAAACGCTCACGAAGCAAATATTATGAGAATGGATGCAAAAGCGCACTCTTTCTTAATATAGAGAAAGGAAATTAAAAATTGTAGATCAATCGAAAACGAGGACGATCAGCCGACGTCAATTTGAGTTGTGAATGCAGATGAACGTTGGTGGCATGCGAATAATCGACGACGACTTGGCATTATTTGACAATAACTTGACGTTATTGATTCATTTGCTAATTGATGTGCTGCTGTTTGTTAAAAAGTTTTATGCAAATTTCATTGTGGACTACGCTGATGTGCAGCTTACGGAATGAGTAGTCACGAGTCGTCACAAAGATCTGCACGAAACCGCTTTGAATGACCAAGAAGTTTAGTTGAGGAGTGTGAAATTATAACATCCCTTTCTTATCTGCTACAGGGCAGGTTTTATATAATCGGCTGGACCACTGCGTTGTTTGCTAGAGACTTTTAGTCAGCTGCCGTTCGATGGACACAATATTTACTGAGGAAATCTTTTGACCATTGGCCATCTACGGCCACTCTGCTGAATCAGTTGGTGAGTGGACAGCGGATCATGCGAGAAGGTTCGACTTGATCTTGCGGGTGACGATCGCTTATTCTTGAGTAACATACGAAGCACAGATTTGGCACAGACATTTCGAATTAAAGGATTTGAACTGCCGTATCAGCGCAGCGCCAAAGGGCACGACAAGGATATAGCAATCTGTCAATAAGATTTAAACACAAAAGCTAACGAGCAAAAGCGACTGCGTTGTATGTTGTGCTCGTAGTTATCAAAGGCCTCATGCAGTAAGTAGTGAGATATCTTTAAAAAAAAGATGGAAAGGTGAAAACGAAATTAGATTCGTCGTTAATATCCTTCTCTTTTCGACATGACTGAAACAAACTTTTAGCGGACTATTTTTCTGCAACCTGCACTCTTTAGGCACAAATGCAAAAACATATGTTTTTATTAGAGTGTTGAGTGGATTACTGATAATTTGTTGATTAAATTCCCAAATAAAGCTCATGCAGATTGCCCCTCGTTGTTTCTTCATTGTATCTTTCTTGTATAGTTAAATAATTTGAAGGTTCCGAAAGATGAAAAGTAAAAAACCGTCAGCCAGTTATGTTGTAATTCCGTAATGGAATATTTCTTGCATGGAGAAAGACATTTTTTTCTAATAGAGAGAAGAATTTGTTAATGCGTGATATAGTGAGAAAGCAGCAAACAACGCTCTAGAAAATGTGGTTAACTGAAAATTCTAGTCTTTTTATGCAGTAAGACTCTTTCGCAAATTAAAGTCTTTGCGAGCGGTAAGATGAAGAGTGGTAATGATTAAATTTGCGATCACACTACAAAAGAAATTTGTTTTTGTGCAACAACGAGCAGGTGATGCGAGCTGTTCGCAAATTCATATCTACGCATGCTGAAAACTCGAATTTACCACCTCATCATTCGAAACACTTCATTCTGGCAATTTTGGAGGAAAAACGACATTTCGCAATTTTAAAAGAACATTTTCTATAAGTTCTTTAGAAAATTCCGCACATTTGATGAGATTTCCAAACAACTGTTGTGTTTGTATTGGCTAAAATACTCGTTTGAGGAGCTTTATATTGGGTCATAAACAACAGGAAGCGGTTGAGAAAAATCTTTCAAAAATTCGGTTGATTCTTCAGCTTGCTAGCGGTTTTATGAGTTTCCAAACACAGTGAGCTAAAATCTTCTTACCTAGCGAGATGGAAGCGCGTTGACTGTCTTATGCCAGTGGTTCGCCTAACTTTGCAGTCTTGAACTATAAGGAGTTTTCGAAAGATGGTACTGCTGTGCTATCACAATATTCAATGAACAGAAAACTCCAACAGGATTTCAGGGTCTGTTAATGAGAACAACCGTTCTTTCGACAAATTATTGAACTAGCGTTAGATGCATTTAAGAATCAATGGCATCAACAGGCTTGTTTTCCCCAACAAATGGTGGCGCAAGTGCTGTCCGGTTGATAAAAAAAAAAGATTGTAGACGACTGCTGACATATTTGCAGCTCCACTGATGGAACGTCCTCGGAAGCCGTAGGAGTCTCAGAAGTAACATCGAAACAAGGCTGAAGGTAATTTGAAATGTTGAAGATTATAAGACCCTGAAATGGGATATAATTATGAGTAACTTATGAGGTTTTCTAAAATTTCCTATTCTAAAGAGAGTGTGATAGAGTTAACTGAAGAGGAGGCTCTTGTGAGTGGCTTTTTAAAAATGCGGTTTATATTTGCACTGAGGGCGAAATCCATATCTTAGGAAAGCACCGAGATTTTTAATGGGAATGCAAGAAGTGGGCAGGCATGTTCGGCAATCTGAATTAAGCTCTGATTACCTCTTGTGATCGTGAGCCAAGCACAGTGGTTTGCTATTTGAACGTTCAGCAAAATTATTAGATAACTAATTGTTGCTGCAATAATTTTCTAGCATTTTTTGCTGCTAGTTGGTCCACCTTCGTGAGGGAAGAGCTTCCCGCATCAGTCGTATGCTCTTCTTTTCCGGATATCTATGCAATGTTTTTTCTATGAAATCTTATATATAAATTTGTGCGGGGATCCACTTCATCTGTTCACTGCATCAGAATCACATAGTGAAATCCACATATTTATTAATCGGGCGAATTCTCTTTTAAAATTTCGTTGGCAATGTAAGATGTTGTATGGTCAAAACGATTTGCGAACAACGAATGCGATAAATGTGCTGAACTACGGCCCGTTATGTTATTCCCGAAGAGATTTCACACTCGGATGAAAGGCGATTGGTATCGCGGTCGTCGAAAATGCTCAACGCTCACGAATCGCCTAATTGCAGCGTCGCGTAAAAATTCTTATCGGTCGCTCTTCTGCTGCCATTTCTACTTTTCCTCTCATTTTCTCCGCATCACTATCATTGTGAAAGTGAAAATGTCCTTCCGTTTTTGGAATTGTTTTCTAGTCAAACTCTAAAAAAAGTCTTATATTGCGATAAACTCAGTAACAAGTGACTGAAAATATTGCTCTTATAAACGTATCGCTCTCTTTTTATCACCAAGCATCCATCCCTATAATTTATAATTTGTATTTACATGCATGCGGTCAAAAACTGCTGCCGTAATGCTTGCTGTATTGCAGGCGGATCACCCAATTTTTTTTTTTTGAATGTCCGTATTAGAGCAAAGCATCGACAGAATCGAGAGCTCTATGCTCGACTGTTGCATATTTCGTTTGGAAAGACAGCCGTGTGAGTGCGCCTCAACAGCGAACAATTAGAGGATTTTAAATGTTAGTCTCTGAAAAGCTGAACAGCTCGACATTTTTAAAGGGGATATTGTTAGAAAACACTATATACGGTCCTGTTCTAATTGAGATTGTATAAGGACTTCGACACTTTTTTTTTTAACTAATCGAAACCACAGTCTTATGCAGCCGTCATAGGAGAACATATAGTTTCTCGCGGAACGTTTACTATATCAAATCATTGAATTGCCAACTTGTGTGCTAAACTACGTAGACAGTGGAACGATAAGTCGTATAAGCTTTCTAGACGAGTTATGTTGGTTGCTGTTTCGAGTTTGTGAGTTGTGTTCAACGTCGAAACTAACAAAGCTTTTTTACTTTTCTTAATTGGAATAGGCTCGCAAGATTTTTTCGCAGATCCAGGGTTTGTTCGATTCTGAAAGCGCTAATTCAATGGATCCCACAGTCTCAAGTACCGGCTGCTCCATCTGTTTCACAAAATGCAATGAATTGATGACTTCTTTCAATATAACGTAACGGCCGTCGCACTTCTAACTCACAGTGCATATTGCAGACAAGTTATATGCTTCTACCTCAAGCAATCTAAGTTGCATGCAAATTTTCTTGGACTTCTCTTGGCATATAATAAAATGTGGCAAACGAACGTCTCATGACGGAAAAATTTGCATTTTGTACGGCAATTTGTTGCAAACGCCGCAAATTTGTTTAGTTGTGTATTTGCAGTATTGAATGAAAGAGATCGCAATCGCATGTTACGCCACCTTAATGGGGCGTATTTATCGGCTCTCTTATCGACGACATACATATCTCTTATATGCTCAAAAGTGTCGCCATGCCTATGTTTCAAATTCTTTTTGTAATTCGCCCTCGCAACTGACCGCTGATGAATGATGCCAACAATTCGAGTTCCCTCCTTTATATGTCGTCGACCAATTCATTCCATTTCTTTACTATGAACTATCAACTATCAAATCTCGTATACCTTCACAAGCTAAATTGTCCCTCACTTTTCTGTCATGACAGCTAAACAACAATGCCTCCCACCTCGAGTGAACGCTCTTTTGTGTTCTTATCAACTTCCAGCCTTATGCAATATTCCTATTGCTCGCCTGATTTATAGAAATTTTCAGTGAAATTTGTTTGCCGTGAAAGGAATGACCGGAGACATCATTGTTGCACAGTTCATTCGGAAATAAATGCTTGCATGTGAAAGTTGTAGCCTTATAGTTATTCAACTTAAAACGTCCACCAGACAACACCATAACAGTAAATATAAATAGTCAAAACTCTGTAGCATATATCATATGACTTTATTGAAATCCAACCCATGTTCAGCGTCGGTAGGCACGAATCCCGCCATTGCGGTGTTCTAGTTTAGTAAACTTCCTGTCTTATCATAAATGCTCACTCAAACCAGGCGAACGCATAGGCTTCAGCTTTGAAGATATCCAAACTTCTTAGCGATTGTATTATAGCGTCATAGCTGAGGCTCAACCGTTTCAGCTCGTAACCAGATAGAACACCATTTCGACCCACTGCACATATAGTGGAATATTCTAGTGCACATTTATGTAAGAGGAACACCGCAATGAGGAATGAAAAGTGACCTGTTCGTGTATAAATGGGTCATCGTTGCACTCGCACGATAACCGTTTATGCCTTTAATTTGCCAATGAAAGGAGCGCATCATAATCGTCTTCTCGCATGTTTTATCCTTTGCACTTCAATGAACAATTTATAATCATTCATTTATGTTCGCAGTTTTTTCAGTCGCCGATTTTCAATGCCGTTCATTCATTCACTTTATGTATGACAGAAATTCCAACTAGATGAAAAATGTTACCCATGACAGCCAACTCTCGAGTTTCTTTCTAGCGTTATAGCTGATGTTTGTTGAACTTTGTTATACGGAGTTATGCTCTCTTCTTAAATATGTTGAGTACCGTTGAGTGAATAGCCGACTATTTCAGCGAAGATTTTCATTGTTCACGCATGTCGATAGAAAAGTTGGAACTTATTATAGTATTACTAGCAACTCAGTTGTTCTTTTTAAAAAAGTCCACCAGGAAAGTATGGCTTTCTTATAGGGGTATGGAAGATGAAGGTGTCAGAGCAGAATATTCAATCTCAGCAATACAGCGTTTTCTTTATCGGGCGGATAAAGGAACGTGTTACAATATACCATTATAACACATTTATTTTTTAGGCCAGATCGCGCTATAGGCTTGGATGAGTGTATGGGATCCGTTTTTTCCGAATTTCATAGTGAAAAGACAGTGTGAGAGGTATATTTGGGCGGAATTTTCGTTGATGAGGGGCTTTTTCTTTTGAAAAAGCTCATAGATAGGGCTTATCCGAGGCTACACGCTACTTTTTCCATGCAATTTCACTCGGCAATCTTCACACTATTATCGATCCTTATTAGTTATCAGTTTTACTTGTCTGTTTAATTTTTATGTTTAACTAACTAATACTCAAGCTAAAATTTGCAAACTTTAAATCTCTTTGTGCAACGACCCGATATCCTTACTGAGCCACCGGTTCCTTGTTGAGCACCCCGACGTAACCAAAACACCTTTATCAGTCGAAACCACGGCCCCACTCGGGCCCAGGAGCAGCGCACTAACCAAATTACGAGCAAAAAAACAACAAAGAGCTCCGACGAACGAACGAATGAACACACTGAATCAGAGTGGGAATAATAGTTCTTATACACCCCACTCACAGCATCAAAATGACACTTACAAAAGCATTTCATAGTGCACACTGTTCTACGATCACAATCAAACTGCTCTATGGTCACATCTAGCTGCTCTACAATCAGAATCGAGGAGCTCTACGATCAAAATCGTTAGACTTTGTGCTTTGTACTTATCTTAGAATTTATTTTCCGTTCTGTGTACAGTAGCAATTTTGTGATGATATAAGATCAGTGTGTATTTGCTTGCACCTATAAAATGTCATTTCTCTTACTATGAACATTGTAACAGTAGTCGTTATAGAAATTCAAATGGATGGATCTTTAGCAGTTTATTTGACAAGATTAACGTCCTATCAGACTGCTTAACTGGTTTTAATGACTGCTTTTATTCATTTCGGGGAACGTATGGCACTCTGTCTTCACGAGTGGCGCAAATGACTGCCTTTACTTGCAGATGCTATTCGCGGTATTGATTACGCTTGTCGCTTGTGTCACCTCGCAAGAACATCCTTTCATTGACGTGAAGAAAGTGATCCGGGTTAGTGCTACATGAATTGTATATGTGATAGATATTTTCAAACTGCTCGTCTAGAACCCAAAGCAGGTCTCGAGATTGACCGATACTAGTAATAGATGGAAGTAGCTGCTTTTTCATTCTTATAATATCTTATCGTCTCAACAAAGAATTTTTTGAATCATTTCCCAAAAACCTGTTAAATATATGGTTAAATGGATTAAATATTTTGAATTGTTCATGAAACTCGTGAAATTTCAACTTATCATTGAAATCATCAGGATGCATTGGATATGGTAGCGTCGATGCCAACGAGTACCCCACAGTCATTTGTTCTTGATCGAGGCGTAAATAAGCAGCGGCCGATATTACCTGAGGCAGCGAGGAAGCAGCTTTCGAGACTTTTTCATGTACCTGCCGATTTCCTGCATCGACTTGCAGCGCAGAATGGTTACATTGACTACGATCCCTACACGACAGTCAAGCCTAGATTCAATTTACTACCAGCACAGTAAGCATCACATTTATCGCTGTTACGATTCGATGCCACTTTCTCAGTAGCACTACAACTACATCATTTTTCAAAGACGTTGGTTACGGCGGGATTTAGTTGAAGAATTAAAGTGACAGTTTTTTTTTTTTTTTTGCAATCGTGGATAGTTTGCACTCAATTTACAATAACCATTTTCGAAAACTCGAAAATCACGAATAATTGATCTAGTCTTCAATACTCGCCGGCGTTGCAATCAGTTCTTCTGTAGCTTCCACCAAATTTCATGAAGAGTTAATCGAGTCGATATAAATAATTTCTTCACTCAGTTTGTAGATAGCAGCTTCTCAGAAAAAAAAAAACCTGGCAGAATTTTCGATGCCAATGTCTAATACTGTCATCATTATAAGAGCAGTATTTTTATAAAATAAACAAAGCCACTTCCCATGATCGCAGAATTTAAAGTTGCCTGCCGTTCCGAAAGCAGCTCTTGTTCATAATCCTTTACGATGAGCGTGTTATGGAAAATTCTGAATTGTTTGTTCTTGGGCATGTACTTTGTTGTTAGCCAGAAAGGGTCGTGTATTGACACTCCTTCACACGTATATCCATTATGCGTTCACAAAGAAATTTTCAAAGGCAGCTCATCTAAGCGGGCATGAGTTCTACAAAGGTCTGAAATAAGCAAAATACGAATGCCAAACTCAGCCAGCCGAGAAGCTTGTTTCTTATTAATTGCTCTGTATATTTAATCATAGCAAGTTTGATTTTATGGGCACTCGCAGGTTCTCGATGGTGGAGGCGACGACTGCCGCTGTGGCTGGCAGCAGCCGAAGGACAATTGCATCTGCCATCAATGAGGAGATTACGGGTGCAGCATTCGTTCAGGTGCAATCCTTTGTATTAATTTCCGCTTCCTATGCATAGACCTTGATAAGGCCATGAATTTCTCCACATCATAGAAAATAGTCGGAGTTGATAATAAGTTGCAAAGAAAGTTAAATGTGATTCAGGCAAACAAATTACATAAACCCTTTAAGCGCAGTGCTATAAGCAGTGCATGTTTGCATGTATAGTGTCCCCGTGAGTTCAAAGTAAATCATGAGGCTAGCCAATTGAAGAAGGAGCAAAACCAAGTTCGAGCTTTTAAGATAAAGAAAGGAAAATGCTGCAAAATATCGAAAATTTAAGAACGAAGCATCCAACTTAGCTAATCGAAACAGAGTATACAATTCCTCTCTCGCCGACCACTTCAAGGTCTGACTTATGCAAATTGAAGGAAGACTTGCCTGAGGACCTCAAAGAAACCAAAGACACGGTGCCCCGAGTGAAAGAGTTGAGGTCGGTTATTTTCTCGATTATTTTCTACAATTCAAATGCTCACGAATTTCTGCTTTTTCTTTTTTTTTGGCAAAAATGCATTTCAGGAGCGAATTTACTGTCAGAAGAGTCCGGTTGTTGAACACGTGAGAATATGGTAACAACTTCAAGTTGAACTGCCAGAGAGTGATGTCTGGAGGGAAATTTCTTTTGAATATTTTCGCATCCAGAGAAATTCAAAAAAAAAACAAAAAACAAAGATGCCTCGATACAATTTGCTGTCTTCATTTTTACCACTTATCTTCGCAGCAACTATGCAACAAGTTAACTTATCATTGGCGCTGTTGTACCTGCATATGTGGTCTGCTTTCTACTCTTTGGCATAGGTGCAGATGCAGGAAATATCGCTGTTGACGAAAAGGTGGATAAATAAAACTTGCATCGTATAATCACTGCTTGCTGATGAAATCAATTAGAAAAGACTAGCCTGAACTAATACTCTTTCTCCGATCGACATCTTGGTTGTTTGCATTTTAACTCGGAACTTTTAACTTTCTAAAGTTTCATGGCAAGAAGGTCTCCAATGAAGGATGAAGGAGTTTCCTCCAGTTGGAAGAGCATTTCGGGAAACAGGCTTTTCGAGGTTACACTACACTCGCCATATGGATTTCTCTCTTAGTTTCCCAGGTAGAAGCCTCATTTGCTGCCGCTCCGAAAATTGTTCCATTATAAACTGGTCACATAAATAATGCATAAATGCTGTGATTTCAGCGATTCACATGTTTCACCTTTTCTCACCTCTCCTCTGCAACAAACCGGCGCAGCGAAGCAAACACCTACAAATGAGGCTATGCTACAAAGCCATCAACTGTATGTTTGCGTTTTTTAAACAGTACTGAAAATGAATATTCTCATAATTGCAAATTCATTTGTTTTTTTTTTTGATATTTTATACATTTTTGTTCCTCTCGTCGCTTTAACGAATTTTTTTGAAATTGAGGGGCTGAGACTAGCGCTTAGAGTAGGAAAACCTCGGCAGAATCTGGAGGGGAGTGATAAAATCGTTCAAAATCAGCGTTTGTCTCTCTCTGCCTCCAGATGTCAACTCTGTTTCTCTGTTTCCTGTTTCTCATGATTGAACCGTTTTAGCGATCTTTTCTTATGATTGTTCAATGCGTCAAGAAAAGAATTTTCAGAGCGCGCGGCTGATAATTTTTTTGTCACATCCCATCACTGGCGGAGTTATTGCACGTCCGCATTCTATATGCGTCATTCTACGCCTTGGAGGCCTTAATGTTTACTTGAAATGCACTTTTTGGGCGTTTTGTTCTCGATGTGTGCATAGGAGCTTGTGTTCCAGCCCATATATGAACTACTCAAGAATAGAAGCACTGAACTCGTTTAGGGTGGTGCTGGTCTCGGCTGTCACTTTCCTCTGCGTAGAGAGGAGCTAATGACGATTTTCTAGAGGGAGATTTTCGGAGTAGAGCATTGCCCTCGAGCAGTCTCGATGGAGGCGAGTTTTTGCTAATAGTGATATGACGTTGGGAGCGATAGGGCCTTTTTTGCATGGGGCTTTCGAATAGGAGAAAACCGGATGATGTCGTCGATGAACTACGATCCAACTAATATAGAAGGGGATCCTCAATTATTGTAACACAAGTTTAGGCAGGAAACCTCTTGAAACAAAAGCAGTACTGTTATAGTTTAATACATTCGTTTCGTCATGATCTTTGCTCGATCTGTGATGTTACGATAGTGAAAAGTGAAAAATTCGTTTAACCGTAAGTGGCTGACACATTAGGAGAATGAAAAGCCGATTCCTGAGGTGCGCGGAGTTAATTCGTTCGGCATAACAACAGCACCACTGAGGGGTGAGATATAATTGCAGCAGAAATTAAGACTAGAGTTTTCTCAGAGTCGTTTTTGAGCTCAGAGGTAATCTTCAACTGCCCGCATTCTGAAAAATGAAACGAAGTACACGAGACGTTGTCAGATTTATAACCTATCGCTGGGTTTGAAATGTGATAGAGCGACAGCATTCGTTTTGTGGAATGCAACTTTAACTATCCTCCTTCTTTTCATATTTCTCAACATTCGACAAAACGTTTCACACATTCAACGAAGAGCAGGAATGAGACTCGTTTTCTATTGGAATCACGGCTGTTTTCTAAAGGATAATTAAACGATTATATCACCGCTTGGCGTTTATTGTTCAATCGCCTATTCGGCGCTACAACAAATCAAACGTTGCATTAATTTGCAAATATGGATAGGCCATAGTTATCGAGAGAATTTTGTCAGTATTCTAGATTCGCTAACATAAACAAATCACCGTTTGGAAAAAATTGTGCTAATATCAGCTATTAAGCGCATATATGTGGCGTTTCTTCTCTTCGGACCTGCAATGTGCACATTAGCATAATCATGCTAACAGGGTATTTTAACAAATATGGTTGCACCGACACAGTGCGTTCCAACGTATACAACAAATTTCTTTTCAATGCCTGATTGACCTGTGATCTTGTAATCTTGCAGATATTACCAGCCGTTCATTCTTACAACAAACCATCTTCCACAAGTTCCGCAAGTAATTCAGCATGGTGGTCAGACATACGTCGCCGTTTCTCAAGCGCAACTTAGCGCACTTCCTGCCCTTCAATCTTCCCAACCTATTCGATATGTTCCCTCAACAAACTCATTTTCCCCGGTGTGTTTATTCAAAAAATTTGCATACGCCCTGGAGGCAAATTAGTCATTTGACAATCACACTTCAACTTCGACTGCCTCAAAAACATGCAGACTGTTTCATGGTACCTACGATGGGATGAAGCTAAAGCAAGAAGCTTTTCTGACTGCTTTTTTCTCCGAAGAAGCAACAGCATTCAATTTCATGAGCTGAAGCCCATATTCCAACCATACCCACCAAGCATTCAGTTACCACCCCACATTCCACAGCTCATTCCTGATGCCTCTATTCCGAAAGCAAGGTCTCGAAAATTAGGCATTAGTGCTTTCATGCAATCTTTTGTTAAATGAGCTCATTTTGTATTATCTCTTTGGATGAACGCATTCTGTGACAAGTTTTTCGACTGCCACAATACGCATTTTTAACCAGCTAGTACTATATTTGGTTTTCACTCGCATATAATTTCACCCTTAAATAGAATCATTTTAAATCTTGTTATTTTATAATTTCCATCCATCATCTCCCATCGAACTGTTAAAATGTTTTGCACTTACGTTCCAAAACTAGTACTACATTCCACCAAGAAGAAAGCACAGATTTTATAGGAGAATTCGCAAAGTTCAGCCGAGGTGTCGGTGGCAATTCCGGAGACGGAGAGACGAACCGTATTTGAAAGTGAGGCTAATTTGCATGCACCAATCAAGGCTACCGAAGATGATTACGATGCGTTGCTGAAAGTGGCCGAAAACGCTCAGCTACGTGGTGCTAACCAGCAAAGGGTTGATTTTTTTATTTCTTGATTATTTACTAAACAACTGGGAAGACTTTATCGCAACATTCGATTTTAAGACGAAAAACGCATTCGTCAATAAAAAATCCAGCAGTCATGGCAACCGGTGAAAATGTCTTTCAGCTGGAAATCGACCGAAACCGTTCGAATTAGTGTTGTAATCGACCGAATTTTAAAAATGGTTACTGACCAAAGGTACTGGCGCAAAAACTGAATTTCAGATGCAGCAGAAAAAAGAAACGAAAAAAGCCGAAACCGAATTTTGGTCAGTGAGAACAATATCTTTTCTTTGCAGTACTCAAAATTAATGAAAAAAAAGAGCGAAGTATGGGCTCCTCCTTCTTAACCAAGTGTGCCCTTGTGTCAGCCGAACCCTGCGTACGATATTCGTATCAAGGTATTAATAAATCCCGTCATGCAACTCTTACGTGGGAGTTCATGTTCGCGAACATGTAGCTGACACATATAACCAAAAGCTGCAAGGTCCATCCATCGCTTACGTTGGCGTCGGTCCTAAGAAACATTATACCCAGGATCTGTAGCGAATGGTTAGAGCCAGTTGATGAGCGCGATTTTCGACGCAGATTCATTTGCACGCTCGATTGCAGAAAACTATTTGTTGGGAGAAAATTTATGCCTAATATATGAGAAACATGTAACTTTTAGAGTAGCGTCATAAGCGACTAGATAACAGATTTACAGTGAACTGCAGTGTCCAGTAAGGATGAGTGACAAGATGGGCAATTGACGGAGGATTTCAGTAGGAAGCGACGTTAAAATGTAGGCGGCAGGCGCCAGGAAAGGCAAGTTAGGGGAGGGGCTGTAGTTAGTAATGTGCGAAAGGAGATAAATGAGGTTAAGTGCAAAATAAGCGCACAACCAACAGCAGAGTTATCGGCGCGATGATGAAGCTTGCACACGTGGTCGCCAACATATACATTAATTGGTCTGTTACAAATCACTCGGGTTCATAGTTTAACGTGTTGCCAACCAACATCCAACCTGCATAAATGACGTTATATCCGAATTCCTCCCTCTTGTGGCTTGTTTACCGGAGCCACCAGAGCACACTCAAACTCTACCCATATCTTTTAATGCATCATTCCAAAACTGAATTCTATTCTCGAAAATTCCATCACAGCTATGCCGAACCGATCAGTTAGTTCGATAAGCCAATAGGTTATTCGCTAAACGTAAAAAACAGTACTGAGTTCGTGCATTCGTTAGCCATCAGCTATTTTCGTGCCCCAAACAGACATATGTGATCATAGAAAGGTGAGCGGAGTTCCTCAGGCAGCCACTCCTCGAACCGTATAATTATTCAAGACGACAATTGAATACCTTCTGAGAGTATTTTACCCTTGAATCATATGAGCATGAATTTACAAACTGCAAGCTATGATCTCAATCATCGGGCAATCGTTGCAGGAGGCATTCAGCACCTCGTCACCAGTTCGAATCCCTGCCGTTGTTGATGCAGCACTCAACGCAATTCCCATGCAGAAACAATACAGTTTGAAAGATTTGGAAGCTCAAGAATACTACGCACTGCAGCAAAAGATTCTTGAGCTAAATAGAAAGGTGAAAGAGCAAGAATTCAGAAGGAAACAAGCGAATCTTCTCTCGTTGGTTAGTTCATTGCGATAAGAATGCAATACGATTTACACAAGTGCCTCTTTATAATTTATCAATACTGAAATAAATTGCAACGCATTTTCCGCATCGTTGATGATACTTGATTAGTTAGCAACTTATTTTTCTACGAATAACCTAATTGCGCTCTCAACAGCGCCCGTATTGCGTCTTTTTCTAAGGGCACAAGAGGCCTCTTATCGCAGCATACAAAAAAAAAAGATTGTCTCTATAGAAAATCGAATTTCAACGACAACTTCAGCACCACAATAGAAAGGTAAGCGAGAAAATATTGTACCACATCTTAGAACCATTAGTTCTATTGGCATTCTGAGTGCGCATAACAAACACACTTCAGCAGCAACAACTGGATCAGCAAACGGGAACCGCACCAAAAACGCCTAGCGAAACGACCGCTGTCAAATCTCTAGCCGATGCACGCATCGACGATGGTGATAACCATCCCTTGAAACAAATTCGTATTAGTCGTGTTGGTCTCATAACGCGCAAACCGAGTGCCGATCTCTCCGATCAAAAAAATGCAAGTACCATGTTTGCTATTTCTGGTGAGCTGTAAACAGAGTTCCTATCGAGGGCGCAGATGGAGACCATTCGCTGACATGTCTGCCTGTATCGTTCAAATTCTTTTATTAGGACCATGCGCCCTCTTCGGCCGAATCGAATTTTGACGCTCTCCTCGCTGTACATCGCACTTCGACGATTTTCGTTTTGCCTTCGGATCAAAAAATTTCTCCCGGGAGACGTGATACCTCCCAGTAAAAATCGTCTCCCGTAATGGTAGCGCACTAGACCATTTGCAGGTCGGAACATAGGAAATGCTCTGGGGAAAGGAGTGAGCGCAGTAGTTTTTATCTGAAGTTCTCAAGGAATTAGAAATGAAAAGGACTGAGATTTTGTGATCATATGTGATTGAGTCTTCAAACTGGATGAAATTAAAATAGTGGCATTCTGTTTAAAACATAAGGGTTGATATTTTTCGGCGGCGAATTCAGGTGACATGTTTTATCACGCGTAGAAAAATCCACCTATGACCAACAAAAGTTTGACGATCAAAGATCAGGTGCTGAAAATGTCAGGAAATTGGAGCAGTCTTCCAAAAGATTAATTCCAGCTACCTCAAGTACGTGCAGACAGCGAACACACCAAATCTACAATGCCCCTACCAGCGCCAGCTTCCGCTGATTTCAGAAATGCAATTTCGGTATATTTTTCTCATCGTTTGAAAAATCGATCTAATCACATTAGGTAATTTGCTTAAAATTCTGGGAAAATGGCGCTCGATTATTGCGATAGGAGTCGATAAGTTCATGAGTTGGCAAATTGTGCACTTTTATGCAAATAACTTGAAGCCTTGAAGGTCGACTTAAAAGTTATGAACAAAAAATTGATGTTCTCTCATTTGGAAGCCTCGCTGAAGATGTTTTTTATGAAGATAACAAATAAGAATGGCAAGAACTTACGCAGATGGACACAGAAGTCATAAAATATTCGTCGTGAGGGTATAGACGCGTAATTAAGACATATCCCGCATGTTCTTCAATGGCACCTTTGCTGATTCGGAAGGAATGGGAAAAAGTCCGCAAAAGTTTAGGAGTCTCTGGCATATGAGGAACGGCGAGTCGAAACACTTCGTAAGAAGATGGCGGAGGACAGGAAACGGTTCGGTGCCAGGAAACTTCTTCTGTCATCGCTAAAACAGAAAGCATCCAAAGCAGACGTGTATAAAAAAGCGGTAATGTCGCATTTGAATATTTTAACATCAATGCAGAACTCTCGCCCCCGCTCCGAGGTAGGGAACAAGGAGGGGATAGGAGAGGGCGAGCACGCTCCATATGCTAATGACTTTCCTCGCCACTGTCGAAACCTACCTTTCTGCATAGCGGAGCCTCAGAAATTAGCGCAATGTGTGATATAAAGAGAGCGACAAAAGAGGTGCTTTAAACAAGTGGTCCGTTGCATAGAACACTGTGAAATGTAAGGCTGTGATTCATTCAAGGGGCTGCATTCCAGATAAGTTGAAATGCGTGAGGAGGGTTTTCTTATTTTGCAAATCTCAAGCCAGCCGGTCCCATGAACTTTCGAAATACGAGGCATAAACACTTCGAGCTTCAATGTACACCGATATTTTAATGGTTACGAAGTTCTTTGAAAGTTTAAAGTGTTCTATTCAAGCAAACATCGACGAACCCTATTTACGATAGGTGCCTAATCGGTCGACACAAAACCATATCATGTATTAGAGCAAGCTGAATCAATTCAACAAACATTTTGCTTCGCATTTCATTGACAACCTTTTTATAGAGTGCATAAATATTGCAGCGCGCAGCGTTTCAACTCACACGACAACATTGCCTAAATATTCGATCATTTGCTCGACAGTTCGGAATTTTGAACATACGAAAGTTTGCGACAGCGAACTGCGTCTTTATCCAAAACCACTATCCAGAACTCAAATGCGACCAAATGGAACGCTATATTGATCTATGTTATGAACTCTTCGATATGTAGTCGGACTTATAATGAACCAAAGCCGCTTTCTTTCTTTTACTACGCTCTTTGAAGTGATCTCGAACGACACAAACCGATGTTATTGAGTTGTAGCACTTGTTAATCGAGTAGTTCACAAACACGCCTATGCACACATATTTAGTCGCTACTTCTATCTATAGATGGCATTTTATGCTAAAAAAAGAAAATTACATTGAGATACATGGTCACTGTAGAGGGAAATAGATTAGAAAGGGGGCTGAGCTAGCAGCCCAACAATAAATCATTGGTAATGCTACGATTTTTGAGTACCGCCTCACTCAGTATAACGCCTAGAAAATACGCACCTGATTGATGACATAGTTTCGTTTTCTCACCTAAGCTAAGATTGCTTCCAGTATTCGTGAAGCACCTGGGTAATTCCACAAATCAATGAATCAACTTTGCTGCTGCTCTAAAGCTGAACTTTCGAGTGATTTTTGGAAATATGCTAACAACCCAAACAAAGCTTTGTACCACTGAAAAAATTTTCATTTCGCAGTCAGAGAATGACAATGGATGGTCCCGAACTATTCAAAAATTAAAACGAGACTCCCTTCATTGTGACCACAGGGCATAAACAGAAGCAAGATGATTACACGATTTCGCTAGTCAAAGCTTGAATCAGCGACAGTGACTTTAACGGCGATATATTGAAACATCATCGCCCAGGTAACTCTAACATCTATGCTGACTGAGACTTGTTGAATCAAACATTTCTTCGTATATTAAACGGCAATTGTGAATTTAGAAGAGAATAATTTCCGTTCTGTCTATGCAACAAGAAGTCGTTTGTTCACTTCATGAATTTATCGGATGCATTTTATATGTGTATATTTTTTTGTATTTTTTGCCGGATGACTTTTTAGTTTTTTTTTTGTACACGTGAAATATTTCGCATTTTCGATGCATTTCTTCACCGTATTAATATGTGGTTTCACAACTGAGTGCAATAAATAAGTTTAATGCGCGATTACGATAATGAGTTCGCACAAATATATAAAATAAATGAAAGAAATTGAAGAAAATCGATCAAAAACATGAGACTGCTTCTGTACTGATAAGAATTCACATAAAAAACAACCCAGAGAACACAATAAGAGAGGCCTGCATATTGCAGATCATTTCAACTCCCTTTGCTGCTGTCCAAAAAATATTAAAAATTAGCAAAATATTCGAATAGAGGGACGAAACTGTTATACATTTTTAATACATTTCCTTAAATAAGATTGTTTTTGACTCTATCCAGCAGTTTTTGTGACAAAAAATGACTGTTCTATAGCAAACTTCCGCATCAACTACTTTCAACATTTATAAGCCATGCCAAAATTAAAAATAAGAGATTGCACAAAGATATGGATCATGCTTTGAGTTCATCCCGATGGTATCCCTTGTTCCCTACTAGAACTATCCCCCCGGGTGGTCACATTTGTGCCTACACGGGAGATGTAATGGGATCGTTTAGCAAGCAAGCAAGCAAGCAAGCAAACAAACAAACAAACAAACAAACAACTATTTCAGAAAAAAGGTTAGGCAATCACCGAAAAACAACTTGCCTCTTCGCGCCTAAGCGCGAATTGTTGCATCTGGCAATTGCTAATCATACTGTGATTGAATCTCTCATCTTATGATTTCCCTTTTTTTTCAGCTTTAAAGCTTTCGAACGCATCTCCTCTCAATCGATAGTGTTCCGGCACTTCGCTCTGTTTGCTTTGCAACTTATTACATTTTGCGCTTGGCCAACCATTGTCTCTGAGCTTATCGGGTGATTTGTTCGTTTTCTTTTGTGATTGAAAATGTCGATCGTCACATTAATAATTCCTGATCCACCCGTCATCGTTCGTCTATTCGATAATTTATTTGCATATTCAATTGGCATTTTCGCATGGTTGACCACTCCCTCACTTGTTAGCCAATCGAATTTATACCGTTTGCTTCGATTTGTTCTCTTTGAATCTCTTGAGCAGTTATTAAAATCAAACTCTCGTCCACTCAGGCGCGCAATTCAGCACTCTTGCAATGAGACTACTGAAACCTCTTCCCAGATTCCTTTATTCTGATGCTAATTGCAAACTCACTGCTTTGCAAATTAAAGGTATAGAACACTACTGACAGGCCTTCATCACATGTTGCCAATTTATGTTGAAATACCGCATAAACTTGTCGTTTCTCTATCTTCCTTCTGATACCAGGCGGAACGAAAATGTTCAAAAACGTCGGGGATTCAATTCCCGAATTTGAACATATTTCTCATGCCACAACTGCTGTTGTTTATTTTGTTTTCGCTGTCCTGATGCCCTGTTTTTGGTTCGTCTCTCGAAATTTTATTTATATTTTTTCTTCTTGGACAATAAAGCTGAAACAAGAGTAAGCGTAGAATAAGCCTCGGTAGTTTCCAAGAATTATAGCGTGACGTGAAACTGTCATTCCATTGATAGACATTCCAGACGTTGTTTTTTTTTTTTTTGATTTGCCATTGAAAAGGAATTTTCACTTATTTTACGCGTGCTTTTTCGCGTGTGTGGCATAGGTGAAAGCCATTGCGCAATGCAAAATGCGCAATAGCTTTCACCTATGCCAGTCTATCCGCATTCAGTAGGTGGCGTTGCAGGCGTTGCGGTAGTATGCAGGAGTAGATATCACCTCGCAAGATGCATATGATAAAAACAACCGTATAGCTAAGGATATTGTAAAGGCAATTCCAAATCACTAAAACATGGAAAAAGTTTAAAGCAATAAATGCTCCCCTCCTTCTTCCAACCAAAACTTTTTTTTTAATATTCAAAAATTGTACACATCATTTTGCGCTGCAGGAATAGGCTAAAATGGGATTTTTTCTATGGCGGTCTCGGTGTTCTGCATAGGGATAATGCGCTAAACTATACGTTCGGAGTGCTAAAAGCTTCCATTTATTACGCTAAGAAAACAGTGCGAGCGTGGCTTTTTTCTCACTGCAATAAAAAGATGAGACACGGATATTCGACAGAAGCAGTCGCATGAAAAAACAGCCGTCTTGATGGACCCACAATAACAGTTGCGACGACTTTCTGGCCGGAACTCTCTTTTCTGCTGACAAAAATAATTCTTCAACATAAACTCTTTTCCCTGTTGACAGAACATCTCTTGCTGGCATTTGTTTATGCCGTTACCAGGCTTGTTATATTATGATGATGCCTGTCTTCCTTTCGACAGGAAATGAATTCCTTTCAAAAAAAATTTTTTTGCCGGCGGCCGAGGTAAATTCTATCAATAAGACAAAATTTCCTTTTCTTATTACCCAAAAGAGATTTGTTATGTTTTCGCTGAATCAGTTTTCCCGTTGAAGGTTCAAGAAATCGTTCCAAGTTGCTCATAAAATGTTTAATGTGCTTGATGAATAAGCTCTTTAACTTTCCTTCGTCGAGTTTTATCAAAACCTTTATTTGCTGAATTATTCGTAATAAAGGGAGCACGCAGTTATACTTTTAAGAATACAAGAGACGAAAAATGAGAGATCGTAGAAATGATGACTACAAAAAAGTGCTATAAATTTGTATCATAGAAATAACAGCAAATATACTGAAGTGTATTTGAATAAACTGACGTTAACTGTAACACTTAAATACAATACGTATGCAATAAATATAAAAATGCTCGAAACGATACTTAAAACAAGATGAATTTCCTACTACCATTGCAGCACATAGCAGAGAGTTCCAAACAGGAACAAAACGGGAAAAAATGAATTGAAGCGCATCTGGTGCACTCGCCTGCTTTCCCTCAATATGCTTTGCAGGCTGCTTCAAAAGCGGTACGAATTTCACGGAGCAAACTTTGTAAAGCAGAAAATGGTAAAACGGGATTCTACAAAAAATTTTAACGATTTTGAAGCACCAGCACTGTTCCAAATAGGCGCAATAGAATCGTGCTCTGACACCGTTGCTCGCAGCTTGGTTGGTAAAACATTTTTCGATGAGGCGCCTTGGTGAAGCGCAGGTGATTTTGTCAGTTAACCTGGCATCCGTTCTCCTAAGTGAACCATCTATCTGAGTATAGTATTCTAAAACAGGTCAGCATCTTGCTACCAAAATGCGCCGAAAATTTTCTGCACTATTGCTATTCAACGCAAATTTCCTTTTCTTATTACCCAGCAGGAAGAACTACGTTGTATTGCCGCTTTTCGCAATAGAGCAGTTCGTGGGCTCGATGTGAATTTTTGATGAATGAATGCATTGAAGGATAACAAAATTTAAGCCTTGAACCAGCTATCGTGTCCCTTCTTCACTGCGTCGAATAAAATGCTTATAGGTGAATTCGCTGAATCGTGTACCAACAGATGCACCTATTCACCCGACTCCAAAGCAACAGTGACAGAAATTTAATGGGTTTCGAAATATGTTTGCTGTGCCTCTGAAATCATCGCCAGATTCACTGTGTTATTAAATCGGTTTGATCATCCGCACCTTCATCCACCAAATTTAGTCGACGATGAAATAGTCGTGATCCACATTGTGACCCACGGTCATTTTGTAAACATTGATATGTATCCGTACTGCAACACTGTCAAACCATGCATTGGTTTCATTTCCAGGTCTTAACGACCCCATAATTCACTGACAGCACTCTTTGCCTTCTGCCTGTGTGCGAACCGTCCTCTAGACACCTTGGGTGGTCTTTTACGAAGGATGAAAGGCATTGCGAGTGCTGACCATTCGACACGAAAAATTTTTATCATTCGATATGGTGACCATACGAAACGTTTTATCGGTGGGTTAAAGTGGTCAACAATGTCAACATATAATGAGAAGCGCTTTACTGTCCATCGAAGATATTTAACTGAAAAATCCGAGGAAGAGCCAAAAAACTATTGCAGCATCTCATAACGAAACGGGCGAGCGCTAACAACGGGGCTTTTTCTTTGCATTGCCGAAATTTCTTTGATATATCGACATTATTTTTGGCCGTTTTTTCGTATACTTTTGTGTCAAACTTACAAACTTGTTTTTTCAGC
Source organism: Baylisascaris procyonis (assembly GCA_037389465.1). Classification (NCBI taxonomy): domain Eukaryota; kingdom Metazoa; phylum Nematoda; class Chromadorea; order Rhabditida; family Ascarididae; genus Baylisascaris; species Baylisascaris procyonis. The sequence continues at coordinate 2,342,853 of JAZARR010000059.1, forward strand.
AAAGAATACCTGTGAAAGCTTAGGAAAGGTGGTAATGCAATTGGTAAGGAATTGAAACTTAAGCTTTTATATAGAATCAAATACGCATGGTCACTCTATATATGCATACCTTTATATATATATATATATATATATATATATATATATATATATATATATCAGATTTCCCGAAAAGTCTGATTTCCGGATGTTGTGGGTTATAGTGGCCCAAGCCTTGTAAAAACGCTTTCACTGGTATTGCTGAGCGTCGGAAAGCTGGATTTCTATAAAGTGGCTAGTGATCTTGCACTTTTATATGATCAGTAAATTGAATAATTGTAGGCACCAAAACGAACATTCACAATTTGGGCAGCTTCGTATTTTAGCCTGTCTTAAACACTACTGTTTTGAAGGTTTTATAATGCAGCCCGAGTTCCAATGATATGCGTAAACTGGACTCGATTATACGTTGCATATCTTCACAACAGAGCACGTTAAGCAAAGTAACGAATATAAGATGCCTTTGTGGTTGACGCACAACTCATTTAAGGCAAAAGAATTCGGTATTGCTATAGAAGAAGAGGCACTTATTTGAAAAAAAAAAGTGAAAAATGCAGCTTTTTTTCAAAAAACTGCGAAATAAGGCATAATTTTTCAAGAAACGAATTTCTTTCAACATAAAAAAAAGAATGCCAATTGTAAACTGTTATGAAAGTGGAGAAGTCATGCAAGTGGAGGAAAGTGGCGGAGAAGCTAATATATCCTGTTCCATTTCGCTGTAGTGATTGACCAGTTTTGTATATTATCAGCAAAAAGTAGAATATGCGCACTAACGCGCACAGTTTCTCAGTTGTTCTGAGCTCTCTTTAGGTCGTTCACATAAGTCGTTTCTCAGTAACGGAAAAATTACAAGCCCACTAGCATAAATTCGGCGCAAATCTTTTCCACCTTCAAATGTTTATACTCAATAAAATTTCATGGCTTGAGTCTGAGACCAATTTCATGGCTTCATCAGCTGCTAATCTGAGACCATTGGACAGGCAGACAAATGTAAACGCTTATGAACAGACAGATATGGCATCGCCATTTTGCGCTAGTGTCTGGCAAATTTACACAAGCGCATCTAGAGGGTAACAGACTTCGAAATGTTCGGCTTCCACAACGCTGAGACGCTCATGATATCAAATATTTACACAGCATTTCGCCAAGCAGTGCTGTTTAATTGTCAAGAAGAAGTTTAACAATAAAATATTGATTTGTGGAATTAAAATAGGACATGCATAACAAGGATTGCATTTGAGTATGAATGAGAATAACAGGAATTTGAAATTCTTTGAAGACAAAGTCTAAATTCACTGACTATTGAAGGTTTCACATATGTTCTCATAAGGAAGTCTATTTTAGTGTTCAACAAACAAGGCGCACTATCAGGAAATTCGACTTGCAAAGTGTAGTAGAATGCTGTTTCTAATCTTGTGTTAGCCTAATTTCTTCCGTCTGTGTTGTTGATTTAATTAAACTGTATGACCTCTGAAGTCCATCATTTCTTCGTCATGCTTCGTTGAAGTGCTGACATGTGATCGATACCGATGTATGTCTCAATTGCGAAATCCTCAGAAAATTCCTAGTAGATCTAAAAGCTTATTTTGCAGCTCCAGTTCTGGCTTTTAAATGCAAAATTCTATTGTTTTTTTGCAATTTTTTTCGACCTGGCGATGAAATCCTGTTTGCACATGCTCCCAGTTGTTTCCGGCTTTGAAGAAGGAAAAGAAAATGATTAAAATGTTTCTTATCCTTCATTTAGTCGTTCTCACTGCCAGTTTACGAGAGTTTACTTCCAATGTGGCTCTCAGTACAAATAAGAGGGAGGTTGTTATTTTCTTTCCCTTACCAACGCATATGTGCATTGATCGTTTGATCCTCACTTCACATTTTCATGATCAGGGAGCTGAATCAGGCTTTCCAATTTTTTTTATACATTGCCCGGGTGCTTCGTCGAGATGCTTTAAACACAGCAGCTTGGATGTTATGTTACGTCAGCTTATGGTCAAGCATTCTGAGATGCACTGGAATACAACGCACAGAATAATGATCATCGGCGCTCACATGTGAGCGTGAGCCTCAGAAATTATTTTCAGTGGAAGGGCTAGGATGAAAAATGCTCAAAATTGCAAAATTGTGAACGGTGGCCATTCCTTCTATTATCGACGGCCACTTGGCCTACCATTCCACGTCTCATCCATCTTGAAGAATTCGTTATTTGATCAGAGTTGCGTTGATGATTTCCGCGAAACGACATTAACTGAATTTTCTATTGATGACGGGATTTCTTTCAATGAAGAATTCATGGCTACTTGAGTGCATTTCTTACAGATGGCTATTCTGACGGAGAGCACGATCGACGACGACTTAACCCATGCGACCAGCAACTAACATTTTTTGCAACCTTGAACTAGTCTTCTGTATATATAAATAGCTAGACTTCTGATGTCGGCCCAAACCACACGCGTGCCTAGACGAAGATACACATATACATATCGGCGAATTGATGGCAACACAGGCTCCAAGACACCAAATTTGACAAGTGGCAATGCGCCAGCACCACCACCACAAAATCTCCAACAGCCTTCTGAGATGCATTGTGCTTACGATATCCGTCCATTATCTTTGCGCCCAACTCCAATGGTTGTGGTAGCCAATGCACAGCTTGAGAGACGGAAAATCGAAGCTACAGAGGACACAAAAATCAGCACATATACGGACACGAAAGCACCAAAATGGAGCGGTGAAGGTGGTCGCGAAGCTAACGCGCGCAACACCAACGATGAAAAGTTGCCTCAAAGATTCATCGCTGAAGTTTGCTCAGCTGCACGACCAGAGGACAAGCAAGAGCACGATTTGGAAGAGAGGTAAGCACAAACATTCTCCCAGCCTCTCAGCAGCTTTATACTGCTTCATTCTAACTTTCACCTTTGCCATGCATCAGCGAAGAAACCTTTCCGGTTAATCAAGAATTGGTGTAGGAAAATGAAAATTAAATATTCGAGTCCATAGGAGTGTAGTTCCTTCCTGAGTGTCGGTCCAATATCTGAAGGGTCTTTTAAAAAAAGACTCGTGCTCATCCACCCTCATTTCTCTCATTCTTGGTCCATTTGGCATAATGTGCACTAGATGCATAGGAACGTCGATGTAATGTTTACATGATAAAAAGCATTTTAGACATAAGGGCGCACATGAACGACTCAGTAGTTCTTTTTGTTTCACATATAGTTCACGCGCAGCTTACATTTTAAGTTTATTTGCAAGTACCTATTGATAAGATGCTTCTGCAGGTAATGCTGATCACGCCTAGTGCTCAGTGGTTTTATGGAGAAGACGCGTTGTTCTACTACACGAAATTCTTTCGTTAAATGCATTCGTTTAAGCTCTTCCCTAATCCACTTGCTGTTTTTGAGAGCGTTGAAAAAGTGAAGTTCTCGATTTCTACGGCACTGACATGTCATAAATCGACTTCTGCGTTTCATTCATCAAACTGGACATCAAAGTCAATAAACGCCTAAATCACGTCTTATAAAAAAGTATGTCACTATACCGTTGCATTGACTGATTTGCTGGCTATCATTCATACAGCGGAAGTCGGTAACAGAAAAAAGGGGGGAGGTGTGTTAAAAAAGTGCACTAAACGGTTTGAAAAATATGCCCTGTAATGACACGTTTTTTTGTAACACATTTCAAGAAATGTGCTACAGTATCATACCTTTTGCTGTCGCAACACCTATGTATTCAAAATAACACACTTCCATGTCAGCTTTAGCTTTATTCAGAGTAACATAACACACTCTTTCAACGCCCGCAGAAAATTCGGTTCCCTGGCCGGTTATATGTTTAGCACCTTAATTTCGACACCTTTAACAGCCAGTGCGTAGCTCGCGTCGAAAATTTCACTGTACTGATGCTCTTTTGGAGCGTCTTGCTTGTGCGCCGACATAGGTTATGCCACCTTCATAGTTGAGACTAGCTGACTCTTGTCTGCTGGGCTTAAGTTCAGCATCGGAAGCAAAGCAGCGCATAATACGCCGCAGCGGGCCACCGATGATGAAACTGGACCAGAACGTTTCAAGCATTGACCGCTGAGGAACTCCAGCTCTAACTTCGAAGTTTTGATTTGCTCGAGCGCATATGTACCGGCGCCATCGTTGAGGTGGGCATGTTTCTGATAAGATGGATGTTCATTTCGAGGATATAATCCACTTCCAATTGCTCATGAATTCACTCGCTGCAAGAACAATTGAAGGCACTATTGAGTTAAGCCCTGCGAGGTGGGTGAGATTGATAGGAGGGCGCAATCCGTAATATCGATTGCGCCCTTCTATCAATCCTCGAATCATATGGAAAGTGCTGACGATTGAGCTGCCATGGCGGAACGCGTTTTGCTTCTTTCTTGCTGCTTCTTTCCAATAATTTCGAATAACTTCTTTCTTTTCGAATAATTTAGAGCCGATAGATAGCAAATAGATAGCAGAGAGATTATTAGATAGGTGGACAGTTAAATGATGGCGCCTTTCCTTTGTAGCCGAATCGATACAGAACTCTTCGTATTTTCCTGAACCTCCTCCGTATCTCTTAGTTGCTGAATCTCGCAGTGCAGTTTTTTCGTTTATTTGGGATGATAGCACTTTATGCACTCTGAGAAAATGTTGTCTTCGCCCGTTGCATCATTGTTCTCACGCTGCTCACAGCGGTCTTGATCTCTGCAACAGTATGGTCGTCGATGGGAATGGTATTTTCTTTGTTCCTTACTGAAATAATTTTTGGTGAGGTTAATGCTATAAGCTCTTAATTCATAAGGAACAAAAAAGTGCAGTGCAGCAATAAAAGTGTAAATGAAAACAATTTTCTATATAGAAATATAGCAACACTCAAAAGAGATGCAATACGAAACACTTTCCTCCAAGATAATCATTGTATAAGATCACAAATGCACAGCATTCGAAGAACTTTTCCGTTGCTGATTCTTTGGCTCTTAACTAATTGCTGTTGAGAACACTATTCAATATGTAAGTTTCATCTGCCAATGCTGACATCGGTAGCGGACTGTCTTTTAGAAGGCTGCTTAAAATATGGTAAAATCGGCGTCGGATGGTAGCCTCGTTAATTAGAAATTTTCTCTCATCATGAAGTGGAAGAAAATTCGAAGCCGGCAGCTGTGCACTCGCAAGAGATTATAAAACTTCCTGAGGTCCCAGGTTTCAGTGATCTTCTCCACCGGTTCCCTTCCAGTGGTCTTTATCATCCTTCTGCAGCTGTTTTCCTTGGCAACAGCGGGCGCACTTTCTCACAGCTTCTCTTCCTTCCTAATTTCTCAGCTCTTCACCAGCAAGCCACTCTATTTGCCTAAGAACGGCTTCTGTCGATTCCTCAGTTTGGCTGTTGCCTTGTCTGCGGCGTTATAGACGGCCTTCATTTGCTTACTGGTTGTTTGCCTCGTGCCCCAGGATAAGGGATTGTCTCTTTTAAATTCTGAATTAGAGTGGGGCCCTACTTTAAATTTTCGGCCTCCAGCCTGCTGTTAATGCTCTTATTTATGTGGAGAAACATCTGCTCGATCATTACGCTCACAAATACATTGGTTGGAAAGCAGTATGTGCTCCAGCATCTACGCGCGGTTTGACAGAAGTCATGTGGCTGTTCCGACCTGCTGTAGCCAATTAGATATGCCCCTTACTCACTGTTTTCTTATGCGAGAGCGTACAGTCGTCGCAACGCCTCCGATACCTTGTCTATGCCGAAGAGGCGTTTATGCCATTGTCAGTGATCAACAAATCGTCGCAGGTTGCCTTATAGCCAGTCTTTCGAAGGGCTTGGTAAAGTTTCGCTCTCACTTCGCTGCAAGCAATTTCGTTCAAGCTCGTGCAACGCTATCGACGTTAGGTGTCTTAACTTAGCGTTGTACCTTTTCACATCAAGTGGTCCTTCTTTCATCCCTGTCAAAGCCTTTGACAAACTGATTCAAGCCGTTTCTTGTGCACTTGCGTAGGCTATGTACATGCTTTGCAGTCTGCTTGTTGTAGTTCCTGGTCGGGGCACGTCTGCTTGTTATAGTTCCTTGTCGGGGCACGTTGAAAACGAGTCTATCGCGAATCCGAACCTCCTGTAATGAGGATTGTGATCGTTCATCGTAAAAAAAGCGTTGAGGTTAGCGTGAGACGGCTGGTGGTGGAATTGTAGGTGCAGACTCCATGCGGCCAAGTAACGATCTTTTGATAGATGTTGTATCTGCCCGCTCTTCCACATTCCCACTGGCTGTATGAAGCGTGCCATTGCTTCTCATGTCCACCAGCCTTGCTGAGAAGATGCAGTAGAGGCTTCGTCACAACAAGACCAACTGTATGAAGCTTGCTATGATCTCTTGGCTAATGTACTAGTGCAGGCCAAAGTTCGAAATCTGGGACCTGGCAATGCAAAGTCGTTCGATTAGATAAGCAGCATTTTTCAGAGGAAGCAAAGATAGTTGTCTAATAAGAATGAAATCTTACTGATAAACGTGAAATGTTCTAGTAAACCAAAGTTTTTGCTTTTCTCTGCCGCAAAAGGCAACTTTCCAGAACCCACTACAGCTTCAAATTTTTCACCCCCAGGTGAGCCACAGATGAGAGAGAGGAGGGGGAACTGATTGCCCAAATCCTCCCTTGACTTATGCTAATGCTCACATGATATGTGCATCGAGACACAGTATGCCTATCTGCAGGGGACCGTTGTCATGCGTCCGCACACAGGCACGGCTGAGTGGAAGTGAAGTGCGTGTCAAATGGAAAATTACGACACAGACACGGCACTTAGACAAAGTCAAACAATGTGCCGCTATCGTCTGTAAACACGAGGGCAAAGGTGAGGATTGAGCACCATCCTTTACTTCGGTTCGGATCCTCTATTTGCTCGCAGCACTTCCAGAAAAATGTCATGTATCGGCAAGAAGCCCTTGAAACAACATTAAAAAATGCAAAATGACATCACTTACGTGATCATAACTGCCTCCTTCAACGGGAATAGAATTTCTTTCCTTTCTACAAAGATCGTTGAGATAGATAGTGAATAAAGCGCCGGGTGAGGTCCATATGAAGGACAATGAAGCAGTGAAGGAACAGAGGTGAGAGCTAATGAAGTTTTTCAACTTTCAGCTAAACTTGCCATAAAAGTCTGTCCTTATAAAAAGAAAGATCCTGGTCTGAAGTTTGATGAACTTTTAGTCGAGAGCATGATGTGCCTATAAATAGCTGTCCTCTTGCTATATGTCTATGCAATCTTTGGAGAAGCAAAATTCGCGAATTGACGTCTGGTGTGAATGGATGATTTACTTATTCAAACACATATCAACATAGTTTTTCTTTAAGTTCGCAGTAAGACAATCTTGTTTGAAGAAATGAAGAAAGATCACGACCTTTCTTCATCCTAAAGAATTGCTGCGCCATTATACTGTGTACTACGACGTTCGAGGCTCGTTTTGCCGATTGTTTTCCTAAAGTTATGGACAAAAAAGTGAAACTGAGTGCTACGTGAATAATGCTTTTATTCAAGGATGGGAGGCAATCGGGAGGAAAATATTAGGGCCTTCTAAGACCAGTTGCGTCATAACTATAAAAACGGATAGGCGGTTGATTAACATTGGTTCGCATTCTCTGCTGTAAATTTTCGAGGTTCCTCAAGGAATATCCAAAGTTTTCCAGAGAAGTGGAGCTATCAGATGCGAGGAGATGAACATCTAGGTTTCCCTAGTTTAGAAAAAAACCGCTGCGAGGAAAAAAGAGAAGACCTATCGATCCAAGACCAGGGATCCCGAAATTTCTCCATCGCAGCACAACCCTGCACCAGTAGTCTCCTATCTCAAGCGGTCGTTCCGTCTCGTCATTACAGGGCTTCTTGCGTCATCTACTTTTGTCCCGTACAAATTAAGACGTGCACGTCATCGGGACTCAGCACCGGATACGTGTATTTTCTCAACTTCATTGCTGACAGATTATTTAGTGAAGTGAATATCACAGCGTCAAACATTCAAAACGTTTTGAGTACGCTCACTTAAGAATGGACACTTCGCTTCACGAATGAGATTACGAATACGCTATGTTCGCTGGGGACTTGAGCACTGAAAAAAGACTCTTAGTCCCACTAAAAGGAATGAAATAGCCATCACAGTTGTAAGTCATTTTCCACAAAAAATTTAACTGTAGAAACTCGACACCGAGCAGAGTGCGGTGCTGTTCAAGCTTTGAGAGGCACCCTGAAGAGTAAACATCTCTCTTATGAAGCGAGGCGAATCTAGTTTCATCACTCATATTCCATAGGTGACATCTTCTGCGCTATCGCCTCGTTGTTGTACTCCGAAAATAATTCCGGTAATTTTGTCGAAGACTTTTTTAGATCGGTTCTCTTTTTTGCAGAATCTATTAGCGATCATATTAAGAGAATTTTCAACACAGAAGCCATCCAAGTGCATAACGTTCTTGAGGGTCAATGATTTGGCCTATATCCGCCAACCTATTTGCGAGTCTGTAACTAGTAAAGAATAAATGCTGAACTTTTTCTTTATGTAACTTCGAAAAAACTTCCTGAGAAAATTCATCAGCACGTGACTTGTTCCACTTTTCATAGCTATTAATTTGATCAACTTGATCTCTTTTAAAGATTAAAAGGCTGTAGTATTAAATTGGGAGGCTTCTATCTCAAAAAGTATTTCATCTTTTTTGGAGAAAGTAGTGTGGTTTTATGGACATGGTGCAGTTTTTTATAACCTTCACCGGAGACCTGCGACCCAAATGCGCCTCGTAACATTCAGGCCCTTTCGACGAAAGGTGTGCCGATGATGCATATAAATTTTTTTAAGGTTTTTAAGGGGGAGGAAGCCGTGGGCTTGTTGACAACACTCTCCTACCTGTGCGTTTTTTTCGAAAAGTCACGCAGATGCACGGGTTATATTGAACAGCTTTCCAAGATTTTTTTTTTCTTTCTACACCTACTACGGCGTGACGTCATTTTTTATTTGCAGTTTGTGCAGCCACTAAAGCATTGCTTTTATGAGTGATGAATTCTCGTAGTTTTTGATTCACCTTTCTGCTTTTCACTTTTATGAGAGGAAATTTCAGCGTGATCAGGGATGCACGCATGTGAAAGCTTTTAACCTTTAAGCTAAAAACGAAAGCGATCTCGAACTGCCAATTTTAGAGCATTTTTCATAGCTAAGCTATCGATATGTCCATCCAATTTAAGCCTCGAAATCTGGAGGGAAGGTTGTCCTTGCTTCATATTCGGTTATGCTGATGATCTGTTTGTTCTCGTTCGCGATTTGAATGGTGTATGCAAATTAGTGAAAACGTACGTTGTGCAGGAATATCAGCGAAGGTCTAGATGGTGCCCCGAAATTAGTAAAGGTCTGAATAGCGCATAAAACTTTATTAAAACTTTAGATGGTGCACCCACGAGGAGCAACGGAAAACAAAGCAGTCGAAGCGCTGGGCATGACGGTCACCCCTGTTACAACTCATTTCGCATAGGAATAATCAAACGTTGGCCTACAAATTTCTTTCTGCGCTCATTTTATACTTATGTGATGAGGTCGATCAGGTTATCTATATTTCTTTTAGGTGACTTTTATGTTTGCGAATAATCTCTCGAAAAAGGGCTTGAAGTTGTGAATTCACAGTGTTTTTATTCATGCACAATGTTGCATTGAAAACTTGTTTGCAGCAATTGCTAAGCAAGGTGACGCATCTGTTTGGCCGAAAAGTCGCAATCCCCGTCACTGACCGTTGAAACATCAACGCATCTAGCAGAGTATTGCGTTCATTTCGCGCTTACATTATCGCTTACAAGGCGTGTCTGTTTATTCATATGTAAGCGGGCGATCGCTATTATACCTAGCAGTCGATATATCGCTGTTAGGCTTAGCAGTTGCCACTTTTGCAGTTTTTGCAAGCTATTATTGTTATTCGCATCAAAACTTTAAGTTTATTTTAAAATTCTTAGTACGGTGCTGTGTTGCTGCAAATAGTATGATATCCAGCCTTTTTGAAATTATTTCTCGGAGAGTGTTGCAATAAAAAAGAATTTGTATCAGGCACCATGTATAGAGAAAACCTTAAGTGGGCTTTTTGTTCATACTGTAATCTCTTTTTGCAAGTGATTTCATTTCTATTAGAAAAGAGTGGCTCTGCAAATTCGAAACTTAAGAAGGAACTGTTATAAAGGGGGATTCAAAAATACTTTCTTGCAACTTCTGTCCACGCTCTCGTAGACTTATCTCGTGCAACATTTCGAGTGTAATTCTCTCTCGCCGTTTTGTGTTCGTCGAGAGAGCTGATGTTTGCTGCAACAGTTCTGTTAAACGTTAGTTCCTGATCGCCGCATGCGTTCTCTCATTCGAGGGATTGTGATTTTGTGCTCACATCAATTTAAATGAACGCTTAAGAGTGCTAGTAAAAACTCCGCTGGCCGACTGCCTGCCGTCTGTGCTGTGTGGTAGTTGTGTTGCAGCTCCTCCAGCTGCCTCTGCAAACACTTCTTGACTAATCGGCAGCACAAAAAAAGGTGAAATCGTGAAACGCCAGCGGTGGTCAGCTTGATGCGTCACAACGAGCGTCCGCGGAGCAAAATATTCACACGGTTACTGTCGATAATCGTCAGCCACAGGGGCAACAGTAAGTTCACCCATCTGATCCTTTCATCCGCCTCGTGACGAAACCTGTACCGAATTAAGTGAACTTTTGATAGTAATGGTTACCGCAACGGCTATTTTTAATAAGTGATTGATGTGGCTTACGGCTTTCGCTGAGTCCCAAAAATTTTTGAAAGGTTTGCGTTGACTTTATTGCTGGAAAAAGCTCTATCCTATGATGGTAGGAAGGCTTCAGAAAGGCTTAGCCCCAGTTTAGTTTCATGTTAAAGCTATGCCGTTTATTGAATTACACAGGTAAAGTGCAACACAGTCCAGGGGGTGATACCATTCTTACTAGTCGGTTTGGCTGTCGCCAGAACAATCCACTGTAAGTGTTGATATTGGTGATGCTGTTAAATTGATAGCTCACTTACGCAAGTTTCACGCCTTACTGATATCTAGATCACTTCACTGTGTTTTATCAATCAAAACGTAGACATTAAGCAACTCATCTACTGAAGTGCTCACATATTTCAACTACGCATAAAAAGTCCTTGACAGCGGCTTGTCGGAGCTTAGGGTTTAGTGGAGTTCGTTGCCAGGCTATAAGAAAGAGTCACGAAGACTGACTTTTTTTAGAACAGCTGTAATAATGTTGAGCGCATTTCTAGCACTAATTTTCTACAATGAAGCCAAAGTGAATTCCATCTCTCTATGATATCCACTTCCGTTGGTGCGTCTTCGTTTTTCTATCATTGCTTGTAATTTCATTGAACTTCGTTAACGTAAGAAACAGTTGAAGCAGTTGAATTGCCGTTGAGAGATGGCGAGCTGAAGCCGAGCTCGGTGGTTGCTGCTAGCACTGCTAGCGCCTGTTCAGCCTTTACAGCGCATAATAGGCGCTCACTCCCTTCAAAGCACACCAATCTTTCTATAGTGTTTCTCCTTTTATCTATCAGCTAAGAAGTTAGCGCTTTGTTTACTGTTTTTCACTTACTGTTTTAATTTTTGCTCTTCATTTAATATGTTTGTCGAATTCAATCATGAAATGAAAAAAGGACACATTTGGAGAACGATAATCGAGCTATGCTTATTTTTCTTAGCACTGATTCGAGCGATTTTCTTGCTCAAATACCGTTCGTTTTTTTCTTACAGCTTTCTATCGTTCTGTCTGAAAAATTTTTCATCCACAAATACTTAGTGGATCAAGTTATATGACGAGAACAGATTTCATTATACGATGTTTACCACAGTTGAACGTTATACTCCTCAAGACATTCACTCTCGATGCTACATGCCTGCGTGATATTCACCTACGAAGCGATGCAATTCTATGTTCCATTATTCCATCATTCAGTACTATATCCTCTCATAAAGATCCAAAAATTACATCAATTCTGTTCACATAACTCAACACTTTCATATGAAATAACATTAGACTATCGATGGATCATGTTCGCTCTTTGAGAATTGCTTGAGTGGATCAATTCTCGCTTGAGTGCATTTATATGTAAAAAGCAATAATGCTTCTTTGAGAAAGGAAATCCCACTTGTGGTTGGTGAACCTATTAATGTCGTTCACAACGATTATTTCTTAATGCGAATGACGTTTTCTTGCACAGAGTAAAGAACGAGTAGAAGATAAATGAATGGTATCGGATATAATCAGTGAACGAAAAAAAATTACAATCCCCTAAATCCACGCGGATCTATAAAATCACAAAGAAAGTTTTGCCCTGATGCTTTAGGCACCAAAATTTAATGATGGTCAGAAAATTTCATACGAGAATGAACACAGTATTCGCTCATGTTGAACTAATCCGATCTGCGGTCATTTATAATTATGCGGAGAGTAGGAAAGATCTAGAAGTTGACGTGATCCAGAACTTGCAGATGCAATATTCAAATTTACTAACGTATCCGGCAACGTCAGATTATCAAATCGACCTGTAACTATGTGCCAAGTAAGGTTTTTTCAATTGGCTTGTTGCCAACTGGAAAAAAATTAGTATGAGTTATAATTGAATTAATGGGACCAAATGGGAATCTGTCTTTCCGAAAAGCGGTTCTCGTGAACATATCTCAAGGCATTCGTTGATCACCGCACCGAAAATGGAAATCACAGTTATATGAAGACTTCCGCCGTTTCCCAGTGGCAATAACCCCATTCAGGAAACTGACAGCAGTTTCCAACACTACTTTTTGCATTAAGTTGTTAGCTTGTAGTTTCATCTCATGCGTTCAGTTCTGTCATGTATTATGAAACACGTGGCAAGGTTTATTTCTTTACGCGAGTGTGGTTTCCTCCTGTGGTATGATGTTGTGCGAAACTCTTCAGAGGTTATTTTTCGCAACGTCTTTCGCCATTTCCGATGATTCCGCTCGCGTTTGCACCACTTACACTTTGCTTTGAGGAATGATTCTGGTAGGATGGTGGGTATCAGACGGTTGATGCTCGTAGGAACAAATCAGACGGTTTTTTTTTTGATCGTAAATCTGCATCACTTCAACCCTACTCGTCCTCGTGGTTGTGTTTTCCATTTGTACAAGTTGAGTTCTTACAGAAATTCCTGATTTCGGATGAATATTTTCACTATTCGATCACCTGTCTTCCTTTTGGTTTTATTGTTGGAAGTTTGAGTTCATTCTGAGTAGTGTGTTCAAAGGGTTTCAGTGGTATAACTTCGTCTAGATTCCGCTGTAAACGCACATTGCAATTGCCTCATTGTGGATAATTATCGACTGCAATACTCAGAAAGATTAATGCCGAAATATCTTTTGTTATATTATATTTTAAATCATTTTGTGATGCTTCTTCTCCGTAGGTAAAATATGTTTTGTAAGTGGCAGCATCCTTAAGTGGCGAACTATGAGACGACATGCGTTCTGAAGAAAGGTCCTTCGTGCACTCAGAAATGAACGCTGTCTTGCTTTGTTCTTATGCGATTTGGTTTCGGTTTCGGCTGTCAGAAGCTGTCAGTTTTGTTGAGTATTTTCAGTAATGAACTGACAAAACTGTCTAGAGTAAAATCGCTTAGCACTGCTATGAGCAGTTCTGGTATTCATTGCGCGAGGAGATATCATATTCTCGAAAAATATGGTGTCTCCTCGCGCATATGGAGTAACTTATCATAAGCTTCTGTTCGATGTAGCGGAATGATTTTTACTGTAGACATAGGAGATATCTGTGAAGGTGCGTGAAAACGGTAGTAATTAATAAAATCTCGCTTCTAATATCTGCCTCAAATGTTTGCAGTTGGGGTGGTATGTATCGCTCGTATTTAGTTGAAGCGTGAGCTATCCACCAATCTATAGGTATCTTATCTCTGCACTCCTCTCTTTTATGTTCTAATCGAGAGTAAGAAGCATATGAGCTACAGCGTTGTTTCAACCAAGTTGTTTCAACCATACATTTCAAGCAGCCTGTTCACTGCCTCGTTTCATGTCTTCAAATTTTTAAGTTCAGAGGTCATGCTCATGATTCAGGTGAGGGCAGTAATCATTGCAACAGTTGGCTGAGGCCTGCAATCTCTTCTTGCTGCGCTGAAATGATATTGATATTGCAGTGCATGTGAGTCTGGTGTATATCGGTTTCGAAATTAGCTGTAACGTCTAGCTCGTCGCACTGTGTGTACTCACATTTGACGTTTCGTGCGGAAGCAGCTGAGTAGCACGAGAGACGTTCCTGCTGCAAATAGAAAAAACTGGCTTTTAGATCCCAGTACAACGCGAGAGTCGAAAGTAGATCGCATGGTTTGCAAGAATTAAAGAACATTCGACCACATTATTTCTATATTCCCTTCTTCTCGTACTCATCCCTCCCGAAGTTGGATGTGAATAGTCTAATGCAAACACCTCACTCAAATTAGACTTGTTGAAACCGGAAACGTCCGTATTTTTGAAGTGTTTTCACTATATCATTTAAAATAACCCCTGCCTCTTTTTAACATTGCGAGATATCATAAACAGCCGATCCTCTTAGGAGCCACATCAATACTACACCGTGGCAAATAAATTCCTGTATCTGATCACTTCCAGAAAAATAAAAAAATGTGAATTATCCAACGGCGACTTGAAAACTACTTTATAGTTTGAAAAATGCACCCACAGTACAGCACTGCTTAAGACTTCTGTGAATGGGAAATGCTGTGCATAAACTTGTGCCCACTCCACACACATCCCCTTCTTCCTTCCTTACCTCTCCCTGCCCTCAATAGATGCAATTTTGAATAAAAGCACGGCTCAGACTAATAACCTTGTGGCTTTTGAAGGCCTTTATATAACGGAAAACCGCAAATTTGATCAATCTTGACATATCTCATGCAATTAGCGTGTTTTGGCTGAATTGTTTTATGCATGCGATGTTGGTTGTATAGTGACATGGAACGAACGTTGGAGTCATTCGTATCCAGGAATATTTCCGAAAGCGGTCGGTTGATTGGTCGATCAGACAGCATAGTGCGCTTTATCGAAGCATCAGTTAGTTCGTAAATTGTGGGATGTGTGCGCGCAGGCAACGCTGTGGTCTATCGACAGTTGTTACGCTAGTTGGTGGGGTGTTGCCGTCAGTGCTCTAAGTTCGAGCTGAACTTGGCTCACTGCTGCAACATAGCCGCCCACTAACAGCGCACCCTGCGGTAACAATTCCGCCGGGTGACTGCAGCGCTACGTATTCGCATTTGCGTTGATTATGCGATCCATCGATCCGTAGTCTCAAATTCTCGGTCAGTACTTCAGGTGTATACTCTAAGAAGGAGTTTGTGTTGTAATACTGACTGCATGTGTATTAATTTGTATTATCGGCTACGCTTTGTTTCTTCGATCGCAAGTTATAACGTTTCACGATGCGCTCTTTGGCAAATGTTTGAGCTTAAAAGATGCCTTAACGAAATTTCTGCAGCTTAATTGTGTTCCTTTTGAGAGAAAGTCAAAGGGTGTTTTATGTTGAGAATGCTGGACATATGTTTACTATCAGCGCTTCAAATGATGACAATATGAGTGGGAACCGTTCATCCATTTTAAATGATTTGGCATTATTCGGCTACTTGAAATTGCCTTATTTTGCTTGTGCTTGTGTTTGATTTTTACTTATTAGCATATTATTCGGAGTAGACGTCGATGTTGTAATATAGGCGTGTAAGGTGCAGATGGTAGCTGTAGCAAGCGCCAGCCACTCTCACAATTTCAAAATGCAACTCTTTTGGTCACTCTCATATCTTCTCATATCTGCTAATCTAAATTTCGCAATAAATTTACTCGAAAAGTGATGAATAGCTCGCAATGATTTTGAGTAAAATTAAATCAAAACGCGTTGTAGAATTTTTGAAGGCGTTTATGGGAGCAGTAAGAAGATTTGTTGAAATGCATGGAGGGCAGTATTTCCGCCCGAGGGTAAATCAAATAGAGGGTTTAATTCGAAGGTTGCGGAGAGAACGTTCTCCGATGATACTGCCTTAAGGCGCTTACGTCGGAATGGGATTGTAAAATACGACGAAGTAATATTTAGTGTGTAGGTAATGGGAATTGAGTATGTGTGTGGCAGTTTGGGTCGTAAACTGTCAGCTACATGTTTTATTTTTTGATCAGTTAGTTCTCCTTATTGGTTTATGCTTCTTCAAATTGCTTCAAGTTCTGTCTACCGAAAATTCATTTGAGTTGTTGTCTAAAGAATTCACTGATTATCATCCGCAGTAGATCGTCTGCAGTTTTTGTGGTAAGAGTAATTCCCTTTCGCAACATACTGTTTCGCATCAGTGAGGCCATTGTCGATTTATGCGTTGACTCAAGCTTGAATAAGTACAGAGGTGTGCTAAACGACTGCTATAACATTTTTTGGTTGTTTTATGATGCTTCTTTTACCGGATTTTTTACTGGTCTTTTACTAGTCTTATCAGCTTCTAAAAAAATTTTTTTCGTTATTAGCGGTGAAGGTCGAAGAATAGATGACATTGCATGTTTCCTTCTGAAAATTTCATGGTCATCGCTTCATCCTGGCAGCTGTCGGTTAAAATAAGAAGTCGAGATGACTCTCTGGATTGAGGGGAGAGGGGGTGGAAGAGTGGACCAGTAAATGCCCTAGAGTATTTTATGAGAGAAGAAGTTCTACTATCAGGCCTTTGTTAGCAGTTATATGATGCTCATCTTTGGAATAATTTAGAAGAAAATTTTTACATGAAAAATTCTCGTTACATTTTAAGTTTCGCTTCAACGACGACTTGGTCGCATACTTCGTCACCCCTTCTGGAAGTTTGCTTCTCTCATTCAAACACCGCAGAAAAACGCTTGTTGTCGTGATTCAGTTGCGATATAATTTGTGTACTAAGTCACACTATTGACTTATAGTTTTGATGCCACGTTTGTTACGCGTGAAACTTGCATTATAAAACTTCTTTGTGTGTGGATCCTTAAGTACTTCAAGTAAACTGATTTAGCATCCACTAGAGTTCGCTTGTACGGGTTTCGGGCTCAGTTTTGCCCCTCTACTCTTAATTTGTTCCTGGAGAACCCGCAAATTCCTTCTCTTTCGAGGCTCGACCGGATGCCGTGTCATCAGGCAACAAGGCAAGAGGTTTAGGCTTTTGTTGAGCCTTAAAAAAATCAACAACAAGAAGGAGGACGGGTAACACGATGGCAAGGGGACCTCGCTCTGACAGAACCCTGGCACAAATACTGCCACCTCCCGCTATTTTCACGCCGGAGCCAGTTCGCGGTCCGACTACGCACCGTACGGTCAAAGCCGACTCTCGCAACGACGACACCTAATGTAAAAAGCTAGAAGCACACTGGTTCATTCAAGCAAATGCGCTCTCCTTTTATACGCAACGACCCTTGCCTCAAGGCGTTTGTAGAAAGTTTGCTCTGTCTTGTGGTCATCGCTGCTCTGCTCTGCACGGAAGCAGTTGATCTACAATTTCCTGACCACCACTTACATCCTTTCACTCGAGATCCCAGCTGTAAAGCAACGCACAACAGGACGATTAAAGGTTACTTTTAGTGAATATATGGCGCAGAGTACACGGAAAATCTTTTTTGTCGTCAGAAAAGGACATCTGTTGCAGCAACGGTTCAGCGAGTGTAATGTCAGCAATCGGATACTCTTACCGCATATGTTGATTTCTTGTTGCCTTGAAGTGTTGATTTGCATGATCGACTTGTGAAGCGCCTTGTTCTCATAATTCGATCCGCTTCCCCTGTGAAATACTACTAAACTGTTAATGGTCTAGTGGGCGTACTTGAGTTGACGTTCCATGCCTACTAAAAGTGTGAGAATAGGTCAAATCCATACAAATCTACGCATACGCGAATCCATGCAGGCAGTGCATATTTCCTCCCATTTGCCTTGTCTTCTTTGTTTTCTGTCGGTCACAACTTGTGCTTCTAAGTGTGCACAAACTAGACCGCTGTCACAGTTTCACGTTTGAATATGGCATCTCAAAGTACTGCATCAATAATGCGCTGATCTACGATGTTTACAAGCTTTCTTCGCCAAATCCAGCTCGTTTTATGCGAATTGATCGCGTGCCCTTTCTCAAATAGGCAAGAATGTGATAATTTTTCACTGTGGTAGTTACCGCTTTTCGGCGGTCTCATTTATGAATTCGACCTAAAATTTTCGATTAGTTAACATGAAAACTCGAATACTGAAACATACTCGGAGCTTCAGCGAGCACTATATTCTGCTGCTTAGAACTCTATGATCTCTGCTGTTTCTTGATAGAATAAAATGAGCTGAAGACCTGATTATTTATGGTTTTTCTAATTCTGGAGTATTTTGTGAATTCAGTGAATTCCTGAGTCCTGCAATTATATAAGGAGGTAGTGGTCTCATTAATTTTGCTTTACCTGAAGTCGCACCCAGTTCAGGCGCTAAAAGATGGAAGCAGCGTTCCAGCTGAGAGCAGGTTCTGTTCTGAGAGAGTTGCTTGAGGCAAATCCTCAAGAATTGTCCATATTTCTAGTGTTATTACTCAATGGAATGGATTCCGTCAGCTCATCGATATGTTGCAAATCAAAGGATCTCAAGCGAAATATTACAATCGGCAATGATTTCATACCATTGTCGTTTGATTCTCGCTCTAAGTGCAATTAGCAGTCGGCTGCAGTTGACATTAATTGTAACTCTATGCGAATTTTTGATGCATACATCTAGAAACAGGTAACCTTTAGCAATCGATATGCATTATTTGATCGTCAGGTTTAAGTTTTAATGAATCTCTTATGTAGGGTGGGACGTAGTTTATCAACGTCTCAATTTACATATTGTTAATCAGGCACCTTCTCCCTCCTGTCTCAGATTAAGAACAAGTTTTTGAGATAGCCGCTCAAAACTGGAGTTCCAGCTCGGCTGTAATTTTTGACTTGTAGGAGCATAAGTGGAGAAGCATGCCCTAAGAGCTAGCACCTCTTTTGTACTTCGATCACTGGCTAACCGGTTTCACATGTTGCAGACAAAAAAAAAAGAACACAAAATTTGCAGAACAGCGTCTCCACATTTTAACTAATCCAGAAGTCCTACAGGTCTCCCACAGGAGATTTTTATATGATTTGATTCGATCTGTGTGAAGTAAGAGTCAGCTGTAAAATGCAAACAGATTTTTGTCACATTGAAAAGTATACAACTCTTTTTCAAAATGGATGGATTAATTTTTTTCAAGTGTACACAAATTTTAAATACGCCCTATTAATCAGCATAATGGCGTGGATTATATCTACCGAATTTGTTCGTTGATCGTAATTTGAACTTGCGGAACAGACGGACAAACATATGTGTATATGAGCACATACATATTTTAGACATATACAGATATGAAATTGTCAGAGTGGCCTTTCGCAAAGCACATTTGCAGAAACACAGAAAATCCTCCAACAGGTGCAGTCATCTGAACTATATTTGTTTGACTTCTCGTTGTCTTTTTGCAAATTTGAGTGTTTTTTGCATCTTTTCGAATTTTTTCTCCAATTATCGCAGCTTCTCGCGTCTTACCTTTTCCGCTATTTTCATCCTCCATATTTGTGCTATTTCGATGCAAGGTCTCTACCTCCTTAAAATATAGGAAAGTTGCTCCGCCAGGATTTCATTTCCGGATTTTTAACCACCATTTGTATGGTACGGACATTCGGTTATCCACTCGTTTACGCATTGACAGGAATGACTTCTGACAAAAATGGCCAACTATAAGGTTCGCAAGCATTTGCTTCCTTTTGCTGAAAACAGGTTTTATTGCTACCGAGCGTATGAGAGAGAGGTTAGGTAAGGTCTACAATATATTTGAGAGCTGAACAAACAAGTTACTTTCTTTTTTTTTTGAAGTGAGCGGGAGATTTTGCCCAGGAAGGAGAAACACGAAGATTTAATTTGTGGAAATATAAAGAGGAAAATTTTACTTGGAAGTGGTGGGGAAAAACCGTTCATTATTCACGGTGCTTCTCAATGTACGAAACGTTCTTTGGTCACATTTTCGTGACTAACGTCAATAAATTCACCTTTTCTTCCATCCAAAAATCTGCCATGGAAACCATCCGTTATTACTTACTTCTTATGTATTTGGGAGAAGGAGGGAAGCACTCCTACGGCGAACTGCAGATTGCTTCTACTCAAATTTTCCGTGGGAGGGGACACTCCATAGGAAGGAGGATTGAGCTCTCACTCGACATGAACAGAATCAAGCAAGCCCTCACTTAGGGCAGATCATGAAATAAAATCCTCGGCAACGCGCTTACACACAAAACAGTTTCAAGAAATTCAACGACCTAATTCTTTCAGTAGAGGGTTAATACCTCTTGTAAATCCACAGGTACAGTCTCCACAGGAAGATGATGGCAATGGTTTAAAACTAATTGGGGGTGAATTCGTTTTTGATTCTGGTTGCTGTATTATTATAGAAATATTTTCGTGTTTCGGGATTCTTTCTGTCAACAAACATCAGAAGACGTTTTACTTCGTAAGAATGTCAAGAGTACGAATATGAAGAATTATGAGCAGTTAAGATTAATATTTCATAAGGTATCTGGAATATTTGAACGGAGCCTGTCAATGTCCTCTTAACACTTTCTGGATCTTTTATCAGCAGACGTCCTTCATAGCGAACTCGCGTTGAGCAAATCTATTAATGCGCCTATTTGTGCATGCAGGGAAAAAGGTACACTTGAGACGTAAAGAGCTATAAGTTGCCGAGCCATAATCAAGTAATCAAAAAGCGACAAATTTTCCTCGATCCACATAGACATCCACCTCTGGCACCGGCATGTTTGAGAACGTATTTCAGCATACGCAGTATCGCCCTCTGAAAATTTGGATATCAAATTTCAATTATTTCCGCTTCCTTAATAGGGCTGCATCAGGAGGTTAAGCATTGTTGCATTTGAGAATTGCTTTACTTCTCTTTAAGAGGTAGAACTGACTATTGCTGCTAGTGCACAACATTTTTGAGAAAAATGTGCTAATATCAATATGCAAATTGAAAAAAAATAAGTTCCTTCTCGAAAAAGCAAGCGTTGCCAAAGGTTGTCTCTTGTAATGCGCAAACGTACTAGTGTCAAATACCTCGTAAACCAAGAGCTCAGGGACCAAATGTACACGGAGCTAATGTCTGGTGACCAATTTTCAGGTTCTTGGCCTCTCGCCGTTCATGTGGGAAATGTAGATTGCCAGTGTACAATTGTAGCGGTGGTCGAAATTTCTACGTTCACATTGGGTTTTTTGCTTCCAGCAAGAGGGTTTCTTCTACAAGTTCACCTAGCTCATTAAACTGCCCGGTTGGCTTTATTTGCTTTGTCACAACAACAGTGACCAAAAATTTTCCCGCTAAACGTGACGATTTATTCGACGGAATGGTTCAAGGGCTCGTCACTGTACAGTCTATGAAACACCTTAAGGAGAAGCCATTCCGCAAGCAATTAGAACACTACAATAGTCAGAACACCGCAGCTTTCCCCGAAACTAAAACATGCACAGGGTGCAGTCAATTGAACGATTCAACGTGCTGAAAGAAACAGAGTTAGCTGAGCGAGTTACGGTGAACGAGCCTGCGATCCACCAGGTTTATTGCTACTTTTTGTCGTGTTGCCAATTCTTGTAACTTGAATGCTGATGCAAAGACGATTTGTTACAGATTGCTAAATTTTCCTCAGCACAAATACAGTTTGCAGATTTGAGTCCCAGTTTTCGTGGACCTAGTCGACAGCTTGAAATCACAAGTAAGTGCACCCCTCTCAACCCGCCGCACGAATTCTAAAAGGCTTCGACAGTCGGCATGATTGGCCACTGTTTTTAAACTACCGCTGGTGGGGGGGGGGGACCTTTCTGTCCAAAATTCGTTGCAGGAATTCGAAAACCAAAACTTTTCAAGCTGCTAGAGGTCAATTTTCTACAATAAGGCAATTTTCTACAATTTTGTTAACTTTGCCATCTACTTTTGTCTGTTTGGCTGGCACCTTGGTGCTTGACTAATCTGGTTGGAAAATCATCTGTTGAATGATGACAGCGCCCCCAACATTTTATTTCTTGAAACGAAACTTCATTTAGGTTTCTTGATTTTCTGATGTTTTTGCGCTACCAAAATTTTCACTCTTTTTAGTGCATGCTCACTATCAGTTCCCTTCACTGCACGCATCGATGCTTGACCGTTCCGGAATTAGAGGCCAAGCCTGATTGAACGGAAGGAGGATAACGATGAGAGGCTAGTATCCAAAAGAGCGATCCTTTTTCATTTGTCAGCCAGCCATCATAGGAAATAGGGTGAGCACCCATTTGCGTTTCTTTTTGTCCCACCTCTTTCATAGGTAGGCACACAGTTATCCCTAGGTACAAACCACATGTCTACTTGAAGGCGCCATTCATTTATTATTTATGTTTCTGATGAATGTCTCTAGTTGAAGGAAGGGATGTTCTCCGAGTGTATCACTTTGCTAAGGAGTGTGGCTCATAGCTCTGGAACTTCCGAGAGAGGAAACGTTTCAAGAGGGGGTGTTTGCTTCCATGTTCGTACAGCACCAACTGCAGACGGATCAGTCCAATAGGTTGCGAGCGTTCAAAACTTGAACAAAACAGAGCGCCAAATTTCTACACGAAAGTCTCCCTTTTGGTGTGTTCCAAATTCTAGAAGCCTATCAAGATGGTTTTCAGAGTGAAATTGATGAAATTGCTTCCGAAAGTGTGTGAACACGATCATGCCCACCCTGGATGTTCATGCCTCTACCAAACGCGCCCCACCTTTGCTTATTTCAGTTCTTCTAAGGCTTCTTGCTGTGATCGAAAGGGGAGCTTAGTGTTCATGGTGAAACGGTTGATCGATGTATTGGCCCCTGATACTGGCTCCTCCTCCGTTCTACCCAATACCGTCAGAGTTATGCGTTGTATGTAACACTGGAATGAAGTCTGTAAAGTATTTCTCCCATACTGACAATATCGATAGTTGGCAACGATAGCTGCGATAGGTCCATATATGGTTTTTACTGTCTCTGAAGTTAGCTGATCGACTACTTCTGCGACTTGTTGTTGGGTATTGTCCCAACAATGCCGAACTCTAAAGCAGATAATTGTTTATTAATATTTCTATGTCATAGACGTACTGAAGGAAACAGGATTGCCACTGTGAGGGTACATATTTACGTCAAATAAGCGTTAAAATCGGCTCACATATGCGTCATGCGGAGTGCGCGTGTGGGCGAATGCTTAGGGAAGAGGCGCTGCTCGGAGAACATCATCGGTGCGTTTAGGCGATCTCAGCAGCATCGGAAGAACGTGACAGCTAGCTGGTCTAGCTCGCTCGTTCGACATTCACGTTGCGCCTCTTCCCCAACCGCTCGAGTCGAGAACTAGCTAACTTCAAGCATCGAGTGCCTTTGCACGGTGCGCCAACGCAGCTTTTCCTCTCGAACTGTTTCTCGGCCGCTTCTTACTAAAGCACTTCGCCTCTTCAACCACTCGTTGCTAGCACTTTCGTATTCCATCACAGCTTCTTCCAAATTGCACTGTTCTACTCAACTTCTGAGAGCACACCTCTGAGTTATCCCCATATATTGTCGTTCACGTCAAAGGTGGGAAAATCTTTTGCAGTTGGAACTACGATAGGAAGTTTCTTTATATTAGCTACAGATATGTTTTACCATGCATGTTGAAGGAGTGTTTAATTCCGATGCATGCTCTACACTGAAAGCCGAATGATAATAAATAGCGCGTACAATGGAATGGAGAGTTTGTGATTGTTGAGTGATAGTGTTTGCTTTAAGAATGGGTTTTTTCTGGATGTTTTTAAGGTTTTTATGATTGCGTCATGTATGTGTGCCATCCCTCTATTCGCTGGTTTCAAGTCGAGAACCACTGAAGCCGCAATCATGAAATTCAGTGGACGTGAAGTGCACCATGTGGTAACCTCCGATACCATCTTTCATATTGAGCCACCAACTTTCAGTGGCAACTCTAGTCATCTAAATGTGCTGGAAAACTCATGCGCATTTTACACTTTCCACTTCCCTATACGCTTGAAGAAGCATCTCAGGGTGGGGATCAAATAAGCTATTATGTCCCGTTGTCTCGTCCAGGTAGGTTCATTACTTGTCAATAGACAATAAAATATGCTGTATAATACTTTCATTTTTTAAGCGATCCAGATCGGTGTGAGATGGGAAATCGACTGACGCATAATGCTTGCAAGTTTTTTCGACATCTAAATATTGACAACTTTTCTGGATGCTAATGGATCAGCATCTTTTTTTGCCGCAGTACTCGTTTGCCGCAGATTAAATCTACCAAAATTTGCAACTCTATTTCCATCAATTTTCCAGTAGAAGCTGCATCGCTAAAAGATGTTTACAAGCGTGTGTGCGTACAGGCGCTTTGCAAAAGCAAAATGTCAAAAGCGCGTAAAGGCGAATCATTTGTAAATTTGAACAAGCGTTTGAGTCATCTGAAACCTGAAAACATTGTTCCATGTATTTTTTTGCTTGTAAACTGAAAAATTAGTTGGTCACTTGAGTGGAATTAAGAAACGCATATCGTGACAGCCTTTCTGTCATGTTTGTCCACTTGCTTGATTGAAGAATCGTACTATAGCGCTTCTCTTGATGCAATGTTAATAATTTGCATGCAGTCAGCTGCACACATAACAAAATACATGAAATAAGTCTCGCATCTTACAAATAGAATCACGGAATGCGAACAGAGGATAGCGATGATGCTCTGCTGCCACTTTTTTTTTGTTTGAGGATTTCGCGACTGTAATTCTAAAAATGGTTGTAGAATTTTGGGAACTATGGGATATTTCCAATTTTTCGTTGAAATGATCGAAAATATGTTTAGAGAGCGTTTTTCCACTCTGGAAAATTACAGCAGATTTTTGAGGGTGATGGGGATGTTTAAAATACGCAGTAGTGAGTTCATACTGATAGGAATAAAATTTTCCCTCATCCTTGAAGCTACGAACCGCATATTTGAGTCGTCTTTTAAAACTATTCGGTTTTCCTTCGCCAACTCAAAGCTCAAATACTGATGAGTTTGTGCTAGGCAACTTGCATCATCGAATGAGGTCACTTGAACAACGGTCACTTTGCCGGGAAAACAGGACGAGGAATGTATCACTTAGATGATGCGGTATTTCTTACTATTTTGCAGGCGATCGTCATTTCCACTGCCCCTCACTTGGTCTTGTGACAATAACGCTTCGATTAATATTAATAGTCCCTTTCTTTTGAAATTTGGTTCAGTTTTAATTCTCTGAATAAAGATTCGTTATTTGTTTGTGCTTCAGAATGCCATTGACTGGTTTACAGCGATCATAGGAGTTTATGATTGTAGTCGAAACCTGCGTCAATTTGTGTTGAACGCATTGTAGCATCAGAGTACAATGCAATCTTAAGAACTTTAAAGGTCCTTCTTCAACACGTAAATAACATCTATTCTTCTAGCTTTTCAACGATGGCGATTCATCGAACCGGTGTCGATGAGACGCCATCTGAAAGGTGAACCGCACTTTGGAAGAAAAGAAACGGTAAGATGCAGGTGACATGTATCTAAGCAAACGCTTTTCAACGTTAGTTGCTCAATAATAAAAATCACCAAATGTTATAAGTACACATTATGCATAAAATCATAAAGTTACACTTACGATTTCCTACGGGACAATACTTTGCAGTCTACAGTATCACTGGCGGCGCTTCAAGACCAGTGTGTAGCCCGCTATTTACACGTCCCTCAGGGTAGTTGCCTTTAATCCAAACGTAATTCCTCATATAATAGCAGGCATTCTTATGTGTTGGCCTGAAATTTGCATTCCGAAAAACGCTCAGTGGATTTTTCTAAAGAACAAATCTGGCGTTTTACTGGACGAAAAACCAGAACAGTTCTTGATTTTTTGCGTCAAAGAACCTCTTTAGAGGTATATTAAAGCATGGCACCAGAAAATCACGTTCTTCACCCCATTTCTTCCTTTTTCGCTAATTGATGTTGAATCACTTTAATCTTCTTTCTATATATCATTGGGATGGCTGCTTTAGGGCATTCATCTTTCTTTTTTTTTTTTTAATGTCTGTCTGTTTATGAAAAATGTTCTGACGCAAGCGACTTTTTTTCCAATGTCGTAGTAGTCGATGCATTGCATTAGTCATAATATTTGTTGCAGAACTGCATAAGCATTTCGGTAGTTGCTTGCTTTACTAGCTGAAGATCTGGTACGGATGCAGCAACGTTCGAAATTGCCGAAAAACAAGATAGAACTTTACTCACTTAAGAGATACTGCAGGGCGAATAATAGTTAGCTATAATAATAGCTCATAATAGCTCTTTATTTTTGGATTTGTTCTAAACCCCCATCAGGCTATATTTGCAAAGCAGCGTGCTCGGATGCTTCCGATTCCCACTGTGCTTCCATTGCCCATATACTTTTATCAGGAATTATATCAATCTAACGTTTTGTATTTATTCACTTGCTTTACAATGATATCGGAAGCATAGACGGAGAGAGCAAAAGAAGATTTGTGACAAGTTGTCGTTTTCTTTTATACCCTACTTTGTAGAGAAAAAGCAATTCTTGGAAGCGGTAGTAAGTGAAATTTACAAATATTCAAACTGAAACTGTTGTGTTATCTGCAGCTGTTGGAAGTTCGAATTAAGTGATGCACCGAAATGAAGAATTGTGCACTGCTTCAACATTCTGCAGAAAAACAGTCAAATAAAAATGGATTTTGAAGGAATTGATGCATATGCGGTTTAAGTCACATAGCACACCTTTAGAAAGACGTAGGTATTTTGAAGAATTCAACAAGTTTTGTGAAATCACCTGCATATCAAATATGGGAGTCAATTTTAGTGCATTTCTCGAACCTTTTAAATGGTGCTGTATATTGTAGAAAAACATGTTGTAAATATGGTGATCGGCATAAGCTGGGCAGTTTATTTGCACATTGGCTGTCCTTAAAACTACTGGTAATGCGGATTTTATGCCTCCACATATCGTTGAAGCGCTTTAAAATAGTTTCTTCAATGGATTCATCTCTTGCGTGCAGGAAAATGCAACCAACTTATGGCCATGCCATTTCCCGTTCGTTTTTCATTAACATAAAGCGCCCGCTTATGTGCTGCACGATCGTACCGTTTCAAAGTTCTCGTTAGCCATATGTTGAAGCTAGAGAATGTCGATGCTCATGTTAAAAAGAGTGTTGAGTGTAACAAATCGGTTCACACATACCGGCTAACATATTGCTTACCTCGTTTCTCTCATCATTGAATGCTTCATATGTCTGCATTCGATAAGCGAGCAGTTTGACGGTCTCATATTAAACGTATTTTATAGTTTTTCGATGCATTGAAAGTTTAGCGTAAAGTGTGAAACAATTAAATGGGAACGAGAGTGAAAACAAAGTTGTCAGTGGAAACCGAGTGCCCCTCTTCGCCGTTTTTATCTTTCCTGTGAAAAGTGTTTAGTTTTGCTTTGCACGATTTCGGATTATTTGCTGAACTTCTTTTAACGCTTAATACTAAGCATCTCTCCATGGAATCATATGTGACGATGTGCGTAGACGCATCGGTACATGCTCAGTGTTCGTTATTTGATGGGGTGAGTACATCACCATTGTGGCACTCTTCTTATGGTCTCATCATGTAAAATCCTGAGGTGTGCATGCAGAAATGAACGCAAAAATGAGCTTGGAAGTGTACAATCGTTCATTCAGAAGAAGTGCCGCAATCGTCATCTGGCGGCATGACGATTGGCGCAGGAGGCGGTTCGCGAAGTAACAGTCGTAACTCTCGCACCAACAAATATAGCACCTCGAAGTTACGTAACAGTCAGCATGGTAGCGGTGCGGCTGGCGGAGGATCGGCACTCGGTAACTGTTTCTTATGCGAGCCTATTTCATAAACTCGTCAAATACTAATCCACATCGTTATTCCATTGAAATCTGAATGGTCTAGAATCTCGATTGCATTGTATCTGTGCTTTTAGCATTCTTAAGATTTCAGGAAATGTTTTTCACTTCAAGGCTTTTGAATGGCTGCGAAAAAATAAGTGGTTCTGATTATTCTGTACTCCCAAAAACTACGCTGAAATGGTGCTTTCATTGTTGTCGTTGGAACTGCGATGAACAGATCTGTGATTTCCCTCCCAGCTCTACCTCATCCCCTTTTTTATTAACGATTATCGTGAATTGTTTTTCAGGAGGTCAACCTCTTAATGGCCCAAGTATGGGCGCTGGCAAAGGCGATATCAAACATCGATTTGAAATTATTAGGAAACTGGGGTCGGGCACATATGGCAAAGTCTCACTTGCTTATGATCACAAAAACGAAAGGGAGGTAAGTCTTTTCCATCTTAAATCATTCTTCTTCTTCATTATTATTATCATTAGTATTATTATTATTATTATTATTATTATTATTATTATTATTATTATTATTATTATTATTATTATTGCTCGAAAATTCTAAAAGACGGGGATTTTTCATTATATTGAAAGAATTTTCAAAGTGTGGTGAACTTGGAAACGATTTGAAGCGCAATTTGATCGCTAAAAATATTATTGCATGAATAAATTCGTTGAACCAAATGAGATCTTAAATTTTAAAGGTTCATTTATGATATAAAATATACATTCAAAAGCACAATTACATTACAACGGCGTTCACATTTAGCGTTTGTTCATTTCTGAATTGTATTTCTCAGCTAATGACGATTAACGATGAGGTTTAGTTTCCACTCAACTGTTTCGTTTGTTGATTCGACGCTATCGATTATTGAAGTCAGCTGACGTAGTGGCTTGCAGTCGTTAGCTTCCCCTCACAATGATTCACTCAATGCTGCCTATGGCACCTGCCCACGCCTCGCTTATAAAAGTACTCTCATTTATCCAGGTCGGATAAGCCGCTAAATAGGATTAATGGAAAGACTAAAGCCAGGAAGTAGCAAATTCAAGTCAAAACAGCACCACTTGATGGATTTCAAAAGAACGAGCGAAAATATGCCAATATTACAGCAACAGTTGATTTCCGGACACAACTAAACGTAAATGTGCTATCACCAGTGGTGTATTTCACTTAGAAATGCGTTATTGAGGAGTTTCGATTTGTTTTTTAAAGGTAGCCGTGAAGTTAATCAAGAAGAGCGCTATCGAAAACAAGCAGGATCTAGTGAGGATTCGACGGGAGATCAGAATCATGTCTGCGCTCAAGCATCCTAATATTATTCAAATTTTCGAAGGTTGTTTATTTTCATAAATTATAAAGAATCAAAATAGCCACATTCAAAATCCATCTCATTTTATGGCTTTCAATCACCTAAGACACACAATTACAGGCGAGTCATGATTGATCGTGGTTGTGTATTGTGGAAAGATTCAAATTCGATTTTAATTACCTTCATCTTTCATAAAACTTTTCAGTTTTTCTCACAAAACGCCGAGCGATGTTTGCTTTTTGTTATCAAATCTGTTCTGTTATATTCCTTCGCGTCAAAAAAAAAAAAAAAACTAATCTAATGGCCTCTTCATATTCATTTATTTTTGCTAATCACTTTATACGTCAAAGACGAGGCTCCTCTTTTGGAACTATAAGAGATGGATTGTTTCTTCTTTCTTTTTGGAAGCTTTTTGGGGATATCGATTGCTAATATGTATGGGAAAGTTTCGATTTTAAGGCTTTACGAGTTCTAGTTGTCTTGACTGGGAAAAAGAGATACTTATGACGGGAAAACATTTTAAGAAATTTTTTGTGTGATGTGGCATATGTGAGAAAATTTTTACAATTCAAGAGAGTTAAATATTTTTTGATGGAATTGTTATCAGTTTTCTAAGAATTGTAAGTAGCGGATGAGGAGGATATACAAAGATTTGCTATAAACGGGAATCGGCTAATCCTTTTAAATCTCTGAAAGGTAGGCGACTTATAATAGGATCATTTTTTTGTTTTACTTTCCTGAATTGGAACCGATAGAAAAGAAAACTCTTCAATAAGAGATATCACTTACATATCGCACTGCGTTTATCACATATCTTCTTTCTTTGGTAAATGCAATTTTCGATAATATTTAATAATAAGGTTAGTTCTTAAAGAAAACTATTAAACGCACAATGTCTAGAGAAAGAAATTCAACAGTGTTATTTTAGTTTTCGAGAATAGAGACAAAATAATTCTTGTAATGGAGTACGCGAGCGGAGGAGAGCTTTATGATTATGTAAGCACTTACGGATCTCTTCCTGAGCCCGAAGCGCGACGCATCTTCCGACAAATCACATCTGCAGTTTTGTACTGCCATAAGGTAGGTGCTGCTTGTTGTGAACAATGCGTCTTAGAAATAAATGGAATAGTTTGCTTTTAGAAATAGATGGTCGAAATTGGATGTGCAGTTCTTGCTCGTTTGCTTCGCCTTTAAATGGATAAAAGTTCACATCTGTGAGTTGACAGAGAGGTCCGTTTGTGGCGGGTGGAATCTGATATGATTCGTTGTGAATGGATCGAATCTGCATTGAGAGGGGACGAAAGCCCAAGCTTGTTGATTCTGAGCGAACGAATTCGTCGAGTGAATTTGCACGTTGAATAGATAAGAGTTTTATGGCATCGACGCTGTGCGAACAGGCCGGTCTTTCAAAGAAAATCCAGATGGAAGATTTTGTGAAGAAAATGCTGATAAGCAGTGATACTTTTTGAAGGTAATTGCATGGTGGGGCGATCACTGAGAACGTTTTTACAGCATAAAGTGGCCCACCGAGATTTGAAACTCGAGAATATTCTCCTGGATACGGACAATAATGCGAAAATCGCCGACTTCGGGCTATCGAACTATTTCTCTGATAAAACTTTACTATCGACATTTTGTGGAAGTCCTTTGTATGCATCTCCAGAAATCATCAACGGAACACCCTATAGGGGTCCCGAGGTAAACCTCTTGCAGATTTCGATAATATTACTGCTTTCGATTTCTCATAACTACTAGGAGAAGCCAGATCATACCAACCAAATCAAAATCATCGATCCATGTAGGTTCAGATGACGTTTGCCGACCATGTCAGACGTTTCTAATTTAGCGCTTCGTCAAATCTGCAAAAAATGGCGAGAAATCCTGCATTAATCGAGTGTTAAAAGATTTCGCAGTAAAATTATATATATATATATATATATATATATATATATATATATATATATATATATATATATATATATATATATATATATCAAAATAGCTGTTTTTCGTGACATCAACTGCAAGAAGCCAGGGTTAATTTGTTCTAATACTTCGTATTTACGCTTCGAATAATTGTACTTCTTTGAGATGTGTATAAGATGTTTGATTTAGGTTGATTGTTGGAGCCTTGGTATTCTTCTGTATACTCTCGTTTACGGGTCCATGCCTTTCGACGGTCGTGATTTTAATCGAATGGTCAGGCAGATCAAGAGAGGCGCTTACTTCGAGCCTGACACTCCGTCCAGTATGTGTTACTTGAGAGCTTGACCTTCCTACTGGAATGCATCGAAATACTTACATTCCGTGAATGTTTGTAGCTATGAAAGTGTCCCCTTTTCTGAAAACGTTTCCTATCCCGTTACCTAAATTATTCTTTTTTTTTTCGCCTGACGACATCATAGTTGATTTGGATTGCCCGCGTGAGATGTTTCAATTTTGCAGCTGCATCGATGCTCATTCGTAATATGTTGCGGGTCAATCCGGAGAGGCGGGCTGACATTGATGACATCGCCAGCCATTGGTGGCTTAATCTTGAAGAAAATATGCCAGTCATTCAAGAACTTCCCGAAAACCAGGTACATTTACGTCGTTTGGATACTCTGAATGCAGC
The DNA here is from genome assembly GCA_037389465.1 of Baylisascaris procyonis. NCBI lineage: Eukaryota > Metazoa > Nematoda > Chromadorea > Rhabditida > Ascarididae > Baylisascaris > Baylisascaris procyonis. Next base: position 2,374,756 of record JAZARR010000059.1, read on the forward strand.
AGTTGTCACCTAATGTCTGCCGGTCACATCTGGAAGACAGTCGACGAAAATCGGGTTTCGATCACGACCGGAAAAGAATTCGAACACAGCTGAGCCGGAATTTCGGTTTAAGACCGACATTCGGTTGTTCTGCTACTGCCACTACTGCAAGATGTAGCTGTGTAAAGACTGACTGATTTCGAAGATACGCGTGAAAGGAGTTCTAATTATTGCACTGGAAATCGATATGCAGAAATAGATGGAAGAATTTATATCAAGGGGACGTGAAAGGCGGGTTGGGAACGAGAGATGGGGAGTGGGAATGGAAAAGGAAGAGGATGCAGTGGCCTTAGTGATACGGAGAAAGGTGTTTCCCCAATATCGCTCCTTGTGGATGGATAAGAGGAATAAATCCATTCTGCCTGCAGTTGCGATTTCGCTCGGAAGCGAAGTGAAAATTTTGGCCTTGCATAGGCAGCGGCGGAGTTTTGCTTGCATCTTTTTTGTGCGCTGTGGATGAAGTTGTAGGGAATACTTCCATGCGGTAGTTTTGTTGAGGCCTGTCCGTGATCAAAATGTGAACTCCTTGGCGAAGACGTTTTCTGTAAATATTTTTACTTGTAAATATTTTCAGCTTGCGTTGAGGAAATAAGGGAAGATAAGGAGAGTCGTTTTATCGATGAAACTGATTTGATACATAAAAGTGAAACGGTTCTCGTTCACCCTTCCGCACTAATAAGTAGGCAAAGGAAGATGAAGAATGAATGGCAGCGTTAAATTTACATAGAGCACCTGTGGCATATATTTCTTCTTGTTTCATGTGATTCGTTCTCCAGCCCGTAATACCACTTCATAAGAGCTAATGAATATAGAATGTAATAGCACTCGAACAGTGCAGCAGTCACAGTAGGCATATAGGAACACCGAAACATATTCTTCTCAAGAACGTTTGAATGCTAGAGGAATGATATGCTAAAGAATACTGAAGGTGAATTGCAGATCGTTGACTTCACTCCATTGACGGAACGCGCCGAAACAATGGTCGTGCAAGATCTAGCAGATGAAACTGATGTATTCATGGATTTTGGTCATCTCAGTGCTTCAACCAGGTAAAAATGCTTAGTTTTCTATATGGTAGGATAACGATGTCTTTTACCACTCCAAACTTACCGCATAGTCTCGAGAAAAACCCTCCATAAAACTCCTTTCTTTTATGGAACCCTCCACTTGATCCCCGCATAAGCGTTTTTCTCAACAAATTTTGCCGCAATGAGTCGCGCCTAACGTTGTTTCTACACCGACTTGTAAAAATATGTACTATTTTTTACTATTATTCTCTTACCAAAATGGAACTCCCGTACGCTGCCCTTTCTATATTACTTAGTTTTTGAAGGTCAAAAGAATAAAATTGTACTATACTATTCTAGCGTCCCACCATCCTCGCAGACTACACTGTCCTGCTGTATATCAGTTACACTGTTACACTGCATATCAATCAAATCTTTATGAGAGGGAGGAGATAACGTTTGGTCCCGAAGTGATAAACGAAGCATGAAAAACGCGAACATGAGCATGAAGATAAAATGCATATAGAGACGAGAAATATGTGGGAGCACGAAGAATTCAACAGTCGAAAGTGGGCATCGCAACAGAAGAGGGATGCCTGATGGCAGGTAGGATACGAAGCAAGTGCAGTTGAGAGTGAACGGGGTACATCATGAGGAGCAAAGAAGCCAGTATACAGGTGGATTTAAATGTAATTAAGGCAAGAAGATATCTAATTCAGTTGGCATTTAAATGTCGAAATCTTGGTAGCTGTCATAACTTTACGAGGGAACGGATCAAGCCTTGATAACCATGTTCGTAAACATATGCTGGGTGATGATGCAAAACCAATCTTTGCCCTTCAATATGATCAACGCGCATATTTTGAAAGTAAGGAAATTACCTTGAACGATTAAGTTGAGCAAAACCCCATTAAATCTTGTACAGTCTACGAAGATCGATTTAGCTATGTGAGGTCGAAGCGTGCCAAGATTTATCTAGCTAGCAAAGGAGTGGTAGCGTACATTTTTGCTGGGAGTTCTGATAAACCATCGTTTTTATTCTTTTTCAGTCTTGTATAAAACCTCTGAAGCTATTCTAAAACTGGCAACACATTTAAAGACCGCCTAGCATAAACCAAAATGCCTGGTTCGGGATTTTTTTGCGGAATGAAGCAAATTGCTGCTCTGACTGATATGCTTAGCTGTTGTAAAAATGCGCATAGGAGGGCGAAAAGCAGTTGGTGAATATAGTGTGATTAACATCGAAAACAGGGCGCAGAAGATCTAGTAGTTATGAATCAATGCATCACGCATGTGGGCATCGATCCTATTGTTTTATGATAACTGAGGCGGTTGAAGCATCGATTGCAATGCTCACCCAAACCTTTTTATTGAATCACAGCAGTCACAACAGCACTCAGGCGGGATACCATTCCACGCACACATTACAACCGTCACTCACCGTTTTTCACAATAAGTGATCTTATGAATATTAATTCCAGGAAGAAGATTGAAGAGTTTCGGCGACGTCGGAAAGAGGCCGAAGAATACAACGAAAACTCGCCAATAAAGCCACCAAAAGCAAGGAAAACGGATGACTACGGTGAACCTCCTGAGATGCTCAGCGTCGAAAAGAGTCTTCGACACGATGTGGTTTGTCTTTCGAATCGTTTAATTAGCTGTGATGCTCGTCATAAGTTCCTGCTTGTACGCTTGAAGATGTTGGCCATTTCTGAAGCATTTCGAAACTCGGTCGTTCAACATAAATTTATTGAAATTTTGTTGGATATCGAACTTCTTGAGAGATCCATGAGTTATTGAAATGTAAATTGGATTGTTTAGATGGTGAGAAAATGTGAAGACCACTTGCGGTTGCAATTATGCATGCAATAGCTCGTTAAATAGCACATTGATAATTATTTCTGTACAAACAAAGCTTGCTGATGTTTGCTTTGCGATAATATATGTGTACTTAATTTCGACAATCTATTGTACGATACTTTTATTGTGAATAATGGAAAATTTTTCACTAATAGTCGTGATCCTGCGTTTAGTTCTTCTTGGGCTTACGTTGTCGTGCTCACTTGCCTGCTTGCAGTGATATGCTGTTTATTCAGGTGGTGAAAAAAGAAGAACTACGTCGTGATGATCTGAAGGATGACTTCAGCGATCCACTAGAAAGATTAAAGCGATTGGAATCACGTCTCCAGACAGGATCGAAGGAGAATCGGTCACCGGATAGGAACGCATTAACCTCTACGGTAAGTACGCGAACTTTCATGAATTTGCAACTCCATCCCACTCTGCGTCAGTGCTTTTCCTTTTGTATAGTCCAATAGCGAGTGTTAAGTGCAATAAAGTTATGTATTATAGTAAAATAATTCCGTTGTCAGAGATAGCATTTGATGCTGATCTGAGCAAATAAGTGCTTAAAATATTTCTGTTGCCATAACCGGTGGATGTTTTTCAAGGTACGCAGGGACAAAGATGTATACAGGGCGAGGCAGCCTGCTGTGAATGATGGCCATCCTTTTAGCAGAACATCTGAGAGAAAACCGCTGGAATTGCCAAAGTCGAACGAAGAGAAAGGTGCTCGTATGACACCCGAGCAACCGGATGACCCTATAACATCGAACTCGCGAATCAGGTACTTTATTCCAAATTAACATACGGGTTTCTCTATACTTTATTATGGCGTATGAGGCTGTTTTTTTAACATTCTGGACATTGTTTCGCCAAATGCCTAATAAGGCATGTGTGTATTTAATGAGCATACCTAACCGCAACGGTATTCTGATTTGGTTAGCAGAAGTCATCTCTGTGGGGAGTTAGGGCCTTCCTTTAATAGTTCTTCGTTTTCCTCCACGATTGTTTCTGCTTTGGTGGGGAAATTACTTTGAAAAGTGGTAGTTAGCAAGAAAATCTCTGAGTAAAATTTCGGAACAATTGTAGCCAGCATGCAGCAAAGGTGTCAGCTGCTGCTGAGACGAAGAAATCGACGTTTGTTCCGTACGATGTGGACAACTCGACAACGAGGATGCCCTACAGGAAAACTTCGACGGGTAAACAAGTGAATACTTGGCGTATGGAGACTGACTCGCTGAATATGCTCATGAATCAGGTAGGCTCACTTAATTTGATATTAACGATGCCATGTTCATCTCAATTGCGACTTTTTGATTGTTATATGCAGCTTGTTTCTGCCGTTTGCAAGTTGTATTTACCTTACCGAACCTTTAGAACTTCGCGCAGGAACGTACGGCTAATGCTCGGTTGAAAGACTCATGCTGGACTTCTCAGGAGTTAAAAAGCCTCAATACATATGCTCAATTTATACGAAAATCGTGCAGTTAAACTCGAATTTGAGTTCGATATTTACCTGTTAGGTTGCCTTTTTGTAAAAGGTGAATCCCGGAAGTAGACCGATCCTATAGCTATGGCGTAGTTCATTCATTTGAAAAAGAGGAATCAATCATCTCTGTTTTCTGTCAGGTCTAGTTGCATGCCCTTAGGGAGCATCCTCTTCCAGGTCCTTGAACAAATGGAAAGTGGGCCTGTAAGCTTGAACTTAATCGCACGCATAAAGGCACATCCACTGTACGATGCAAGGCCAATGGTGAAGGAACTTCTGGAGTCGATCATTGCCGCGCAGCCGCCATCAGTGCAAAAGCAGGCATCGAAGCTAATTCAACAGCAGTCACAGGTTGTCTCTCCTCCTTTGGTCACTGCTAACGATAAAAAACAAAGCAGTGTACTCATAAGTGTTTAATGAGTCCCTTGTAGCCTGCGTTCTTTTCATTTCATGCCTGATGCATATTTTCTTTCGGTTTTATTAATTCGATGCTTTCCTTGTATGGCTACATAAAATAATGTAAATGTCTACATGGAAAAAAAAATATAGTTCCTGTTTGTCAAGCCCATCAAGGGAAGTTTCGTGTTTCGAAATGAAACGATCTCGCGTCCGCGTCCTCGAATATCAATATATTTCAGCCTCTTTTGTTCCTTGCTGTTTTCACGTAATTTATATTAAGGACCCCGTCAAACATTGCAATGCAGTCGTAATATGTTATAACTTCATTTTCAGCTTCTCTTTTTCTTCTATATTGTTTGTTTCCCAACAGTTCTTTACGTTCTGAGTATTTTTGTAAAGTCCGAATGCAAGTAATTTTTTGGCATACACTTTTTGTCTATTTCAGAGGCATGAATAATCCTCGTCGTCGTTGTGATTTATTCATTTCCTTTCTTATTCATAAAAACAGCAAAGTCGTTTCGTTAAATGTTTTGAAACATTGGCAGCAACAGAAATACACTAGGTGCTGATTTGACTAAAATATTACTCTTCCAGGAACTAGTAAGGCGACAGCAGTCAGGAAACGCTCAGAAGCGCATGGAGAAAGATGCCTTAAGCAACCAAGCTTCAGTCACGCAACGTATCGAAGGTGGTATTGGTAATGCAGCCGCCAGGAAGTTTCAGTTGCCGGAAATACCACAAAGAGCCGACATCAAATCACCGCAGAAAACTGCACTCGAGGAGAGGCCATGGCATAGTGTTGAGGTAGAAGTTCGGCACTCCCATTTTTTGAAGTGATTACACTTACTTGGGTATGCACGGCTGTGTAGACCCTGTTTTATATGAATGTTTGCTTTTGCAGGACAACAAATAGTGTGAGATTATCTGATGAAGAAGCATTCTAAGCGACTTCAAGCGGGGCGAAAATATTTATATATCGCAAGCGAGTCAAAATGAGGCTTTATTATATTTAATCGAATAGTAGATACCAATTCCTATTAATTTCATAATCATGTGCCAAACGTACTTCAGTGGTTAAGATTTGTGAGGAACGTCGATGGGGATGGTTTTATGCATGTCAGATGCTTATATTCGATGTGCTCGGAGCATTGCAATCAACATTTAGTTGTCTTCTTTGATAAAGTTGATGGTCTCTTATTCCAGGTGGGTTTCGATCCGGATGAGGAGTCGGAACAAGCCGATATGAGTGCATTACACTCGACACGTACAAACGCAACTGAAGAAACCGTCCCAGTGAGAATTTTTACAAATCTTTTGATCCCGAGATCAGTAAGAATAAAACTATGTATGCGACAGCTGCTTGGGATTCAGTGCGGCTTAGAAAAAGGGAAAACTACACGCTGTCTTTATTCGTGAACGATAGGTATCAATTAAGCTCATAGAAATAGTTTTACTGCTTGTAAAGGCGCAGTTAGAAAATGCTTTTGTTCGAAGGGAGGGAAGGAGCATGTATTAGCAGTACCAGAAAGATTCTGTCGAAATGCGAACTACCACTGAAGGCGCAAGAAAGTTTCGAGTCTAAAAGCTCTGAGAGACTAAAAATTAAGGGCAAGTAAACAAAAATATCCTCAGGGATGATCGCAGAAATTAAAACCGTGAATCGGCATCGTCAAAGTTCCTTTAATTAATGATAAAAATTCACAGGACACGTCATTCGAAGATGAAACCGAAGAAAAGAATGCATCAGAGAGTGCAAAGAGCGGCGGTTCTGCGAGAAAAGCCTCTCTAGCGAAGAGGGACACAATCGAGGAGGTCGAAGAAATGGAAGAAGAGGCTGTCGGAGATGAGGAAAATGAGGAGGAGGAAGAAGAGGAGGATGAGGAGGAACATGATGAAGAGCAATACAACACCGAGATCGATGAGCTCGGAAATGAAGTGGAACAGGTGCAAATTATTGCTCATAAAGTAATGACACAGTCTAAGATTGCGGTATCCTTCAACAGCTATCCACGCACCCGATGATATGTCTGCACAACAAAATTTAAATTTTTCCTCACCAATATGCGGCGAATTACTCGCTGAAGTAATTTCTTGTAAGAGCTTCACCTCACTTCATTTCGGTTCTCTAATGATAGATATTCATCTGCTATTTGTACTTCAAAGAGCTGTTATTGACAGTTCATCATTTACTCTGTATAAAATAAGATAAAACTTCACCGTCGGCACTGCACCTATTGACTTTCCTATTATCAGCCATACTTCAGGCCGTATTGTGTTTCTTCATGCTAGATGTTAATTTACAAAAGTTACAGAAGTACTGACTTTGTAGGTTGAAGAGGAAGAAGACAACATTTCGTATGCGAGCGCTGTTTCTCAGCAAAACAGTGAACAACCGAGCGAGAATGCTCCGCCGCCTGACCCGCAGACACAAGGCAGTGCACCTAAATTCATTGACACCTTCGATAGAGGTTTGGCGAGAAGACAAAGCAAAGGCAAATATCAGGCAAGCACTTCACCTCAATAACAATGTAGTGTGTGACAATGATTTTATTGTGACGTGATAATCTTATCACTCCTGAAAGAACACACCTCAAAAAGAAGAAACTTTGTGCTTTATTCGTATCTTGCAGACGCCTGATTAGTTCCTGAATAGCGATATTTCAAATTAGAGAACTAAAAGATGAACAAATAAAACGAACTGAGCTAATGCTCACTCAACAGCACAACCTCCAGTAATTGGCAAACGAAAACACAATGATCGAGTACAAAATTCATATAAAAATACGTGGAATGTCTTGTTGCTCTGAAAAATGGCGACATTCAGGCAGATGAACATTGCAGCAATCCACCACATTCTATGATAATTCCATTCGACCACTAATTTTTGTTCCGATAGCACAATCAACTAAAAATCCTCAACTGACTGTTACATTAGTCAACCGAAAGTATGCATGTCTGTAGCTGTACCTGAACTCAGAATAAAAGATATTCGCCCATACGACTGTTCGACTTATGAGAACAAATAAAGTTTTGCTTCTGCTTAATCACTTAATTTTAGAGAGAAGTTACGATACTGTTCGGTTTTCTAGCGCTGGTGGGGCATTACGTAGTGGCGACAATCAGAAATCTAGGCGTTTTATTCTCGAGCTGCGAAATATCTGCGTGGCTGCACACATAATGGCAGATTAAAATATTCACTTGGTTAGCAGTCAATGGAAGGCATGAAAGAGTCACTTCATGTGCACCTTTATTCGAGACCTCACTCGCAATTCGAACGAGAGCAACTGGTCCATCATAGGGTTAATGTGAACAAGTGTGTGTTAAGAAAGTGCTTTGCAGCATAATAAGGTTGAATTATACGGACGAGGTGTTTCGACTGAGTGCGAAAGTCCGACTTTCTCACATCGACGCATCGGAGGACCGCAACCTACAATCGAACGTTCACCGTTCTTGTTTGATAAGGTCAGTTTGAAATTTCCCAAATAACTAGTTTCTTTCCATTTTGGAAATGACAGAATTCTAAACGTTCGCGGTGGATCATTTCGATCTCTTATCCAGCTGGTATCCTTGAAATCCAATTCAGTCAAGGATATACTTCTAAAGAAATAGCTGATATGAAGGGAGGATTTATAAGCTGTTGTAACTGTTTACTAACGTTTAGCACGGTGTGCAGCATTACGTTTCATCGAAAAAATGAGCAGAAATCTAGTTAAATGGTGGAGTGAATCCGCATTATGTAACATTCAAAATAAAGTTCATTTTCAGGCAAAGAAGTATATAATGACATATCCAAAGCAAATGGACGATAGCGACGATGATATTCCGGGAAGATTGGGTAGGAAAAGTGTGGGACAAGTAAAGAAGAACTGGCTGAAAACGCAAGATCCCGACGTTATGGGCTCAAGTTTGGAGAACGCTAGTCAATCAGTGACGCCCACTGCAAGGTACACGTTATGCGAAATGGGATCATTTAGTCTGTTGCTTCGTTTAAACTACAAATCAAAAATTGTAGTCTTATATCCTGAAATTTTTCTACGGCCAGAGCTATGCGTTTGGATAACTGCATTGAACGGTGCTTTCTGTTATGTCATGATATTGGCGACATTTTTTAGCAGGTGATATTGACTCCTCCTTTTCATGACAGCAGTTATTATGAAAGTGAATTAGCGTGATTAGCGTCGAATTTAAATGCGAACAATCTGCATTTGAGATTAGTGATTTGGTAGAGTTGCAGCAGATGTAGACTTGTGCTTAACTCACTGCAAGATAAAGCAAGCAATTCGAGGAAGTGACATTTTATAGCTGAAGCTTTCTTTGATGGGTTTTGGAGAATAAATCGGTTGTATGAATGTGGCTGAAGCAATTGCGCGGTCCGAAAATATTGCATAGACAAAGGACTGAGATGGCGATTCTGTTGAAAAAATGGCTCTTTGAATATATGCAACGCATATTCGATGCCGCACGAAAACGTTGTGGCTCATCCACTCTTGTTGTGTACAGAAGATTTTTAAAAAATTCTCCCACATTAATAGCTTCCACGAATCTCCTTGTCATAAACATAGATTGACTCCTTCTAAGCAACGGGGCAGAATATAGTCATAGTGACCAACATCTGTAACCTTTTCAGCCGTGTTAGCTCAGTGCCACCGCGCTCTCCACCGAAGACCACAAAGTCGGAAGACGAAGAAGCGTCGGAGTCAGAAGAGGAGGAAGAGGAAGAGGAGGAGGAAGAGGAAGAGGAGGAGGAAGAAGAGAGCGAGGAGGAGGAAGTGGAGGAGGGTAGCGAAACAACCAATCCTCATGTTTCCGATTCAGGAAGCATACGCAACACTACGCTTACATTCCCACCAAATATGTCTCAAGGTACCACTTCTATTTTTATTCCCATTAATAATAATGCAAATGATGACATCACTTCAAAAGTTTTTAGCAATCGATATGGAAACACATTTATGTTTAATGCATTGTTGATTCTGAAAATTGGTTTAATGAGTAACATCTATATTTCTGCAAAAGTTTTCTTTTTGAATCCTGTTTGCAGATTTTCACAGTTTATTTGTTGGCTTTTTTTGTTAATTTTCGCTAAGTTTTCTTCTGCTCTTTTTTTGTTCAACTACAGCACTTTAATCTTTATCGGTGTTGTGAATAACCCAAAGAGCGCAATGCTCAATTTAAATTGAAAGTGATTTATTTGCTTGTTTAATAAAGTTGAGATCATAATGGAGCGATATATTTATTTAGCATTCGTTTCCATCGAATTCTAACTGCCAACTTCCCTCAGAAATATTTCGTTTATGATCGTTTTGCGATATCAGTCGAGATTATAACGAATCTTATTAGATACATTTCACAAAGAGTGAACTATTTTCGTTATGTAATAGTGTGTCGTGTGGTTTGCCCTGCTTAATGAGAATGAATCGTTAATACACACGCTTTGTGCATGTTTCTACTCATTTTAGCAATCGCTCAGACGTCAGTGTCGATCGTGCTAAAAACAGCACCGACCATTAAACGTGGCTCAGCCTCTTCCTTCATGCAGAGTGCTCCGGCGAGCATCCATAATACACCTTCTCCAGGTCTGAGTCACAGTTGTTTGGTCGTTGTCATCGTCTCATTTCTATCTTTGTCATTCACGTTCCTCAAATGCTTCATGATTTACAATCTACGATCGCCGATGAAGATAGCAGTCGCTGCAAGTTCTAGCTTATCCAGGTTATTTTAATATAGGTGAGGGAAGGAGGGGAGAGAAGATGGATTAAGGGGAGGAGGACAGGACAGAGAACCAGCGATGACTCAGAAATTGTATAAATCGTGGACATGTCATTGTTGGGTGAAGCTATGCCTCCTTTCTACCTTATCGACTTGTCCAATGGGTAAATCCTTGGAGCGGCGCATCCTGCACTAGCAGTTAGTTGGAAGATTATCGTAGAGTTTTCGAAGAAACATTGAAAGGTCTTGTAATTCGCACTCGCCCTTTAGTCAGTAACCAATATTCACCCTTATGAAAGCTGAATCTATCATCCTCAAATTCTTCCCCGCTCCCCTCCCTCCCTTTCCCTACCCCTACATGACTGTGCTGCTGTGTTAAGTGAATGAGTTTGAGGCTGCTGGTCATGAGCGTTTTTCTTTCTGATTAGATATCGAATTTTGTTCGGTTTATATATTTTGCTTGAAGTCAAGTCATCGAAGTAAACTTGTTTGCTGATTGAATCTTGCATCCGCTCAGTTGTAAAACTGCTAAATAGGCGTAGTAGAGTGATGTAGCCGTAGTGATTAAATGTTTTCTAGTGTAGTATTTTTTCAAAAGTATTCCTCTTTGTATCGATTTCTTTTTCTCTTAAATAACAATCTATGGATTATACAGGCATGCGACCTTCTTGAAAGGTATTGAATTTTATTAGAATTCTATCGCATGGTAGCTTCATGTTGCGTTCGTTTGCATGTTGCGCTGTTTCGTGTTGCGACGCGCTTTCATGATGGGATCGGCTATCGAACCTGCAAATGACGTCCGCTTCAATTCGAAGTGCTGTTCGGTGTTGTGTACTTGGGATCACTCTACTACGTCTATCTAAGAATCTCGTTGTTGTGATTATTGCTTATAATTATGAAGGAATCGAAACGGAAATGAGTTTCCAGAACCGCATGCTACCGATTCAACGAGGAAAGCGATGAACGGCACCACTCAACAGCACATCGCTTCTGAAACTAAGTCGAACGATAGAAACGATGAGAAGTCCGAGGTGAAGTGCAAATTTATTAGCGAACTTATGAGTATAACACAACACATTTTACAACTGCTTTTCATCACGTGTATAGCATGAAAGAGAAGCGCCAGTTATAGAAAATAATGCACCAGAGAAGCGCGACATCTATTCGTATGTCTGTATCGTCCTCTTGGTTAATACAACTTGCCTGTCAGGGCACCTTCAGAGGTAGTTCTTTCGGATGAGTTGAGAGCAGTTTCAAAAGTGGCGCGAAATTTGCAAGTCAAATATCAAATATATTTGTTTTACAGGTGAGTAAAAAAATTCTTGCGACGGATTTGCATGACCAATTCGTCATGTGAAAGGTCATCCCAGAGATTGCATCCGCTTCGCTATTGTATCCCCTTAGTTTTCCTCAAATTTTTGCTAAACACTATTCCTCATTTTTGACCGCATTTCTTCTGAGTCGCTGTGCACCCCATCATTTCCTACTCTCATGCTAAGATCGTATTGAGATATTTTTATGTAGATTGCCAACGAAGCTTATTTCAGTGTAATTCGATTTTAACGTCGCAAATATGCAGCCCACTCGGCTCTGCTTTATTCGGCTAACACAACTGATGCAGCGCAGATGCAGCTTAACTAATGGGGCCCAATAAATATGCAGCCAATCCCGCTAACTTTTAGATCATCTTCTGAGTTCAAAATTCCGGAAGATTTTTGCGTAATATACCGTTTTCTTTTATAGTTGATAGTTGTTTTGTGGAAAGAGTCTGATTTCTTTCACAATTTTGTTGAGATTTTTGTCAAAAAGAGATTCGTGTGAGAATTGATTATCTATTCACTTAGAGCTTCTGAAGATATCTCTATGGGATTATTTCTTATTAATTTACCATTCTTGTGACGAATATGCAATTCACTTAGGACCATTAGCGACTACTGTGACCGATTTTATAGTCGCTAATGTCTTAGATGAAAGCTTATCTTAATATGCACTATAAATATATCGCTGTTTTGCAACAATACCAGGTCGTTTCAGAGCCGAGCCAACCCCCGAGCTCTTACAGCAGTCGTGCATGCAAGGTTGGAGAGGAAAATCTCAGGTGATGAGTTTCGCACATCTCAACAAAATTCAACAGAAGCAGCACACCATGCGCATTCGAGGAGCCCCAGTCCGCATCGTACGAAGTGAGCCACTAATTTTTAAGTGTTCGCATCGTTTTCGCCTTTTTCTATTCGATAAACAAAAGGGCCTTTGTGTATCAGTGTCTTTTCCTTTTTTTTTGAATAAATTTATTTGCTACGTTGCCCTTCTTTTTCAATCATTTATTTCAACTGGGGTTATCTTGTCCACAAAAAAAAAAAAATTGTCATAAGTAGAATAAAAGTGTGAATTATTGCACTTATTTATTTGTTTATTTATTTACTTCTCAGCTCGATGGTAACGACCGCAGTGTTCATGAAGGGAAGAGTGTAATTTTGTGAAGGGCAGTGATGCATGCTGGCTTCTTCATAAGTTCTTTTTGTTTCTTGCTGTCGCATCACTTGCATTTTCGCAATGATGTTATCGCATTTTAGCTATGTTGCAGAAGCAAGCACCTCACCTATTTACAAGAAAGCGTAGTTACAATAATTTTTGATAAGGAGATACGCAATTAAATATTAAGTTTGTTTGCAGTGTGCCATGAGGCGCGCAGCGGATAACAAATAAACATGTTACAAATAACACATTTGTTCGCTAGGCATAACACTGGCAATGGCCCATGATTTCGTGCTTTTGCACAAACTTGCTTTCTTCTGGAAACGGTGAGAAAACCTCGTTCCATGTTTGGATGTATCAAGACTCGAACTTTTCCAGTACACTTATCGCTCTTTTTGTTCCTCTTTCGAGAGGCCCAGTTAAGGGCAATCTTATCTGAACGTAACGCAAAACGTTGCGAACCAAAGTGTAGGGATGGCTAGGTTTCTCAGACCGTAACAGCACTTCTGATGAGTTGAAGTCAGCCGAAAGAAGGTAGCACCTGCATGCGCGTTTGTATTTTTAGCAATGAATTAATGAACTCAACCGGGAAAGGAATGCAATCGTGGGAGACGGCTGCCTCATATATTCGCCGCAAAAACCGCGAAAGACGTCAACGGAACCGCACAGTGGCCACCTCGGAAGATCTTTTAAGAAGGTGTTACTTTGTGAATTAATCAACATTCTTTTTTAAAAGTGTGGATTTGTTTCTGCTTTGTTTCTCGCATGTGTTATTTGTTTCCTTGTTAACTGTGTGTAATTGTTCCACCTATATATGTATTAAGTAATGCTTAAGGTTGCAATGAAGAATACTTTAAAGTTGATAGGTGCCTATTGATCGAATATTTTTCAAGCGATATTATTGTGCCTCCAACAATTTATTGGATTCGCTGCTGGAGAAGTTTAGCAACATATTGCTCCGTAACGGTCCATTCATCGTCAATTAATGTTCCCTTCTTTCCTAGACCTTTCACCGGTCACTGCAACATGATTACTAGCAGTGGCAACAGGTCGACGATCGGGTCTCTCTGCAAAACACGATCCCTAATTTGTATGGGATTCTCAGCGATATAACAAAGCGGCACTCAAAATTCTATGATCTCACTGAATAAGTAATTGACACTTTGGCATTGAAAACGTGAACATGTTTCGCATTTTTTTCTTTTTCAGCGCCGTCGAATATCGCGACGCAGTTGCTTCCGCTGAAGCCAATAATGGTAAGTATATATTCATCGAGGATTTCTGGAAATGATTGAAGAGGACTATGGATTTTGTTAAGCCCTCCCCTTCAATTATTTTTTAAGAAAGGAATTTAATGAGTCCTTACTAGACGGTAAATTTCATTTTGGCCGCAGGAAGCGCACCAATTTCGATCTGTATCCCCTCTTAGGCACCAGTTTCGATCTGAAGTATCGTTGTCTGCTTTCAACCATCGCTAGCACTAAGGAGGAGGAAAACCCGCCTGTCTAAATGAATGCGACAAGCGACAGATTGAGTGGAGCCATCATTGAAAGTAAAATGGGCTAAAGTTGTCGACCTACTAATACAAGGATAGTGAAGAGAAGCAAATACGATGGGCACATGAGGACATGCGCACGCACACAATAAAACTGAAGCGGAAACAAAAAGTTTCTTTAGTTGGCCAATTAACCGGAAATTCTGACCTTACTAGGCAGCCTGAGGCTGCCAAGTTTTCTTACATGAGATTGGATCCTCAACTTTCGAAACCAAGCCGCATCTCACAACATAGCCGAAGGAAATGGTGTTCGCAAAACTTTGACAGTTTCTATTTAAGAGAAAATACTCACTGCCGCATTTTTCACCGTTTATTTGTCGTGTATTCCGTTGTTTCAGACCTTAATGACTTTTAAATCTTGTTGTTACTAAACACACAGCTTTGACGAATGAATTAAGGAGAAAAAATTACCCACTTCTTACTTGCGCAAAGTATTTTTATATGCCCTGAAAGTGATGGCATGGCACAGTCGCCGAGAATGTCAGCGATAAGGAATCAATTAGATGTTGACGCTTTTTTCCAGAGTATGTCAGTATTGGTCAAAATTCACGATGAGACGGAGTGCAGTAAGGTAAATGGGAGGTCATCGTTTGACGTGACTATTGGTAGCGATTTGCATTGCAGAGAATTTACCGGGTGGTACATATGTGAGTGCTCAGTTCTCGAGTCATGCACTCTCACCAACTTCTACACTCGTGAGCAGAGGTGCTGCTACTGCGGCAGATGCTTTCTATTCGCATACACGACCAGCTGTTGCAGCTACTAGTGCCAGGGAACCAACGACGGGTATGTGAAACTCGCACCTAACTCATTATTTACGCATACCATCTCAAACATATTTCGCTTGTTCTTTGCAGCGCTGCATCTTAGCGATGTTGGTCACTTTGTCTACTCAAAAGTAAAAGATTAGATGATCAGATGTGGATCTTTATTTTGTAACTGCTTCGAAAAAACTTCAGAGTCAAAAGTTCAAGGTTCATGAAACACCAAGAATTCCGAGTTTTTGTGGCCGGAACCGGAATTCCGGTGCAACTTAACTCCAGTTGTTTGAAAGCACAGGAAATAACCATTTTTCTCACTCGTCCACGTGCAGGCAGTAGAATAAATCAAAGTAATTTCAGGATCCCTTTTCACGTATGTACGTCCACGATATCATGACGACAGTTACCGTAGAAAAGATAGCGGCAACGAACCCCCAACATCGCCAGCACGTTTCAACGTAGTATGTTGACTGATATTTTCATAATGCTTCAAATTGTCGATATGTGCTCATTTCTGAGTGGAAAATCAGCAAATTTTTATTCGTTTATCGAATGATACTATAACTGAGTAAATAAAATCGTTAGGTGTGCTTGCATATGGCTTTACGTAAGATAGTGACTAGCATGCTTGTGTTAAGATAAAACCTTTTATTTCTAACTTTGCATTTTTTAGCTATGTTAGAAACTCACTTACACGTCTATTTTCATTACTTCAATGTCACTGGTTAGAGTAAAAAGAAACATATATATATATATATATATATATATATATATATATATATATATATATATATATATATATATATATATAGAAATAAATAAGAAGAGACGTTTTACAGGGAACGGCGCAGGCTTTCCATTTCCGTGATGAGCCTGCTAAGTCGAGATCCGTACACGATTTGTCACCAGATAGGCCAGACATGTAAGTAGTGATTGATCTTTAAGCCTAAAAAAACAGGAGTAAGCCAGATGCTAAATTCGTGTATAAAAGTAGTATTAAATTTAAATCTCTCTTCCACCCAGCACTTCTTTTAGAGACACTAAATAAGTCTGTTTATGATGTACATTACCACATTTTTTAGTACATATTCCTCCTTTTCTCTCTGTTAATATATATAGAATTCTGCAAAAGGATATAACCTATTTGACTGGAGGGTGTGCATTGCATAAGTGATATGCATCGATGTGAGTAAAATGATACAAACTGCATAATGTACATTTTGCTTTTATTTATATAATTCGTATGAAAAATAAAAACAAACAGAAACCTAATTTTTATATTATTCAAAATTTTTCTTAAAGTAATCAGCTGTGTTTTCAACGATTTTCGAGAGTAAAGAATTTAGAAGACAACGGTTTACACCCATAATATATGAATATTTTCGTTCATAAATATGTGAATATATTATTTATTTGCATCAACGAAAGAGAATAAAAACAATGACATTTTAATGGGCAATTGTAAAGTTAATTTTCGTATTGAATGGATCGAGTTCTTTATTGTTATAGGGGCTTACGCTACACAACGACAACGGCTTCGAAGTATGGTACCGCGACGCCGCCGTCCTATGCGGGACGCTACGATAGCGAGGTATTCTTTAGGGACACATTCTTCTATGGAATGACACCTCAAACCATCCCATAGTGTGGCTTTTAACAAACGTGCTAACGCCATTATTTTGAACTTATTTGCTCTTATACTGCCCTCTCTTAATGCATTTCATTCAGATGCCTCTTGTAACGTTCCTCTGCTGGGTGGCTGTCTAACGAAGAGTAATGAAAAGTCAAACCAAACTTCGTCCTCTGAACTGAACCCAGTATAAGGGACATAAATACCTTTATTTAAATGAATTTGCAAACTTTTCGCTCTTCATTTTCAGCTTAAAACGAATCGTGGTCCCTCTTTTGAGTGTTTTAGATTGGTTGTTCGGCGGAATGAGTGGATATATCACATAGTTAGTTGTCTACAAGGTAGAATGTTACGAAAACTATCCCTATCCTCATAGAAGTGGCAGTTCATAGGTTGTCCACCTTTGCCAGATGATGACCCAGCATAAGGTCACCGGGTAAAAGGCTGGCTACTACGAAGCAAAGTTGCAGAGGCGCATTGGAAGGAGAAGGAAGGGGGCCGTCTTTTTCAGATCTTAAATCTATAAAAATGCAACTTGCGCCCATCCATCTTTATGACCATAGTCTTGTTATGGAATGTGGGTATGTCCGTGTCCCTCTTCGCGGGATTTTTTGCGGTTCGAAAGGATAGCAGAGACACCCGCCCCTAAAGAAACAGTTGAGTTGGGATCGCCTACGTTCCACGGTATCCCCGTAGCGTTCCAACATCGCGAATGGCCCTATACACACTATATGGAGCATTCTTTTAATACGCACGGGTTCTTAAGGTGGTTCCGATTTGTATGTAAAAATGTTGGATCACCACTGGAAAATGTTGGTCAGTCGAATGTCACTGTCAGGTCGTTGGTTTCATGAATGGATAATGCGGAATTGGTTGATTCTTCATTCTTTTTGACCGTTAATGATTTCTTTTATTTGAATTTAATAGCTAATTGCAGCAGCTTCAGTCTTCTGCACTACAGAATTGGGCAAACGAATCGAAAAGATTCCATGTCTATCAAACACGAGCCGAAAGGGAAGCCGAGAAAAACACAGCAGCGAAGTAATACTTTTCTCCATGCTAGCGTGATTTAATGCTTATAATTACATTTTTCCTTTTCATTTCTATGGAATAAAAGTAGAGGAGCTGGCACGATATGTTTTTTTTCTTACATCCAGATCATCTCACCATAGTCAGTTTTACAAGTGACCAGTGAAAAAAATTCTGCAAAATAGTGCTTGCTAAGATACGTTTTCTTGTGGCTGTAACCGGTGTGAAATAAAACCAATTCCTAACAAGTTAAACATGGGCTCATTGTTCGTTTGAAATTGTTCGATGAGTGCGAACTGTGGCGTAGGAAGTCATTCCACACTATGTATTGCATCCACTAAGTTTTAAAATTCTTGCTTCAGTGCTTATGAAGTTGAAACAACCAGGCAAATAGGTGGACAGACACACGCACTCATACATACACACAAAGACGACATTGCAGTATTGCGCTTTTACGAAACAGTTTTGCAAAAGCGTATATAAAGAAAAAACCCCAAGATAGCTTAGTTACTTGTGATTCACTTATCAGCATAATTATGCAGATTTCATGGCTAGATGAACATGTGAGCGCATTGAATCTGAGTTCGGTGAGAAAATTTTCCATTGAAATTTTCGTCTAAACCCGCAAAATAAAACTTGCTTCAGTCAATAAATGATGAGCAGATTCTCGAATGCAATAGTATCGTTGATTTCAAATTTACATTTTCGTTCTCCGTATTTCTATCGCATTATCTTTTTTCTCAATAATTGCGTCTTTTGCATTTCTTTTTAGGCGCATATGTTACTCTTTGCTATAAGCTAGCGTGTAGATGTTACACAAAACCGTTGAGAATATTATTCCCCCTAATGCTTTTCAATCGCTGAAAGGTTTTAAAATGCGACGCAATTTCCTAACATTCCATTAATAACGATCTCCTTGGCATTCGTCATACATTTACTTATGCTTTTATTTTTTTATCCGATTGTTCTATAGTTTCTCGTTTTATTTACTCCTTGAATAGGGAAAGAAGTTGGAAATTGAGAAATTCCGGAGAGGAAGAAGTTTAGAGCAAAAAAATCCTACCTGTTTCAGCAATCTGCATCCTTCATCGACGTATCGAACGGTCGGCTCTTCCTGGTACACAGGTGGAGCAGGTGACCGCCCAGCGAGCGTCTATAACCCTGCATCGTACAGATCACGCTTCGACGACAACTTTTCTTATCGTCGGGGTGCTTACGATGTTGACCGCCCAAGTAAAGTGCAAAACTTTCTCTGTAGCAGTTTTTCGGTCTCACGATAGCACATCTCTTCTCAGCACTGTTTCCTGATGAAAAAAAACCTGCAGTCAATAATGCAGTAAACATGCACAAAAAGATGTCAAAATGCTCTTTAATACCTCTATCGAGCTTTCGGGAACAATGAAAACCAAACTCCTACCATTTCATTTTTTAGCACTTTCACCATCCCTAATTGTTCAATGTTTGTTATATTTCCGAACGAGTAAAACGTGATCGCCAGATCGGGTATATTCGATGATTTTTACGAGGTTTTCGGTGTCCTAACAGAGTGATATAACTTTTCGTGCGCAGAAATTTTTTGAGACAAATGATAGCGATACGATGTATCCCATTGGTGCACATTGTAGGACGGTCGTAAAACTTAAATAACCGATTTGCATAACAGTTTGCTTGATTTTATGTCGAACAAACAAAATATTTCAATTTCGATTTCGGTGTTATGTCGTTTTGCGGTTTTTTATAATTTTCCAAATACTTACTTATAGAATTTTCTTTAAAATATAAAATAAATGGTGAACAAATCTTGCAGAGAGTATTTAAGCTTGTGGTATTTCACGAAAATGACAAATATCATGAATGGCCTTCTTTCACTACTCATAAACTGGAAGGCTGTGCCATTTTTGGATGAAGTTTAAATATAGTGCTTTCTGCAATGACTTGTATGATGTGCTTTGACTTTACTAATTACCCTCAGAGATGCGTTCCGGTAAAAGTAACCGTGCAATCGTTGAAGCAGCTGAGCGAAATATTCAATGTATTCAATGCTTGCCTATTTTTTATTGTTGAGTTTTGTAGGTACTCCTGGTGGAGAGACAACATCTGCAAGTGCTCAGTCAGGAGCTAATACAGCGCAATCGAGTCATGACCACTCCACCGGTAAGAAGTTCTTCTTATCTTTTAGTTAACCAATGCTACTTTTAGTCCAGTAATGGCGTACTAATTCGATATTAGGCGATAGTAACTTAAATGCACTGTTAAATATAGCAGCAAATGTCTCTTCATCCATCTATTGGAATGACTGCCGAAGTAAAATCGGAAGAGATCTCCAGGTGAAAAGTTCCTGGAGGAATTCCTCGCCGGTTTTTTCTCCATATAGGATGGTAAACGCCTAATTAGCGAGCGACTTTGAGGATTTCCGCAATTTGTTATGTATTGTAGTGGAATTAATAGCCTTCTTTCCACAGTTGAACCTTGATGAAACGAAATGGGAGAGGAAGGAAGAGTAACGGAAGGAATGGCAGGAAGGAACAAAGTGATATAACTGCAGTATCATCCTCTAGCTTTCTTCCCAGCATCACGGAATTCATTTTATTCAGCATGTTGCACTATGCTTCATTTGCATGAACACTACTATCTTAATGGGCATTTCCACTCAATTCATTGTTACTGCTGCATACCTGTAAACTGCTTTAGAATTCCAGTAGTTTTTATTTGTTGTGAGTAAATACATCAGTTCCGTCATTTTACTAAAAATGAGAAGAAACACAGCAGAAGACTACATTCTATAATATTTCTTCTTGGTATCTCTTATTCAGAAGTGTAACCCTAAAAAGTTCTTTTCTCTTAATTTTTTGGGCTCATTTATCATTGTGTTTAGAATGTGAACCTCTGATTCCCTCTACATTTGCCTCATCATCAGCTGCTCAAAGCGCTCTCAACTGCACAAAAAATGCGTCAAAACGCTGTCGCAATTTGCAACAACAATTTCGTCTCCTCGTTGTTCACGATTCTCTACTGTCGCACGGTTACGTGGGCGAACTACCGCCGCTTTCCTCGTTGGAAAAGAGCGGTACTCAATTAAATACTATAGAACAATGAATGTGGCGGTGGCTCTTGGCTCCCATAAATGAGCCATTTGAAATTCAAATACCTTAGAAATGCTCTCAGGAATAATGTCGCGTTTCCGTCCCGTGACGAGACGGGTGGCCTCCACGTTGGCCTGTCCACAGCGGTACAGTTATGTTCGATCTCTAAGTACGGGCAGAAAAGCCAATCGCGTTGATGACGGCGATCTGAATGGTGAGAAGCAGTACCGGCATGAGCACCTAACGCGCACTTGCACACACGTAATCATCCTAAAACTAAAGCAAACGTTTCCTTACAAATTGGTCAAGTACAAATATAACAAACCTCATTGAAGCGTACAAACCTTCAGTGGACCTCATGGGGGCAGTTTGTCTAATTTCGTTGCTTTCCATACAAACTACTTCGCATCTGCACACACTAGGCTGCTGAAAAGTCCACACGAATTGAATCCTAGTGCTGTGGACTGCATAGGGCACCTTGGAAGTAATATAAAGAAGGTTGCATGACGAGGTGGGACCTATGAAATGAAGCTGGCATGACGTGCCTTGTGCAGATTCTTGCAGATGCACATTATGACGATGTGTTGTTTGTGTGTGCATGTGTTGTGCTTGTCCAGACGGAAAAATGCCAAAAAAAAAAAATTCTGCAACCACGAAGGCGCAAAGAAAAGCAGTTTGTTTAGTTGAGCGTCGTCTGTACAACCAATTTAACAACCACGTTAACAATATTATTTCGTTGTTTTCTTTTCTTTTCGAAATTGGTGCAAACCGGTTGATCTGTCCAGCTGGGCCAAAAAAGTGCCCATTGCATTGGCTGATTCGGTATGCTTCGCTGCTTGTTTTATTGAATCCGTTGTTGACCAACCGGTTTCCTAAATGCTTGAAGAAAACACAACTACACTACATATTGCACAAAGACATTTTCATTATTTAAGTATTTTAAATTCCAGAAACTTTGGTGCCCAGTTTCACAAAATGACTTTGTTGCAATAGGAAGCACGCAAAACTCTGAGAAAATTGCAGATTTTTGCCAGCGGAAGGCTCTCACTTGAAAACATTTTACCGCTTAAAGTGATTATTATTCCAGTATATCTGAAGTAAGGACTCCTTTTCCAAACAAAAGAACTTATACAGCAATTGATGATCCCAACTGAACATAGATATTTTTGTCCTCGTCCATCCCAACTGAGGAGGAACAATAATTGCAAATTGTAGGATTTTCATTAAGGCACAGTCAGTCGATAAAAAAAAGGAACAGAAAAAGAACTGAAAATTTCAGTGGTCAAAGAGAAATATCAATAACCATGAAAGTAATCTGAAAGGAACTCATTTGAAAACTTAAATTCTCAGCATCATCGGCGCACATTTTCCGAATATAAGTCTTTCCTCGCAGCGTTATGGCTTAAAATTTCCTTACGTTGTCAATAATGGCTATCGACAGCTTGCCTCTTTCGATTTTGCATAATTTCCAAATAAAAACGACTGTGTACAAATTTCCTTCGAAATTCGAGGAGCGGGAAGAAGAGAAATGAGAGCGGACCTGGGTACGCCGCCCGTCACATATACAAGTGCACGCCGCTAGCGAATCTCTCCCTCTGATTTTGGTAAATTTTTGCGGTTCAGTATTTTTGGTCACAGTCTACAGCACGCTAACTGGCAAGCATAAGGTGAAATTGTGACCGGTGATCTTGACTTAATGATCACAAGTGAAGTGCGCCAATGATCGGCTGATATAACTGAAAAAAAAGCGCTAAAAATTTGGACTTTTCAGCTTTTTTCTTCAAATTTTAGATTCCTTAAGTTTTCCCCCTCGTTTGTTCATACAGCTAGTTCTCTGTTGTCCTCCAATCCCTGTCTGCTAGGTGGCTGCGGCAACTCTTGCAGAAAATCCTAGAATTGCAACTACTTCCACCTCCTTTCTAAGTCAGAGACGAAACTACTAAATACAGACACATGCAATGGACATACTGAGTTTTCAACTACCATTCGTTATTTTCAGTTACTGTTTCGATCATCTCTTGAGAATGACCACTTGAATGCATTCTTCGTTTTAATACAGTAATACAATAGAAAATACAATTTATAGACAAGCGTGCAAGCGCAGTTCGATTTTTGTTTATAAACTAAAAGTTAAAGCACAAAACTTGGATCTTTTTCATCATTAAAATGTGGTCTCAAAGCCCATCAACTTATCATAATTGTGACGTAAACTTCCTGTATTGACTTCAAAATTTGTCTTCTGCTATTTGGGAAATAAACGAAATGAGCTCTCAGTGCTGAATCTTGTTCTGCTTCAGTTCATTTGCGAAACCGATTGCTCACACCTGAACTGAACACCGATAAACGCGAGTACAGCTATGTGAACTACCACGACACTTCCTCCGCCAGGGGATCAGTGCCGAGGGAACCAGACCACAGTCGTTTGCCCTCCAGAGGAATACTCAAGAATAAGCAGGTAAGAGGATTGCATTCTTGTTTAAATGTCCCAATATGATCCGAAAAACTGAAACCTTGAGCACAAAGCATTCGCTGGAACAAAAAGTTTGTGGATCACCTGAGCCTCTTTGATATCTTCTCTTCTGCTAGCCACTGTTTCTTTAGGGCTTTTGTCTTTCAGAATGCGGATTTAGAGCCACGTGCCACCGGTGCGTCAACGTCGGAAAACAGTCGAGGGTTGGTTGGAGGGAAAGATCAGTCGTCGGCAGCATCAGGTAAGTCTCTTTACGAAGAGTGAATATTTCTGTTTCTAGGGGATTATTCCTCTAAGTGTCTTTTGCTTCTCAAGCTCTCCCAATGCAGCGTGCCATGGACTGGCCACGAAGATACATGCACATTGTGCCTTGTTGACAGAGCAAAGACAATGATGGGAATTCTCGAATATCAGACAACGCAGCGGTGGATTTTCTCATTGATGAAATTTTACTGCCTCAAGAGTTTCGACGAAGTATTCTCCGTTTCAGTGTGGTAGGTTGAACGCAGTGGGTTTTATTCTATTTGAAGGGATGAAGAACATGTTGGATCGTTTAAAACGACATCTATCGACAGAAAAGAGCGTCAGCCCAGCACCCACGTCAACGACGGTTTCGATGCAAGCAAACCAACCACGCGCATCCTCCGTCGGATTGCGGCATCGCTTCGCTTCGGCAGGTGGTCTCGGCAATACGCCGACGGCATCTCAAACTCCTAATGCAGCAGTTGCCGGCCATGCTTCTATAGCTAGCAACTTCGACGAAGGTCTGTTTCTGAATTGAATATTGCAACTACGGTCCTTCTTGCAAGTGTGCTGCATTCAGACGATTGCTAGTGAAAAATTTTTGCGGTGGTTGTGCATTAAATTTTTCACAGTGAATAGCAGGCAGAAGAGTGCTTAATAGAAGATGCTGCAAGAGTGGAGATGGAAGAGGAAACAAAGCGGCACGAGAATAAATAATGGAAAGAAAGCTCGCTGGGATTTGTTTCGATTGCATTCCTTTCCCCTTTTAACACTCATTTCCAAAGTTTTAAAAACTGTTCCATGAGATTTATGTAGAACACGTGCGGAAAGTTGACACCGTCTCTGAGAGTGACTGTCCTGTAAAAAGCTCAACATGTACCTTATAGGAAAATCAACACCATCGAAAGCAGACGATCAGAGAAATAAAAAACGATCGTTCCTATCGTTGGGCAGAAGGAGAACAACCGAAATGCGCCTCGGGCCTGACGGAAAGATCGTAACCGCGGGGTATGTAAAACTACTGATGCAACGCTTTATATAGCTGTCAACATCTTCTGAGCTAGAAGCAAACTCGTCATTAGGCACTGGATTGCGTTTCCCATTCGCGAATGGCATAACAAACGACATTACAAGTATACGCCAAATATAGACAAGAAATACGCTCATGTTGTGCTAAGACGAGTGCCTGGGAGGCATTTCCTTGGGAAGTGGCTGAACGGCAGAGCGCTTTATGCAAAGGTGACAAATTGAGGCATGCATTAAAATTATAGCAGTTGTGCGCAGTGTTGTCTAACAATTCTCACATTATTTTACCTCATAATACAAATTCCATTCGAAATAAACTGCACATTCGTAACGAATCATTCATCTACATGCGACGGATTCAATGGCGAGCTGTTGATTCGTAGAGTTGATGTATTTAAACCACGAATAGGGCATGTTTCTATGGAATCTATCGCAGATACCTTCATTAGAATTTGTGGTAAGGCTTTGCTGTCCAGAAGGTAATTTCTTCCTTCAGTTGTGTCTTTTTTCGAAAAATTTAATGGATAATTTAAGATTCGACGATGATTTCAAAAGACCGTCTTCACCAATCGAGAAAATCAAATCGTTATTCCGTAAAAGTAAGGAGCCGATAGTAGCGCCAGCGTCGAGCCAACCAGTCAGCGGCACGCTTGGTCAGTATGATTACCGGCACTACTCACCGGCCACGCCTTCAGCGACCTCCAACAGGTTCGAAATATTTTACATGGGGAATTCGCGGCCACTTCCTGCCCAACTGGCAAAGTGGTCACGCTGACAAAATTTATAGGCCGAACCTAGACGAGCTAGTCAAAAGCTTCTTTTAAAACTTTTTTTTGCAGTTTCACAAGTTGCGCATTAAAACGGATGAGTTCGTCTGCCCCATTGGCACAACTGTGCAAAGCCATCACTGGTAGAGTTCTCATTTGGAATTTCCAGAATTTGAGAGTTGTCAAGGAAGCTCTTCCATGGAATAACTATAGGTGAATACGTGCAGTAATTAATTCACAAATGTGCATCATGCAAATAAGTGAATAAATGTGTGTGCATATTATGTAATAATATGAGACTTATTTGTTGATAACAAACACAGACAGACCTTTCGCGTTGGCAAACATTAGTGGTGGGTTGAGTGCACGTTTGAGAAAGAACTTTCTACTTGCAATTGCAGGTACGGTTTAACGGACAAAGTTTTCGGCGTATATCCTTCATCGAATCTCTCATCGGTGGCCCCAAGAGAATCCTACACTCCTCAGTACAGAAAGTACACAGGTAGGATTATTGATAGGCATCTCTTATTTACAGTTCGTTGGCAATGTTTACGGCATTTTCTCCTACCTTGTGAGCTCATTCTAGAATACTGCAAAGCTGACTGTTTCACTTGATTCTACAGTACAATATTAGCTGTACGAGTGTGCATGTAAACATATTACTGAACCGATTCAAAAATTCAGCTATTCCATCGATCGTAAAGTGATGTTATCCTAATGGAAATGGGTGGCTCTTCCTTGCTGACTAAATGAGAGGTTTGAACTACTATTGTAAACATTCAGCTGAATTACGACACCAAACGTATGTATATTCATACTGCCATTCTAAAAGAAGAGAATGAGAAGGAATTAGAACCTTTCTGTGTCTTTTTAGGGAGCCAACGCAACACCCTTAGTGCCAAACCTACGTAATGCCGCTTCAAAACGAAATTCATTCTAGATACCATCTTCTATTATGGCTTAGTATCGTCGCACTTTCACCTCGTTGAAGAAATGATTTTCTGAGTGCGAAACTCGGAAAGATTTACATATATTTTAGGTGGTGCGAACGGTGGCGTGGGAGTTAACTTCAATCGATATAGCTATACGCCAGGTGCGAACAGCGAACGTCCGTTGCGCCACTGGTATGAGGACTCACATTTGTACTAAGCGAGTGTAGGCATGTCGTCATTGCCATACCGGATGTGCTTGTCCCATTTTTGAAAGGATGCACCGCTCGGTAGCAAAGACGAGTTAAGGGAGTCCTACTAGCGCATTAGCCATCCGCTCTTCTATGCCAGCAATCACTGTAGCGTTGAATAACGCTTCCTGCATATCTTATATGTATTATAAATAAGCAGAACAAACAAAAAGCTGGCAGACCTACAAGTCACATGCACAGAATATAAGAGCATAACCGTCCTTTGCTAATATTTGCCTCGTCTCTTCTTTCTTTCAGAGTTTTGTTCATCGCCTGCTCTCCCATTTCTGCAACGTCTTTGCCCCATTTTTTTAGTGGTGTCTGTGTGAATTGCCTACATGCCTTAGTCCGAATTCATTGTGATATCAACAAATTCGTGTGCCTTGACTTATGAATTGATCAGTGGTGCTCCGAAAATGATTATTATAAAAGCTTTCTAACTTCAATAATTGTTTTCTTCAATTTTCTACGCTACTACAAGCGATTAATGAAGTGGACCTTAGAAGATTGGCATCGGTCATTAATAGAGTTAATGGGACAGTGATGATCTATGCATATGTAATTGTACACATGCACACCTCAACCGAGCGCTTTAAGACAACCTCAAAGAGCTGATTTTGTTTGATATGCGAACACCCTCTATGAATCCGTTCATCCAACTTATTATTGTTCCTTGCGTACCGACAATGGTTATGTTCGTTAAAGTATACAAATGGACATAAAACAAACTACTGCGTAAAAACAATATTACATACACCAACCAATACTTCAGACTGATGTTGTAAGTCTTACCTGGGGATAGGCGATTCATACCATTGAGCAGCGTGTCCTCTCCTCCTCCGTCCACCTCCCCTATATATTGTTGAGGCATCTCTATCTCCGAAATGTTTGTACGTAAGTGGAGATATGTCTGCACAAGATATGCCAATACTGACAATACATCGCAGTTGCGTACAGGTTTAGAAAATCCTTAACTGTTGAAGTTTCCACTTACACAAGTATTTTCAACGGCAACTCTAAGACACAGTTGTCTTTTCGTATCGGGCAAAAAATGGGCACTGAACATGTGAGATGCAATTAAACCGATGCCGACGCTCGCAAGAAGTGCAAACTTCTGACAATGTAACGCCAATGCTTCGAGTTCAGCGACCTTTTACTTATATTCTGTTTGGAATCGTTGAACTGCGAGCAGTATACAAATGCGCTTCCGGAATAATCGTCCTTTCAGTGATTGAACACTTCAAATATTTTGAAGCATCGCAGAGAGCAAATATTACTCGGCATGCGACTTCGCAGCCCTCTTACTTTGCCAAATTAAGTCGATCAAATAATGTTAAAGGAATTCTAAACACCTAGGAAATCTAAACAACAAGCAAGTCACAAATAGCCCACAAAGAGCACTGAAGTGATCGTTGTGCGAGGATTAGTATTTACCTTCCCTCATTTGCTTCTTCAATTTCTGTATCAAATTTTTTCTAACTTATTTATAAGGTAAGCTAATCAAAGCTCTCCCGTCGCGAATATCCTTTCACGACTCCTCTTCGACCTAACCAGCGAGTATAGTAAATGCCATACTCACGCACGATACACCGTAATGCACGAAACTCAACCCTCAGTGCGCACAAGAGATTCCTTTTTGAAACCTGCCGTTCACTAGGCATAATTTTTTTCCCGAAGTTCTGAAAATACTAAGGAGGCATATTTCTGGACAATTACATGATATCGTCGCCTGGGTGCGGTCCTTTCAGAAACAAGAGAATGCAAATTCAGCCCTTTTCAGCTGCTAGCAGTATTTATTAATGAAAAATTTCGTTCCACATTTCTGTCTGAAGCGTGGCCTCCTTTCTGCAAATCGAAAGACGAGCGCTTTCATTCTGCTATTTGGAAGCTGCACTATTATCACTACACATCACCTCAACCAGCGGCTGGGAAGGAGCTGCACTATTGTCTTATGTCAATAGGAAAAGCGCCTCCCCCTGTCTCCATATCCCACGTTCTCCATAACTCTGTGCCAACATTGCGGAGTGATCAAGTGGTGGATGAGGGCAATCCTGCGTCGCAGAACACCCAAGCACTAACGATTTCCTGGTTCCCAATGACATAGAAATCTATGTAGCACCCTGCCCCCTAGGCTTGTTTCAGAAATAGCGGTATAAAACATGCAAATTCGATGATGATGGCCTCAACTATCAAGCTGAAATTTAAAGGAAAATTTTTTTAAAGGTTATACCGAAACTTAAAGATTATTAACACGACAGCGCAATGCCGTCAGAGAACCGAATTCAGAAATATTCAAATTTATCTCACGCAAGAAGGCAATTCCACAAAACACAGTTGGATTAATAAATGCTTCCAATACAATCTGAAGCTGCTTTTCGAGCAAAATCGACTTCAGAGGTTTCCTTTGTTTTCACTGAAACAAACAACCATCAATTAAAAGAAGAGGATTAAAATAAAACACTTTATTCGACAGAATGAGAACTCTCTGAGCGTTTTTAACAACAACACATCAGAACAAACAAAGTTAACAAATAAAAAAACCGTCAGCACATAAGAGAAGCAGCAGAAGAAAGTGCACAGCAAGCACAGCTCAATTAACCAACCGCTGACCATAAACGCGAACCCTCTATTCCCATAACACGGCAGCGATGCAAAATGTCACAACTCTTTAACGAGAAGCAAAGGGGAACAGAGAAAGTTTGCAACAATCTCATCAAACTTGTTTATAAAAGAGAAAAAACCTGCAGCCCTTTATTATATAAAATTGTTCAGCATTTATACGACAATAAAAAACGCAGCCATTGCAACGCTCTTTCACACTATACCCCTAGAGGTTTTTAGCTGTAAGAGAAGACCCCTATCAGATCATTCTTAGCTTTATGATGTTAATAGTAAAGAAGTCAGCTTTGTGATTTAAATATATAAGATTCTTAAACAACTCCGACAAGAGGCTTGGGAATGGAATAAATCAAAAAAGCATTGTTCTAGTGGAAAAACGAAAGTTAATGATTCGCAAAGATGCTTGCTCCCCAATCAGTGAGGTAAGGAAATAATGCAGCAACGATACTATTCCCAACTGCAACAACACCGTTCACTTGCTCTTCTTATTCGGCATCTCTTGATCGTATTTACTTTTACTTTGGTACCACAATGCGAATGGGATCACAGTAAGTACTGAAACCAAAAGTACGAAAACCAGCCAAACGCCCAACTTCGCAGAGAACTTCCGCTCGTAATCCTTCTGCCGATAGATGTAGCCTAAACCAAACGAACGCTACAAAACACTCCTTCATTAAGCCAAAAAGCACCAATGCATAACCCTTCTCGTTCACTCACAAAATTGCTTTGCAAGCACCAAAATGTATAAAATCCTTCGTAATAAACCGCATGCTTGCGCTGCCATACTTCGGGAGGTGACCCCAACATCAAACTTCAGAGTGACTCAAGCATTTTTCAAAAACGTCCTGAATCTCGGGCTTCCCAGAGGGAAGACATGGCTATAAAAAGTCTCAGCTGGTAATGAAGTGCCGATAAAGAGTCGTTCAAACAGTACATTCACCAAGAATCAGGGAATTAACTGTTTTCAGCGCCGTGATGAGCTTAATACTTGATGATGAGCCTAATACTGGATCAAAAAGGTGAGCATTTGCTTGCATCGTAAAAACATAAAATCTG
Source organism: Baylisascaris procyonis (assembly GCA_037389465.1). Lineage (NCBI taxonomy): Eukaryota > Metazoa > Nematoda > Chromadorea > Rhabditida > Ascarididae > Baylisascaris > Baylisascaris procyonis. The sequence continues at coordinate 2,405,135 of JAZARR010000059.1, forward strand.
ATGAAATTTTTATTCAACTTCGTGTCAGATGACACCTTTGTTGTGTCGAAAACGAGCGTTTCTATTTACTTACTTTTATTTGTCAGTTTTTTCATCACAAAAAAAAATCTATTGAGTTTTCGATGCTTTCATTTTCGCGCTTTCCTATGACAATTCGACATGCCCCATCCCATATTCATTAAGACATTATTGCAGACGTTCAGCAAAAACGTTCAGTAAATGCAACAATTTCATTCCTATATAAATCGTCTCCAAAAAGAGGCATTTGTAATATTCCTTCTCGATTACTGTTTCTTGATTGCACAGCCATTGTGAAAATGTTATTTTCTGCGCAATAAAGGAAGGATATCGGTCATACTGAAAAGCCATCCCCTCAGATTACTTCTATTGAAACAAACGACCAAATTGCCGAATCTAAATTTATTTGGGTGTCTATGATGCAAATAACAGCTTCATCCGTGCAAAACATGCTCCATTTCCGACATTCTTTACTGTCTGCCTCATAAACAAACTGCCCTTTATTCGGAAATTTGTTAAACTTCACAGTTATATCCACTTTCTGGTGGATAAACGAGGGTCCGGAAGTCGAAAAGAAGACACGGTGAGTAAGGTAATAAGCGGGAGCGGTTACGATGACAGTACAGAACCTTGATACGTCTAGATCTCAGCTCATTTCAAAACTCGCTTCTTTTTATTAGACAGCAACCACAGCTAGAAAAACTGCTAATCCACGGACATCCTCGCCACCTCAGCGTTTATTTCTGACAGTCAGCCCCCACTTTAGAAAGAATAGAATATATCCCAAGTATAGGAAATAGACGCTCCCTAAGTAGATATATCCTGTTTAACATAACTGCGGGTATCTTAACATAGCTAAACGACCTTCCACTTTCGACCTGGGGCAATTCCAGCATTTGCGAAAAAAGTTAGAAAGCCGGTTAGCAGAAGAATTTTTGAAGATCTGATAATTTCAGCATCATTGAACTTCCACTTCTAATGCACCCAGGTTAATGACGCCCTGATGCCCCTCAAGGATTGTCAGAACGACCTCGAGGCTGGGATCGTCAAGGCCGCCCTAAGACTTTTTAGAACAACCGCCAGCATTTTGAAAAGCTTCAGGATCTTCTGCAATCGTCTTAAAACTCGGAGCGTCCTAAAAATCTTTAAAAAAGCAGTAAAGCTCAGGTCACCTCAAAACGGATTTCTAATTCCGTCTGACCCTACTGAACTTCACAAATACTTAGCCAAAAGTGCGAATCTACCATACGGCTGTCAGTAACTCTTTCCTTCCGGCTTTAACTCTAGTTACAATGACTTAGAAGAAGATATAAACATGGGACATCAGGCGTACCTTCTCCAGGCGCTGAAGTATAGCCAATTCGAACTTCCTTCGCATCCTCAGAGGGGTAATAAGTTATCTGAGCTGCACTATAGTTGAAGGCTCCAACGGCACGCGGTCGCACAACCACTGAATGTGAGACATTCTGACCCGGTGCAATCCGCTCCCAACGAACCTGCAACAGACTATCGCATACTCGATCTCTCACATAAAAAAAACCCATCTCATACAGAACTGGAAACGCCCTCTTTTCCTTAGGCAACGTAGCAACGAAACAGACTTACCTCCACGATTTTCGACTTATCCCATTAGCGAAACAGAAGAAGTCGAAGAACCCATATACGAAATAAAAAAGGTCACCAATTAGTGTTTCATAAATCAGAAGCACTATCACATCGCAGTTCTGTCTATAAAAATATAATGCAAGACTGCGCTAAAACCAAGAAATAAACAAAGAAACGTGAAAGCTAAGCTATAATTCAGTCATTGTTTCATTTATCAATGAACGTTCAAACACACCTCCCCTCAGAAAAGTTGGCACCCTTCCCCCACCCTCCTTCTATCCATAGCAAGGGAGGCCATTGCTATTCCAGCATCAAATCAGTTCCCAAATCAATCTCAGTCCCCAAACTCGAAATCGCTATCACATGCTCGCCTATCAGTTCAATACGACACTGAAAACATAGATAAACGATAAGAGCATATCATCAAAAACTTTAGTGGAAAATACTTTTTTGTATTGCTTCATAGGCTGAAAACAAATCTCGTGGAGTTCAATTTCTATTATCGATAAAAAAATGCAGATGGAACTTAAGAATGGGCCGTGCTGAAGCAAAGTTTTCACAAAGACCTAGAGTTGAGAGGAACCTCGCAGTGAATCGATATCTATTGCGCTCCCTGTTGATGAAGGAGATAAAACGATGAATGATATCTGTTCTTCTTTATCCACGTCAGCTGGATTCTCAATAAATATGCTGGTATATAAAAGAAAAGAAAAATATGGGTGAAACGAAACAAATGGATGTTCAACATAAAGCAATCAGTGAAGAATGTTAATTAGGGAATCGGTGAGCCCCAAAAAGAGTCCATCTAAAAGCAATTAGAAACAATTCGTTAGAGTGGTAACACTATATAAACTATCAAGCAACGAAGAAAGGAATGCAAATAGATATAGACGTAATAACAACCTGAAGAAGTCCTCTTATTATCTCAAACGCCTGAGTGGGAAAAGCATCGCGATCATCCAGTGTCACTTTCATAGCCGTCTGCAAAATGCCCATATTACACCTTCTGCGAGCGTTTACATCATTATTGACATGTGTATTTATTGATTCATTTCAGCACCTCAAAGTGGGAAAATAAATAAAATTACATAAGCATGATGAATAAATAATTCGGAGGAATATGCAACAATAATGTGCTGAGTGAAACAACTCAGTTGCAACTTAAAAACTAAATAAATAAATCCTCTTATTGCTAGTAAACTTTGACAGAGGCACATGCAGTACAATAATGGAAGATAACCTAATACCGACGACCACATATAAAATAGTCGGAGTGTTCTTAAAGCAAATAACAAAGACAAAACAACTTGATTTTTCACTCGTCATCCCACTAATGCATTCGATGGTAAGTTAAAATCGATATAAGCGATGGGTGGAAAGAGTGAGTGAAGAAGATAGCAGTGTTCTGCATCTGAGTTTGGAAAGAGTCTCATCTGAGTGGAAAGAAGACAACACGTGTAGCCCCGTTGGGAGAACTTTCTCAGCTTTAGTAAATTTTCCCACCACAAAATGCAAAAAGTACGTTATTCTATCCTTCGCGAGACAGCCTTACACTAGGGTGAATCATAAGGCCTCGGACACATGGAAAATTTTTGTTAATGCAAGACATACAAACAACAAATGTTCGTAAACAAAGACATAAACCGCCACTAGCTAAAGCCCCTTCCTATATTTCTGCCAAATGTTGTATTTCGCAGTAATTTTATTCGATGCTTTGGATGCCGAAAACTGCAACACTCTGACCACGAGCTCCTCGGCTAAGCTGAACAATATCTTTATAGGATGTGTCGTACCGACTTTAATTTGTGCTTGCTGTAGCAGAGCATGAGCCCTTCGTTCATCATTAAGTTGGCCTAAACCCCTGCGGAAGTGCGCAACTAGACGTTGTCATGCAGCAGCAGTAGACGTTTTGGATTGATCAGCGCTGAATAGCAAGCGCTGAGAATTTCAAACACCCATTCCAACTGTGCAATGCAGAGATTGCCACCTATAGCCTACCGAATTCTTAAAGCATGAGCTTACACCTAAACTTACAACGCACATGCCATCACACCGCGCTGCAAGCACTGGACTTTTGTGAGATGATTTCGAAAAAGAGATTCATTTCTCGTGTGCAGTTGCATTTCGATGCCAGAATCAGTTCTTCTGGATACTGCAAACATTGACCGTTGAGTGTCACCTTTCTTAATGCTTAATGATTCGTTGGTTTATGAAGTAACTCTCGAGACCATCTTTTTCGTGAAGCAAGCCTGCTGTGCAAGTGGTAAATAACGATCGGATGTGGAGCCCAGAATTCGGGAGACAATCTACGAGTGCAAGTAACCAGTTCCTCTTGAGAAGCTTCGAGCAGTGCTTGCCACATGCACACAGCTTTCCTTGGAGGCTTAATTTAGCAAGCGTAGTAAAAACTCTGCAATCTTTTTAAAAAAATGCAGTGAAAGGGAAGGATTAGTTCACTCGCAGTGGGCGCCGCAAAAACTACCCCTCACCTTTTACCTTGGGATTTTGTCAATTCTGCAAGAGATCTTAACCTTGGACAAGCCTGAGCAATCTGCATCGACGAATTGAAGAGCACGAAAGAAAGCAACCGGATATTTCACGATTGCTGCGACCTAAATGTGAGCAGCGAACAGATTCTTTCAACGTTTTATAGGAGAATTTAGGGGGGATCGGGGCAAAAGGATAAAAAGTATAGACGAGGTCTCAGGCTAAGGAGTTCAAAAATAGGTCTACTTTCATTGTATGACGCTTGGTGCAGGGAAATGATGATCTGAAAAACAGAATTCTCATCTCCGAGAAAGCAACACGAAAAGTGGAGGGCGGGGTGGAAGAGGAAGCTCATCTGTGAGCTGTCCATTCAAAATAACGGGGCAACGAAGCTTTAGATGCCGCTATTACTGCTCAAATCTTGGCTACATAAGATAACAGCTGACAAGTAAGCATGCAACCATTCGGAAATGTTTTTTATATGATCGCATATTTTGTGAATGAAATTTTGAAAGATTCTTCAACTCAGTGAATGTGAAACGCCTCGAAATGTAAGTAGAAACTACGCACCTTATCACCGATATTATAGAGTCTGTAGTCCATAACGTAGTCCATGCCTTCAACTGCATATTGCGAGAGAGAGAATTTCGATGCAACAATAATTGCTGAATTACGAGTGTTCCTTTCGGTATCCTCAGTGTTGGCCAAGCAAAGCACTGCCAGCAAGATGAAATACTTCATGCTTGCAGCCCACACCTTAAAAGCACATTCTCAATGAACTCATCGACAAAAACGTAATCCAACAAAGACGTTAAGTGATGGGCTCATCTTTCGGCTTCTAAGCAACATACTCTCAAGATGACACTGTTTATTAAAAAATTTTTAATTTTCAAACTTAATAAACTTTTACGACTAACACAACAGAGCTTCATATAACCAATCAATAATTTTACCCCCTGATTGAAAGAGTGAGAGAGGGATGAGAGTGAGAAGGCAGAGGGAAGAGGGCCACACAGTCAGCATTTTTGCAATCGTCGCATAAAAGAGTCTCTGGTTTCCTTAAAGGTGTTGATGTGTACATCATTACTCTAAACTTCACTATGACTTCCTCAAAACATATTATACTTAAAGCTGCCTAGCCTAGTTCTTCGGCATACTTCTTTACGAACATAAACATTGCCCGTAAGAAAGTTTTTTTAGATACTGTCCAAAGGCTAATGAAGGCCATATGCACCTTTATTGAATGAGCACGACATCATTCTCATAAGGAAGCGATAATAGAGATATTAACGGAGTATCAGACAACTTGATCTCTTCGAGCTGCATCCACCCGCCTTACAACCTCTTCAAAAACTTCAGTTTGCAGTCCAAAAACCCAACTATTCTTGTCACAGCCATCTGAAGGACGATGTGGTTAAAACTTCGAAGCGACGTTACTTGAACAATCAAAGTTCCAGCAGAAAGAGAAAACCACATAGAAGAGAGGTGATACATTGCAAACAGATGAGATTCCGCTTCTTAAAACCGAACCTCCTATGAGAGGATTCTTCCTTTTCGACAGGTAGCTAATGAGCTGCTCTTCACTAAATTAACGTTTAGTTAACGCATCTCAAGCTATTTGAAATCAGTTTCAGACTGCTTTAATGAGAGTTTTAAGAACTAAAGCGCAATCAGTGAACGAGTGATCATAAACCGTTGGCATAAATAAGTGAGACGACGAAAGGTGGGCACACGGCGTGAACCCGTCCACATAAAACTACAACCCCGTGAAAGACAAAAAGTTCAGCCAAGATGCCGGGTGTTCACCAGCATCTGCGTTGTTCTCCTCATCTAACTGCTTCCACCCCTCCCCTCCGCACGCACCAAAGAAAAAACCCCGAAGATGAGAAAAGTATGCGAAGTCCCTAGAGAATTTTAAAATCTGCAACGCGAACATAGTTCAACACTCTCTTGTCTATATTTCACAAACGTAAGTAGGGGAAAGATCCGTATCTCACTAACAGCAACAACAACCATAGTGCAACAATTGCAAGGCTATCTAATTGGAAGCTATTTACATAGTGGATAAGCACTCCAATAACCTCAATAATCAAACTACCGATTACTTCATCATACCAGAAATAAAAGTTCCGCGCAAACACCAGAATAAGTGAAACCCCTCCCTCCTTCCCTCCCCCTGCCATCCTCATCCCTACCATCCAAAACTGCTTTCACAAAGGTACATTTTAGCAGCCCAATCGGACCAATGTGGATAGATGACGATACAAACACTCACACACCTCTGTGTTGATGATACACGAACATGTAGTTCGGTTACTGTAGCATTGAAACAAAAAAACGTCTCAGTGCAATACGCCACTTCCCATTATTTGCAGCATTAAATGAGCGTGAATATACAGCATTAATGCATCGGTGTTTGTTCATTGTGTAGCGATTGATTGTGGTCGTGATCAACGAGCTTTTATGATTTTGTATAAATGAACTGGCTAAATTTATCGATAAGGTATTTGTATTTAAAAGCAGAAAATTATTCACCGTTGAAATGTGGTGGAATGGCTCTCATTGATGACGAAATATTTTCTTTGAATTCTTCAACAACAAAAATGTTTTCGTTGTTCGTTGCGATCCATGTTTGTGGCTGCCTCTTCGAATCAGAGCCGTATTCCATCGTTATGGCGTCCACCGTTCGAACTTCCCAAATTTGTATCAAATTTTGTAAGTGTATCTTTTGAGAACTGCTGACACCAAAACAATCATCGGAAACTTTCGACTCCTTCCCTTTTCGCTCCCCCGTCCCTTCCTTTGCTTCATGCGTAGCATCAATCGGCTATACTTGAAGACCATCCTTGGGGTGAAAGCTTTCTTCCTTTTCAAAAATGACGCTTGCGAGCTCTGGCAGCATTCTAACAAATCTGAAATTCGGGCACCGTAATATGCGCTGTAACGAACCTTTAGCATAATCGTTGGTAGTAGCAAATCTTCTTTTATCGATCACACCGTTGAAGCAGTCTTGAGTAGTGGTGTTTTTCTTTTTACGTGACTAATGACGTTCGAAAGTTAATTTTCGAGACCGGTCGAGGGGTTTGTTTTGAAAAGCTTTCTTTGTTGTATGAATAGAGGTTATTGTTGTAAGAGTAGGCTGGAAGAGGACGACGTAAGGGGAGAATGAGTGGAGGGTAGGCAGCTTCTTCAGTGTTTAGATCGTTCCAAAGGATCCGCATCGTTGAAAGTTATTTATGAGGGTCATTGTATGCGCCGAGTACAGGGACCGATTTTATTTGTTCTCATCTAATTTCTGAATTCTTTAGTCTCTAAGTGTCACCTTTCAACGTTTGACCAGGATCTGAGACCTAATCTCTTGCGATTTAGTGGGTATTACATAGGGGATAGGGAATCGCTTGAGTTGATGCAGCTGAAAGTGAATTTGGTGTCCAGTTGGCTTCCTTGCCCCCACCTGCTGCTTCTGTCCTTTCTTCCATGCTTCCGTACACTGCATTAGTTCAAAATTAAAAACCGAGTTCCGTTATTGCTTATGGATTGTATGGAAAAGAGGGTTAGGGTTCTGAAAGTGAGTGTGTTGAACAGAAAATCCCATACTTTTCTCCAGTGTTTCCTGTACCATGCGCTCTTCCACCATTTCGACGGGCACCTTCTAGATGAACATCTGCAACCGATTGCTTGAGTCGCTAGATGAGGTTTACAAGTGTATTACAAGTGTAGATTACAAGTGTAGACTTTCGAGCACAAAGCCACGTTTTGGGAGGTTGCTAAATGAAAGTTTTGTTTGCGCTTGTTGTGCGTACGCGCATATAGGAAGCTTGTTTGACCACCCGCGTCGATGAATGAGATTGAAGAGTGCAGGCGTTTCGATTATGATGCCTCCAACAGTTTTATGCTATCGAATTCCGTCTTGTTCACTGTATGCAAATTGGAAAAAAAACGCTAACACATACTGACCTTAGGATTGCATCGAAATCGAAATTCCGGCCGGGACCAAACACTTTCGGTGTTTAATTGAGGTTGTAATTTTGGTTTTGGGATTCGAAAATGTTTTAGAATTTCACCTGTTTCGATTTACAAAATTCCAATGCTTTCTTGGAAGGGCTGTTCAATTTTCGAAAAGCACTTCTATGCACGCTAGTAGTGACGTTTGAAGTACTGTTAATTTGACTGTCTGTAAAAGATGTGTTGAGATAGTAAAGAGGTCATTGGCGATTCATTCTCATTGAGTAGTGTCCTCTGTGAAATTGTGCTGTTGTTCATATTGCCAGCTTACAGGATGTGGTCACTGCTTATTCCATTGTGTGTCGTTTGTGTTTGTGCTCAAGAGTATACACCCGGCGATGCTCCGTCTGCGGCAGATACGCTCTCAAAGGCAGTTCAAGGCACTTCAGTTAGTGAGTGGAGGGGCTACTACAGAAGAGAACATTCGCTAGTAAAACCTTATCAGGGTAAGCTGTTGTCTTGAGATCTTTTGCAACCCACATTGTCACAATGTTTGTCTGTATGTTGTGTCTGTCTGTCCCTGCGTTTGTTTCGACTAGGGACTTGCTGAAAGTTGAGTGAAGTTTGATGCGTACAATATGCATCTTGTGATCTTTTTGAATCAATCGATCGCTTTCAATTGAAGTTGCAAGCAATTACAGTGGTGAAATGTGCCTATTGACACCAGTTTGATCTCATTTCTTATGATGTTGTAATCAAATATTTTATGGGCTACATTGATAAGGCCGTTATCCAATCTGTTTTCATCATTCGTTAATGGTTTTTAAGGGGTCTTTTGGCTGTTTAGTTGTTCTTCGTCGGGGTTTGAGCAATCATATTTTGAGATGTGGGAATGCCAAGTTGTGGCCTCGGCTAAACCCTGTTCTCGTCGAGTCACCCATCTAACGTAATCGTAATCGGTGGCCCGTCCGAAACTGGAGCTGAGTTTGCCCCATGGGCATATAAAACCGCAATTTGCTTATATCCATATAATCTCAAGTTAAACTCGGCGTTGGTCCCAGCCATGGCCGGGACAGGGTTTAACTTCGCCCTCACCCCAGTTGTGATCGGATACCAATGAACACCGAATAGAAGTTCAAGTGATAGTACCACCATTGCTTTGGGAGAAATTTTTTTGGAATATTCAGGATAACACCACCCTTCATTTTCTCACACGATGTTGTTTTTCCTTTCAGGAACCGGTATGGATGTCCCCTATTGGGATATCACTGGGTCAACGATGGTTTCTGGCCAGTACATTCGGCTAACACCTGACTTGCAGAGTCGTCAAGGCGGTTTATGGAATACAGTGGTTAGCTGTGTTTGTTGTACTTTCAGACACATTTCTAATAGGTTTGAGTTTGTTTGTTGTTAAACTGTTGTTTTTATTTATCTCTTATCGTAGTTATTGGTCGCATCTTATTTAATTCTCTGTTATTAGGAAGCCTTTTTGGCTTCAACTTTTGTTTGTGTTCGGTGTTTTTGGCTTTTCACACCTAAACTTTATTTCACCACATTAAAAATCCGTCTTTTTTGAAAGCAGGAAGCACCCCAGCATAATGTTCAGCATTGTGCGCTGCGTTCTGCTTCGGATTCGTATTGCTCTTGTGAGAAAAATTATTGCGACAGTGGCTTTTAAAGAGTAGAATATCGATCGTCCTTCGCCCCTTTTGAAAAAAGAAGACCAAATCTACGAGGCTTGAACGGACCAAATAGAGCATCCCACCAGACCCTCTTAGTTGGAGGGCCAGGAAGAGGCTGGTGAGCTTTTTCGGGATGTCCAATAAACATTTCGTCCCCACTTCCCCTCAAAACGAGAAATGGAGGCAAGAAAAAAATTGACGGATATATAAATGACGCATGGCACCACTTGGGTTAACCCAGCCCTACAATGCAAAGTAAATGTTAAATTGCCTAGGATGTTGACGGGGCGGTAATGCTTGAGCTTCACAGGCCGTCCACGCGATTGCAATTGTCGTTAATCGCAATTGCGCCAATACGGGTCTTGCGCAGACCGTTGAGCACTGGCGCGTTTAAAGAAGATATACGCGAACTACGCGAATCTTGCTTGGAAAAGCTGCGCAACCCATCGCGGTAAAACGGTGGCGCCACTATTTTAAGCTGTTGTGCTCGAACTGAGCTTCGCAGTTCCTCCCCCCGCTGTATATTTAAAATTTGTGTCTTGTTACACTCTCTATATGTGAAATACTACTCGCCTACTTTCCTTGGCTCAGCGGAAATTTCATCTCGTTTCATTCACTCGGAAAAGTCGACTAGCTTCGCTCATTTTAGATTTTAAAAAAAGTTACAATCCGCTTTGTTTGCGGAAAATTTTTTGACTTGGCTCTGTCGCTTTGCCTTAAATGTCTACTTGTTTTTCTTTTCTAATGCAAGTAAATTTGAAAATTTTCGCCCACCTTATCTTGTAGGTTTCCCTCATGCACTCATTGAAGGCGGCTCGCAGTAGAACTTTCATGTATGATTTTATTTCTTCCACACGACCATTTTATTCATGAGCTGCAACGTTTTGAATTTCCTGATTTCTATCGGTTTCTTTCAGCGATCTTTCTATGCATAGATCTTTCTGTTCATCAACACAAAAATTTGTTCTTTTGGGGTTTTATTCGGCCAGCTTGTTAAGGAGCTATAGTTGTGCGTCGATGAGAAACATGTCAGTGAGCAAATGCTAAGGGTGTCGGATTGTGAATTGCTGATTTTTAAGGTAATCGATCAATAGTTGCCACGTAACCCATTAACTCGTTTGTGCTTCTGACGTTGCCACACTTTATGCGCGCCAACATGTTGCAAATCGCGAACGATATGGCTGTTGATCGGCTTTTGTGATATGAGCTGTAGAGCATAGACGTGCACCATATTTCCCTGCACAGTAGACTCCACTTGGATGGAGTTTGGCGTTCTCTTGGTCGGAGAAAATCGGTATACATGGACACTCTGTTTGAAAAAACACGGAAATGCATAGACTCTCTTTCCATATGCATTGAGCGTACGCACAGTTCAGCTTGAGAGATTGTGCTTGGTAGACCAACGTTGTGAAAACAGTTCATTTCAGCCAGTGTGGTCTCGAGACTGGGAGTTGCTGGTGAATTTCAAAGTGCATGGGACCACTGGTGACCTCTTTGGCGATGGCTTCGCAATATGGTATGTGCAGGAACGAAGCCAAGCAGGCAACGTTTTTGGTTCAAAGGATTTCTTTCGTGGCCTTGCGATCTTTCTCGACACGTACAGTAATCATAATGGTCCTCATTCGGTAAGCTTTTTCTCGAATTTCATCGTCTTGTAAGACGGAAAGGTTGAGAGTGTTGATCTGCTTGCACCCTCTTCGTTCAAGACAGCTGGTGATCGATCGAAATAAGCATCAATTGCTACTATGTTATGGTCTGTTTAGAATAGTAATTAAATTTTCGAAGGGTATGCAATTTATTGCATGCTTGAGTGGCCATCTCCATTGGGTTTGGGACAAGTTTTGCATTAACCTTTGGGAAGTTACATTTTGTGTAGCCCAGTCGTTTTGGCCCATCAACTGAAAAAAAGTCGGTCAAATGAATTCTGAAATTTGCTTTTTTGTACAAATTTGAACCTGTTCTTCTCACTTCCACAACGTGCCGCTCTCATGACGACGAATGATTCGGCAGTGTTTTTTTATTTCTTTAGACTGTTCCCCTGAAAGCTGGTTAGGGAAGGGTTGGCCACGTATGCTTTATATTTCTGTTCGAATGCTCTTCTTTGCTAGTGCTTCATTAGGTTCCGCTAGTTCTGTTCTTTTCGTACTTAGCCAGAAGCCATTGTAGTGCACCGTCATTTATAAGTGCAAAAAGCCATCGTTGGGCGCAGTAGCCGTCCCTTGCCCTTAGTTTTATTACTGTGCACAAGTCTGTTAAAGCAATTGGCCCACTTTATTCCTACTTAAGCGTTGTCCGATATTCACTTTACTCTTTCTCCCCCTCCCCATCCCTTCCCCCCCCCATCTTTCCTTTCCAGATTGGCTAAGTATATGATAATCGTCACATCCGTGATTCGATTTTGAGCGCAGTTAGCAGCGTATCAGGCTTAGTCATAAATTTTCTGCTGCAAGATTTGTGGCAATGAATTTTTTGTTGCCTTCGAAGCTTTCATGTTTGGCAAATGAAGCTTCCAGTGCATTGAAGTTGTTATTTTATTATCGATGTCTACACTTTTGATAAAAGCCAGATTGTGAATTCCGCACTTTACGCAGTTATAGTCGTTGTCGTTGGTCAAGTTGCCGCTGCTAATGCAACACTGCATTGTGGAGTTGTGAGTTACTGCAGCACAAAAACATTAACGAATTGGATGAGCAGATAAGAGCAAGAAGCGTGCCTTCAGTTTCGCTGCAATTGTGGGAAGGAAACGCTGGCCCCTGTTCAGTTTCAGGAAGGTGGTAGTCCTTCGTGAAAGTGCTTCATAGTGTCTCGAGTATATATTTATAAAATGCAAGTATAGTATCTCGCAGGGGGAAACGTGGAAAGTTCAGTATGAAATGGCCTATGTTGGTTGATGTCTCTTTCCCATAGTATTTGCTTCACAGCATCGTGTCTATCTACGCTTCTATATATGCTCAATCGAGAGGAAATCGCGGTGCTCGAGAGTGGACAAGTGCTGTGCTACGTTTATTTTCCATCAAGTGCTATTGTCGTCTTCTCTGCTCACACTCACTTCTTATTCGTTTAGTAGCGGTCTAATTAAATGATGTCACTTCAAGAGGGATACAGTCGTTTTTGTTTCTTCATTAAAATCCTCTTATAGCATGGCCATCCATACATCTCTGCGATGGTCAACAATGGAAGTTTGCACTATGACCACGACAAAGATGGTACGCATACACAATTAGGTGGTGAACATGTCGGATGCGAAGCGAAGTTTCGCAACAAGGAACATGAAACGCAAATTCTTGTCCGATATGTTGGTGACACCCTTTCAGTGAGTTGCATTTTACTGTTGTGTTGTCATCGCGATGTCGTCGTCGATGCCGAATGTGTGCTATTTGGTGTTTAAGATCGTTTGGTGTCGTAGCATTTAACATTTAGAAAGGAGTTTGAAACGTTGCAAAGTGTAATCGACCATGAGAGTCGGTGTTTTCCTTCGATTTGTCGACGTTTATGAGTGTTTTGCTATGTGTGAACTTTTGATACGCATAGGGCGGCACATAAGGCCTGTTAGGGATGCTAAGTTTTATACTTTTTAATGCAACATGTTGCGCGACAGAATGTCACAATTGGGTGAACTGAGTTATCCTTTACTATTATCTTTTCCTCAGTATTGCAACGTTTCTTAGATAAATTTCCACACCTTGTAAGGTCGTCTTTGTTATATTCTCCAATTCCCAAGAATCTCTCAGAAGGTGTCGCCGAAATGATATGGATATGTTATTATTCGGATGTACTGCAGCACAGGGAGTTTCTGTGGACAACTTGGTCAAGTGGTGTAATGAATATGAAATGTGGCATTTAACACGGGGTCACCTTTCCGCTGCCTGTCATCCGCCTCTCTCAATTTGGGGAGGTGGGGGGGGGGGGGACGCATTGTGACCCACAAGTGCATCTGGCGTTTCAGATATGACTAGCTTAGGGGAAGAGTTGTAGCGCGTGAGTGAATGCATGAGCTGTTCCGGTTCCAGCTTCCGCCTTATAGAGCTGCTCCAATGTAAAAACGCTTCCAGTCATGTTAAAGCGATCTGGGGAGCAGCTGGATGGAACCTAACCTTGGACTGGGACCTTTGAATCTTGTAGGTCGGATGTTGTGTTTGAAGGATTAGGCGCTTCGTTCAATCTGATATCATCCCGTCGTCGAACTGGCGATCAGAAGTATGACCTAAGCAGACTTTATCGGGCCATATCCTGTTTTCTTACAGCGTAGTTTTTCGACCGTAAACTTTAAACTACTTAAGATTGTTGTCGTATTCAGATATTTACTGACATATCAGGCGCTGGTGTATGGAAGGAATGTATGAGCGTTAACGGTGTCAGGTTACCGACGGGCTATTATTTTGGAATGTCAGCGGCTACAGGAGATCTAGCTGGTTGGTGATCTTCGATTCTTTCAAATAGGTCTGGTGGTTTCCTGGCTTTGGTTGCTTTAAGATTATCAAGGACGAGCCCTGTAAAGTTGTTTTCTGTGTAACGCGTAAGGCTACAATGAAACAAGGAAAAGTACACTTGCGTTTTACATATGTAGTTTGAACATGATCGCGATCGCACAGATTGATGGCCTGTAAGCTGCGATCGCTTTTTTTTCCATTCTCGAAGCTTTGGAAAGGAACTTCATGCATACTTGGCGTTCGTCTTGAACAGTAGATGATTTCGGCCGCATATAGCAGAAATCGCTGAATGCGGAATTGGTTGGCTAAAGCTGCATGCGTTGGTTGTGCTGATTATGGTACCTCTGCTCACATCCTTATTCCCATCTAATATCGAATGTTGATTATCAGCGATCTCATTCGAAACGTCCGTGAGATAAGCATAACTAATGCTTCAGCGTTATCACTCTCCACAGCTTGTATTCCTAAACGCTTCATTATCACGATTTTTGATAATTTCTATGGATCCTTTGCTGCAGCGTTATCCCAGAATGGGGATTCATGTTTTTGAAAGCGTTTTGCACATCGCAATGTGATCACAAAATCTAGGACTACGCTGCTGCATCACGTGAAACTTACTGAAGATCGTTATAGTCTCACTTGTTGATTTAGCCTAAAGGAGTAGTGTATGATTGGTGATGAAACATTTGCAGACAACCATGATATAGTGTCGGTGAAGATGTTCGAGCAAGAGTTTGCTCACGTTGAGAAAGAGGGTGAGTTGAATCGGCAGGATATCGAACCGGCGGCCGATTTTGCAGCGTCACCGCGAGATCATGTTGAAGATCCGCGACCATCGAAGCTCGGTTGGTTGGGCACCACGGTTTTGCTCATCATTGGCATTGTTGTTGTGGTTGCAGTGCTAGGATTTGGTCTCGTTTTCCTGCAGAAACGTCAGGAGCGCTCCAGAAAACGGTTCTACTAAATGGAGCCTACATTGTGCATTCATATCGGCGTGTAATTGTTTCAGTTTGAGAGCCCGGTCGCCTTGTGCTCAATGTTGAGCAGTTTTGCTTCGTCTTTAACGTCTTTCGCAATCTTTCGCAAATCCGCACGATTGATGCGCTTCAGAATCTTTCTAAGTTTATGCGTTGGCAGTGATCAGCATAAATCACCATCCATCCAGTTATCTTTTTTTACTTTTATGGACGAACATTCAGTCGAAGCCGAGGACTTCAGGCACTTTCGAGATGAGCAAAAACGAATTGTTGATGATAAATAAAGAATTCGTCTTAAAAGGCTTGCTAGTAACTTCTTAGCGGGAATGTGTGGAAAATACCTGGTGCTGATTATGTGCCACCCTTTCTGGAACGGCGGAGGCACTGCAAGTCACTCGTGGATTATGTGCTCCCCTGAAGTTAAGCGACTTGCGAGTGCCAGTTTGGTCGGAATTTTGTGTTGCTGTTATTTATGGATCTTTTATGGTTTTATTATTGCTTTTTTTTTAATGCGACGCAAGAGCGTTCTTTGATGAAACGTAGCTATCAATGAAAAAGATTGGAGATGTGCGTGAAAGCGCTATTTGAAGTGCTGCTGTGATGCATTGTTGTGTCAAAGAGGAAGGTTTCTTGTTGAATATTTTGTTACCCAAACGTTCCAGCTCACACGGAGGGCGAGCATTTCTTAAATTATTGCATGAAATTTCCACGGATAGCTCTTTAATTGTCTGATCATTTAGCTGTTTACTTCGTTCTTTCAGATGTATTTGAGGAACGGCTCCACATAGCAACTAGTATACTTTATTGCGCCTTCGTTGCAAAAGCTTGTGTGGTCGGTTCCCTCACACCAGCTGATATTGAAAGTTGCCAGCGTTTTGTACTTGAGGGACCACACACCCTTACTCTCCCTTACAGCTTCCTTTCTCCTTTCCTTTCCCCCATCTTGAAAATAAGCAAGTTACGAAGAGATGCGAAGCTTCAGGATGAGCCTGCAGAAAAAAAAAGAACGCGCAGCTACGTTTTAATGCGCTGTTCTTGGCAGGAAATTGCTGGAAATCGAAGTCCAACGCTTCGTTTCATTGAATATGATCTCATGTTTTATTGCATCACTCACTGGGAATAGTAACATTGCCGCAGAATACTATGGCTTTTCTGGGATGAGAGTTGCTAAAGGTGGGAGGAGAGTGTGGGTCTAAGGCTTTCGGACGCCTTGGTCGTGTAGTCCAGCATCCTCAAGATCTATTGAAATCATCTGAGAAATCCAGCAGATGGGCGATTAGCCACCTCGCTTGTCGATTTGCAGCTGTATGATTGTTTACGATTGCAAGAACACATCACAACAATACCGAATAGGGTATTGTGTTTAATATTTGTAGACTTACCCGAGTTACCCGAATGGCGACCTGTTGTCTGTGCAGTAATAAACAAATATCGTTTTTGGATTGATCGACATTGAAATGTGGTGCGATCCTTGTGGAGGTAATGGTTCTATTGAAGAATTGAGATACATTTTCCAACTTTTTTTTCATTAGAAAAGGATAAGTCGAAGCAACTACAATGGTGGACCGTAATGTTTGGCCGTTGTACGGGATGACTTTTTTGCAAGGCGGCGTGAAGATTGGGGTTTAGGCTCTTCTCCTGCCCACATCCACGCTACCTTGCATTCTTACCTAAGCGGAAGTGGAAGCGATTTGAAAAAAACATTTACTCGTAATTAATGCTTCTTTATTTAAAATAAAGTAGAAGTGGGGTGGTTTGCCTGTTTCGCTGAAAACTGAATTAACGTAGCAACGGTGTTGAGGCTTTATACAAAATTCATTGCCTGATGTGTTGATCATGAGTTAGTATGATTTTTTTTTTTGGTTCGTTTGTTGAGGCTATAGGGTTCAGATTTGCTGAATACATTTTCGAATCACTCAGATAGTATATTCATGCCAAATGATTTTTCTTTTTTTTTTGGTCATTCAGTTTTATGGTTGCTCGTCCTCACAAGTATCCAGATTTTATCAAAAAAGCGCACCGCAAATTTGAATTCTAACTGATGCGTTTTGCTGTCTGACGTGCCTTTGTGTGTATATGTTTATTTATTGTGTTCAATATTCACCTGGGTACTTGTGTTTCTTGAAGCACCGTTTCACCTCTGAAGTGATTGCTGAGTTTTTGTTCATTGTTTACTTGCCGGTTGTTTGAAATATATTTCAAAGTTTATAATAAACTCACATATATTTTTGGTGGCTCTGCTTACAAATTTAACCAATGCTTGAGCGCTGGTTGTTGACGCAGCCAAAGAAGATAGCAGAAGAAGGGATGAGGAGGAAAGGTAGGCTGTGCTGAAGTTGTGACCAATTCCCCTCCCCCACACCCCTGTTTCCATTCCGGGCCTCATTACATTAAGAAGATAGTTTTCCAGGTTTCGGTAAGCATTTCCAAAAAATTTTTTGGGTTCATTGGTCATTCCCATGTTCTCATGATGGGTTGCTGGGAAAGGGAAGTTTTCCCCTTTTGCTTCTCCATGGGGAGATTTTTGAGGCCCTTCAGTAGCAGTAAGCTCATTCGATCGCTTTTGCTCCACATCAAATGTGGCTTTGTTTTTTCATGTGGTTACCTAGCATGGGTTACGGCTGCTGTAATAAATACGAATAGGGATTTACATGAGGTTTATTTCTTCAAGGTTGGAAATTCGTGGGGTTGCAACGGAACCAAAACGGAGGTTTGATGATGAAACATCGGAGGACGAGAAATGTACTCCAATTCGTTTTCTACGCTCCGTGGCTTTGTCGACAAGTGTTTTCCTCTCTGCTCAATTATATTTTTTTCTACTTGATTCGTGACCCTATACAAATC
Organism: Baylisascaris procyonis; assembly: GCA_037389465.1. Classification (NCBI taxonomy): domain Eukaryota; kingdom Metazoa; phylum Nematoda; class Chromadorea; order Rhabditida; family Ascarididae; genus Baylisascaris; species Baylisascaris procyonis. Next base: position 2,423,123 of record JAZARR010000059.1, read on the forward strand.
TGTTGTTCTACCTAGTTCTGTCGTTTCGCCGATATGTTGCTGGTTTCAGTTCTTTTTACTTTTTAAGGTGCTTTAATGCAGTAAGGGTGGCTGTTCGGAGTTATGGATTCGTGGGCGGTCTATCACTAATTGGGCGCTCGCAGTGCAATCCATGCGTTTATGCAACGGCATATTTGGACCACATGGGAGCTTTTCGTGAGGGAATATCTGCACCAGGAAACATCTGCATTTTGGTCCCTTGTACCGTCGGTGCCCACGCCATGAGATAATTGCGTCTTGGCGCTCTCATGTTGTAGGCATTACTATCAGGACATTTTATCCTTGGTCACTTCTTGCGAGAAACATTTTGCGTCATAACGCGCACTGGAAGAAATCAGATTGCGAGACATTGGCACTATTCCGCATTTGCGTGGTGACGATGATGCTTGTGATACGAGTGGTTGTGCCTCTATGGCAATGGCCGCTTTACAGTCATTATTTTTGTGCACAAACTTTCTTGAACATGCTCGATGCCTGCTTGCGACAATCAAACCGGCAACTTGTCGGGTGAGAGTTGAAGTTATTCACGAATGTGAAGTTCGGTCGGCAGTGACGAAAGGCCGATTCTTTAGCAACGAAAACTTTCTTCCGGGAAACGTACAGTGTCGGTCCGAACACTGTACGTGTCAGAAAAAAGTGTCGGTCCGAAAAATTCACACACCTTCGTTTCGACAACTTCCCGACAACTTTGTGTGTTTTTTCGAAATATGCGCACTTTATTCGGTGAGAAAGGAGCATGCGCTGTGTGGTGGCAATTACACCTGCAAACTGTTTTGAAGCATAAGCTTATGAACGAACCATCTGTCACTTAATTTTATCGTTTGAATTTGATAAACGAAAAAACGAAAATCTCCCTCCCTTCCCTACTCCCTCCCTCCCTCCCGCTCACCCACTCGAAGTTAAACAACAATTTAGTGTACTTTTACGAAAATGAGGAAAGTGAATGCTATGAAAAATCGACATTATTCGTTTTGGAACACTCCATGCTATACGTTGAATCGTCATTTGAAAGCGGATGAGGCCAATCGCTGATCGAAGCGTGCATTCATCGGTAATTGATGTTTTTACTCGTTATAATGCGATCACAACATAGTCCTGATAACGCGTTTTGAAAGTGTGCCGCGTCATATCCATCGCTGCATATAATGCATCCAGCCTGTTTAGTGCTGCCAATTTAACTTCTTTTGAACTCGATGCAAGTTTTCGCTTGAAGTTGCTGTCTCTCATTTTCGATTCGTTTTTTTTTTTCACACTTTGCCGCGGGTTGTTAAGCATAATGCTTCACATTATTATTTCTCTAATTAGAAACTACGTATAGACCTCAATATTGGACAGCGCACAGAAATGCGAAGCCCAGAAACGTATTTCAATTTTCCAGATGCTTACTTTATAAATTTTTTTCAGAACAATTTCAAACTTCTGTTACCGTAATCAAGCCATGTTTAGAAATCATGTAATATTTCAAATAGATTGAGCTATAAATTATCAAAATCTGTGGATATTAGCAAATTTACGCCTCAGAAACGAGCTTTGAGATATTTTCTATTCAGCACACTCTTTTTTTCAGCACTTTCGATGTCGACCGTACTGAAGCTCAAAGCGAGTAATTCACTTTAAGTTTTTTGATTGATCGTTGATCGGCGCTTTGTTGACAGCATTTACTATTCAGCAGGAAATTATCAGCGAGAAATTTATTGATTTCTTTCATTCTTCAGAAAGAAGTCTTCATTCAACGAATCCCGGAAAGCGGAAGTTTCTTTAGTTTCCGTTCGGGGTGAGTGTTACGTTACCAAACTTGCCGAAGTTTGCGAGGTTTACTGATTCATGGCGTATTTCGCCTACGAAGTCAGGTGAAAATCTTTATGAAGTAAAGCCCTCTAACAGTAGTTTGAAAGGTCATTCTTTTGTATACTTGAGTGGGTTGGGGCCGATAGTAAAGCGTAAAATATAATTCAAATTGGTTTCGTGCCATAAACAGTTGTTTTCACGACTACCGAAGTCTGCGTGCTTGTTCATTTAGAGCGGTGGATACGCGATGTAGTCCAGCATTCTGATATAATCGCTGCAAGAGATATTTCTGAATAATCGTCACGTCCATTTTACCCGTATTAGTTTTAAATACAAGATCACATCAAGTTGTGAACGTGTTCTTAACACTGCATCGATGCCTAAAAGTTACCTTGTATGGCGTAGCTCCATGAAGTTTCGATAATTAAACCTTACATCTTTTCTCATGTGTAGTATTCAGCGATACCGTAATGTGGGTTAGTGTCAAGTTTGCAACTTTGCTGTCTATAGCAAAACTTGCTGGAGCGGAGCGCATCGCAATCGAGTAGATAGTATGGCTGTTTTCAGCGACTCCAGCCTCTTTCTTTCTAGCCACGACGTCAACATTGTAAGCTCTGCACAGCCTTCACCATTTATAAGAACTGTTCATCGAAAATTTCGGAGATATATTCAATTACAGTATTGCCTTAATAAAGAAGCAATGTATAATTCAGTAGTGTTCCATACCTCCAATGGCCATGCACTAGTAAAGTTTGCCTGTGCATCGTAGTGTGGTAAATAGAGAAGTTGATAGCGATAGGTGAATTCGTTTCCGGTGTTGCTGTCTGCGCTTTTTCTTTATGAATCTTTTTTGAGAATAGCCACCAATGTTTATCGAACAAATGACCAGCAAGACGATAGGAATCTCATATCTATTTGAAGCGACGTTCGATGAATGAATTTCAAATGAAAGAATTTGTGTAGCTATCATGAAGGCCGCTATAACAGGAAGTTTTGTGATTGTTTTGGCATAACTCATTAATTTATGTTCAGGTTTAACTGCTGACTTCAGCAAAATTGTTTTTGAGACAAAATTTTACGACATTATATCGAAAAAAAAACATTTATCATATTAAAAGCACAGAAAAGAATTTCTGATTTTAAGTGCGAAATCTTAGAAATGCGTTTAAGTTCAGATCCGTTTCGGTTTTTTTCTCGCAATCTAGCTTGGATCTCGATTCCATAATCTCGTAATTAAGTCACACTTCCGGTTCTGCGTCGAATTTTGCTGTTATAAGATGTATGTTCAAGAAGAACAAAGAAAACTGCAATGGAATAGTAAGAAGTTTAATGAAGTATAAAATATGTATGTATAAATATAACACCAGTCGAAAATGCTCAATGTTGAAAGATTTTCATCTAAAGTAATCATTGGGTAAGATTTGAAATGGACAGTACTGAAAACAGTAGGTCGAAGATATAATGCAAGTCAAAGATGCATGAAAATAGACAACTCTTTGACCTCAACGACTGTTTCCGGCTGTTGATTCGGATGACTTTCAACAAGTGCTGTTGAACACACTACTCAGTATATACGTTCTGCGCGCCATCCAATGTGTACCAGATGCTTTCATGGCGCAGCAGTTGTGAACATTGCTGTTTTGGGGATTTCAGTGAATCTCTTCACAGTCTTAGCCGAAAAAATAGACTGAAATGAAAGCGATATAACTCCAATGATTGCAAATCAATTATCTTTAGATGGAGTATTTTGATTTGAGCTGTAAGTTCGTGGGTGGACTTCAATTTTTTCTATGAGTTAGATGCATAGTGAGGATACGGTAGTCAAAGTTGAGCGCATTGCTCAATGTAGAAGGCTTCACGACAATGCTACAAGCATTTATGCAGTAACGCACGATATGCAGTTAGCAGCGTTGAATGCTTTTGCTGAAAGCTCTCAACAGTGCAAGTGTCATTTAAGATTAGGACAAATGGTTACACTCAAATCTCGGATGGCATCATCTGAATAAGCACTCAGTGCAGGATTTCTAATTGCCACTTTTTCCTCGATTGAGTGGCGAGCAGTTAACTTTTAAATATTGTGCAAATAACATCCACGTACCGGATAATTAGTCAGAGGTATCGTTTACATAGAGTACAGAAAACAAAGGGCCAATAGCTCTGGTACACCATTAATCACCTCAGAAAAGGAAACCACAACCACAACCTTGAATGATCTTTCTGAATGGAAAGATTCTATCCATTTAAGTAACAATTCATCGCGTTGAAGGCCTTTAATTTGTGGAGAAAGTTTTTATGGCCTATAATATCAAGCGCTTTAGCGTAATCGACATAGATATCATTGGCCTGTGCTTTTTCACTTAACGCGGTGATCCAGTCACTGACAGATGACGGCAATTGTAATGTGATTGAGCGTCCTAGCGGAAATCCGTATTGGGCAGGGGCTAGCAATTCGCTAGTTATTTCTCGAGGCTGGAACGCTTGTCAGCCACTTACATTACATCACTTACAGATGTCGTGATGCTAATAAGTGTTTAGTTTTCTTCGGAGTAAATGTTTTTCTTTCGAAATGGGATCAATTATAGCGATTTTTCAAAAAAAGTTTGCTGCACGAAATGCCTAATCCATAACTCATGCTTAGAGAAAAAGGTAAGAGGAGCTGTAAGCTTGTGAAAGTAGGACGAAATAGGAAATAGTTAACAAAATTTTTTTATTGTTTAGATTCTTAATTGCTGTTATAAATGAAGTGCAGGTAACATTCACATTTTGAAGGTACTTACTGATTTTAATGGGGAAAATCGGGCAATAAATCGTTGTCGTTTCCTGAATACCTCAGAAGACAATGCAAATGTTTCGTCCATTCCACCTTCGACAACAATGCCAGAGTCAGCGTTCTTTAGTAAGTCGCTCGCTTAACGACAGTTCGTTTATTGCTAACAAATTTTGGTATGAATTAATCGAATTTCTATATGCAAATCCTTAGCGCATTTTCTTTAAGCCCCATCGCTATCCCTTTTATTTCTCTCAAGCGGTAGAAATTGTTTAATGGCTACAAAACAGTGGGTGTAGTCACGAAACTTTGAACATTTGCAGCGTTGTCCACAAAACGGAGAGCAATGTGCTTAGAACAAAATTTATGCAGGCAAAATTTATACAATCGATTCGACAATACCAACCGCATGCAAGAACGATCGATTAGGGAAGAAAATTTCGCCCGCAAAATGTATGAAGAAATAACGATAAAAACGTTCCGCAGGAAGAGGCGCAGTCATGACGCACCTTGCGGCATGATAAAGCATCAAATTTTCGTCTGATCAGGAGTAAAACTGTGGCGGAGCACCTGCTCGTGTGAGAAAATGTCAAGTCATTGCACACAAAATATGTGAACCACTCATGACGCACTTTCCGTACAAAAAAGTACCGAAATTTTCCTTAACCAAGCGTAAAACATTCACGGTGCAACAGTCCACGTAGTAGAAGTTCAAATTACTGCTTGCCTATAGATAAAACAAAGAAATAAAGAAGAAATGTAACCGCTCACACTGAGCCGAGAACGGGGCCACGAATTCTTCTCTTGCATGCCAGGACCACGGATTTCCCCGTCCGTGGACGGACCACGGATTCCCATTTTGCATGTCCTAGGGTCACGAGGTGACAGCCGGGCCAATGTCTTGTAATGCTATCTTTGAGGCAAGAGTGAGCTATGACTGGCTATTTGATCTTTATAAGTTACAAAATTAGCATTAGAATCCGTCGCTTGTCTTCAAACATGCTTGCTGTGAAATGGTTCCGATTAGGATTTTTGTACATACTATAAGCAACCACACGGGGGGACACTTTTGGAGTCACCTAAACACAGAACCTGAGCGGTGGCATTCTGGCCATTGTGAAAACGGCTTTAATGGGTCGAGGAAGTTGATTGGCAAACACCTGTTCCAAGCATTGTGCATGGCATAGCATGCACGCTGAGGCGTGTGATATAATCTGTGTGACTTTGTCGGCGTCTTCCGCAACTCGCTTTTGAGCGTCCACAGGAACCATCTCAGCAGCTGAGATCAAAACCGTTGACGGCTAATACTTTCTTTCATCGAATCACTCCCGCTTCTGCACATACGGTAGCCCGGCGTCTATATTTTTGAGGGAATGGACACAGTCAAGCGACTTGTCGAACGTGGATTCAAGAGAACTGATGGCCCTCTTCACGATTTTGGAGAGCATCGCGGTAAAGACCTGCTTTGCCACCGGAACGGATGCATTCTTCAGGTTATCGACAGGAGAGAGCTCTTCAGAGACCGCAGAGTTTCACGAAGACAGTCGTTTAATATGGGGTGGCATATTTATAGTAGCAACGTTTGTTGCTGCTATAAATGAAGCTTGTTTGAAACTTGAAAATAGGGAGTAAATAGCTGATCGGACCCACCCTCAAAGCATCAGTAAATAATTGAAGTTTTCTTGCGAGTGTCTATGGCTGCACGTCTGTGTAGGTATATGTACGTGCAAGCTTGGGAGCTTAGGGCAAACTAACCACTGCTCGATTTTTCTGGAAATCCTTTTTTCTGAAATTTTTTATGGAGGCTTAAGATAGCAGGAAACCTCCAGGTGCTTGTCTGAAGACTAGGCGGGACTGAATCTTCAGTTATGGAATGATACAAAAAATAAGCGAGTGAGCAGCAGTTAATAGGAGCACTCCAAAGAGCGAGAAGACGAAAACAAACCCCTCTTGTAAAGCTGTATTTATTTATGCGATATTCGCCGTGCTCTCTCTCCCATTTGCTGATCACTTAGCGGCCGCAACGCTCATGAATCATTCTTTTGCCGCTTTCCTTCGTCCAAAGCTTCCTTTAAATACATTTGTAGATCCTCATTCCCTTATGAATTCATCGATCGGATTGCTTTATATTTCCTTCTCACTAGGTGACAGTTTGCCATCACCAGTAACGAACTGAGAGTTGATTGGTCGTAGGGTTGATGCAGATCTTCTCTTAACGGAAATTCCAACAGAACAAGGTAATGGTGTTTTGCATTGTGCTGTCAAAAAGAAATTTTACTATTTTATTGACTGTTTTCTGCTTTCATCGCTTGTTTTGTTTCCAATGGTCCCTCTCATCTCAAGGTCGAATTTACTCAAATTTATAACTTTGAAATCGCTGACAGTAACCGGAAATGGTTTTAAAAAATCTGCTTTCAGGGTAACATGATGTCTTCGGAGTGCTGAAGACTAATTTTTTGCTTCGTTTTTGTTTCGTGTGCGCGGCCGAATCAAAACCTCTTGAAGCATTCCTGAAATGTGGAACTGTATCATCCACTCCACTCGGACCCCTTTATTCATCGGTTGTCTCGTAGTATATTTAGCGATGGTTTTCCGAGTTTCAACTTGATCAGCTCTTTTGCCTTATCCTGCACCGTAATTAACCACTCAAGGAATATAAGCATCTTGAAAGGAGTAATTGAAATATTTTGGAGTTAATTTGTGTAGTTTCGAGTCCAAATTGCTTTCACTTAGCTCTGCTGAACTCATCAACTGCACTATGTCTTGTAGATTGCAATATCTATCTTAAGAACGCTCAGCAATCCTAACAAGAGGTTTGCTAGCTTCTTGCAGAAGTCCAAACTGCAGTAGCTTGAAAGAGTCCAATAATGAAACCTCTGGCGTATCCAATTGGAACAGCCACATCTCAAACGTACTTTTCGCATACTCCGGCAATGACAAAACGTACAACGGCAATGACACGACGTGCATTGAGTTCGAGATTCAACTTAAGCAGACTTATACGTACCTCATTACCAAGCATTCTTTGATACGTTCATTACCCGAAACTGTCTCCAGCTCTCTTTAATGGCGAGCAGCATTCACAGTATTGTCACTCGTTTTCAAAAACGCCATGCTTAACTGAGATGGTTCGTCTCTTTTTGATCTTGTTCAGAAGCATGACAGTTTAAAATAGTCAGCACACGCGCTGCAACCTGTTGTACGTTTTGTTCTTGTTCCGTAGCGTCATTCATTACTATGCCGACTGTGGCTCCGAAATCATTACCTGGCGTGGTTTTTTTTTTGCCGGGGACTTTGTCTTTGCTTCGCGACTGTGGCTACTTATTTCCTCCCATCAAATCTTTAAAGAGAATATGTTATGCATACAGTCCTTTCTCATGACAAGCCTCTTCGTTCGACCCACAACAGAATTCGACGAATTTCCCACCGATTCTGCTTTTAGCTGCGAATTCTTATTTCCCAACAAGTGTACTTCGCTCAAATACGCGGGTACTCGCTCTTTAACGATGTGTTTTGACGTTTCGATGAGTAGTTTCTTATCTGAAAGGCTTTCGTTCCCCAAACTTTTCACATCTTCGAGCAAACAGTTTCAGTGACCAAGAGGCTCAGTGACAATTTCCTGCAGCTTTAGGATAACAGGCGCAGCTCCCATGCATTCTGGCTCGATGAGCAGCATGTCTTCAAAATTGTTACTTTAGCCTATAGAAACTGCTGCCGAGAAGTTCACTCTTTTTTAATCTACATGCAGTTCTCTTGAGTATGACTATGATAACACACAATTTTTCATCAGAGCTGCGTTGACATACTTGTCTGTTTAGGCAGAATTTCTCTGTTGTGTTGTGAAAGTGCGAAGCCTTTTAAGCTACTCAACCGACGCCACCGATCTCGTATAACTTAAATACCTTTGATTGGACTCCGTTTTCCCGTGTGGCCCCATCTTGTAATGATGTACTATCGTTCGCAGCAGTTAGCCTCTACTTGATCCCATTGGTAGGAATTTGTCCACTGCACTCAGCACAGTTATAACATTGGCCATTTTTAACCCGCACAAAGCGAAGAGCATCGTTTTTCAACAAGCAAACACAGAGGTTGTCCTTATCCACTTCACGAGCTTTCCCGCACGACGTCATTTGGTACTGAGAGTGATTCGGCACGATTCAAACTGTTCTGCTTGGTTTTCAGTCCCATCGGAAAATTTGGTTAATGCAGCCGTACTTTCGGCTATAGTAGCAAACAGACCAACAGCCGTATTGGATATTCTGAACTATCTGCTATCGAAATAGGTCACTTTCAGTTGCGGTGAATAGTTCACACTGGGATCAACTCGCCTTTGCTCAGACCCTCATTGTACCATTTAAATGCTGGACAACAAGGAAAGTTTTTTTTCACTTGTAGAAAAACCACTTCGATCTACAGTGCAAGATGGGGTAGATGCTGTAGAAATTAATTTGCATTGCTTTTTTAGCAGACTAAATCCGTAAAAAAACAATTTCTTCTTTAAAATGTGTATCGGAGATGATAGAAGAGTTCACGGCACTAACAACTATAACGTCCGAACCAAAAATATTGAGTGCAAATATGCAGTAATGACAACTGGATCGCAAAGCAGTTTTCAATGAATTTGAGGGATGGAAGTATCGCAATACTATAAGTGTTACCCGGTAGGTAATAAAAGGTAGAGTGCTAAAAAGTAATCGAGTGGTAAGACCTCAGAAACGTGTGGAAATAGGGGAAAGATTAAAAAGAGTAGCGAAAAAATCCTTGATCTGAAAGGCTGCCACGCCAATTTATTGTATGCATTCTGCGGAAGAAAAAATTCCTCCGAATTATTTTGCTTACGACGTTGCGATCCTCGGCTCAGTCTTCAGTTTTTGCTGCGCACATGCCGAAACTTCCGTCGCGATCGTAAAGTCAGTTTCGACACTGTAGGAGTTTAATATGCAAGCGGAGTTTGTTGTGGCCACCACTCGCAAAACAGTTGAAATACGTGAATGAGCGTTTTCAATGACACTACACATTCCGTATGAATCTAAAGGTTTCCTCGTAGATCTTCCTTTAGCTTAGAATACAACTAGGAAGTGAGAAAACTGGTGGAGGAAGTTGAGTCGATAAAAAGTTAGCGTTACACTAAAACGTTGATCAATAGAGGATCACATGTACGGAAAGAAGTTAAATCTAAGATATGCAGTGATGTTGGTTATTCTGGATGTTTCCTGTTATTAATAATATCGCATTAACGTGGTTTGATTCTACAATATCAACGCAAGTATAAACATATCTGCAAAAAAGTTAACGCAGAACTCGGAGATCGATTCGCTGATTCGCTGATGTTCCATGTAGCCTTCGGGTAGCGATACAAATTCGTCCTTAAATAAGAAGTAAGGAAACAAAAGACAAGAAAATACGAAATCGGTAAAATGTGAGATAAAATGTGACATTTTACGATAAACCAATGAGAAGATTGAGTTCATTCGACGTTTTAAAATAGCTGATTGCAAGAGATGCCTCAGAGAAGAATTACTGCGAGGGAAGAAAACTACATCTGTGCTGATAATATAGACCCATAATTTTAACACCATAATTGGATGAGAATTTCGTAGCGTAATATAGGTTTGACCACAATTGGTCAATATATCGAGGATTTTAGGCGAGAAATTTTGAATCGAACGAAACAATCCAAATCAAACTGTCAGAAAAATGCTTTTCGCAAATCGCTTTAGGTTTGCGAAAAGCTAGGTTAGGTTAGGTTTAGTTCTTCAGTATTTTTAGGTGGGGTTAAGTTCTTCAGTATCTTCCCAATGATCTCAATGCACTTCTTTTGTGTACGATGAACAAAGTTGAGAAAAATTTTGAATAAATGAATGGCATAACTGAATAATAAGAATTTTCCGTACTGGCTCATGCATGTATGGCCAAGTGCATGAAGTACGCAACTCTACTCTGTACTCTGAAAGCTATGGCAATAATATTCTGATACTGAGCTTTCTAGCTGAGCCAACAATCACTTCGAAATCACGAAAATCACTTGAACTGAAGAGCAATTTGTGTGAAGTGAGAAGAGAGCACTCGTTAGAAAAGCCAATGTGCAATAATTCACTCCTATCGTCTCTTAGGTTGAGATGCTGACCACTGCTTGAGTAACTCAAAGTATCGTTGAAGATTAACGAAATCAGCGCTAAGCATTTGACTTGCAGCTTGCATGCATTTCGCAACCCAAAAAGATTTTTATAAAATTAAAGACATTAGGATACCAAAAATGCCACCGTGAACATAATATTGTACCTGATATAGGTCACTGCACCCGATGTTCTCATCCTGGACTTCATGTTGTGCCTGATGTTGGCACCCATCTCTAATATTGGCCTTGTTCAGAAAAATCGCATGAACTTCAGCTTAGAAAAAGCGATCAAATCAAATCGGGCTCTTCTAGCAAACATCCTGACATTCCATAAGCGTCGACTTTAGCCAGAAGTTCTTCATGGATGACCATGTCTACTGCCTTCGCATAATCGCTGTATGTCTCTTCCGTTTGTAAAATCGCGGTTCAGAACTGGTTAACATTTGACAAGGCATATGCTGAGGAGCGGTTTGAGTTTATGGCCGACGGCAAGTTTTAAATGGTCGATGACAATGGTCGATTAACAAAATTTATAAGATCTTGCAGCCTGATAATGACAATTCGAAGCGAATTGCGAATGCTTGTAGGTCGCAGTAAGTTGTCGTAAAACGAACAAAAGACGCTCGAAACTTAGTTTATTAAAGGCACTTCTGAGCACTGAAATGAGTTGAAACTGCTGGCGTTCCTCGAAATTTATTGAGCGTTTATTCTGAAGATAATTAGTTAATCGCGTTGAGGAAGCGTAATTATAGCTGCAAATAGAACAGTAAAGGATGTCGCTGTCGGCCTAGGATAGATAAAAGTAAAAGCTACTGAAAACGGAACTCTAAGAGTGTTTCTTTTATTCGCCTTCGGTCCCTTAGCTCATGGTGTCGTTGTACAGCACAAGGTTCAGCACTATCACATCAGCTTTTTAGCGTACAGATTTGATTTACTTAGTTTGTATATGAGCTTTTCATTAGCTCACTTCTGATAGATTGAATATTCGTCCTAGGAGATACTATTATTGGTGATACTAGCCCCGCGGCATTTGCAAACGTGCGGTTCTTTGCGTTCTTCATGGAAGCTTTCCATGGAATGGTGTATGCGTAATACCTTTCCCTTGGAAGACCCACTAACTATCGACAAAATATGAATATTTCTTATCGAATATACGATCGATGGTAATTACATGTAACAGGTTGCTAATCAGTTCGAGATTTTAGGGCTTTAGATGGTCTTTAATTGCACTGTGTTGGACTGGTGATATCATGAAAATACTCTATGGAAGCAGCTGAATGCATAGACCAATAAAAGGAAGCGAGTGAGTAAAACTAGATAGCTGACGGGAAGTAAAACGCCCGAAGGAGTCGTGAAGAGCGGACGTGTTGTCTATGTAAGTATTGGCTTAATGATGGCAACGTGTTTGATGAAAGCTATTATCGAGTGCCGCTCGAGTGCGTGAGTGTGAGAGCAAGATGGGTGTCCGATAAGGGTGTATGCGGGCGGCGGGCATCCTCACCAAACAGGCCCACGACAATGCACTTTTCTTGCTGTGAAAGGAGCGCCAGGCCATACGACACTTGCACCCGACTGGCGCCTCAACGTTTCCTCTCTGCCAGGCATCCTATTGCGCCTCAGCGCAATTCAATTTAGCCTGCTGCTTCGTATAACTGGTTGCTGTTTCGCAGTATGCTTCTTTTCGTTTGCACCAGGCCTTAAAAAAGTGACATAAAGCAAGTCGAACGCGAATTGTTGACAAATTCGCTGATCACAAGCCATCAACAGAGCTACGATGCGAATCTCTACTCGCTTACCAAATTCCACCAAACATTCATCCAGAAATGCGCTCCAGCAGTATTTTTTAGCAATTTTCTCCATTGCAGCTTCAGTCTTTAATAGACCGTTGGTTGTGATGTTCTGGTGAACAGGCATCTGAAAATTTGTTTTCCACTTCTAGAACTGCTGTACGAGCGATGCTTGTCGTTAGCTGCATTCGTTATGCATTCGTCTTATCTGTGCCCATACGTTGCTAGAGACATAGTTCTCCAGCTGTTTCAGCTGCTTACAACATTATATTCACTCTAGATGCAATCCCAAAGTCGTTTAGTCGTTTGCCGTTCTTTTATGATGAAATCCATTGACTGTTTACGCCCACAGGTGTCTTTTGTATTCAGGCAATCTATCAACACGTCCACGATTAATTAATTCGCGGCGTCACTGTCTCCTTGGTTTACATAGCTGAAAGATTTGTACACCTGAAGGAAGCTTGCTACTTACATCAACCGTTTGAAACGCGCAGTCTGAAGCATAATATCACGCGGTCACGTGACTAAGATGTTTATAAGATTGGGAAGAGCCCTTCATGTTCACGCTAGATGTTTTTACAGACGTCGCACTACCCACGTAATTTTATCAGGAATTCGAACGGCAAACGGCTGGTTGATTGACACTGTGTTTCAACCTTGTATGAGCACTTCTTCTCAAAGCTTATTGCTATGTGCACAACCCACTATGAAACACATAAGACGGCTATTCAATCAAAATTAAGGCGTTAAGTGATTTCAACGTTATGAAGTGCTAAATGAACAATATGTCGTTGGCGTATCATCTCCGCTTGTTTTATTGAACACGCAGCGAAGTGTTGCGCTTTGTCGGCAGAATTTTTGAAAAGACAAATGATAAAACGAAGCATTGTGTTCCGATGTACATTTTTTCCTTACCTTTGTAACGTAAAGGTGAAGGTAATAAGATAAAGGTATAAAGCGCATAATGAGCTCATACCTCCAATCGATGATATGATAAAATATCATCCACACAAAGTTTTCCAGAGGAATTCATTCGTGAATAAAAGAATCAATTTGGATTGTGTTTTTATTAGATTTATTTTCTTTCTTTAGTGAATATATTTTGTCGGTGTGCGCAGTGATGAGACTGATGATAATAAAATGTTCGCTCGTTAAATGCATAGAAATGCGGGCAATTATTGCACTGCAAGGAACGCAGATGTGACTTCCATGTTTTTTTATCTATGAACTGAATGCACTGTGATCGATAGTAGCACCGAAAGCAAAGCACAAAAAACAATGGAAGACACCAATTTCGATCATTCTTCCATATATGAAAGTGGCACCACATATCTGAATGCATTATCTGGAGTGAGCTTACAAAGATTTTTTTCTATATTAGATTCTTTAACTGTGCGAATAAATATACAATTCTCCGATTATGTAAAAGTCCCACTGCTCATAAATGATAAAGTCTTGTTGATGAAGCCTTCATTCATCTCCTTGTTATTCATCTTCAATTTCAGTTTTCCCTATATATTCACACGCATATCTACATTTATACCACTAAGTAAAATTCTATGATACATCAATTTGCACTTCTAAATGGTAGGTATCGCATTGCCAAAAAAGTAGACAATCCGCCGCACGAAGCGCTTTCAGGTCTGTGCACTTTTGCGTTTGTGCATGAATTTGAATTTCAACGTCAGCAAGAAGGTTGGATGCGACGCTTAAAAGGGCATTGCTTTTCTTAAGGGTCATGTTCTCCAGCCATCATCCTTTCAAAACTTCGTTTGCATCGTTGCTTTTCAAAGCTTGGCTCTGGCTTATGATAGCCGATACTTTTTACGCACCGCTGATTTTTCAAGAGTGAAGTTCCTATAATTCGCTTCAGAGGGGTGCCACTTGGCACGAATCAATCAATTCGCCTGAGTAAATATCTTTTGCACCTCGTCGAGGTTTGTGATATTCGGAAGCGTGAATAATGAAATGCATCTATCCAATTTTCGATCTATTTAAATATCGTCTCAACTCTAGATATTAGTGCTTGGAGTTTCACTTTTGTGGTTGATGAAATGCGCGGGTATCTTACCGTTTTGAAAACCATCATGTTTTTGTTTTTGATCTGATGGTCACAGATTTGTTCACTTTCTAAGAGCGCTGCAGATGCCATCAGCGTTAATAGGAGTTGATAGAGGTTGATGTTATTTGGCGAAAATTATCTTCGATCCTTTAACAAGGATCTATCCCGTGAAGGGGACAGATCCCTGTTAGAGGATCAAAGATAATCTCTAAGAAGAGGAACTGGATTTTCAATAAAAAAGTCATTTTTCATATGCTATTCACGAAATCGCCATTCCCCTCTCTAAAAGATCGGTTAGCATGGTACATGATGGGAGGACGAAGTGAGCGGTTATGGGGATTACCAATGATAAATATGGGTGGATCTGAAAAGTTGTTGCGAAGAGGATAGGTCGTTGTTTCCGCCGGTTCATTTTTCAAAATGTTCTTTGCAAACCTCGGCTTTGTGGTTCATTTCTGCTTGCTTTACCTCTACACTTTTACAAAGGTAGAGCGATGCTGTTCGCTTCTTATTGTTGAATTCTTACACATTTCCTTTACACATCATTGCTAAAGACATTTGTTAGTCAAGCTGTTTGCTGATTCGTTGACATGTCAGATTCATTTTCAGCGAGGATAGCTCGAGGATCAAGTACTGTTATCTTATCTCATAAATAACGACAATGTAGAAAATCTTTGCGGAAAAAGTTTTCATCCTTCCGATACTACTGCTTAATTGATAACTAATAAAACTGAACAGTTACAGGTGGACTGTATGGAAATTTGATACGCGCACGGTCACAAAGGACGTTACGAAGGAATCCAACTAAATGCTTGAGTTTGTCAGAAAGTTCACAAGGAGACATGCGATTTTGACACCGGCATCAACGTCTCAAGCAATTGCTAAGCCTTGGGCACCTACACGCCATACTCAGTGCGCAGTGCAAAGGTGCCGTTTACTCATAAAGCGCATCGCCGGATTCTCGACAAGGAGCCTTATATCAGCAACGTTCTTTCAGCTGCTCCTTTGCACGGCAAGTAGCTTCGCAGATGCGGCGAGGAAAAGTGCTTGCGAGGAGAGTCATGACTGCAACAAATACGAATGTGACACAGGCAAGTATTGCATCCAATACGTCGCAAACCGCTTTCTGTTAACTTACGATACGGTTATTATCGTCGCGTTCTATATAGCTATTACCATTTGCGCCCGTATGCAGTATTAACTCGAATGAGACACCCATGGTCACAATTTGCCGAATCAGAGGGACAAGTGGCGGGAGGAGGGAGGGGGGGGGTTGGTAAGAGAAAGTCGAAGGTCACTTCAACTATTTGTCTAGGAATTTCGGCCATATGCTATGAAAGCTAGCATTCGCACACCCTCGTATAGAGAAGCGTATTTACATGTACGGTCGTCAATGAAGCAATATTTGGATTTCTCGCTGCTTTTGAAGGTGGGATTGCGTCATCTAGGGCTATGGAACTTTGAAACGAAATGCTGACCAAAATGATGAAAACACTCTGATTGACAAGCGTTCTATCCATGGTTCCACTGAATTCGCTTTTTAGTTGAACGTTTTATCCGTTGTTGCTCTCTAATCGATCTTCTTGCTCTTCTCCGAGAGCGCTATAAAGTCGTTGTGGTACTTACATCTACTGGAGTTTTAAATAGCCACTATGGTTCACGCGGAAACCACCTACTATTTTGAAAATTGCTTAATGCAAGAGATTTTATATCAATGTGATATGGAACAGTGCCAACTGCTTAAAGCCTTTTTGCATTTGACAGTGATTTTGTATACATTATACGGGAAGTCACTTTTGGGTATTGTTAAAATTCTAAGCGAAAGCGCCCATAAAAAAGTCCTGTGAAAAAATTCTTACTTTGCTTTCTTCTATCTTCTTTCGGTGGGAGAGTTGGAGCCACCTTCCCAAACCGGGCCTTGAAATTCTTTTGCAGTAATAAAGAACGACACTTCAAAGATGGCAAGTGCATCTCCTCATTGTTTGAGTTTACCTTGCAGAGCATAGCTTCCACACTCCAATGGATTATTTCATGAAGCCTGGAAGGTCAATATTTAGTCGGCCATGCAAATGTCAGTCCGACTGGAAGGCTCACTTTTGCAAGAACTCGGCTCGCTACAGACTCACCAGCATTGACAATGAAGCTTCTTTGCCAAGTGTTTGCATTTGCAGGTTTCATTTTCAATATAACGCTCAAGCGAACAATACTTTTTGAGCAGCTTTTTCGCTATTTCTTTCAACTGCTTGCTGTGGGATCCCGTGAATGTTGCATGAAGCTGCTAGACTGTGAACGCCCGTTATAGGATTTGGATAGCTGAGTGCTTCAAGAGCTTCACAAAACTTTCAGCTTTGAGCCTTTTTTGTTTCATGAGGGATGAGGGTAGAAGGGGCCGCATTAGGCTTCAGAAAAAAACTTTCAGGCTCCAAGCAACGCAGAAATATTTTTAACGAGTTGGATTCACTCGTCTATTATGTAGAAGTGCTTCATAAAAAAAAAAGTGTAACAAAGGAGAGTAGAATTGGTAAATGAAATATGCGTTTTCGCCCGAAAGGCTACTCTTGGCAATAATTGCAGGCAGTTCAGCGATAATGGTCGCAGTTGCCAGCAGTTCATGACGCAATGTTTCACAGAACGACAACCTGGCCAACCGTGTGTCATAACGTCACTTTCTTTTGCTGCAACTAGTAGCTTAGAAGTTAGATGCTATTCAAAATTGGGTCACGAAATGCACCGTGAAGATCATTAAGTAGATGAGTACTAGCTGGTCATGTTAACAGGTATTCGGATGTGAACATTTTATCCTATTTGTGCACTTGCGCTGCCAGTCGTTTTACTAACGTAGTTGTATTACTGAGTGAAGCAGAAATTGCAGCAATATGTTAATTTACCTTGGAAGATGTTGGAATATTATTTTTTACTTTCGTAGTTTTATGAAAATTTTATACACATTATACTGACGCGTCGATAGAGAAACGACATTTAGCAACCTTTCTCTTTCCTTCGTTTTTTTCAACTTCAAGGATTGATGCTGGAAGCGCGATCAGTCACTTAGCTTAAGTTCTGCTGAATGGACGTCGAAAACATTCTCTCTTGGATTTACTGGCTTGTTTAAAGGAGTATTTTAAAAAGATTCAGTTTATATCGACAGTCGTGAACAAGGAAAAAAAATCTAAAGATTTCATTTCGTAGTGAGGGGTCCAGGTCCATCCTTCAACGAACACTTTATGACATCGACAGGGTCAGGAAACGTCTCCAAAAAGGAGACACTTTTCAAGCATAAATGCTTAAATTTCAAAGTATTTCTTACCGAATTTGGTTGAAAGTGAAGGTGAGCAAAATAGTGAAAGATCTTCAGGTGTTACTGCTGTTTCAATCAGCCGGGACTGTATTGTAATCAGCTGCAGTGTTCCAAAGGACAGCCGGAGTTTGGTCCAAAATCAAATACGACATGTGTATGTCATCTGCCAGCGTTTTATCCCTATCACATTTGTACTCAAGAGGATTTATTGGGAGTCGCAGATGTGGACAACTCGGTTCTCTTCGACTGGGTTCGTTTCCTGCTTTCATTTTTTCGTAACCAGAAGAAGCTGCGTGAATGCGTGACAGAGTGTTGGAAGATTCATGCATAGGAAAAATGCGTGACATAGGTTGTCTATGCCAAATTAGCTAGACAAAACATTATGGAAAATGAGAGTTTCCTGTTGGAGGTGAGAAGGACTCTAGACAGTGCTATTTCATTCAAAAGCTTTTAAGTGCCCTGACGAGCTTGAATGATTTCATTAATTCCGTAAACATTCTCAGCGATACGATTCAATCGATTGATTTGAGAGATTCGTAAATTATTCATTAACCATACAATATTGCCATAAATTTAGAATGTTCTCTGCTGTCACATTGAAATGGTGTGTGTAATAGGAAATTTGGCCTTTTTCTGAAAGAATTTTCAAATGAATCTGCATAAATGGCTCATTGAAAATCGGCAGTCATCACTTTCACTAGAAGTAATTTTTAGTGGAAAGAAACAGCTAGAACGAAATAATGAATTCATAAAAATGAAAGATGGAAGAATAATCCTCAACATTCTGCCTTTCCCCTTCGTTTCTCTTTCCACGATCTGCACAAGGAAAAATCATTTCATAGTGATCTGTCCCACAATTAAAGAGTGTAATAGAAAGGTGAATGTGGAAGCCAAAAGTTGGTTCCATTGCGAATTAATACCATATTCCCAACAAATTCACGACGCTTTATGCTTCAACGCAGCAAGATTCGCGATTAACTATCACTAAGAAGTGAGGAAAAAGTACAGGAAACTTCTGACAGTTTTTCCGGCTGTTACGAAATCGAAGTGGAGTTATTTCGTTACCAGTAACGGTTACATCGCTGTTCACTGCTTCCATTATTTTCAGAGTACTCTGTCCTACCATAAATAACGCACAATTCGCACCAAGCTTTTGCTAGCCGAAATGAACAACCTCTTAGGTGTGCGAAGGACGAGCAGACAAAACAATTTCAAATATTTAGCAGATTTTTATAATTGGACTACGGCTACGCAAAAAACAACAGCGCAATACAAGAAGTGCGAATTAGTGATAGAAGGCGGAAGGAGAAGGGTGAAATGGAGAGAAGCCCAAACTGATTTGGTCTTCAATGAAAACGCATTCTTCTAACCTCTCCGTCTACTCTTCCGCCACCTCTTTAACATCTTATCACCATATTTCATCCTTCGCATGCTGTTTCTATGTGGAATGCTGTGCAAAACCTTCACAAGCGTTCTGTGCTATTTCCAAAACCAGTTGTTTTGTTAGTGGCAGGTGAGTAGTTGCGAGAACAAAATCTCCATTGATGACTAGACCAGCTTGAGGTTCTAAGCTGAATTATGTTTGCGCAATTGAGCATATTGTTTCAGCGTGTACGCGGGAATGCATCGGATGTCACTCAACGAGAAACAAAAAGAAGCGAGAAGAAATTCGAGTTAATGGGATTAGAGATGACTCCAGCACTCGCGTTCGCAGTTGTGCTTTCACTGTTAGGTGTGGTGGCGCTTATGACCGCTCTATTACTGATTATGCGGAGCTGTAGGCTACAGAAACAACGTCATCAGAACGATATGCGTCGCAATAATGCGCAAACAATTTTATTGCAGCAACGAGCTGAAGAAGATAAGTATCTGCCATGAAATGTTGTGCACCTATACCGCCGCTAAGTCTTTCTTTCCCTTGGAAGCCTCAAGTATTCTCTGTTGGCGTTCAACTAAACGCATGACTTGTTAAGTGTTATTGTTTTGCTTCTTATATTTCCTTGCCTTCACGAACGCATCATTATTGGATCGCAGTGTGAAATATTCTACTGTAAAGGTTGTCGGTTAATCACCACTGAAAATAGAAGAGTGGCGGTAAGAAGATTAGCCATGGGTGCTGATTTCCGTCTTGTGATTTTCTGGAAATTTCACAAGATTAAATTTTTTCATAAGAAAAATTTTTCACAAGAAAAAATTTCACAACCACTTTCCCGGATTATTCTGTGTTTGGGCAGCAGCATTGTGCGGATTGATCGAACTTTAGTGACTCATAAATGATGACCACTAGTGATATTATTTCGGAACCAATGACAGGCTTTATAATTCTTTGGAAACTTCTGAAATTTTCGTTTAATTCTAGTGCTTTTCCACCGATCTGCTTAGACACATATTGAGCAAATCCCGGGATCTGTGACTTTATTCCACATGGGAAGGGGAGCGTGAGGGACGGGGAGCGGTGCCCTCGTGTGAGTGGAATGCGACCTATAGATTTTATAAATATTCTCAACCATGCTGTTGTTAAAAAAAGAACGTTGCATCACATCTCTATTGTTTTGACCAATTAACTGTCGAGGTAGAATTGATGTTAGAGACTGAAGCAACTTGTTCTATATCACTGCTGAAGGACCACTGAATTATATTCGCTTCCTTCGAATGTGTAAATATATAATGTACTGTATCCTATGTTGAACTTTACTAGAAATCTACTACAGTTTATCGTATTGCACCCGGTTGCCTCAAATACATTACCTTATGCGAGGTATTTCGAAATATGATTTATATACCGCAGCTTTGCTTTGTGCAGAACTTTGGTTGTAGAGCGTTTGTTGCAATATGATGTATTTGGTGGTAGGCGTGCTATCGTGATTCACAGACCTGATCGCCAAAAACTTGTATTTGCAATTTATTTGACGACATTTCTTGTCGTGAGATGAACTTTGTACTGCACCGACCGAACTTAAAAAACTTTGTAGACAGATAGGCAGATAATAGCATTATGATATTTATAAATTTATGAAGAACACTAATGCGCAGTCGAAGGCAGAATTCATTTTTAGAGTAAAGCTTTATTCGCTAAATAAAATAAAGTCTTTCGAACCGTGCAAAGTTTTTACGTCAGTTGGCTAGCAATTACAAATATGGCCGCAAATAGGAACGGCAAGAACCTATGAGCAGCAGCATTTCAAGAATCATTCGCTATGTGAATAATCGTTGTGGGGAACGAGTGAAGATGAACAATACGAATGCATTCTTTGAACAAAAAAACATGGATTTTCGCATGCGAAAATAATTTGAGATCCAGGTGACATCGCAAAGAAGCATTCATAGAGTAGCGAAATCAAAAGCTAATCAACGTTTCCAGCAGTATAAATCCAGCAAAATGGATCTTCATATAGAACGGCGTTACGATGTTGCTTCGAGCGGAGCTAGCCGCTCTTCGCATTCACAACCACAAGCACAACTATCTACACATCATCTTCTGCGTCACGGAATATTCTCCCTCTATTTTGAGGATAATAATTATGAGAGCACAGCAAATACATAACAAAGAAATTCATTTCAATAATAAAGTTGTTCTGATTTAGAACGTCTGCTGAAGAAATTATTTGTTTGCAGCGAAAAAAATATGAGGCAAACTTTGTGAGAACAGCATTGAAAATCTGAAAAATCTGGGTAGCGTAAACATTTTAGTTGTCGCTAAAAAAGTGCAACACACTAATAAATTCGAGTTGTGCGTATTTTTGTGCGCTGATTTTTGTCGATTGCACTGAAAACGTTCAGCCATCTAAGCACCGAAATCGATCGGAATCACCGAAAACGTAAACAAATCGAAGTTGATAGCACCACCGGGCAGCAGCTTGTTACCTTTGAGATTTGATATCTCACTTCTTACTTAAAAGATATCAGTCAGAATTTTCACACCTGAAGAATCAAAATCCTCTCAAATAGCTACGTGAATCCAATTCTTTATATTCTCCTGGAGCATTATTTATGTTTTAAAGCGGTATAGCAAATGAAGTTGCCCTGATATAATGAAATTTTTTTAAAACATGGAGCAGTTGTTTTCTCTCAACAGCTAACCAACTTCCTTCAGCAGACGTTCAGAAAACATCCATATCCTCATCGCACTCATATTAAAGTAACTTCTAAAATACTGGCTTAAAACAAGTGGAAAAGCACGCCGAAGAAGTTGGCACGATATGCGCTTTTGTATTTCGCTCAATTAACCAACAGTTTCCCAACTCACGAACAAAGTATATAGTGTGTAAAATAATGCCATCATACTTCTACTGATCCGACTATTCTCACAAATCGTCTATAGAAGTTTCGTTTTTCTGTGATCACACCGATATAAAAATGAAAAGCAAATCGAAGTGAGGTGTGTCTGAATTTCTTACCACCTTTAATTGTCCATGGTTCATTCAAAATTCATTAACGAACGTGCATCGTGATACATGATGTGATCCTGTAATGTGCAATCACGTCTGCCCAATTCCCTAGCTCTAGCTTCATTAGCTGCCAAGTTGAAACTCTCTAACAGACAGATAGACAGATAGATATCTGCAAATCAACTCTCTAAAAGAGCATAAAAATGAAGTTGGCTGGCATAGAAGATTTCAATCCAGTTGATTCGTTTCTTTCTTACTTTTTTTTTTTTTGATAATGCGACATATAACGAAAACGATCTTTCGAGTTGGCAGAATGAACGAATCCGAATATGCGTAATTCTTGTGAACTTTTATCGTCTCAAAGATAAACATTATTCTGCAAATAAATTTTTGTAGCAGAGGTCTCTTATATGCGAATTTTTTTTTGACTTGGAAACTTAGACGTTAAGTTTTGTCTCTTGGTTGTCTAAGCTTTTCATCACCTTTCAGATCTTTTCACCTTCAACTCTACGATAAAATTGTTCTTACCTATCCATTATAATTGTTCAATTACTCAACATTTTTCAACAAAACATTCTTTCCCTCATAGAATTCAGCAAATTTCAATGAATATCACAACGAACAGTGGATTTTCGAAGTTCGAAATGGAAGCCTTCGATTTTTCCCAAGGCTGGGAGATAAATTCGCCAAAATCCGATCGATCTAACGTCGCTTCCGAATTGAAAACCTCAAGGAAGTAAATTCCAAACAATGAAAATTTATCCGACAAAACCTGAATATTATAGCAACTTCTTAACTTACCGAATTCACGCTCACGATATCAACATTGCTGATAACAAAATTTCTATTTCTGATCATAAAACGAGAATGACAAAAATGTTCTTTGGTAAAATGGTAAATGAGCTTCTCGGGCGCACGCGTAAAAATAAGCAACAACTTGTCGAGAATTCGTTCTGCGAGGCGATCAGTGGTGTCATAAATTCACATGCTCTTTCGAAAAGAGGAATAAGCACAACGACGTGCGTGTTGGAGGTGCTCATTATTACTTGCCGAATGGAAGAAAACCCTTCACAGTTTCTAACGCTCCAGTAACGACCGTCTTCGCCTTTTCGACCTGTTCGGTAAGGCCCAACTGTCCAATGATGCCTGCAACGAACAGCATTAAAAACGGCGATGACAAAAACAATGAACAATAATTATGCTATGATAGAGTGTGCTGAATGGGTTTGTTGTCGATATTTGAGAGCTCTTCGATGCCTTTTTTAAATGACATCACATTCGCCAAACGTTCCCTATGTGTTTAGTCAAAAACGCCACTGTTTAGTCACGAACATTTTGGCAAACGAAGCGTCACCTCAACATATGAGCTTCCCAGATGAGCTAACGGCAAAAATCGGAAGGGTGAGAAAATATGCATTCACCAAATTAATCTGCTGACAAGTGTTTCTTCCAAACAGCTAAGAGCAATTTTGCATCAACACATTTCCCTGTTAGATCTAATAGTTGTTGCTGCCCTGGATTTTCAGGTACTGCTGCAGAATCAGCACCTGGATTCGTTGGCCTGTGTTTTTCACGAATAATGCAACAACCAAGACTCAGAAAAGGCACTGCTATTGCTTATTTTTAGGTTTTTTATGAGCTCTTGATTTTGAATTTTTTTATTTGCTTGTATGATTTTATCCATATGATTTTCAAAAAGCACTGTTTGTAATGAGGTTTTCTCTATTAGCGTTGAAAGCTTCTTATCGATAGTGAAATGAAGGAGCTAGTTAAGCACCTTACCATCATCATCGGCATTCATCTCACGAGCAAGCTCTTCTGGAGTCTTTTTCCGCGCGGAGCCGATTCGTCCCTCCGTCATGTCGAAAGGAATACCGTCCTCCTTTTTCGTTATGTTGTACTGTAAACGACATATTCTGTTCAACACATTACCATATGCAACGAGATTCAAACTGTATTCAATTCCATTAGCAGCTATTTTCTGCTAACTGCATTTATATTTAACGTCCACCGCAATCAC
Organism: Baylisascaris procyonis; assembly: GCA_037389465.1. Classification (NCBI taxonomy): domain Eukaryota; kingdom Metazoa; phylum Nematoda; class Chromadorea; order Rhabditida; family Ascarididae; genus Baylisascaris; species Baylisascaris procyonis. The sequence goes on from JAZARR010000059.1 coordinate 2,447,390, forward strand.
TTGCTTTCAAAGGAATCGCGTGTTAGCTTTGGATATTAAAATATAAAATACTTCTGAGAAAAGAGTCAGGATCAACCAGCTCCTAATTAACCAACCTTGGCACGAATATCTTGACGCATCTTTTCTCTCTCTTGCTCCATCTTCCTGTGTTTCTCCTTGCGTCTTTCCTCTTGTTCAAGTCTTGCAGCCACTACCTGAAGCTGACAGATAGTTGTGCTCAGTGTTGCAAACGACTGGATAAGAATTAACTGATCAGCCGACCCATGTTTATAAATTCTGAATAATGTGAGTCAAAATGCTCCGAACGAAGAAATGAAAATGGCATGCGGTCGATGATAAGATAATGAATGGTTAGCAGACAAATAAAAAATCACCTCTGGATCCTCTCCTGATTCGGTCTTTTCTCCTCCCTCACCTTCATTGTCGCCCGTTAGCTTATCGAGCCCTCCTGGAATGAAAATAACGACCTCTTAAGTATGTCGCTTTTAGAGGCTCTGGAAGGAATTTCTGAATCATTCATTGCTTTCATAATTCCTTGCATTTTCTTTCAATTTTTTGTTGCAATGATCGATTGTGATGGGAATACACTTGCTCCAAAATGTCGCAGAATCTGAGCGGGATTTGTCTCTCGGATTGCTGCGAAGTAATTAGTAGTGGAAAGTTAAATGAAAGTATGGCTATCAGCAGGTTTTAAACACAAGAAGATAACACAGAGAAAGCGTTTATGTTGAACACAACACATGAAATCGGCAGAAGACAAGTTTTCACATACGATTAAAGCGCTTGGGAAATTGTTAAAAGAGTAGTGCCTCACGATATCTATCAGTTTTTCTGTCATTCACTAAGAGAACACCTTAGAAAAAAATAAGTAAAAAATCAATGGTTTGCTGAAGCGAATTCGGATCTCGGCTGCCCTACATTGAATAATTCAAACAGTGCAATATAAAACATCTCATTTCCATAGTGGAAATAACGGTACTCATCAGAATTGCAATATTATCACATATTGCTGGCGCTGCAATTTTATATTGCAACAAAAAAGGACCCAATCGTTTGATAAAACAATTTTAAAAAACACCTGTAAAGACACGGTCAGCACCGAGAACGCTTATTTCTATTTCGGAGAAAAGAAACATAAACAAAGGAAACAGAGAAACAAACACCTAAAAATGCTAATTTTTCGAAAGGAGAGAGAAAATACGGGGTTTCCTACAGGTTGCTGCGCACCTTTCCATTAAAACAAAAAAATGAAGTTTTCATGCAGCGACCTATTGGAGACAGACAGCAGACTACTTAGAATGTTTTACCCAGGTCCAACAGTGGCCCGAACATGTTTACTAAACTTGTAATAATTCCGCATGCTACCGGCTTACTGCCTCGAGTTAAAAGCAAACATTTATATCTTCTTACCTAGTGAAGATAAAGCACAGCTCTTTTAATACTCTAACTGCCGAAGTGGCACGCCCTGGGTACTACAGATTTTTACACAAAAACTGAGTACCAAACTGCTCCCCTCCTCTCCTCTCCTCACTTCACCATTATTCATAGTCCTCCTTGGCAAAAAATCAGCAATGTCGACAATTTCATTGCCTGGTTTGCATTTAAAAAAATCTTCGACTCTCTGTGCAGTGAAGAATGCGAATAGAAAGCTTTCCTTCATTCTCTAAAGCCGCTTTTGGAAACAAGAACTCTGTTCGCTGACAGTTTCGCCGATGCGCGAACTTCGGCTTTCGAATACTTTGAAATCAGTGCAGTTTACTTGGAAGTTACGATGAGAACTCAGCTTTCTTTGTACACTGGAATGTGGAACTGAATTCAGCTACCTGGATTTCAAATTCACATTTTTTTTTCAAGCGATCAACCGTACACTGTCTTTTGAATTTTGCGACAGAAGAGTGGGTTGGATTCGTCGGCGCTTAAACGGAACCGGTTTCACGTCATATAGAAAAATGAAAATCCCTTTAAAGAAATCTCGAAAATGCTGCAAGAAAGCCACGCCAGAGGAAGGATGCTCCATCTCGTCTTCTCACTACATATTTGCCCTTCGAAGATTGTGGTAGGCGCTTGGTTATAGAAAAACGTTTGGTGAGTATCTTAGAGTGAATTTTTTTGCCAACGTAAAAAAGAAACCCCACTCTCCCATTCGCCCCCCTCAACGAAATACTTGAAATGTAGGGATTACCTGTGAAAAAAGACGATGGTATAAATGCACCTTGTTCACTGGTTAGCTTTCACGTTTGTTGTGTGACTTACTGACGACATATTTTGACGTTGAGAGTAATAACATCTGACCGTATTGAGCGTCGTGTTCAATTAATGTATGAGATTGAGAGAGGAAAAGAAACACGGAATTTGCTCAGTATGAGTCTTAGAGCGATTAAGCAGTTGCGCTTACTACAGTAGTGTAACTATGTAGTAATGGAAATAATATTTATTGGACAAACGAAAAACCAAATAAAGTAAGAAGAGCGCACGTAAAAGAGAAGAGAAAGAAATGGACAATTGATGAGAAACGAAAATATGCTGCAAAAAGAGAGATTTATCAGTAAAAATGCGTACCACATACAGATCGAAGATTGAGATGTCTTAAAAATTAGATGAACATTGTGCAGTTCTCAGATGATTTGGGAATGTTGAATTCTAAAGGAAAGCATGTTTCAGTGGGACAATGGTAATTTCAAGTGGCATAATCTAGTGCTAATTTTTGCTGCAATCGAGGATAAAATTTTCCTCTCAAAAACACGTACCGCTTATCGGAAGCTGTGCAGAGAAGATATTTTCCACATGACATAAAACACACAAAGCATTTGCTCAAGCGACAGCGTCCTTAGTGCTCTCATGGGAATACTTCCAAAACGAAAATGCGGCACCAATATCTTGGATTCGAGACGTTGAATCTGCTCGCATACTGTCAGCTCATTGATGCACTTTGGCTCTATTGCATATCACGATGCCCTATCCTTCCAATCCACTCTCCCCCACCCCCTACCAAAATTTTAAAATCGCTATCACGCTTTGTACTAGTGTATTATAAAATTCGCTAGCTCTTAGAAAGTGTTTAAAAAAATCGAAAATTTAATCTTTAGCATATCTCTTAATATCTGACAATTTTGAAATATAATTGCGGTTATTCATATCAAAGCGATGATTCTTTTTGCTTGTCACATTAGTCACTTTCTTCAAGCATTCATGAACTGTAATATGCGATGATTCTTTTTGCTTGTCACATTAGTCACTTTCTTCAAGCATTCATGAACTGTAATATGCTTAACCAATTTCAATATTTTCACTCCGAGCTGAACGATTTACCCATAACTACAACGATTTACCAGAAATAGATCACAAATTGTGACCTAACAAGCACAGAAGCAATATAAACTTTGGTGACAATAGTGGCAAAAATTTTGAAGTACGCTTCAAGGGGTTTATTGAAAAGTGCAAAAATTTTGCACTTTCTGCACAAATGCCTGTATGTTTAACAAAGTCTAACCTCAATAAGTCCTAGAGATAACCAAAAGGCGTGTTATAGTATAATATTCGGCTGCTAGCTTAACGCTTGTGGAAAAAAATCACATACAGGTATGGCGACCGATGAGTTTGAATTCAACGGAATACTTTCTGTTTAAATTCCTTCCCACCTTCTACATATTTAATGGCCGCGTATTGGTATCGGATTTAGTTTGATATGCCGCAATTGCGACAGCAATAACTCATTGCAATTATAACAGTTCAGCATATAGCCGATTTCGACGTGCTAAAAATACTTCCAATGAGGCTTTGCAATATGCAAAATCATTTCTTTTGTCTACAATCCCAAACATTGAGGGATTATGAAGCATTCCACAGCCACCGGATTACATACGTAAAACATTTTATAGAAGATTAGAAACTTCATATAAAGCCTCATTATTTTACAAAAGACATTACCGCCGAATGCACTCTCCAAAGATTCGTTCAAAAGCGGATTCAAAGATTCGATTTAAATCATCGTTTTTAATGTTCTGCCTGAAAAAAAAAGCAAAAATACAAAAGCAATGAAAAAAGCGCTTGCGTTTCAGCACACTATATTCACCAATCCACGCTCATTTTTATAGCTTTAAATTATTCTTTCTCCACTGCAGCCCAACATTTCGCTATAGCTATGCTTGAGGCATTCGGCACGGATGTATGATGATGGCATTGAAGCCACAGATGTGTCTCTGATGAAACAGTTTCATTCATTCCGCTAGAGAATGTTAACTTCCCTGGGAATGTCCACTTTAAAAAATAAAAGCAGATGGCAGAAAATCCTTCAGAACAGAATGTGTTTAAGAATAATGTACCTAAGTGCTATTCCTGACTTCTAGCTCATTTCTCTTCACATATGCCCAATGAAGATTCTTAACTACGCTCGAATGAATACAACCAACATTACAGGTGCAGTGTAAATCGTTCTCATTAAGCGAACATGAAATCTGTGTTAAAAAATCTTGTATGATTCAAAATCTTCAAGGAAATCAAACCGTGACAAATATGCAGAAGAATGTATGAGAGAAAATGATATAAGGTTAACTCAATATCGTTAATGCTGAACCAATCGCGAGGTGAGAGTTTTCTAAAAGGTAAACGCCGAAAGCGAGCACATGAGCTCACCAATTTAATGATACTTACTGATCATCGCTGCTGCAGAAATCTTTCCAATACCACAGGCTATATCTGTAGAAGTTCTTTGCTCTGAGATAAAAATTTTTCTTATGCCATTCGACTCATGTCAACTCGACATCAAGAAATATGTAAATATACCTTAAGCTTAAGTTACTAGTTCGATGCTAACAGATCCATTCAAAGAGCGTGTCAACAGTGAAAATGCGTCGTTTTCTGATTGCGTTTACTGCCACATTTTCTTTAGCGTTCACATGCGCGCTGTCTGCCTAGAGACGAGGCTCATGCATTTTGCATACAGATTAGTTTTCAGTATTTACATATGCCATTGCGATGCGCCTTCTGGTCGCGCAAAGGCATCCGCCAAACTTGCCTTTTTATCGCTGAAGCAGATAACATCATTTCGATAACCAAAAGAAAAACCCCTTAGCGCGGCCGATTCGTGATAAAGTTCCAAATTTTGGATGTAAATGTCGTCTGTGGATTAAGTGCTGCAGTTTTTAAGAAATACGCGTTTCTCTATTTTTCTGACAATAATACCTGAGGGTGATTTCATTCTATCCAAAGGATAGCCAAAAAAACGGTAAAATATAAAACTTGCTCATGAAAGTGAGCGAAAGTTATTGATAAGCAATGTTCTGCTGCTATTCTAGTAAGCAGCTATACACATAAAAATGTTGTCAGCTTTCCGAACTACACCGAGAAATTGATAAAATTCAGCTATTAAAATTTAAACGAATGGCGAAATTCGATTATTCTCAGTCAATGTTTCTCATTTAGAAATAAAAAACATTACTGAAATTTCGAAGCTAGCAATGAAAGAAAACGTTTCAAATTATAGTGTAGACAAAAGTGCAACTACTAAATGCAAATAACAAACTGAAGAAGAGGATAAAAGAATTTTATAGTGAAGAAAAAAATTGCCAGTGTATGGCAATAATTTCACAGTGGAGTGAAAAATTACAGCTAAGAGCGCTCTTTGGAGAAAGTTTATCTTTCCTTTCGCATTTGCCTTACCGGTAAAAGAATGATAGGCCATTCTTTGAACACTTCGTGAAGTGAAAGTTTCCGTATCGCATGGGGCATTCTCCACATATTGTGAGCTTAACAAACAATTAAACTGCTCACTGAGATTCATGCAATTCGTTCGTATTTTAACTGGGCGTTGGTGTGATACTCTGGAGAGGATAACATAAAGGGGAATAAAAGAAGGAGTCATTTTGGTGACAAATAGACGCAGCGAAAGATTTCTGTGAAGAGATGTGTGCGGAAGACGAATAATCGTTCGTTTGCTCCCTTCTAACTACGGAAGCGAATGGATGATATTTCAGGTTCAACATTACTTCAAATTCTGTTATCAGTGTATCAAACTGCATAGAAGGATATTAGAAAATCATCAGTGTCGAGGATTCATCAGCAACAGAAAACAAAAATTACTTGAAATTCTTTGTAAACTCTTTATAAGAATAGCATTGTTGAAGGCAAAAATTCATACTTAAAAGAAACGTTTCCAAAGATCCTCTAGCAAAGAAGATCAGAGATTAAGAAGCGCGAGATCACACGTCCCAATAGCAATTTTTACGCCGTCTTATTTCGTGGCAACTAATAAAAAGCATTGCCAGTGGGCAGCTTCCACACATGACAAAATTTGCTCCAGGAATTGGTTGGTACATTTTCCACTGGTGAGTGAATTATTTACAAGCATTGCTAGCGCTTTGATGACGCCTCGGTGCGCATCACCTCTATTGAGGCCCAAAGCACTGTGTTGAAAGCAAGGAATCTCGCTCCGGCACCTATATGATCACTGGGAAAACGTGAAAAGCGAGCCCTCGCCTGTTAGCTAATTCTTAGATGGGAATGATTTTGCCTAGAACCCCAAGTGGGGAATGGCTTAAAGAACACCTTGCAGCAGATTCACGAAGCTGCTTGCTAGCAAAATAACATAATCTGAAGACGTCACCCTCTTACGTTCACTCTTTAAGTTGAATGTGTTGCTCAACTAAAAGCTTCTTCATGGGATTAACCAAATTTTCGCTTGCCGCATCCGCCAGCATTGATGAGGTACTAGTCGAAAAGCGCTACTGAGATTCATCCTAGCGTTTCTCACTGCTTAAAGTAGGCCTCATAAGTCGAAGTATGTTCTGGCTTCCAAACGATTAATGGAACAATTCACACATCACCGAATAACGAAACCTTACAATCTTGGCAGCACTAACATCTCATGTTCGGCTCAATTAGCACAAACATTCCACAAATAAAGTAGAGCTCCACTTACTCTCTCATCCCCACTTGTATGAGTTACAATCTGTGTGATTTGCAACAATCTTCTACCTGCACCACTTGCATAATATACCAGTTCTTCATGTGCAAGACTTGTACCGAATAAACCTCCCGATTGCGCAAAGCAGAAACCGTTCCTCAACCGCTTTTTTCATAAGGACAAAGCGAAGAAGAACATGAGCAAAAAATCCAAGACTTTTTATGTGGTTCAATTGCCGATGACAATGCTAGAACAGGTGGTTGAAAAAATTTAGGCGAATATGAAAAAATTTCTGCGATATTATTTACGATACTGGTACAATTCCAACGTTGAAGAAAATGAGAGGAGAGTAGAAGTGGGAAGCGAATTAGTGTTATAAGGGAAACATCAGTAGCTAACCTCCAAGAGGATTGCCCAGCACAGAACCGACTACCATATTCATTGCTGGCGGCTACAACAAAGCGTGCAAGCGATGGAAAATGCTCAACAGTAGGAACGTAGAAGAGTGCCACAATCACTCTAGAAGAAGTTCTCTTTGAATGCCTATGGGCAGTCGACAAGGCTTCATACTTTTCGTGTGTAACGCCTTTCGGGGTGGGACCACATCGGCGACGCCTCGTCAACTGGTCAGCACTAGCTACATCCTTTCGATAGCTTGCTGCGTGAGGCTGGTTAGCATTAAACCCTCTCAAGATCAATTGTTGAGAATAATAAATCCACACTGTTTTTATTGTGGCGACGCCTTCTTTCAACGGTTTAGCGCTCATAATATAGCAGTTTGCTTATTGAGGTGCAATAATTTTTATCGCTCAGGTGAACAAATTTTAGAATAAATGAATGAAGATCGGCAAGCTTCGTGTGCATCCATTACAGTTATTAACAACGAAAGACATCACCCATCTTGCTGTCTTTGACAGGAATCGACCGCAATAATACGTCTCATACTGATGCAACACCACTGCTCGGAACTGACAATTCAGGATTTCCGTGGATTGAATTACCTAAGCTTTTTTGCACATGAATATATTGCTATTTATGGGATTTTCAAGCAGACATAAGCAAAATGTTGTATCGACATAATGGAAATTACCTATCACAGTGATGAAACTTCGCAATATTACTTCACTCTAACATCACTAAGAAAGCATTTAAAACTTCAAGACCTTTGCCACACAAATATCTAGCACATTCTCGTTCAGACGTTTATCGTTTTTGGTTGCGACTAGTGTTCAAGTATTGTTCACCTGTGTGGTTACTTCACCATATAGCCAGCACAAACTACAATGAAAACGCTCGGTCCTTCACAAAGTTTTCTAACAGCTATATCTACATTATTACTAGGCTTCTTTGAGGATATTCAACCCTCAATCACTTAAATACTGCCGTCTGGTAAACAGTCTCATTGTACGCTTTCAGATGTAAATGGGTTTTCAAACACCTCTTTCGAAGAGTTTCTTGCCCCTTCTTTCATTTGAAGTCATCATGCACACGGCTGTCACATGCAGTAGAAACGACGCTCTTCTATTATCGTTCAACACAACTTAACATACCGAACTACATACACCTGAAACGAGCACCGACTGAATAATCGTTAATACACAAAACATTTCCACGTTTAAGGGCCGCCTTGACAGATTTGATTTCCATGTGACAACCGTTTTTTTAAATTAATATATAGCTATTTTACTCTTGACATCTATTCATTTATTCGCTTTTTCCCTTACCTGTTTCTTTCCCTCTCTTTAAGAACACATCTAAGCCTATCTTTTTCATTCTTTTTCATCCATGCTTCTCTCTCTATAGAAAGAAATTTCGATATTCTCATTTTTCTCATTTCTGTTTGAATGAAGATTACACGCAATTATTGGACAGTGAGAACATTTCGCGACACGGTAACTTATTAGTGCTTAATAAATATCAGGTCAGCAGCAAGTCGATTAAATTATCAACGCTTGCTCTAACACTAACAGGTGTGCAGTTTTTGTATTTTCCATTTCATCATTTTACTATTCAAAGTAGCACTATGTTCAGCATTAGGAGGCTTTTAATAACCCCAAAGTATAAACGATGAGAATAGATCACCCCTGGAGGACGGTTTCGTGCATGGGGTTTCGCTGGAAGCAGTTTTGGTGCAAACCGCCCTCCACAAAAACGTTCCGGCGCCGGAACGCTTGACTAGTAGAAGATCGGAATAATCAGGGTTCGGGTAGTTATAAAGATCCAAGTTAACCAAAACCAGCTTTTCGGCTATTTCAAGGAGGTACTGCTTTTCTTATTACATATGTTTGTTTTTGCGCGAGATTACCTCTCGAACCAGGAAATACACGCGAAACTTCAGTTATACATCTTTTGAAAACTCTAGTTATACACCTTGCGAAAACTGAGTTTTTTAACTCCATAAGGCAATGCTGAACCAACAGCAAGGCTGAGTTGCCTGCCCAATTTGCTCAGCAAGAATCACAGGTGATGACTAACAAGAGAAACACAGCTCGGTTCAATAAAGGCCGTATTGAAGGTGTTTATTTGTCACCAGACGATAGTGCTTGCACCACTTAGCAATGTGCAGCTTGTGGCAAAGCAATAATAACCAAAACGGTTGCCCTAAGCCAGTCGAGATTTTTCTTATTTTGGTTTGCCATATGTTAGGCCAATCGTACGTATATACATACCTACACATACGTACGCACAACATACACTAACACACATACGCATATACAAGCACACATACACGCTTACAGACGTTTACATACGCAAACTTGTTCACACAAATGCACCCGTACATGTACACATGTATACAAACACAAGTCCAGTTAAACACACACACACGCACAATTACGCACATATAGACCTACACACGTACACGCAAAATCGCACACACATATGACGCTCTGAACGTAATGTGAAACGACAGAAATCCAGCACACAAATTTCTGTTGTAATAACTAACCAAAGAGAAAAACAGCAGTTGTGGAAATGTGGTGTTTTTGGAAACGAGTAAACGCATAATGCATTCGAATCGGTACTGAGTGATTGATGCGAAGCAAGTGAAATCTGATGATAAGACCAGTGATAAGTGGTGATAAATGCCATAATGATGGCAATTAGCGAAATTTATTCCTAGTAGAATTAATGACAAAATATTAAAAAAAAAAGATCGTTCAAGTCCGATCATGCGACATCACTCGGATTATGCAATTCTTCGGCAGATTGCCGAATAATGCTTCATGCAATCTGCATTCTGCAATGGTCGTATAGCATTCAGCGCTAAGCACTGTCACTGCATAGATATAGTTGACAACATATAAAACTAAAGAAATATGCTACATTTCAAATTTATAAATCCATGGCAATGAATTTTGCCAATTGCCACACAGCGTTGCCAGAATTTATCAGCTGTACTGCATGATTTCAAAAGTTCCGGGAGATGAGCCTGAAGACAACAAAAAGAAATCGTAGACGCTCACCTTTCATTTCGTTCAGCTTCCCTCCAACCATCTGCTTCATAACAAAGCCTGCCATTTTTTGTTTGTTTCCTGCAATAAAAGCCCACACTCATGCGAACGATTTTAGAAATCGAAACGACGCTTACTCGTAAAATTTCACGCTTTGTGGTCGATGAGAGGGATGAAATTTATACATTATGAATGCATGATGAAATTCACGAAAATGGCATTAATTGGACGAGGAAAACAATAGCCCATAGTAAATGAAGTGAGTGTGGAGTGTAGGCATTGTTTGTGCAGAAAATGCAGAAGAAGCGATTAAGTACTTACAGAGAGAATTTTTATATTTTCGCTGAATGAAAATAAGAACTATAGTGCAATATGTCCATCAGAAATGATAAAAGAGAGTTGTGACCCTTCGCGAAAAATAATGAATAAATCGTACGGAGATCCACTAAAACACAAATCGCAAATGAACAAATGAACACAAATCGCGTTGACTGCTTCCGGCTATCATTGCTGAGCAGCTATTAGACTCTGATTTGAGTCACAATCACTAATGCATCTCTTTTCCATAAACTGTGAACGGAAAATTTTTGCGTCAACTCTGCTGGAGTTTTTTTTTCTGCGTGTGAAATGGCTCTTCTATGCTGTTTTGTCCACTGACCAATGCCAATATAAATGATCCTTTAAAGATGATAAAATTCTGCATGGGACTGTCACTTCATCAACAATCACCAGTTCACATTAAGCAACTTATCTGACAGTTTGATGCGCAACAGTCTTAGACATTCCGCGAATCTGTTATTGCTGGCGTTGATGCGCTTCCATAGCATTTACCAGAAACATGGGACTATCTCTGTCCCACTTCTAATATAGACCGGATAGTACGACGCCTCCCGCATGCTTGTCTCAGTGATGCCAAGAGGTAGGTAATAAGAGTAAGCGATGGGCTCATTCTCTACTTAAATTTAAAGCAGGTAGGAAAGTAATTAAGGAATACCGACATGATATGTTTATCTGCAATTTAGCGCAAGACTAATCGTTCACCCGCATGAACACTCGAACAATCATGTGAGGGTTCATAACCAGATACTAATTTTTTTGTTCACCCAAGGGCCAAAGAATGGAATTTCGGTTGTTATGAAACTGAGGTGCAATCGTTTAAAAATCCTAATGTTTCATCTATACCTCATTCAACGTTTAAAAATGGAATTTCCTTTTTGAGAATTTCAAAATTTGGAATTTTTCATAAGGCGTTGCATCCTATTCTGGTGGACAAAAAGAAGAAGCCCCACTGGAATGTTTTGAGGGAGAAGGTCCAGACCTGAATCCCTAAGTGACGAAGCGGCGTGAAAATTAGTTTGCCTCCTCCTACAGCCATATACATCTTGCCAAATTTGATCATGTCATCTCTTGTGTGTTATCAGCTGAAATTATTTGGCAGTAAGACAGAAACGTATACATAAATAAACGTGCACGTATATGAATGTCCTATCACCGAATGTTTCGCATCGTTTCACTGGTCGCTACACGATTAGCACCACTGGCTCGCAGCTACAAAGTAGAGGGAATGAATGTGGTTGATCATATTTTCTCACTCGAAGTTTAAGTCGAGCCTCATATTGCGAAAGTCACCTTTCAATATGGCAACAATAGATTTCGTACTGAAATACTAAAACGTTCTCTGTTGATAGATTATTTCAAAATGATGTGATTCCATCGATTCCCTTGATTTCTTTGCGTTTTATTGTCTCAGTATGCTTCCTGCAGTCGCAATAAATAAATGAACTGAAAATGAAAAGATGGAATTCAAACGACTGCAAATCTGTAGGATGCGGATAAAATGCTCAAGCCTCAAACGCTTTTTGAATAGACAAAAAAGAGTTTCAAAAACGAAAAGAATTTAAAATGTCAATTGTCCATTTAGTGTATTTTTTGCACTTTTTCTTATAAAAGTGCACAATATGATCTCATTTGAATAACATCGATTCTCTTTGCCTATCTGTGCAATGGTTTCAGTTTTCAATGGGTGCAGCCAGTATTGGGCAAAAAAATCGTTTAAGAAAGTCAATTCAGGAAAGCCATACTGCGATGCTAATGTTATCAGGTTTGGAAAATAGTTCTCAGATCAGATCACAAACAACAACAAAATTTACACCCATTGGCTATTATTCTTGCTTTTGATAGAACAACGAGAAAAGGTTTTTATTCAAAAAATCTCATTTTTCTTCTAATTTTATTTTTCACGGCATTCTACCAACGGCAGAAATAGCAACCAGAAATCGAAATTTTATATGCGGCAAGACGAGAAATGTCCTAGATAAGTGAGAGCATCAAAATAAGTATATCTCAAAAACTGTTATTCTCTTTCCTAAACCTTCCTCGAATAAGCTTTCTTAAGCATTTTTTCACCGAATGGTGATTGCGGCGATCGAATTAGCGGGGATCTATTCGTAGGATGGCTTTATAAAATTATCTCAGTTTTCATTCATCCCTTCTTTTATGAATGATGGATTCCAAAAGGAAAAATGAGATGAATTTACATACCAAACTTTGTCCTAAAATGGGAAAAAATTGCAACTAATTCTTAGTTGCCCAGAGGCACCGCCGCGAAGCGAGAACACTATTGAAGATTGGGTTGTAGTTTTATGAACATTTGCATAAACCGATCGTTCTCGGAGGATGAACTTGAAGAAACTCATATCAGCCTCCACTCATCTTGGTACTGCTCTACACTTGTTTTCACGGGGAAAGGCAAATTTTAATAATTTTCAAGGAATTAATGCAATGCACCCGTTTTAGGTTTCTTTCATTTCGAATATTTCTAAGTGCATATGATTGGGCTTATAAATGCAATGTGATGATATACGTCACATGTGGAAATTTTTCACTGCAAATTATCTTTGAATGTTTGATTTTCTTATCAGCAGATATGCCACAAAAACGGTAGTCAAAAACAATTTTCCATAATATCATCAGTGGACATAAAAATCTTTAACTAGAAGCACTGAACAGTGCCACGACCAGAACTTAATTTCCATACGCTTTTCCCTGATTATTCGTTTGTATTCATTGCATTTGTTTTGACTTAGGAGAAATTTTCGCTGAATGTGAAGTAAGCGGTGGTATTTTATAGCTGATTTATTATAACCTACGGTGAGTGACGTTTTAAAGCCACTCCTTAAAAAACAAGGCTTATTAGCAATTTCTAGCAATTATTGCAACCTTTATAGTTCCTTTTAAAGATTTCGGCTTCTTTAAACTGGTCGTTTTGAAGAAAACAGGTAATTTAACACTTCTCCTTTACAAGGAGCAAACTTTCGATGTTTCCATCGCAAGTTATAGGTTGCCACGCAAAAGTTGACACCCTCAGGCCGTTTTGCTCGGGGCATCAAAGCGAAGTGTACGCGTGGAAGATATTTGGCTGCTCAGGTAACGTGGACTGTCTCAAATACCTGTGGCGGCAGAACAAATAAGGAAGGCACCACACTTCTAAGCGAGATGAAATAAACGTCGGGCTTTAGCGGATACTCAACTTCCATACAATCGTTTGTTAGCGTTCGTATATGAAAGCGTAAACAATACAGCGGCAAGACAGAGATCGATTCCGGCTAAGTAGCCGACTGAGCGACGACGCGCATAGAAGCGTCGCTCGTTGCGCTCGCGAAATTTTGCTTTTATCCGCCTCTTTCCATTCTCCCCTTTGGAAGACTCCATCCTGAAGTATGTCGCAAACGCTTATTGAGTTGTTCTATTGCCAGAGAATAAAAATCAAGCATATGAAAGCAATGAATCAAATATATTCAGCCATATGCCAATATCTATAAAAGATCTGGTAATAAAAGGTTCTTTGAATGCGGTAAATTCAAGAGATAAAGCAATTATTATTGCACACTAGTTACATAGAGCAATATTCATAGAGCAATTTGCAAATGCATATCAAAACATCTGAAATGAATCGGCGTAGCGAACGACAAGAGAAGCTTAAAAGAACGTTAGTGATTAAGCCACTAATAAGTATATGGCCACTTAGTGGAAAACTTCCAAATCATTGTAATTAAATGAAACTAGATGATGCCTTCAGTGAAACACAGTGGAAATGATCCTAGCGAGTAATGTGTTTGTTTAAGAAAAAAAGACACGTGGGATTCATTTTCTCCACAGTTAACAGGCGAAACTGAGATGCATTATATGCGTTGTTTCCGCAATACTATATGTCCTTAATCTTTCACTTCTTGAAACGCGAGAAATTTTGTATTACTTTCGCTGAAATTTCATACTCCTTTAAAAAGAGCATTTTCTTTTATCGTTCCATTGCGTGAAAATACCATCTTGAAAAAATGGTTGAGGGGTGCGCCAAGCAGATGATATAAAACAAGATTCACAAACTCCTGACTGCACAAACGAGCCAAAACCGATGAAGTTGGGCCCAATTATCTGTACTTTAACCGAGGCAGGAGACATGAAGCTTCAGCATGTGCTTAATAACCCAAACAATGATAGACTAAAGTTAGCCGTGAATGAGGGAGCATATTTTAAGTCCACAGATTGCACCCACAATATCTCAGGGTTGCAACCCTTCTATGTGAAAAGGTGGGGCCTTCGAAAAGACAGAAAGCAATCGAGTAAGCCGCAATGCCAATTGAAAAAACGACCCAACTGCTGAAATTTAATGTCTCAGGAGTTTAAAGCATGAATAAAACGGCGGTGTCGATGCGGCTATAGTAAGTGAAAGTGACGTTCCTATTGCCCGTACTTGGTTCTATTTTCTACCTGGGAACAGAATGGGTGAGTTTATGAAAAACCTTCGTTTGCAGTGGAATAGAATAATTCATGACAGCGCGGTGCATTCGATTATAGCGCTCAGCTGAACGCATTAGCACTATCTGCCTACAACACAAATGGGGATATAAACGATGAGCGGTAAAGCGCATCAATGTTTTCTGCAAGTTAGATCGACTGCTCCGAAATATTATTGAAAGCAACAAAAGTTGGGCGAATGCTATTCTGCTTTTGGTTTGAGCTAGGCTCATTGCGAGGGATCTCGTCACGCACCACAGGGATTAGGCGACGAGTAACAGCAAATCGAAAATCGATCCCTTCCGCGCTTAGGCATTCTCGCGACGATGAATAGTGGAGACAGCACACGTCTGACGCTCGCCGCAAACAAGCTCCTCAAACAAACCGCTATTTCCTGTCACCATGCAGAGAGCGACAACTTTTGAAAAAACTATTAGCGCCCGACGAATAACTAAGCTGCAATGAAACAGTTCAAAACATCCTTTTGAAATAAGTAGTTTTGATTGAATGCAAGCGTCCAGAACCTACGAGAATTTGATAAATCTTCATGTACAGTGTAACCATGAATAAAATACTCCCGTAATACAGCAAGTCACTCATTAAAGCCCCATTAGAATTCTTAGTAAAAGTAATAGGATCTCTCAATATCCTTCCTCCATTGCCTTAAGAAAATTGAATTGAATAAATATGGAAAAGCAAAGAAAAATATGTCTGATTGTGGATGCGATATATTAAGCACGCTGTTTGTACTAATTGCAGGAAAACTGCCATGTTGTATGGTGCAAAATGCTTTGATTTTGCCGAATTAAATTGGTATGTGATAAAATTTGTGCAAAAATATCCGCTAGTATGGCCACCCACATCTTCCGATAAAATAAACCTCAAAAGTCATCGAAAGCTTAGTTTTGCACAAACTTCTACCGTTAATCCTTCCTTGTGGAAAATTTCGCTGTGATGCTTTTTGCTTTTTCACCAGAATTTACACTCCTAGATGGATCGAAATCAAATTTGTAATAGAAAGTCTAAAATTGATGACTGTATATGCATGGAGCGTAAGTCGAAAAAACTCCCACTAAGAAATATTTACTACGTTAGGTATCCGAATTTCAACTTTTTGATCGTTAGGTGGTGTAGAAAATGTGATGCTGCGTAGAACCTAAATACATGCAACACACAAGCAACATTTTCTAGAAATAAAAAAAAGTCAACCGCACAAACGGGTCGGGTCGTTCGCACTGAGATAAAGCGGAAGAAGGGGTACATCAGTTGATGCCCTACATCCAATCGGAGCATTTCACTGGCATTTAGGGAATTCCAATTGAATATTGTGAATGCTTCACTGGGTTTGGTATTGCCGTAAACTGCTGGAGCAAACAACATCGTATGTTTTATTGCGCATATATTGCTATCATCCTTGCCTATTCGCGGTCCCTTTTCGATTAAACTTTTTGTATAAATTTCCATTGGCTTTTCAAGCCGTTAATGTTAGATGTGAATGCATTTGCCAACGTTTCAATGTCTCTATTAGCTTACATTTTGTCGACATAAAGCGTTCTTTATGCAACTCATTTCATGATGTATATTGGCAGACAACTTCACCTTTAACAATGGCAACTAATAACAGTAATTAAGCTAATCAATTCACGATACTATTATGCAAAGAGAAAAGAATTCTTGAAGTGCTGCGGAAACGAGTGGTGAATAACGCCAGACAAATAACTGGCACGATATGCGCTTTTGCGATTGTGTAAGTATGTATTTGTAAAGCGCACTCTTGTGGAGGTGTTTTTAAAACTCCGCTCCAAATGCTGTTGCACAGTAGGCTCTAACATTAGCTGTTTTTCTTAAGCATGAGTGAACACACAAGAGAATTCAGGTGACCGCAGCAAAAAACAGCAAGTAAATCATTTTCCATAAAAAATCCTCTACAACAATTGCAGTGAGTTTGCAAGTTCAAGCTTCACAGGAAATTTCAGTGAAATCTTACGCATCGTTTGCCATCTCCTACGTTCGACTACCGTGGACAGTGAAACGCATTGCTCTAAACTCCCATTTTACCTAACATCGCAGCACCACTTCTTCATGGCGCGGAAATTTAGCGACGCAATTCAGGGAAGGCGTGTTGATTCGGTTGATCGATTTCATGGAGAATGTGATAAGCACCTCTCATCATACAGCAATAATCAGTTGATAATAGCTTATGCAAATTTTGTGCTCAACAGTCATTTATGACCTTTGTGTAGTTTTTCACAAAAATGCATTATGTCGACGCGCATCTGGTCGTCGGAGTAATATCTTCAGGAATTACGAAATTTGAATGCAGTCTGCATGTCCAGTTGACGGTCTCCTAGGCAGCTGAATTATTGCAGAATTGCTTATTTCCATTACACTGCACAATCCCGTTTTGTTGCAACTGTGCACCTTGACAGAACTGGTTATTTCATAGAACACCTCGTGATGAAAACTGAAAAACTTTTTGAGAATTCGCTTCTAGAATAGTTTCTATAATGCAGCAACATGGCTATACCAATAAGTGTTTTATAATCGATGCCACTTTTCCCTGCATCATTGTTTCAAATACTCTTTTTCCGTCCAAGCCATAGTAATCGGAAGGATAAATTGAATGTTGTAAAGCGATCACTAACTGAGGAGAATCAAGTTACGCTCATTTTCGTTCGGTCGAACATAAGTCACCTATAAGTTTGAACTAGGAGTGAAAAGGAAAGTAGTTTGAATTCTACAGTTTTCCGTCCCGCGCTATAAAATTTTGTTTCATGCATTAGACGAAATAATTGAAAAAAATTATTCCGTTTCTCATAGTGCATTCATTTCGGCTGTAGACACCGACCACAAAGGCTGCTGGATAAGATGGATGACTGTCTCTTAAATTATTGTCGCAAATATTTTGAAATCAAATTCTGATTAAACACAGCTTGTTTAGTCGACTTGCCGAAATGCAGTTACCAAATCAGTGTGTGGCGTCGACATTCAGAAGGTGGCAAAGAATGCATAGGATGCATTCTCTGTGCAATCGACCGATGAGACGAACTTCCAAAAACAGTAATTTCTGAGGTATACCCTACTGGCCAAAAAATAAAATCGGCTTGGAAATTCAGTGCAGTTGTAAGCGCCCATAAATTTTAGATGGGATAATCAGCGGAAACATGCTTGATTTGGGAGATCCTCTTTGATTTTGGAGATCTTTAATTTCATGGCTGTGGCTTTTGTGGTTCTCTGCAACAGATATACACACGCAATATATATATATATATATATATATATATATATATATATATATATATATATATATATATATGCATAGAAACTGTTGTGCAGTCTCAAGGGTTGTATGTATATGTGATTCGTAAGAACTGGCAGAAGGTGCACTAAAGAAAGTATGAGCATTTCGCCCTGACGCCTTTTTCCAATACTGGAATTTCCGATATCCCTTGATGTACCATGGATGGACGAAAAAATCGCCGTATACCTCGAAACGATGAAATTTTGCAGAAAATGGATTGCACAAGTATCCTTGAAAAGTTTTAGAATGAAGTTTTCCTCAATAGTCCACCCGACGCAATAAATACCCTTCCTCTGCAAACAAACTCTTGAACCGGTCGACTGGAAAAGAGAAAGAAAAGGTTCCAATCTTGACCACAAAACGATCAATTCTCGGCTGATTTAGTGATTAGCAAATAATTTAATGTAGAAATGGAACAATTCAGCACTTTTGATCAGAATCGATCGATGAAGCGTGCGACAGTCGCTTGCTACAAAGCGACAGTGAATGCTTCATTTCAAAGCGCCATAGCAGAAAGTGCTTCATGTGTAACATCGGACTGCGCTGAGGAAAAATCGCTACATTTAACGGTGTATTTGCAAGCAATCACAAATGGAAATCTATGCATTTGACAGGCGAAACACGATGCTGAATATGGCGACTTTGAACAGCTGCAGGTTGCTGATTGTGACCAGCTGTGTGTTTTAAATAGCATCCGCACTGTCAACAATTAACCCGACTCAGCTACAAGACAGATAAAGCGCCGGTGATATGCTACTGAGCGTAGGCACTATGCGGAATACGCTACCAACTTCAACCGGATGAACTCAGCTGACCAGGCTTACGCGTAGACTTGGCTGTAACCTTAGATTTGGGCTTGGAGATAAGCTTAGACTTGAGCTTAAGCATAAAGTAAATTTATTAAGGTGGCCGAGCGTCCAACCAGCTGAAGTTTATATGTATGTACCTCTAAGCTCATGTAAGTGGCTTCTTCTCAAAGGCCTTTAGTTTCACATTTGAGGCGACTATATGCTCCTTATTCGTAGCTTTTGACGTGATCGCGCCGTTGCCAGAAAAGTGATCAATGTTGGTGGCAGAAATGTCGGCTTATTAGTTTGCAATTTTATTCGATCGGCTCGAATAGTCATACATCTATATTTCGACAATTGCTCCAAGTGAATAGTTTAGCACACCATCACGGAATGAGACAGAGTCTGAAAGCCAAGCAAAACCCTTGAAAAGAAAGAAGAGCTACTAGACTAAGTAATTACAGCAGTTGACCAGTATATAAAGACTTTTTACTATCATGCCTCGAGAATAACAGAAATGGTATTTTTGGCAACAATAGCTCTTGTAATAAAGTTTTTCTTTAAGAAAC
This sequence comes from Baylisascaris procyonis, assembly GCA_037389465.1. NCBI lineage: Eukaryota > Metazoa > Nematoda > Chromadorea > Rhabditida > Ascarididae > Baylisascaris > Baylisascaris procyonis. The sequence continues at coordinate 2,467,195 of JAZARR010000059.1, forward strand.
TGAAGCTACCCAACGAGATGCTTTAGAATGAATGAGGCGAATCGTCGGAAGCAAGCACGAAGGTCTGCTTTTTGAATTGGAAAAAAAGAGGCGGAAAAAGGAAAGGGCTACTCGGACGACCGCGTCAAATCGCGAAGCAAGCGAACAATTTGAGGGCGGGAAGACATTATGGCGACACTCTGATTCTGGCTTGCTTTACGAGCAACCCACTGAATAGCTAGGCAGCACTAACATGCTCACTCGTCATTTTTGCCTTCCCTCCAGATGCAACAGAATGCATTACAATGGATCGCTTCCAGCATGCTTTCACTTCGTAAGTACATTCCGATCGATAAAATGGAACACTTGCCATTCCTTTATCAGACGTGATAACTACATGATGTCCATGCGAAACGAAGTGCTTGGTTGCAATAAGAGACCAGCGACTGCATTACATATGGAGTCATAAACGCAGAAAATGCCGCTCAGGGGTAGCAATGAGGATAGCACAGCTGTAAAGGGATTTCTGTTCATCACTTCCACTCAAGTATTTAACCAATAAACCCCCTCTTTTCCCACGCTCTCTTCTTCCCTAAAAATTACTTTTTTTCATTGAAGAGTCCAGTGAACCAAATAGCAGAACTAAAGATCGGTGAAAGAGGGCAGAAAAACAGCAGCAATAGCCCTCTTTAGTGTGTAGTGATTAGCATTGCAAGGAAGATGCAAATGCGTTGCATGAACTAGCTAGACGCAATATCCTCCCTTCCCCACCCTCCTCACCACCCTCCTCCTTTCGAAAATGTAACATAATGTGAAGATTTTCAGTTCCATTCATAAGCTAAATTTGCGCTGCACGATTCTCAGAAGCAATTTGTTGGTGATGAGCCACTCTGTGTGAAACGGTTGCACTTGACAGGTGATGCATATATACATACTTAGCGATAAAAGATCACCTGAGTCAATAGTGTGATCACTGATGCTCTGATATTAATGAATGATGAGTGGGACAGTTTATCCAGCAGCCACATTAGACGTATCTGTTGACTCATTGAGTGGAATTTGATTGCTACAGATAAGCACATTGAAATACCAAAGAAATGCAATGTCATCAAGTATTTAATTCATATATTGTGTTAATTCTGTTTAAATGTCCCATCAACTGAGCCCATTTCATACGACCTCAAATAGCAGATAATGCATTCATGCAGTGGCAGGTACGCTGTCGTCGTTTAAATTAATCGAAACTCAACGTATACGAGAGAAATGAATTTTTGATACGAAAAAAATAGTATTTTTTAAATGATAGCAGAGTTGCTTCAGTGAAGAGCGGAAAAGTGTGATAATGAATGGAGAAAAATATTGGGCATAATAAGACGGATAAAATAACTGCTTTGCACTGTATGAGTTGAACTCGTAGATAAATTCAGAATTACGGCTATTATCGAGAAGATTCTTCAGCTGAATTATAATTTCATTTGCTAATAAATTTCACACGTGTACAACAAGATATGCTAAGCAATGCATCAAATAAGACGTTGTTTGGAGTGCTCTAAACCGAATGTTTTTTTAATGGCTGTGACTCGTGCCAATTCGTGGAACTTATCAATGACTTTTTCCCATTTAAGTTGGCTGCTTGCATTTTTTCAAAGAGTTAATCCCATATGTTGAATGCCCTTTTCGAAATAATGGCTTAAAGCAGTGCATGCTCGATGAGAAATGTATCGCAGATTGAGTTGCGCTGTGTTGCACTTGTTGACTGCTTCATTGGTCCGTTCGAGCGCCTCATTTGTTATCGTATTCTATTATTGTCATTGTGGCAAGCGGCTGTTACTTCGGCGTATTATTGGCAACTATTTAAACATTTTTGCTCACCCTCGAAAAGCATTGTTCACTTTCTTGCTTAGCGTTGTGGAAAACAGTTGTTGCTGCAGGTATGGGAACACCAGCAACCTTGGCAACTTTGGTGAGCAGTTTGTTTTGTTTAAATTCCGCTGCATCTAAATACCTAAGCAACCCAGTCTGCAACGATTTTTTCCTTTACATACCAACACTAGCAATTGCATACATCCACGGTTGATAGCGTATCGGGATCGGAACATTTCCATTTGCATGAGAAAGAAAGCTTATTATTAAGGAAATTAATTGCCATTCGTGTTTCTAAATTTATTTTATCTCAACGAGCCAAATAAATAGTTGCCTCATATAATGACAACACCTTTTTAAGTAGTATCTGTAATAATGATATTATAGGAGCGCGCTTCATCAATTATCTGCTTTTAAGCGCTGAACACATTCAGGAGAGAGCATTTAGGTATGGATAAGTGATACAATGGTACTTTAGATTCACTCTGATCATTTATTGAGGTGAAGGTGATATGCTATAAAGTTATGCCCATGTTTCTTCGCATATGTAGCCCCAGTAGTCAAAAGCGCTTCTACTTTTGCTGGATTTTGCTGGATTAGGCTGCACATGACGATGCTCATGGGAAATCGCTAGGAGGCCGGAAACTCGTGAAGGCTATCCGTCCAAGGCATAGCGGATTGATTTGCTCCCAGTTTTTGGACCCCAAGAGTCGTAGATAGGAAGTCGAAATCTGCGAAAAGATTCCAACCATCAACTACGAAATTCCCTACTGTCATCACAACTTAGCAATTTTGTCCATCGCTGTAAAACCTAAGATGCTTTCATTTCTCTACAACCTTGCGCGTAAATGCTGTGCTGCAAAGAATCTATGTTAATAACCTCTTGCAGATTGCTGCAGTGCTAGTTGCTGACTCCCTTGCCGAATCCTGTGTCACTAATGCGGACTGTAATGGTAAGTCTCATTTCGGAGATTAGTTCAATTATTTGAAATAAAGCGAACTTTACATCAGCTGCTTCCCACTGTTGATCACTTCGTCAATTATATATGCGTGGAGCGCATCGAGAGACCAACTATTCACATTTGTACTTAAGCATTCATCTGGTTGATTGCCCATTTAATAGCCATTTTGAGCAATTTTTCATAAAGAGTTGGCAGTGGTTGCCGAACCAACGAAATACGATAATAGCACGATATATCTGTCTGGGACGAGGAGGAAATGAACTCAACTTCCTTTTCATAGGCTTGCCGTCCCAACTTGTGGACGCAAGAAACGTAAACGTAGAACAGTGATAGCTTCTCTCGCCAACTCTCACTTTAATGTTTGTAACAGTGTTCCATTTACTGGTGCTCACAAAGCGAGTGCTCCATCGCAGAACAAGTTGAGTGAATGCTATCAAGCTGTTGTGAGGTTTTCGATTGGCGCTTGCTCGTTCGGCTTTTTCCACAAGCATATTCTACACTTTATTTGTTGTGTGTGAAATATTGGCATATGAGGCAATATATAAAAAATGCTTGAATCTTTTCAAATAAAGTAGCAATTCGTTGGTAATGACGTCATCAGCATCATCCTACCACTCAATTCATTTTGATAAGAAAAACTCGAAACGTGGCAGCAGTGCAATCTTTTGAATTTCATCTTTCACGAAGAACTGCTTCCGCAACGAAAGAGAGACTTCTGTGGATCCAGCCTGAAAAATGAACACTACTTAGTGAAATGCATTATTAATCACCTAACATAGTTTACAGTTTCAAGACATTATAGCTGAAAATAGATTAATTAACTTATATGGACAAATTGCTGACTAGGGAAAAAGCAAAAAAAGATGCATTCTTGTCGAGCAAATGAATGTGAATGGCCGGTTGAAAATGGTGTTTTTTTTATCTTTTCGTTTTAAGAGAGTTTGAGAGAGGTCTGCATATGAGGTATGCGTAAAAGCTTGAACATCTTAAGAAAAAATCCCTACATTGTTTGACAGATTCAAACTTCGAGGGAAATGTGCCTGATGGTTACAAATTTTGCCGCTGTTGGCAGTAATTCACTCTCAAGATTTGCTGTTATGTGAACTCGTAATGAGTACACCCAAACCCAGGAGTCTAATGAACTCAGAGGGCGTTTCTAGTAATCCCAGAGTGGATATGAAACTTTCCATAATTTCTAAGACACTTTAGAGATGTTCATTTTTCGACATACAGTGCTCAAGTGTGTCTGCAGGCCTCAAATGCGTTGACAGTCAATGCGTCCTACGCAAACCATGCCCTAATCTGCGAACTCCTCCTCCTCCTGAAGGCTGTTATTATAAGTCAAGAACAAATGATGATGGATGCGTGACGCCGACGCTTAAATGTGATCAAAAGAAGGTCCAAAAACGACAAATTCCGGAGTGTCCGAGAAACAGCGTATACTCAAACTGCACCAATATTTGTGGATATCCACACTGTGCTACAATGAACCATGTATGGTGCTTTCCAATTCAAGAACGTTTTTGAGGGAAAAGACATAATCGTATGCTTCCACTAGATGTCTCCGTTCCCTAGAAGACGTCTGAGCAATGTCTTATATTTCTTGCTCGAAGCTATCATGCCATAAATGGATCAAACACCTCGAAAACAGCTATCATCCAAAAGCAACCCTCCAAGAAGCTTGCTAATATGTGCTTCAGATATAATTTTACAGGTGAAGCACTGCCATTCGTTACGCTGTGGTCCCCCCGCGTGCGTTTGCAAAGAGGGTCACGTTTTCATTGGTGCTGACCACTCGCTGGGCTGCGTCCACAAAGATGAATGCTCCAAAATTATCCACAAAAAAAATACTGGTAAGCAAATGAACCGTTGTGATATCGAATCGATATGCATAGTCATGACATGATAGGGAATGGGCAAAGCAAACAGTTGAAATGGTTATTTAATAATCAGAAAATGAGAATTCATATATGGCAAGCTATTATCTCTTTGCGCATCCAAGCTAGATGAGGACTCAAATAGCACCGCTACATGAAAATCTTAACAAAATTTTTCATGCGACAAGAATGGTACAGGAAGTTCTAGTGTGATTTACAACCATTTTTTCGCACTCGACAATTTTGTCTATTCCGTTCCGTCTTCGTTGAGGGTTAAAAACTTCCAAGCCGAAACGTTGGCAGGGAAGGAGAGGGAAGGATAGGCACGCAAAGGCTTGGTCCTAACAACCTCGACTTTAAATCTTCCTTGAAGGCTAAGAACCTTCAAAACCAGATGCCTGGCAACCCATTTACTCACTAACCAGTTCCCGATAAACTCAGCACAAATTACGCACTCTGCGCATGCACTTTTTGCCTCCAGACTCTATCAGAAATGCGGTGCTTCATTCATTACAGGGATCATTCGAATCTTGGGCGCAGAGAATTACGTTGTTCTAATCATATAATTGAACAGCCACTGCTCCAAATACACGTGATTCCACAAAACGTTTCCTAAAAAAACTCACTTTTATGAAGCCTATAAAGAGATATCACCAAGAAATTCAATATGCTAATCCAGGCGGAGTTCCAAAACTGGGACTCCCGATTTTTCTTAGATTCCCCAGAAGAATTCTCGTGCTTCCTACAGTCACAAACATAGGTTTCAAAAACAAATTGTGCTGACACTATGTGAACCTCATGCGCAGTTGTAAAATGCATGGAGACAAACCATTTTTACCAGCGTATTCGCGCTCGAAAACCCCAACAGTGAGGTGCACCTGTGATCTAAGTCCTTCTGGAAATCTGGCCACCCCATCATAATATCCCACAAGAACACTACCACGGTGCAGTCAGCAGCCACCGAGCGGCTTTTGCAGCAGAAACAGGTACAGAACCATAAAAAACTGGCATAGTAGCGCGATACTCAACAGTATAAAAACTGCTGTGACTTACAGAAGAGAAGCAGGAAAACATGCTAGAAATGCTGGCACGAATAGCATTTCCCCACTGCCAGTCATCTGACAAACCAGTTCCGTTATTCGTCAGCAAATTATGAAATATGCGCAATAATGCATTCATATTCTGACCGGAACAATCGTTTACACCTCTTGTGACAGATTCTTTTTCTGCGTGTTTTGAGATCACTTGTCGGCGCAAAATCGGACTTAACCGATTGTAAAATAACACAGAGATCCTTTTAAAATGGATGGATCATCTTGAAAGTTGACATGGTGGAGGCTAATCTGACGTTGTAGATTAGCATGATTACATCGTCAGTGGTTTTGGAGTCGAAATTCCAAGACGTAGGCAAAGATCCACGACGTACTTCGCTAGTGCAGATATGTAGAAACATATAAAGGATGACAAATACAAGGTGAAAAAAGAACGGGATTGTTATGTAAGGGAGGGCAAAAGAAGGGACATTCTTCTCTTTTTCTTTTTTTAGTTCCGCCTTCCCTAGAGGAGGGAACTAAAAAAAAGTTGTTTTCCTCTTGCAATATCATTTCGTCCTCTCAGATCTTGGTTAATCTCTCCTCGTGCATGAAAGGAATCAGGTAAGTGTGCGACCCTTACTTAATATGTGAGGAGAAGTATCTCGACAACAGATAAGGCGATCAAGCCGCGATTCGGCTTATTGAACTGGTTTATTTAAGCATAGATAGCAGGTGCATTAATGATTCAAATCGGCAGCCTACGCGAAGTCTCGAATCAAAATTGCGAAAAGGGTAGTTAAGTAAAGCGAGCAGTTCTTGCCATCAGATGATTACCGAAAGGAAACGATGACCTTTTTGAGGTAGACAGATTCATATGCTTGGGTTGTTTTATGAGAGTCAGTGATCTAATCGAGTACACGAGGAATAACATCAATTGCATGAAGCATTACGTTTTCAGGATCTGTTCAACATTAAGCCTGGAGATCAGACACGGCTCTAATACCCGGTTATTTAGAAAGACAGTTGCGCCATCGCTCAAAAGGACGTCATTGTGGGTCAAACGAACACTTCACAAATTGTGGCACCGCTTGTGAGCCCTCCTGCAGAGTGCCTGAACAAACCATGTGCACAATGCACTGCCTTGTGGGCGTTTGTCAGTGCAACGAAGGTTATTACCGCCACGAAACGAAAGGTTGTGTTCAAAAATCTCAGTGTTCCTAAAATCACCGGAAGTCGTGTCAGTGCTTCATATCGTTGTCTGTTTGTGCACTATGTATATTTCGGAATTATTTGTTTTTGAATTTATTGCTTGTTGTGAGCCTGACTAAGCAGCTAGAACTATGTTTCATTATCAGTGCTGAATGTATTTATATTTGCTACGTAGCTTTTGCTACTATGCTTTTTTGCAAATTGAAATCTGTGCAGAATAAAAGCTCTTCACATGTGCTCAAATGTCACAAAGAAGCAATTCAGTCACTACTTAAGTTTTAACTCAACAGTGAAAATTCACACGCACGATTCATAGGAACGTCTGAAAGAGTAGTTGAGTACATAGTTCAGCCCCAGAGCAACTTATTGTTTCTTCAAAAGTGACAATCTTAACTCGCCTCTGGAAAGACATTTTTATGGCTTACCCCATTCTCGTAATAAATCTTCGCCTCAAAGCAAGCTGCACTAGTTTCACTAGTGCACTCATAGAAAATAGAAGAAATGCTTTCAGAAGCGACCGCGTCAGAACTGCGGCGTGTGCAAGGAAACACTCCTGCACCCAATGTGAAAAAGTTAGAGTACTGCAGAGAGCAGATTGCATTGAAGCGTTCAAAAAAGTAGTCATATGAATGAATGATTTGGATTTTGTTGAGGCATGGATTACTCAAGATATAATCGCAGAGGGCAAGCAATTCTGCTCGTCATTGGGACAGCTAGAGAAGAAGTTTGCTGTTAACTCTTAAAGTCTGTAATTTTCTTCCACTTATTGCCACTTCATTTTGAATGCATACCTCCTAACATTTTCACGGATGCATTGCTCACGGAGTCAGCAAAGCAGTCAAATTAGACACCTGAGCAGCCAAATACATTGTGAATGCACTAAAGAACGATTTAAAATGGTCCACTCTTCACCTCTTTTCTTTTAAAATTTCATTTTTCACCGAATGATTGATCCGTTTGTCTCAGCGTATGACTGCAGTTGGAACAGAGGCATAGAAAGCGCTCATTTTTAGACATCCATGGATTCGCTGCGTTTTTCTTTAACAGCGGTAATAGTTGTTAGAGTTTGCTTGCAAAACTTTCGACTGAGCAATCCCGAAAATTTCAACTGAGCAATCTTGAAACTTTCAAGTGAGCAATCCTGATATGCAATTACAGCATTCGAAATGAGGCATTTCACTTATCAGTTGAAAGTTTGTTGAAGTGCAATAGCAGTAGCGCTGATATAAAGTGACATGGACCCGTCTCGTAGTTTCCGTTTTCTCGACACTTTCCCAAATTTTGGTGACTCAGTTTTCTGTTGGTGGCTCGATGTTTTTGCGCTAACTTCAAGGGGATGAATTAGGGATGAGTTAATTTTCGCTAATCTCTAAAATCTGATGACGTAGGACTGCAGCGAGTTTTTTCGTCAATTCCTATCTGTTCCGGGAGCTCAAAAGCCTATACTCGAAGCAATGATACCGTGAACAGTTCAAGCAAAGAAGAACACTGTTACTGGTGATAGTTCACAAGATTTTTGATTTTATGCAATTTACTCTGTGGTTCAAGTTACGCCCGCAATTTGCAAAAAAATTTTGGCAGCATGTGATAAAATCATAAACATAGACGAAATTAAAAATGAAAAATTAGCTCAACTTATTGCTGTCGCATTATTTTGATTGTTTGAAATATGCCCTTTTATACTGGTTTTGGGTGGAATCGCTTTGCACTGGATCATTCGAAGAAACAACTTAACATTCTCCTGCTTTGGAACTCTAACCATATGTTGTCGTAAGTATGTGGCTTCATCATTTCATAGGTTTGAAAACTTCTGTAATAACAGAACTCATTTAATATTCAAAAGTTGTCGTTCTCTCTAACACTTAGTGCTTACAGCAGTTCGCCACATAAGCAACGCAATAAATGGTGCAAAAAGCGAAGAACGATCGAAAGTCGGTGTTACTCACGCGATTTATTGGCGAGCAATCGGCCAGCTCAAGTCCAGGTCGCGGTTGTAGCGCTCCCCGATGTGTCGGTCTTGTCGGCCACCATAAATCCATCACATGACTTGCTGCGTGAGCGGATCAATGCGTGAGGCAAACCGATTAGGGCACATGACCAGTTTTCACTGTATTGGAGCGCTCGTACTCGTGCCATCCCTTTTCATCATTTCCGATTCGTAGTATGTATTTTTTTCTCGCGTTATATAGTGTGGCGGATGGACGTATAATTGTCGTCGCAGTAGTTTTAGTCAACTGCCAGCCAGTACCGTCACATGCGCATATCAAGGAGCTGAATGCATAATGCTCTATCGCTTCAAATATTTCTTCTGTTCTTTTCGATGGTTGCATTTTACGCGTCATTTGACCGTTGCTTATGATAAGCTCGTTATTGTAGCAAAATAAGTTGTGGCTTGAGCTTTATGCTAGCAGTGAGAGGAGTGTGGGCAGAATCCGTTTATACTTCGTCTTCATGGCAACGTCGTTATAAGCAGAGTGTTTTCACAAGCTGAATTTTTGTTAGCTATTCAGATGCCGTATTCACATATACAGTGTTAGGCGAATACTTGTCTCGGCTATTATGAGTAGAAGCGAGAAAATAAATGCGGCCCCAAAGTTCACGGTTCGACCATCAGGCCATGTTTACTTTACGTTATGCACAAAAGTTTCGTGAATGCTGTAGCGTTCTAAGATCGACCATTGACTTTGTCGTCTGGCGAGTGAGTTTTGACTGAATCTAGCGTTATTTCCCACAAACAGCCTCTCACGTGGCGTTCCTTCGAAGAAAAATGTACTCGCATCCTTTAGGCAGCAAATTTCATCAGATGCTATTTTCCTTTGTGATAGTTGTTTGAGCGCAAACTTATGAGCATGCTGTTGATATTCCGTAAACTTCTATATCTCTTTCAATGGGCCTCCAATGACGTCATTCTTTAGTTACTAATATATCGATTGGTAGTGATGAGTTGAAACTGCTGAAAATTTTATGAACAGATGAGATGAAAATGAAGCGCTCTAGCTTACTGAAATTCGATGTCACAGTAGAGAAAGGCGGTTTGAGGGAATTTTCCAATGGATTTATTTCACCAAACGAAAGTATCCAGATATCTAAAAAAGCGCTAACGCTTATTCTTGCAGGAAGGCGTTCTTTAAGAGTTTGAAACCTCGGTCAAGACGTACAAAGGTCGTAAAGGACCGGTAGGATGTCAACATTTGGGGACTATCACCGACGAATGATGAATGCGAGCTTCCGAAACGAAAGAAGAGACACGTTAATCCATGGCGACTCCTGCGATATCGCTCAGGTATTACTTAAGAACTACGCTCACTGTTCACAGTGGTTTGCCATACGCACCAGTAGGTGAAGGAAGAAAAAGGGGCTGCAAGTTTTTGCAGAGGAGCAAGGTGTTCTTCTCTCGTTCGTGAGGTGTCCCCTGCCGGCATCTGGCGAGCCGTTTATTTGCGATATCTCTCGTCAGGAAAAGGTTTTAAAAAAATCAGGTTTTCCCACATTGCAGTTTGAAACTGAATCGTGACTTGATAAAACGTACCATAAAGAGATTCAAAAACGGGCATTAAATGCTTGCTTGTTGAACGTGTTAGATTCATTTCTGAGTGCTATTTTTTGATGATGATTTTCAGTCTTCTCGTTTGTCTGCAATCATCGACGCTGGAAGGTATTTGCCGATTGTGTATAGCATCTCGAAGTTATGTCACTTTTGCATTTGAATTTGCAGGAAGAAGCCCGCACTAAGCACCAGCATATGCAAGCTGAGCACTCGAAGAAGAGCAATTTCTTCGGAAGGCTCCTTAAAGCGACTAAACGACCGTTTCAGAAGCACAAAAAGTAGTTGCATAAAGTGCAACGAAGAGTACATATTTATGCCGATGGTCTATCAGAAATTTTTTGCTGCTGCATGTCACACTATCTATTCAAATAATACTGGAAGTCTTACCTTGCTTCTATGACCGTGTTACTAGAGGCAATCGCAACCACTACTTCATGCAATTCGTTCAGGCATTTCTGCATACATCAGAAAGGTTTGCTGGTAGATGTTTATAGTCATGATTGACTTCTGCCCGTCTGTTGCAAGCTCGATTGACCACACATATTTCATATGTGAATGTATGTTTTAGGTGACGTTACATTCTTTCACTTCCCGTGCTTTCGTAATTTGCAGTTGCTGTGGCAGAAGCTGTTTGATTTTTCAGAAGGAATTCCTTTTCTCTTAGACTGTCATGTGTTCTCATTCATAACTTGTTTATCGCTGGGTGTGCTCGCTCCACGCAGCATTATTAGTGCACTTCTTTTTAGTGCCTCAGTTCACATGGTCTCATTTCATGAAATATTTCCTCTATATAAAAGACAGCACTGTCGCTGAGCTTTTTTGTCATCTTATAAGGCTTTAACAGCTTATAGGAAGACCTGTACATTTGATATTATAGCATTCTGTACATATCTGCACTTGATCTGATATATAGTTGCGGGAGGTATTGGCCACTGTTCATTCTCCACTCGACAGAGAAAGGCAGCGCTGAAACGTGTGGCGCTACAGTGTGACTGAGAACTTATCAGTTTATCTTCATTCTACGTTTGTATCTTTTGAGCGGCGCTTTCAGGTTATTGAGCGACATGTAAATAGCTGAAAGCGCAATTCATAAAAACTCATCAGCGTCTCCTTCAGTGGCCTACCTATCGTTGAGCGAATCGGCGACTATTTGCCAATTGCCTCACGAGAAGAGAGAGTGGCTTTAGGTTAAAGACTAGCGAGTGAACCTGAAGGCATTTTCTCAGTACTGCTTATTAATCTTCAGCCGCAAATAAGCATGAAAAAAGAGTGCTTTCCTTTCAAATTATTAAGAAACTCTTCACTCGATAGTCAGATATTTGAATGAAAGATAGCAAACGGCATAAATATGTTGGCGCCATATGTTCATATGACTCAAATTTATACTGCGTTCGAAGATGCAACGACGCTTTCTGATTAACATTCAGCTCTTTTCTGTTTGGCAGTATGGATCGATTGGCTGCCAACCATGAAGCAATTACTCACTTCACTTCATTTAATTACCGTGCTGGCTGTTTTATACGGTTGTTGAACTTGTTCACTGCGTGTATCTATTTATACCGAAAGTTGTTGCTAACAAGTTCCGAAGGTATTTCTGCGTTGGAAAGGTGCAATAAAACTTTGCAACAAGGCACAAGTTATGCACATGTTAAAGAAACAATTGAAAACTCAAACAATCTTATCTCGAGAAGGCGAAACTATTCACATGGTTGTTGAAGCTGAGACATTTTCGAACCTTGTTTTGCTTCAAAATGCAAATGCAGCATATTCATTTATTTAGAAAATGGAAGCTTTATGCACGGAACCCACTACAAATTTTCATGAAGGCTTGAACGGCGAAAAATCTAATGATTTAGTGCTCGCTGTCATTCATCTTACAAAAGATCCTTTTTTATACGCTTAAGGCGTTGAGAGTAGCAGGGTCACCAATAGCGAGCGATCCGCTCGAACACGTCAATGTCTTAGAGCTTTTCCATAGGGAATTACAAACTAAAAAGGGCAAATGTGAAACTTCGGCATAGCGTTATGCCTAGAAAGTCTTCCAATTATGGAAAAGTTGTGCAGGCCACCTATAACCTAAAAGGGCATCTAGCTCTCATGGCTTAAAACATTCGGCATTGATGAATTCCTGCAGTCACTTGGAGCATATCAACAATTCTTAAGATGCTGTTGAGTTGATTTGAACTTATCCACTTTCAATGTTTATCGTGAGAGCTGTTCGTCAACCTGTAGCTAAAAACTGTCGCATTTCTCTAAGTCCACATAAGATTCTCTGAGGGCATTTTTGCCAATAAGATGCTCAGCGAGCGGCCTTGGCCAGAATCAAATTTCTCCTTCAGTATTCTCTTCCATATTGTATGGTCCTCGCTTCGCCTCTTGAAATTATTGTATGAAGGTGTGACTGAGAGCGTTTTTTTTTAAATCAAATCATTCACTAAATTACTCGTCCAAAAACAACGCTGCCGACATAAGTGCCGAAAGTGAAGAGACGAAGTAGAGGAGACCGGGCGCAGTTAAGCGTGCTATAGGTTTATCTATTTGACGCATCACGACGCCTGGGTTATGATCTCTTGAAAGGGCGACATTGTTCATCGACCACTTGTGACGAAAGAGAAAGACGATGCAACATATCGATGCCGATGATATACGACGAGATTCGGCGGTGATAGCATCGGTTGTTGATACGAGAGATTGCTTTTCTATTTATTGAACGCAATGATTGTTCTATATATTCAGCACCAACAGTCACTAGGATATTAGCATTCAGCAACTTGACTCCGAGCGTCGGAGAGAAGGGAGTGGGCGAGGGAGGGAGGGGGGGGGGGCGGGTTGAAGGGCGCGAAGGGAAACAAGGGGGGATAAGTGAAATTTTCATGTGATGATAGCTCGCCAACTACAGGTTATATGATAAATAAATGCGCGTTTGAAGATTTTATCGGAGCGTACGAGAACTCACTCAAATGTCACTTAAAATTTGCAAAATAATTTTGCTCTCTACGCATTTTTAGCTCTCTTAGGAAAGCGTAATACTCATTTATTCCATCCATCGCCAGGGTATAGACCAGGCAATCAATGGCTGAAATGCCCGAATCACATCACAGATTTGTTGGGATTCAAGTAACTCCCTCAATAGGAAAGAATACACTGAGTGCGCTAGAACTTTTCAACAACACAAGAAAAGTCATTGTTTGCAACACCACCGTGTGGTTCGATTGCTGTTGACTTCGGCCGCAAAATTTTTGACACGGATGGAAGATTTGCAATTGCTTCCAACACCTGAAAACAACTCCCATCAAATTATTTTCATTTCCTTCTTCACGCAAAAGGCTAGATGCGAGCATTTTAAAATTCGGTAGTGCTTCACTTGCAAAAATTTTGAGGGAAAATTAATTGACAACAACAACTATTTATGAAATGGATTTTATGGGCTCGTTGGAGGCCGCATGACGGGAAGTTATATACGGTGATTCCTCATATGTCAAAGCACCATTTGACAAGCATGAGATGTTCCGAATGTTGATACCTGAATAAGACTTCACGAAAATGGTTTTGTGATACGAAGGGCGATTGCCCACGTCCTTCAAGGGAAACCACTTCTGACCGTATAGAGAACTATTCAATGGTTTGGCAAATATTCTTTGGCAAATGATGTATAAATTTTGGTGCCACCTCCACAACAATATTCTAGGTGAATCGAATAATAAACGATGATGTAAGTACAACAAGAGGTAAAAATCAACGACAACGTAATGTTGTTATTCAAAATGAGCCCACCTCACTGTGGTTTTTGTTCTTAGTTTCTGGCATATTAAAGTATAAAAATATTAGACCGATTGCAATAGGCGCTATAAACAGTGATAAATATGCAAATGCCTGCCCAATTTGATTCGCAATGGGCAGATAAATCGCCAACACTAAAGCGCGACTGCAACATAACGAATTCCAAATTTGATACGAACAACAACGATAAAAGAATTATATAGGAATCATTGTAAACATAGAAAATACCACTGCTTTTTATGACAGAACACTAGTATCAACTTTTGAAATCTTTAATATCAGTTCTTGAATATTTCGCCAATTGAGTTATTTTTTCTTCCATTCCATGCATCTATAGTTGTCTCAATCAGCAATTTAGGTTGACCGCAACTTCATCACAGGACTTTTCGTGATGGAGAATGTGCATTTCGTAGATTAATGAGATGCGAAGACGCGTTTATCCGTTAGTTGATAAAATTTCTCGCCTATGCACAGTTTTTCCTATCTCTATGTACATAATCGTGAACGTGTTCCACCATTTCAGAGAGTTAGACTGCAAAAACTGACTGTTAATTTGACAAAAATAACCACTTATTTCACAGTAACTCTGCGGGAATTTTCCCATTCTTGAACAGATTGATACAGCTTTGACAAGTCCGCACTAAAAAAACTATGCACATCCAAACACAGCATGTCAGCAAAAAAAAAGTAATTTCAGCGCATGGCAATGGATTCTGCTGGTAATACCCACTAGGTGGCTGAAGAAGGTAATAATTGTTTTTAAACTGTGGAACATTGTTAAATGAATTGATACAAATCGAATCGCATAAAGAAAACTAGGCTAAAGGAAATATCCTCACCTCAACATCTGTGTAAATGAGGCCCAACTCTGTGCGGCCGCTCTCGCACTTTGACCAACCATTTCGGCAGTAATAAAATAGCACAATGGTCCTGGTCCTATTGCAAAGAAAATGATGAACATCGAGATGAAAGCAACGAGAGTATATCCAATCCATGAATACTGCAACACATATGCGAAATATTTCGCAATCTCAGATAGTGCTGTTTTTTTTTAAATCCAGCAACAAACTTTCAGGCGGTCATTGAATTTGTGCCTTCATCGGCGCTCCAAATGACAGCAAATGGTAACTTCCATTTCCAATGGAGTGTAAAAATAGTATGTTCGTCGACACACAACCTCAAGAATCAGTATGACGGCTGCGGTGTAATTCAAGTAGTCAGCAAACAGCTCGTTACAAATATTGATTTATGTGACCAAAAGGTGCGGTAGTGATCCTCGAAAAAATAAAAAAAAAGTTGCCAAATGAAGCTAAAAGCCCGTAGTGAATATTAGATGTTTTACATGATATGAGAGAAGCAATCCAGTAAAACTAACTACTTAGAGTGGAAATTATAAGTAAGTAAAACTCCTGTTATTCGAACCATAGCTAGTTGCAGTACATGCTGCCGACCTCAATATGCAGTCTGCATTCATAACGTTGCATGTGATGAATTTCTACCTCCTTACCAATCAAAACAGCAAATTTCAGGCCGGCTACCAGCTCCCACATAATTCTTTTTGAGTATTACAACAGTCACACTTTTGTGGCGCTGACAGTGAAATGCGCAGAAACCTAACAGACAGTTCGTCAACAGAGTGATCAAGGAATTTCACGAACGCATTGAAGGACTGGCAGTGCTAACGTCTTGAAGAGCATCCAGACCAAAACGAATATGAACAACCTACATGAAACTTGTTGAAACAATACATGAGCAAAACGATGGCCACATTCAGCAGAAGAATTGCAGAGTTGGAGATTAGAATGAGCGGTCGTCTGCCATAACGATCGACGATAAACGATGACATCACGATCGCCAGCTGAAAAAAAGACCAATACCCAAAGAGTTAACGACCGTTGCCCAGCTTCAACACTTCGGAATGCCAATTATATTTCCACCGTTAAGGCTACTCAGTTCAAATAGATTCGCCTGGAAAAAACCGCTTTTTGAAAATCATGCAACTATAAAACAAAAAAAGGACGGTACGTGGTTCATGCTGGTCACAACCTTCCACAGCGGAAAGCAAACATGAAAATAATAAACAACGCTGGAGAAGGCATCAAGCCTAAATCACTGGTTCTGGCTACTGCCAAGCATTCTCCAAAACAAAATTTATCTCAGATTTTGATAACGATTCGAGTTCCTACCAACGCTTAACTGGCAGTTTACTTCTACATTAACGACAAGTTTTCGGGTTGCGACATGTGCAGTGCCAACGAAAGAGGTAAGTTCTCACGAATGTCTATGTGTATTCCAATTTACGTGACAGTATGCTCATGTTATAGCATCGCCGAAACCCTTCGAACGGTAGTAGATAATGACAAAACCAAGCACGGTGGAGGAGGCATTTAAACACTTTGCTACATAAGAAAACGAAAAATAATTGTGGGAAAAGAGAATAGAAAAGAAAACTTAACAAGCTGACGGCGGATAAAACGATATTTCCGATTGAGGCAGCCGACAACGACAGACCGCATTCTTTTAATATCTCAACCGCATAGGCGTTGATCGCTGAAAAATTATTGATGCTTCAAAAGTTGGCAGTCAATGCTTCAGAAGAACCGAGATAAGTTCTTCACATCAATCAAAATGAATGGAGGTCTCCACAACCGCCAATGGCGCCATTCGTAAGAATAATACATAAATACTTTGGGCAGACAATCTTTTTCAGTGAGTCTGTTCGGTTCACTGTCGATGTCTGGCCAACGGCAAGATTATGCTTCTATGTACGCAAGCTTCACATCATTTCGCAAGGAACAAGTAACCAGTGAAAAGTACTGCCAAGATATGCAGTTTCGCTCAGACCACCCTGCCTTGCTGACCGACAATAGATAATAAGTGATACAAATTATGAGATCGTAAAAAACTTTCGTAAAAACCCGTGCTGTGCAACCCGCGTTTCCTTCTTTCCTTACATATGCAAATGTCTAACACTTTAAAGCGTCCATAGGTCTCTAAGCTATTACACGTGCTACACCACTAGAATTTTGTCCCACTTTTAAAGAATTTTGAGTTGAAAGTGCTTAGCAGACACACACGCATGCACAGACGCATCAGCTGATACGACGTTGCAATAATGCCATCTCTAAATGCAAATTTGCTAAGGTGCGCTGAAAGTACGGATATTTGCACGGTTCTTGCAGTAATCCTCTGAAATTATTCCGCTATCGAAAATCGAGTGCCATATTGCTTGCTGGTGCCTTCTTCTCTTTCTGTCTGCCTCAAATATGGTTCAGTATTGATATTTGGGACTGCGAAGATAGAATTTAAAGTTTTTTATTCCGGCATCATTTTAAGGGGATAACTTCTTCATCGAAAAATCGCTAACCAGCAATTCCACTAAATGCCATCGTTAAGGAAATCGCCATTCCAACGATCGTTCCTCTGCGAGTTTGTCTTTGAGTCCACACTTGAAAAACCGACAGCACTTTCGCATTTTGCTTGAGGTTCTCCTTTATTTCATGCAGAACTGCATCAACTTCACCTAGCTTATAACATCGAAAGAACAAAATCGACTTCCGTGCGGCTGCCTCATCGCCGCATAACGTCAGATACCTAAGATTACCACTGTAGTTGCACATCGACGACATTCATTGAAAAGCCATCAGACCTGACCAGAGTCAGGAATTTATTGTTCGGAGTGTGTTTGTAGTGCTGCGAGCATCTCTCTTCAGCTGTCGTGGAGGCAATTATTGTCTATCGATTGATTAAAAAATCAGATCGAATCAGTGATTCCGTACGTTGCAAGCAAGGCCAAAAAAATAGGATATACAGTGGACAAACTCAAAAAGAAAATTTCGCTCAAGCTTCGTCAAAAAAAACTTGAACCCTATATATCTCCATATGGTCCTAAAACAACCTTCCTTTAAAAGCTTTGAAGGAACTCATTATGGCAATCCTGTGGCAACACATTTCCGGCAGGTGTATCGCCTTATTCAATATAGCATGACATATACGCCGATGAAAATGGGTGAATGATGAGGTAAGGACAACGTCCTAGAAGAGCCTCA
This sequence comes from Baylisascaris procyonis, assembly GCA_037389465.1. Taxonomy (NCBI): domain Eukaryota; kingdom Metazoa; phylum Nematoda; class Chromadorea; order Rhabditida; family Ascarididae; genus Baylisascaris; species Baylisascaris procyonis. Next base: position 2,485,495 of record JAZARR010000059.1, read on the forward strand.
TTGTTTAGACCTGTTGAAGCTGCGGAAATGACCAGCATTTAAAAAGTCATTGCAGGAACTGATCTTACGATCTCTGCACACTTCAAACATGTCATGAAGTAGGCAGCATTCACTTTTCTTGCAAGCTTTCACTATCGTCAACGATATTTCAGGCAGCAACTGCATGAAGTGAAAAACATTATTTCTGGTACGAAAAAAAACAAACTTACCCGGGACTTTCAGGCAGAAATGGAAGTGTCAGAAGCACGAGCAAAATAATAATGCATTCTAAGAGGTAGATATACCACCAGCCATGAGTAGTACCAAAGATCGATGGCATCGCCACTATGGAGCCTATGACCGTACCGAATTGCACCATGACACCCACCATCATGCTTACGAATCCGCGGCATTCCTTCGGGCTTAAATAATTGTGATGCAAAAACCGCTGTCAATTGAGATATTTCATTAAAAATTCTGGCCTCAGAAGGCGCACAACTTTGAGTTACTTATCTTGAACAGTTTTAATATCTGTTCCTTATAACATGGCATATTTGGCTAGAGTTTGACGAAAAGTTTTAATAAAGCATTCATATTATGATGCCACAAGTTGACCGCATGTATTACATGCCATTTAAATAAGAGAAGGAGATAGAGTGAGCAGCAGCGAAGGTATACTTCAACGAAGGAAGTATAGCTCAAGCGGAGTATGCGAGTTCCGACAAGACAGTGAGCCAAATTCGCGTTAGAATGGTAGACGCGCTGTTCGACCATCCGACCATAGGCCACTAACGATTAAGTCACCGGCCGCTATTTATAGAGTAGGACCGCTAAGACATAAAAGGTGCCACGACCAAAGCTGCGAGCTTGCTGCGATACGCATGAAGTTCGCCCAGAGCTCCGAAAGGCCACAGTAGGTGTCACTATGATAATCTCAAATCAGCATGGAGAAAGGGAGAGAGAGGAACACTTTGCACTCCGCAACTGGAGTGTGGAAAATTAAAAAAATTTTCGGGAAGACTATAAATAATGAAGGAAGGGATGGGTTCTAAACTTTTATTTCCGAATGATTAGATTCGAACTTGGTGCCCAAGGAGACAAGTAAGTATGTGTGGCCTAAGCCAAAGTGGTACTACAGCCATCGACTCCATCTTTCACCCCGAACAGCCACTCCTGCCAGAAAGGGGAAGGATGTCTCTCTGAGTTCCCGAAAGCAACTACTTTCGTGAGCTACAGAATGGGAGTAAAATTTTTCCTTTTCGCCACGTCAGTTGGTATTCCGCGTGCTGGTCCTCCTTCGCTTTGATTAGATAATAAAAGCAATTGGAAAGTGCTTCTGCAGCTTCTGCTATAAGAAGATTGGCTAACCTGCTCTCATTAAGATAGAGCGCGATGAGACCAAGGCTGAGGCCCAACGAGTATCCAGTTAGTACTCGGGACACAGAATACAGCTCAAAAGAATTTATCTGCAATGAGAGAATACAGCGGTAAGATTGAGGCCAAATGAAAATAAAACCCGCACAAGAGTACCAGACCTATTCCACAACTGAATAGAAGAAGAACAGCGAATATATAGAAGATTAGCTGAAAATATGAAGCAAGTAGGAAAAAGGTTTCAGGACAGCTCAAAGAATATATGTTTCAGCAACTGCAGTCAGCAAGCTGAGCAGTTTACAAAGTTGCTAAGAAATAATAAGCTAGGATAGGATCGTAGCAGAGGGCCTCATACGACACCGGCTCTCACATTTAGTTCGCCTTTCCAATCAGTTTCTAAATTATTTGCAGATGATAAATTGTTAGGAATCATTTTTGAACACTTTAATTGATGAATTCGTTTGCATTAATCTTTCACAAAAGATTCATGTTTTGTGACGCGAACGATGCAGAATGAAAATCCGAGCAATGTTCTGCGAGATGTTTAAATACCAATACACTTTTTTGTTCTTCTCGAGTCGAAGAATCAATAAGAAAGATGGCATTGTAGATATCGACTTCCCTAACTTCAGCTTCAGCAATTTTCGGACTGAGATTACCGGCTAGATGGAAGAACACACAGGCACAGCTACACATTTGCAGACACGACGCTTTTAATAAAGTTTGTTGCAATTGCATATTTGTAGAGGCGCGATGGGTCAGTGATGCAGTGATATTTTACCCAAACCGATTGTTTGTTTTTTTTTTCTCCAAAATGCGCTTATTTCATCCCAACGCTCATGAAAATGGAACTCGACAGGTGTAAAATGAAAAGTCGGTTGGTTGAAAGTTCATGAACATACATCTTTGGGCATATTTAACCGACTGCAATTTCGTAGTGGATGAATGGGAGTGTTGGTATAAGCGATCATCGTGTGTCGCATATTGCACCCATCAAATTCCATCCCGTTAAATTCAGCCATTTATGAATAGACTATCGGATGGGCAAGTCAACATACATATATTAAATTTGCATATGGACAGTCTTACGGTAATGCTCGTTGCGAGGGCGAATTTGCAAAAGCAAATGGGATCGAATATTTCCATTCAGGACTCGTGCAATCTTTGGCTTTCATAGAAAAACATTAACAGATACATTTTAACGTTGGTTAAGTTCAGATAAGCGGGTGGAAATGGAAGAGGGCATATCACGCTAATCTTCGTCTGCAATGCATCATCGCACATTTGTGCTAGGATTTGCAAAGTATACGATGGCGCCATATCAATGTGTGCTCTTGTGTTTACAACGGCAATTTCAACTTCAGAATCGCTGGAACTTGAGCTGGGAAGCTTGATGCCTATAATACAAACTACAGATTGACCCCCAGCTCAAACTGATCCCTCAAATTAGAAACAGACTGCAAACACTTTAGCCCAAAATTTGCATACAGTTTGCAGCATGTCGGATTTTCATTGCACACCACTAGCATCAGGCAAAAGACGAATTTATAGCAACGACCAGATCAATGAACGTGCACTATTGTCATTGCTAAGGTGCAATCATATCAGGAATTTTGTTGCTCCTTTCCATTTGTTTCCTCTCACACCGCTGCGTTCAGGACACAAAGCGTTTTCTTCACTTCTGTTTGACTTTTGGATTCTCGTGTTGCGTCTGAGATATTAAAATATTCGTCACCGCCTTAATATTTTTGTCATTTTAATTTCATTTTATATTCTTTAGGAACGATTCTCAAAAGTGAAACTGTGAAGCTGTTATTAGGCTAAGCTTATTGACTGCGTTTACAATAAGCTGAATAAAGTATCTTAAAGTTTTTCCCATTTTGAGATGTTTGAACAACACAGTTCGGATGAATAACAATGCAATCGCAGGAATGATGCATCTGTTGATTACCGTTTAACAGATGATTTTGCGTATACGTACGTTCCGTTCCAGTCGTTCTGGTCGAGAATAATCCGTTCTTATTTAAGCAACATTGCTAAATTTACGAGGTTTTGTGCATAGAGCTAGTCCAGGTGAAACCTGAAGTGTATCAGCAACTTTTTTGAGAGGGAGGAGGAGGAAATAGAGTATGATATTCCTTTCGAAGGGAATTGATGGTCAAGGTCAGAGGCGCCCAATTCATATAAAGAACATGTGCGTTCAATAACTAATAAACTTTAGTAATATTAGTGCCATACTGGCATGCAAAGTTCAGCATAGTTGGATGTGTCTCTGACTGAACGCTGTTCATTTTAGTAAAAACTGTCACTTACGAAGAAAGAGACCATTGAAGCTGCGACTGCGACAGTGGTGATTGCAAACGATAAGTACATTCCACGCTTGCGGCCGAGTTTTTCGCCTACAAATTCAAGCGAAAGCGAGCCAAGAATCGCACCGACGAATAAAATTGCCACAATCACCGACCATATCGTCTAAGCATATAAAAATATTCATAGCCGATTGCAAATCGTTTGAACTGAACATGCCCAGTGCTTAAAGACAACAGCGTTGCAAAGTTTGGCCGTTTCAGTTGCTGAGCTACAGCAAGTATTATGACCTTTCAAAAAGTTGCAGAACAAGTATTTTATTTCTCGACTGACTACTTCACTGGTATACCATTTAGCCGCTTTGTTCACTTAGTTAGGTTTTGCTGAGAACAACAATGTTGCGCAATTTTCATTCAACGCTCAACAATGTACTGCATGGAATGCTGATGAAGTGTCGGAAAATGGAAGAGTATATTGAAACCAATGTTGAACAGACATTATGCAACAGCACTTTTAACAGCAAACGCAATAAAGGCAGCAATACTTTTTGTATCCATTGATATTTATCATGGGTGCAGATGGAATTTAAAATAATGAGTTTTCTTCAAGGCCAAAAAATGTAAAAAGCGTCGATTTTCTAGTGGAATCGATTCCTTAGCCACGTCCTCGCGGAGATAACGATCCAGTTAGAAGGCCTATAGACTTCCTTGAAAACTTGACACCGCTAACGGCAACCGTTCACTCTCTCAGCCAGTGGTTAATTATACTGCGTGAGCAATCTCGTTTTGGCTCCAGATGTTTCAAAGTTGCTGTGGTGCGTTGTGACTGAACCGTTACCTACCTAACAGTGAAATGAGATGGCGAAGTGAAATTTCTTTCTGCTTCAGTACATGATCGGGCCGTCACGACTAAGCTAGCAACGTATCGCTTGCACTCCGTTAACGTACCATGTAGTCTGTTTCTAGAGTTAGTGGCACTGCTTTAATATCGGCATCACTGTGCGAACGGTTCGGTCGTTCACACATTTTGCACAGATCGAGAGTTGCCTATGTGTCAATAAGCGCGACATACTCAGACCCATTTCAATGATCAAGTGTGAAAGGATTGCATAACTGTTGTTTGTCAATGCAATGAGTTGAGATTTCCCAGCAAAAAATTATTCATAAAAACGCAAACAGAAATGTAGTATTGTAATACGTGTTTGAGAAAAATTTTCATGAACAGTGGCAAATTTATCTTAGTGGAATGTAATTACATATGCTGACAAGGTTTATGTTAACTGATTAAGTTGTGAGTTATCATTGGAAGCGGCAGTAAAGCTCACACCAATCACTTCTAATATGAGAAGTAAACAAGTCAATGGATTCGTTTGAAAAAAAAATGTAAAACCAACCTCTGCGTTGCTGAGGTCCAAAGTGGAGCCATAATTTGCGGCAAATGATCTATTCAAAAATGCGAGGAACGCACTCTGCGATGGGTTCGTTATCACCAATTGGTAGCCGAAATGAAAGGATCCGCCAAAGCTGACGATAATGGAAACCACAAACAACCTTAGTCCGGGGAATTTCGACATTCTAAAGAAATGTGAAGCGAATGTAATCATAAATGGCACAAAAAATCTCACAAAAATTTATGCTACATTAGGAGCATTATTATACGCATTTGAATGAACAAGTTTATTTGCATACGTAGCGAGCAAACATGTAATACAAATGGCACAAGGCGCAAGGACGAATCCTCCCCATCCAGCGGGATGCAGCGCTGGGGATGAATAAGAGAAGTCGCGGATAACAGAATATCATAATGCAGAAGTATTCAAAACTTTGGAACGAAATAATGCATATTCGCAAGACCGATAATAGAAAGCAAACCTTCGTAGTATAAGAACCACAGTGACCAAGAACCGGAAATTCAGAAAGCACAATGTAGCAACCTTATAGCGAAATAAGAGAACGTGAATAAATCATGAAAAAGTGAACCTGCGCAAAAAACAACAACGGAGCGCAATCGCGTTCCATAATTCGGCATTTGAAACCAAATGATTTCAGTTTGACAGAGTTGTGACTCTTTTTGATCTTCTATAAGATCGTGCTCTTGCGATTTGTTCCATATGGAATTCTGTTTATTTGTGGCTCTATTGAGAGGAACTTTTGAAACTTGCGCACCATGTACGTGTTAAAAACAACTCTGCAAAACTTTGCTAAGTGAATGCTCTAATTCGTGCGAGACAATTGGAAGATTCATCAAGGCGGAGGACAGTTTTCTTAGGCTGAGGCTATATGCTACAGAGGCAGTTATGAGCAGTATAGTTGAAATTAGCTTTTAGCTGCGATGTGATAAAGTAAGTTCACAGATAAGCCTCGAGGAAATCGATAAGCAAGGAAGTGAGCGCTATTTTCTGACATATTGGCTATATCACTGACAGTGGCGGAGGCCTACTCAATGATGTTCATAGAAGTTTACCACATGTGCTGCATTTCCCAATTCACAAACCAATTTGCTGACTACAGCGGCGCCTCGAATATACGCACTCGGTCAAAAGCTATGGGCAGAAGAGTGCACCTCCCACTTACACGCTGGCCCCGGAAAGTAAACCTTTAACCGTTTTCCCACATCCTAGGCAGAAGCTTCTTCATGTTGATTGTAATATAGATTCGCTTTCTACTGCTCTCTCGAATGGCGCAGTGAGCCGTTCATTTACAATTGAATAAACGATATGATAGTAGAAGTCCGTGTTAACACACTAAAACCAACAAAAATAATGCAAAAAGCGAAGAAAACATACTACCATTTGGAATTTTCCAACTGCTGTAGGCCCTCCCTAGAATATATATATATATATATATATATATATATATATATATATATATATATATATATATATATATATATATATATATATATATATATATATATATATATATATATATATATAATATATAATATATAATATATATATATATATATATATATATATATATATATATATATATATATATATATATATATATATAATGATATATATATTTCTTCATGATCAGAAAAACAGCAACTGGCATAAGCCCTGACCCACATAAGTGGTGAAAAGGAACGTATTGGACAAGCCTCCTCAAACTTCAGTGAACAAGTCTTCGAGCACTTTCATTTTCAATAAGGTCCGCTTCTGAACACCTTCGATGCTATGTTCACACCAACTGCAATGAGGACTCATTCATACACGTTATTATTACAGTGGTCATAGCGATTTTGCCGGTGAGGAAAATGGACAGTTTTTTCGACGTAAAGTGGAAGTCAGAGAGTAATTTTTTAAGTTATTGCCGAAAGCAAGAAATTAATAGAGCATTCAGACGGGAATTTCGTAACGGATGTATAGTTTGTAGTGCTATATTACGTATAAACTGATGATGCATATCTATGTGGATGCTGAAGTCGACTGTAGTTGCTGAACGTTTGTGGATTATTGTTGACAAACAAAAATTTTTTTGCAATTCAATTCTAAACAGGGATTTTCAAATTCAACTTCTCCATCTCATTTTATAACATATAAAAGAAACACTGACGAAGAAAAATGGCTTCGAGTATTTGGCAATGAAAATGGTCGAGACCTATCCAACATTGGAATGTCGCTGCGAAGCGCACGTTGTCAGTACTGGCACACAATTGTTACAGAAGTTTATTGGGGTTCCTGTGGTGCAGTCACAAGCCATCTCTACGGCATTGCTGAAATACAAATCACTGATAAGAAAATTTTCACACATGTTGAATCTGATGAACGTTGCAAACACAGGGTACACAGCACAACTAGTTGTGCTTTGTAGGCATAAGTGTGCGTGGCATTCTTCCAATGCCAACAGAAATTCTACCAATCGGATTCATCGATACCTCATACTACTATTCACTAATCTATAGCTTTTGTAAAGCACTATTATGTGGCTACTGCATGCAACAGAAGAAATAAACAAATGCACACAGGGCGGAAACACGATCTGTCTCTTAGAAGCTTTTCACTCATTGTATACAAGTAGTCGTACTTATTAACAAAGAAGTAACTAAAGTCATGCGCAAACCGCGACAACAAATGTCAAAACATCATCTAAATGCCTGCACGATCGAGCCTATAAAAGCGCAACTTAAACTTCTCTTAAGATTACGAGTTCGCCATTGTAGCAGCTTCGACCGGGATTAGGCAGTGCTGCAGACGAAAAGAAAAGGGAGCTGTTCATGATACTGAAAGTAAAAAACCTGTTGCTGCTTGCTATGCGTCGTGGGCTGTTTTGTTATAGAGGTTTGAAGTTCGACATAATATACAAGTAGTCGTACTTATTAATAAAGGAGTAACTAAAGTTATTCGAAAAAAGCGCTGTTCAGAACAGCCATATATACAGATATAGAGCCAATGCTATATGCAAAAAACAACGTTTGGTTCTACAAATGATCTCATTGGGAAAAGGCACAGAAAAGTAAAGGAAAAATGGAGAATATCTTTCAAAAATCTAGAATTCCATAGTTCAAAAAATTCAAAACAAATTTTAAATTCTTAGAATACCTCCAAAGGGAAAAAGCGGTGCTGAAAATGCCGCATTTTTTACGCGATTTCTGTGAAATGTACAAGAAATTCGGTTGATTAATACTGTAAAAGCCTATACTTATCAGAACGCAATGCATATCGAGTTGTTGAATGGGAAGGTCTTGTTCTGCATAATTTGCCAAACAGTTGCCATTTTATCCCCTTTATGGCGATCCTATGAGAATAGAATTTGCAATTTCACGCAAATCGCCACCTTATTCATTTGCCAATGGATTTATGGGCATATCGCCAAAGTCTATAGAATGAGCGCAAAAAATTGTTCATTGCTCACAGACATTCAATCAATCTGTTGTAACGATCTGCGATCCTTTTCCCTGCAACAATTTTCTTGTTTAATAAATGTTAAGGGGCTGGAATTCTAAAGGTGTGTAAACTAATGTGGTATATGTTTAATGAAATAGGAACGTGTGATCCGTCAAGAGATTCAAATTGAACGGTGTAGTGTTATTTAATTTTGAGAAAGCGACATACCGTGAAGTCGATATGTTTATAATATTTAAAAAAAAGAAACGCCCAATCTGATTCTCTCGGTGCATTACACAATCGCATACGATAAAAAATGCATGGATTCTACTTTTATATGACTTCCACAAAGAGATCACTACGAAGATTTATATTCGATTTCATCAACTTCTGTTCCAAATTCAGGACTTACTGTCGTTATGAAGCGAAACTTAACTTCAAGTGTTCGTTTCAACGATCAGGTCATATATTGCGACGTTGCAGAATTGGGCAAATTCTAGAAGAGGAAAGAAAGAGAAAAGTGGGAATTAAGAACACACGACAACTGTAGCGTTTTCACAAGAAAAGATATTCAGCGTGCCCATTAGAAGAGATCATGCTGATAAAAGCTGTGCCCAGCACGACAGTGGAAAAAAGTGCAACAGAATAAATAAGAGAGGAGGTGAACTGGCTGCGTCAATGACGCATATCGTGGTTGCAGGCCAGAATGTGTTCTCAGTAACAATTGTCTTGAAGATTGTTCGGATCGACACTTCCGTCTAAGCAGTTGCTCGCTTTTCTATCGATCTTGGTCAATATTTGCTAGGCGTTACTTCTCGTTTTTGTGGACAATGTGTTAGACTCAAGCTGGCGGCACATACTTTTGTTTCGAACGCTCTTCCCTCCCGCTGCTTTCCATCTATTATGAAGCCAACTCGTGGACGTCTGTGGTTGCTCGGAGGCCAGTTATTGGTTTATATAGGGTTCTGGCCACAACGTGCCTGCCCTACGCGACACCATGACTGTAGAACAAACGATCGAGGTGTCCAGATTCGTGACAATATTGCGATCATTTGCATATTCTGATGACCGTTAATGATCAGCATGCGAGATATTGAAGGTGTGGTGGATGACAAAGTTGTTCTAAGGTGCGATCTGTTAGATATATCATTTTCTTTGCCTGGTACTGCCAATTGTGGATGTTCGTGATTAGTGGGTGGTGGTGCCAGAGCGTGCTTTCTTCTTCTGTGCTCGTTTAGTAAGAGAGTTATTGCGGTTTTTGTCGTCTGCATATATTACGCTCATCTATCCTCCAGAAGGAGCACTATTGGTTCCTCTCAGCGTCGACAAGGAAGCAGGAAAGGGGGGATATCCATGGGAACTCTTGCAGATGGGTCTGAATTTCTAACTGAATTTCGGATGTGCTACGAGTGTGCATAAACTTCATAGACGCCAACAGTGGTGTTTTTAAAATGCTCAAACGTAAATAAGCAGATACTTCACCCTTTCAAATTTGTCGAGATCACGCCAATCTTCATAAGCAAGAGTATATGAGCACGACAGTCTACAACTCATTGACGAGTAAGGTGCGGTTACACCTAATGATTTTCGCCACTCAACAGCCATACAATGTAATAAACGAGAAAACAGCAATTGTTTACACTTTCAAAATTACGCGCATAATAATATGAAGGCGAAGAAAAAAGCGTTAACTTTTCGAGCTTAAAGCCCAAAAATGTGTTCTTCTTGAAAATAAAGTGGAGCTCCACTGAAATAGTCGATTTCAGCCAGCTCTATCGGGGTGCTTATCCGGTTCGCATCTCCTGATTTATTCTCAGTCATTCTCAGGCATATATATATATATATATATATATATATATATATATATATATATATATATATGTTAAGTTCCGGTCTCACCTAGAAAACTTGCGAACGGCTTGGAAAACGTTGCCCTAGTTCTTTTGCTATAATATTGCCTATGCTGGCTTTAATGGTTTCAGCACTGTGGAACATATTTATGCACACGCACGCAGATGCATATATACATAGACGTCGGTAAGTGTCAAAAATTTCCCTAAACTGCCCTTAGCAAAATAAGTATTGGTAGTTACATCTTGGCAGTGACACTGTGGAATGTACTTTCACCGATAATTTACTTCTACTACTAAGAGGCAAGGATTTCTGGCATATCTGCCTGTATTCGGCAGTTAGATCAATGCAAATAGAGTTAAACGCTGAGGGTGGTACCTGATCACCAAAACTGCTACCAAGATCAATGCAAATAGAGTTAAACGCTGAGGGTGGTACCTGATCACCAAAACTGCTACCAAGATCAATGCAAATAGAGTTAAACGCTGAGGGTGGTACCTGATCACCAAAACTGCTACCAAGATCAATGCAAATAGAGTTAAACGCTGAGGGTGGTACCTGATCACCAAAACTGCTACCAAGATCAATGCAAATAGAGTTAAACGCTGAGGGTGGTACCTGATCACCAAAACTGCTACCAAGATCAATGCAAATAGAGTTAAACGCTGAGGGTGGTACCTGATCACCAAAACTGCTACCACGGTACCAGTAATCAAATTCACCTTTTTTCTAAAGAAAGCCGAATATTATATTCTTTACAGTGCTTTCCTATGTCTATTGCAGTATACCAAGAACGCAACTAAGCATCACATCATTAGTAGTTTATGGAAGTCATTTGGCTCTTGCTTAGCGCAAATGACACCTGCAGAATTGATACACTCCATTTGGCTTTTATAATTAGTTAAAAGGACGCAGAATCGTTGGACAGCGATCGTGAAAATCCTATCTCCGACGAAACAACTTCATTTCATTGCTGCACTACTACACTGCAGTCTCTTAGTGATTCTTGTATGGAGCTGTCCAGTAGCTAAGGCAGCATAATCCATTCTCGGCGGTCAGCAATATACTACACGCTAAAAGCGTCAAAACGGGCTAAGGATACTTAACTAAATGATCCATCCACGCAAATAATTACGGATCTTTTTACCCATTACTAGATCATCTTCAGCGTTCAGATAGTAATGATAGTAATTTCTGTGTACAGCAGAAGCATGTTCTGGCCTCATTGAATAGTCTGATGGAAAAGACGCATATGTAAACCAGTGGCCAAGGAATAAATTCTGGCACTTTTCTACTTTGGAACGTTGTTCCAGCGGGAGTAATGCCACACAGACGATGGGAGTACTATGGAAAATTAAGGAAAACTGCTGGGGAAATATGACCCTTTCCTTGAACAGCTGCCAGTTCGCAATATTTTCCGAGGTTGCGCTTACTGCAAAGCTTTAATTGCTGACGAGATGTACCTTGACGACTCCATATTCCCTCAAAGAACATTTTGATTTAGTAAAACATCATCGTTATGAACGAATCAGCGGTTGGAAATCAGCAGTTAGCTCTCGCTTTGTACGGCTTGGTAGGATAAATTGATAAGTAACGATAACTCTTCGCTGCGCTGGTCTAGAAGGGGGGACTGCTGATGTTTCGATAAAGATATCGCAATTTGTTGCCTCATGCAAGCAGCTGATGTGGTGGAACTGTGGTAATTTGTCGCAAACAGTGGCAATTTCGGCTGCGCTTTCACGTTAATTTTTAGAAAACTGCAAAGAATACTGATGTGCTGAAATCTCCCTCCTCTCCACTCGTTCTATCGTCCACTTACCTCTGCCAAAAATCTAAATCCATTTGAGTTCTAGAGGTGTTTTGTTTGGCGTCAATTCTGCACCACTTTTTTTAACAATAAACAGTTGCGTGCATTTCGTCGCCTTATTGTTCCACTCAAAGCACTGACATCAACAAATTTGTTTGAATACTACTGAAGCTGATCGTTTTGTATATCAGAAAATTAATTGAACAACAACCTTTCGCTCACTCACGTGGACAATAGCAAAAAAACAAGCGAAAGCAAAATATATTCGCCGCTTGCACTAGTGAACAACCGACGTATCACATCGACGAGCACATATCACAGGTAGGCATCAGTGAGAACAGCATCGATATTACGGATGATAAAAGAACGCACCTTTATTTTACATTATAAATACATTTCTCTTCTTGAATACGTTTTTCATAATTCGTCGCAAAAAATCACATACAATCGATTACCCTGCCTTTTAAGACGAAAAATAAACTGATATGATGTTTGTGAGCAGTGAAGTTTGACGGACTGAGTTGTCTGAGCAACCAAACAATTTGCATAATCCAGCTCGACAGGTAACACCATCCACAAAAACGTCAATATATGATGAAATAAATGAAAGTAGTGCGATACCATCCGAGTTTTTGTTTGCCTACGACCCAACGAAATCAGCGCCGTTTTCAAATGAATCGATCGAGACCTTTGAATAGGCCGTCTGCTTCGGAACGCATCATCAACTGTAACAAAAGCAACCGGCTGAATGCAATATATGAAAGCCGAAGAAATGAGAACGGGCACCTAGGTAATCTGTAGAAAAAGAATGAGACTAGAATGCTGAAATCAAGATGAAAAGATTGTCTGCAACGGTGCACTCACGAAAAACAACTGAAATCGGTGCTTCACATGACGTCTGCAGCGTTTATAAGAATTATCATTAACGAGTGGAAATCAATTATGGCAAAGAAATTACAATGTTGCGAATGGTGGTTTTATTATTTATATGCAAATTCAGTCTTTAATTTATTTCGATCGCATTAAATCGAATATGACAGCGTTAACACACTAATTCTAATGGAGCTGATCAATTAAAACACAAAAATTTACAAGCCTCATCAAAAGATTCATTCCGTGGCACGGTCAGAGTACCTCAATGAGAAGTCTGCGCTCACAGTACGGCATGAATCGAGCAGCTCAAGTAAGCGGCTTTCTACTTAAACTATTTTATTGAAAGAAAACATTTTCAAAATCAGAAAGGATTCGAGGCTGAAATGTGAACGAACCCCAGCAACAACTCATTAATCGTAACGTGGATAGAGAGGATGGCAAATTCACAAGGCGATTAGGGACGCCAGTCAAACAAAACGCCAAAAACCATCACTTTAAATTTAGGTATTTTGTCGCCACTGCATATTCAAAGGGAGCTCAAGCAAAATTCAACTGCGCAGAATTAAACCTTGCAGGGTCAAAAACCAGAGCAGCAAAATATGCGATCAGCGGAATGATGTCTTCCAAGAAGAAAGGCAAGAATCTAAATATGTGGTCAAAGGGAAAGGAAGTATGAGCAGGCAGTCTTGCTGATAAGAAGGAAAGGATGTGGAAGAAGAGTGCCTGTCATTTCTGTATTAGAGCCTCCCGGTTTTGCACAAAGCAGTTGAGGTGCTCTGCATAAGAAACTAGCATGTTTTAATTTTGTCTCTGTATCACATGATTCCATGCTTAAGACGATCTCGACTACTATCGAAATCTTCGAACTCCAAGAAACAGGGGAAAGAAGGCTGAAGGGCCTTTTGGGTGCGCAACACTCGTCAGGGAAAGAACTAGTGCAGCCGAGCTTGCACCGGCATGATCCCTACCCGGCTGCTCTCGGTAGCAGCATTCTCCTTAAGCGACAGCGCGGCAGCCAGCGCAGATATGTGGCAAGAAAGATATTTCCTAGTTGTGCCATTTAGTGCGCTTCTAGGAAGCCTCAGTTAGCAGAGTCACTACACCACTAGTCACGCACTGGCGAGATGCTATGGTGGGGCTATTGAAGTACAGCTTGGTTTGTGAGTTATTGAACTGGTGAGAGGCTTAGCCATTCCCCGACCATCCTGCACCAGAGAATGGTGAAGCGGTTCATTTACACAACCCTTTAACTTTGGGCATTATGCAAATTTGTCAAAATCATATGCGCTTTTTTCTGTTTCCGTGCTTGCTACTTAGACTAGAAGTGTGCAAGGCGACGCATATAAACGCCATATGAATGCAGGTATCTCTTCAGTGAATCGACGCAGGATGTCGGATTTGAATGGCTGCATGCAAAAAAATCGGCATAAAATGTGTTTTCTGGAAACACTTATTCGCGACCAACATTGTATGTGAATGTAAAACAACTCAGATGGCCTTGTTAAAGGAGATGAGGTAAACAGGGAAACAGCTGCAATAAGCATAGAAATATTTGAGTAGGAGGTCCTTGACTGTGATGAAGGCAACAATATGCGTGTTTCCTCTTTAAGCGCCATTTCACGACGTCGCAATGAAATTTAACCCTCCTTCAATAAAAGTATCATTTGATGCCTGAGCAGCCGAAGCACCTTATTTTGCATAGCTTGAGTGTTCGCCAGTGTCACCATAACGATGTTTTCACTCCTATATTTCCAGTCATTGACCAATCCGTAAATCTTGTGGCCGCAAAAGTACTGCACCTCCCCTGGCATTTCTATGTTCATGCGGACCAGAATTCCTTGCATCCGGCGAAACTGTGCCACCACTACCTTTCGCTTAAGCGGTGATGTAATGGTATTTTGTGCTTGAGGTGCCTTTTAAATGCATACTGTATATGGCATATATCTCTGTTTAGTGAAGACAAAAATACCTGACCAAACAGCTATCGCTTTCTACCTTGTGAAGTGGTCGAGATCAAGAGAAGATATGGAGTAAAAGACATGAGATATTCACAACTGTTTATTCAAGTTCGCCGGAAAATGTGTAGGACAAACTGCTGAGGTAGAAGCTGCAAAAAGCTGAAAAGCTGCAAATGTGGATCAACATTTCAAAACCTCTTCATTGCAACAAAGAGCAGAAGCTACTATTGCTGCTTCAGCAATCAATATTTCATTGCACTGGGATGATGACAGACAAAGAGCCTCTAACCTTTGCTTCCTTATACTGCCAGCATCTGTAAATCGATAGTCGATTATAGAGTAGCGTAGCAGTAGGTTCCATAATCCGTTCTAAACGTTCAGCAAATGCTACCAGAGCTTTGTGTTATATGTAGGGTAGTGGGTGATGGCTAAATTCAATCTCGTCTTTGATAATGAAGTTTCAACTGCTGTAATTGTTGGGCATAGCAAAGATTCTTTTTAAACTCCCATAGTGAGTATCAGACTTACTAGCAAATGTTTTGATAGATACTTGCTTCTTATCTGCAGTAATTATCACAAACAAAGAATACTGTTAGAATTACGCATTTGTTCGCTAATGTTAACAGGAAGGATTCATGTCAAGGAGTGGTAGATCATTTGTTTGGCTTACACAAAAATTCCGTGCAAATGGCAACCGAGTGCACTGTGCGCTTAAAAAATGCGAAGCTCAGCTTCAGGATGCATCTTTTGTTGTCATCAAGGCGGCGTGTTGGCTGTTGGCCGTGGATTAGCAAACAGATTGATTACCGTATGGATGGGCGGAGTCGAGTGGAGGGCAGCATAGAGACGGTAGTGTACACTTAAGGGGAGAAGGAACAATAGGTGCCAAGGTGATAGTGATGGAGAGAGAAAGCGTATCGCAGAGAGACTCGAGCAGCATCTCGACAGTACGGCGGCGGACACGAAATGCGCGCTCGGAACGTTGATCCTCTTCTAGTAGATGTCGTTAGCAAAAGGTTTGTGGTCGGAGATTACCTAAGTGTGCAGGGTCAATCCTGTCAAGTGTCGTTTCACAATTTCGATGCACAAAAGCCGCACATTGAGCATGTCCGCATCGTTCTCGCCTTCACATCTCTCCCAAGAGCAGCTTCTTCACATTTGGGGTGAGTTCCTCTCATTCGGTATGCAAGCTTTTCTCATTCTTACCCATTCGGTCGATCCAGCTCGGCCCAAGTTTCATTTGAAAATTTCGTGGTTTACAATGTGGGCAAGGATATCGTCATCGTTATCGCCTTTGCATATCATGGCAGCGCTTTTTATGCCCAACTAGGTTTTGAAAAATCTAAAACTTTTCTTTCATAATAAATGAAGCTTAAGCCGCTTTCAGTCGCTACTTTACACTATTACTGGTATGTGTTTTTATTCAGTGCGGCTTTCTTTAATTGGCTTTCCTCTCAGATTGCCGCTGTGCCGAATAAATAATTGATGGGTGCTTAACCTTCGACACATTTGCAGTAAAATCTTTGGTGCGCACTGTCTCAGTAGCTCATGTTAAAGGGTAAAATTAGGTGCAGAAGCTTTCGTTATCTTTCTTTTCTTGGTAGTTTTCTTCAGTGCTTCTCCGAAAACTGTTGCAAAGTTATTCACCAGAAGTCATCGGTTATGGGGCTTCCTAGCAAGCACATGAAGCTAGTGTTACCCACTAACGCTTCCATCCATACTCGTACGAATTTGACCAGGAAGAACATGTCAATGACGAGGGAAAATATCTGTGACGTGCTTACAGATAGCAGCTAATGATTGCTAAAAAGTATCTCGCACTCTGCACTGCATTATAAATCTGCTTCATTCTAGGTGGGCGCAATATGAACAAACTCAACCAACGTCGTGAAAACCTAAACGGCGAGTCTTCTGGAGGAGGCATGAACAAAAGCTTCGCACATACAAGCACTGCAACAAAACCAAAAGTAAGAGGACACCTTTTGCTTGAAGAAGCAATTCACACTTTTACTCATATACGGCTATCCAGAAATCTTTTAAAATCGACGGCTGATTGTTATTTGAGCCACTATTTTAAGGATCGCCGCATTATTGGTTTTGTTGGATGCCAGTTTTTGAATAAATGAGCTAAGTTTCAACCGGATATTTCCAAATTCGAATCAATAATTCATGTTCTGAAAAATGTCCGCTGAGAAAACCTAATATTAATATCCTCTTGTATCTTATTTATGAATTCAAAGGGGAATACCGAAGAAAAAACCGACACCGTTATAAAAATAAATTGCTTTTACGAATTTCATGTCAGAGGACGAGTGAATGTTTCATATACTATGATGAATTCTCCTTGCTTCGTTAATATTGATGCCTGTCTTAGGTATAGCAAGCTCTTCGATTCTATTCTGACAGAAATTTCGAATGCTTTAGCGACGGTTTTTCAGGTGGCCACTCCTCAAGTTGTCGCTAAAATCGAGCAATACAAACGAGATAACCCGACGATTTTTGCTTGGGAAATAAGAGAACGCTTGATCAATGAAGGTATATGGGGATAATGTTAAGCGTTCGTATTCAAGAGGCCCCCAAAAATAAAAAGGCGACCATGTGGGACAGTACTTCTAATTCCATGGCAGTTATTCTCTCTCTTTCATCAAAGAATTGCGCGATCGTCTAATTAAACTGCGCAAGAATCTTCAAAAAAGCACAGAATTTTATTAGACAAGGTCGCGATAGCAAATCGACCGTTTAATAGAACACAGCATTTTCCAAGTTAATCATAATCATCTTCCAGTTATCGTTTAGTGCCAACAAAAAAACTGAAATCATTCATTATAAATTTTGTGTACTCGAATAAATGAGCGAAATGCACGAAAAGCTGCGAGCTGTTGGAAGCGGATATTGAAGAAAACATTTACTTCTTTCAAGCTCACCTCTTCTCATTCCCCTCTCTTCTAGTGTATAGCAACAAGAACATGCACGAGGGGAATCATTATTTGCATGTTTGATCTTTCTGCAATTGTATATTGACGATCGATCGCATTCCTTCATTGTAAGATGAGCGGCCGAACCTCACTTGGCCGAATTATTTTAAGTGTCATTTTCTGATAAAATGCCTTTATTCGTTTTAGCATTCTTTTATTACAATATCTGCTAAAAACTCATAACAAAGGGCATTAAGCAGTGTTTGCTTGTTGATTATACTGCAACTTCCGCCTAATTTGGAACCTTCTAATTTTTCGGGCTTGGAATTCGCAGTCCATCAGTGTGTAAATAAATATATGCAAAATCTCGAGATCTGAAAGTAAGAGCTAGGGTTTTCATTTACATAGCATGGAATAATAATTTTATTCATACACTTTAGTTATGGACTTAGCTAGCCTTTCTAATTAGCAACCTAAGCAGCAAATAGATTTAAATACCGCGACTGCAGAGCAAAATTTCGCGAAGTTCCTCATTCATTCATCGCTTGAAAGAAAATGAAATCCTGTCTAATCCCGGCTGAAAACCTGGCCATAAAATCTAGTCAGCCATCGATTACAGCTACCGAGTTTCATTTCTGTGACTGTTCTGAGACGAACAACGTTCTCAGTAAAAAAATTTCGTAAAAAATAGACAGGTAGAGTGAGTGCACCTGTGCAAAATTTACAGAACATGTAAATGAAAAGCGCTGCCGCAAATGAAGCTAGCAGCATCATTATCCTCATAGAGTTTCTATTATGAAAAACACGCGAAGTGAATTTGTTGTGCAAACGCTCCGCAGAAAAGTAAACGAAGTGAAATCTAAAAGAATCAAAATCAACAATCTTCTTTAACCCTCAATGATGAATAAAAATGATTGCAGCAATTTGTGAGCAACCTCCGAGTGTGAGTTCGATTAATCGGATTCTCAGAACGCGAGCAGCTGAGCGGGCTGCGGAAGAGCTTTCACTTATACTCAGCACGCAGCATCATTTTGCAGCAGCGGCTGCTGTGCGTCCACTACGGTATCCGTATGCCGCATCACAGCCAATACTCTCGCAACCACATCACATGCTTCATCCAGCGTTCCCAATTTTGGCATCACCTTGGTCAGGTAACATTTATAATTAATCCAGAACATCACTTCACGCATATGAATTATGTATCTATTAATGGAGCACATATGGATACTCTTTATTTGTCCATTCATCGAACAGGCAACGAGATACTAAACTCCATTTGCGTATAACGGAGCTTGTGACGAATCCATGATTAAATGTTGCATTCAGAAGGATGGTCACAATTTACAGCAAGGTAGACGCTCGTCATTTAAAGTCATGAAAATATTCCTGCAGTCCTATTAGAGGCAGCGGCAGATTCGTTGCGAAATTAAAGGAAACTACGTTTGTGACAGAACATGCATCAAACTTTTTATATACGTTACCCACTCTTTCGCTAATAAAAATATAATAGACAAATACATCGAAAATGAATTAACAACGACCCTAAATATATTGATTTTTTAAACAACGTTTTTTAACGTTTCAAAAACGACATTGCTGGATGCTACTCGTTGATTCTACCTAATCTAGATCCGCCAAAAAGCTATCCCACTCATTATTTGGTTGCATACCTGCGCTTGTGACAGCGATGTTTAAGGTTTCAGTTCAAATCACGCATATCTTCACTCCATATTCGCTCGTGATGAATGTCTGCACGTTCGCTTCAACCAAAAACTTAAAAAAAGAAACAAGTCTTAGAATCTTGCAAGCTGTACGGAGATAAAAGGAATTTCTGCTGAAAATTTCTCCTATAATTTCTATTTGCCAACTGATTTATTCTATGAGGTAGTGAACATAGAAGAGCTGAGAAAAAAAACCAAGAAGACTAGCACTCTATGTGCCCATGCATTTGCAACATGACTAATTGCTTCAAAAGTGCTCAAGTGCAAACCGACCACGCTTCATGATGCATCGCTTTTCTGTCCAATCGAGCGGCTGCCTAAATGCGCTTCTGTTTTGATATTTTGCTATTTTTTGCGGGCTTCGAGCAAGTGATATGAATTCGACCACTTAGTTCCGATGGGCCAAAACACAGATGGCCATTGAGGAGCAATTTTATTTAAGTAACTACTTGCAGGGGTATTTTTCGACCAAAATTCAATACTGACAACGGCACAGGCGTCTTCGTTGTTAAGTGTGACCGGAAGCGAAACAGTGAATCGTATATCTGCACCTGCGAATTTATCAGGCGATACCTCTGCATTACTACTATTAACTGCTGAAGATGAAAGCACTACTTCCTCGTCGACCTCAAAAAGGTGCTCCAGAAGTAGTTTTGCACCAGGTACCGTTTTCTTATGAACTTGCCTGAACATAAGGAAGTTGAAAGCGCGACTATGGTAACAATAACCGTTGGAATACACCTTCAACTAGGTTCAATTCCAAGAGCGGTGGGGTTCTTCTCTACGATGAGAGTGGCTTCAACTGGCTGAGCTGAGCGAATTTATCGCGGCAATGCGCTGAATGCCCATGCACTGAGCCTCCAATTTGATGTGCTGTTCAAGTATGAGATACTCCTTATATCCCAAATTTAGCGTAGCAGCCTCACTCTTATTGAGTTGAAAAATTATGCAAGTATGCACGGCTTTCCAGGCAAGCCAAACTATCACCGATCTCTAGCACTCGTGCATTTTGGGGCGGTTGCACCATAATGAGGTTCAAGCAAAAGATTTAACTCAGCACATCTCATTTGGAAATGACGATCATCACGGTGATCACCCTCAATGCGATCAGGAATCATATTTCAAGGCAGTCGCCACCTGTAGCTCCTTCGAAAATTCCTCTAGCAGTCCAAGGGTCTATAAATTCTTCCATGCTCAGCGTCACGATTCGTGAAATCAGACTGGCAAGCACACCATCTTAAGAAGGCTGCAGAATTAGAATTAGAATTACAATTATATGGTTGATGATTCACAAAGGAACAGTTCATCTACTCCGCAATGATCGAAAGTTCAAAACCAGTGGTCAAGAATTCGCACAATAAATTACAGCATTTGCAGACACTAACGGAATTTCGCAGAAAAGCTTTCAAAGCCACTTCGATGTTGCAATATGCAAGTTCTTATTACATTATCAAAGCTCGCACATAAGAAATGGACAACTCGCTCCTTGCAATGCAAATCAGTGGAAGAGTTTGATGTACCATCAAGTCTCTCCTTTGGGATTGATGCTAAAATGACGCACATGGATCGCATCATGCATCATGTATGCTCTCGCGGAATAAGATTTGTGATCTGAGTGCGAAACCTGCAATTCATGGTCTATATCCCATGTTTCTTATTCACCTTGTTGGATGCGATGCTTGCACTCGCCACTATAGTTCATGTCGTTTAATTGATGATCAAAGGATTCACATGAGGCTTGCCTGTAAACTTTGTGCGTTTCTTTCACGAAATTTTCGCGTATTCACATGGCATTGAAGGACACAGATCTGAGCAAGTTCAATACAGGGATAATCATCGTGAATCACCTTGCACCTTACCTGTCCGTTTTGCAATCTGTCAAATTTCATTATTACTTCAGCGTAGTATCATTTAATCGTCTGCTGTTTCCCATCGTGCATAAGCAAAACGAGTATCATTTAGAGCAGCTCGCCTGTCTGGAAAGCGTATTCGCCAACTCTCCATATCCGACGCCTGCTGAAAGAATCGCACTCACAAAGAAAACGCAATTGCCGGAAGCAAGGATTCAGGTATGCTAGCTATGCAGAGTTGTAGAGTTGACTTTTTTTCTTAGCTCAACCACCGTGAAAACCATCCTGACACTTTCTGTTACCTAAGAGTGTTGAAAAATCTTTGTTCTCTTTGCTGCCTTTTCATTCTTGTTATAAACGAACCCTGGCATAAGTTTCTGATCTGCAGGTGTGGTTTTCTAATCGGCGCGCCAAATGGCGGCGTGCTCAACAAGAAAGTACGTCCAGAGCAACCACCGAGATTGTATCCGGGCGCAGAATAGATAAGAGAAATCTGCCAACGTTCGAAGAAGACAGCTCATCTCCACCAAAGAAGAACATTCCCTTTAGGCCTTACGAATAGATTACGCTCCATTCTACTTGATACATAAGGCACTTAGATATGATACGCTAAGATAAGTTCAAAGTTGCTATAGCACAGACAAACCCCCTCTCTCTCTCCCTCACTTCCTCTACCGAGGTCTGATGGATTGGTCACTGTACATCGATTTTCACCTTATTATGAGTTTTTTTTTTTTTTTTTTTGATGAGTGACTGTTTCAACTTCCATGTATGATAATTCTGGTTTAACATCTCGTTCACTACCCACATTCTTTCGTTAAGTGGGTGAAGATTACCTGAGGACGACGCTGACAACTCGCAGAAAGCACATTTTCATGTTTCATCCATGTCATTCCATATTTGCTCGTTTTTAAATTCCTGTGGGTATCAAATGATGAAAGCAAAAGCTGCCCAAAAGCATCGATGTATTCTCATTGGAACTGTAAACTCGGCTTCGACTACCATTCACGTGACTTGTTGTTAACCTGTGTATGCTTGCTACAATGGAGTTTGCTACCATGCAATCTCTTCGGGAATCCTTTTAATATGAAAATTTCGAAGATATTCTTTAACAAACACACATGCTCGGCAGCAGGTCGCAACTGAATTCGCAGGTAGTAGCAGAGACAAGACAAGAATTGCAAGGACACTTTTCTAACGCAAACCATGCTCGTTTTTCGTTGCCGTCTGTGCGGCTTTTGAGTATCTCTTTTCCCTTTGTAGCTCTGTCGCGTGCACACGCTAATACTCTTTTATGATTTGTTGAATTATGGCGGAACTGCAACTTTCGTTCACTGGCTTCTCATATTGATAGGTATTCAACGTGATCAAAGATCGACGAGTGGGAGAAGAGCAGAGTGAGTGAATTCGGCATTGGTATTGTTAGGTGTGCCACGATTGTACTATAGCGTTTCCATTTGAGCGGGCGTGATTTCATTTCAATTATTGTTATATATGGCAGTCAGCACCGCCCACGCCATGTGAATAATGGAACAAAAGTGGCTTAAAATTGTTGCCTATGTGGTCGATCAAACGCCGTTTATCACAAGAATATCACTGATCAGTGCTGTCCTCGACAGGAAAGTTACAGATTCAAAGATAGGAAGAACCATTTATTTTTGAATAAGGATTCAGTGAGAATGGGATGTTGCGAAGCGGAAGAATGAGAGCGTTAGTAATTGAGCAAAATGTAAAAGACAAGGCGTTTCGCATCGATCACACACTCCGAAGGAGAAGAAATTCCATTTCACGGATTCAGGAATGGATGCGTATTAGACAAACTAATGCCACTCCATCCAATACCGGCGATGCGAAAGCGCAGTGATTCAAGAGGCCGATCAACATATTCGCGCATCACTTTGTATACTATTACGAAATGCTCAGCGAATTATTTCTCCTCGCAGGGATTTCGAAGGGGAGGGAAGGGAGGAGGAGGAGAGGAGGCAAGGCGCGAGGCAGTGGATATCGGAATAACGCGTGTTGTCTGGGGTACTAGTAAGGGTGTTGTATTGTTCGTATTGACGATATCCCATACCGTAATGGGATAGCAGCCATCAATAGAAAAGCGATAGTTTGGTTGGCAGTGTGGTAGGATGTTTCGAGGTGAAAAGACGTGCTCGATGAGCGAAGAGCAGCCATCTTCGCACATTTTCAAGTGGGGGCTATCGAAGGAACGACGACGCATTAGTTCGGATTGTTCACGAAGCTAGTGCACACAGTAATCCGAGCGCCGCTCTCAACGAAGAGAAACAATACTTGTGCTCAATTCGCACCCATTCGAGACTCGCTGTGCAGTTGTTTCGCCAACCACTCCGAATGATTCTCACAGATTTAAGCAATACTGCACAAGTGTAACATCTCGACCACCCTGAATACCATCAAACATTTCACTGACCGTAAACGTGGCAGAAGTTTTTCCCAACATCTAAATTAAGGGCATATGTGTTTCGAAATCAACTATCATGGGCACAGACCACATAATCGTACTTCAAATTTTTTTCACCAACATCGCAGCTTCCTATCTGATTCTACTTTGAAACAACTTAGATGCTGCTCGCTTCCCAATGACATAAGCGAAGAGCAAATTCATTCATCTAAAAGGTGAACAGCGGTTATTTACATACACCGCAAAGATGAGAATGCAACACAGTACGCAAGCATGCTTTATTGAGAGCAATTTCCTACCATCTTCAAGCAAACAAATCCTTAACTTTTCACCACTGTCAACTCTTATCTGAATGGAGTAGACTTACCAGTTCTCCTCCATTGAGTTGTCTTGTTGCCTGTTCTTTTCACTCTCTTTTCCTCTTCACTTCTTCAGCGACGTGAGCCAAGTGATACTGCTCCATCAAATATGAAATTCTTTGCACGATTCTCCACTTCGTCAACATGAGAGCTTCAGAGAGGTGCGAAAAGATAACCGAAACAAGTTGTGCGAGAAATGGAGGGGTGCTATACGTTGCAAGCATATATTCAACAAGACCATAGCGATTGTTTGTGTAGCAACGCATTTGACACGATACAAAGCACCAGCTAATATAAACAAAGTGGCGGGCATCGCAAAGAAGATGGCCATCAGGTAGTCGAACACATCGGCGCGATATACGTATCGTGTTGCATATAGCTTTCCCACAAGATGACGATTGTTAGAAGCCAGCTCAGCGTTGTTCCTATGCGTAGTGATGCGTCTTTGTAACGAGCCGCAAATGCGTGCATAACCGAGTCAAGTGCCGTACGACCTTTCACTCACCGCTTGCTTGTTTGTAGCTTTGTAAGTGCCCTACGCAAAGTCATTGCGCCATCCTAAAACACCTCTGCAATCTGGTGAAAACCCTCAGCCAAATAATGAGTGGAAAGAGTACAGAGCGCAACATGCCCCAAAATGCCAATGCAATGCGCCTTTCTAAAGCTTTTCATCTCTTCAGTTAAGCATTTCATCGAGAATATACATCTAAACGATAAACCGACGTCAACCGTATTGGTATTGAACGACCTAATTCTTGAATGGTGTGACGAAGTCTCTGTTGCCGGCAATTTTGAGCTGCTCACGCTTCATGTATTCAAGAATGATACTCTCGAGTAACAACCGAACATCATAACTTACTCAACTCAGCTCCATCGCACGGCGATGTGCCGGTAAAAGAAATAATCAAGAGCATCAGGGTGATTTCATCATTCCCTCTAAATCATCCGGAGTGGTAGCAACTGCCCGAATACATGGATGTAGCTCGTTTATAGCGTTCATTTCTGCGAATCGCATCCTACTGCGATCCTACTACGGACTTCATTTTTGGAAGTGGCTAACTGATTAAACCAAATTTGCTCTTCAGTAACTTGCATTACTCCTGGTTCTTTGAATAGACGTCATCACCTCTCAGTCGAAGAAAGTTTCAAAAGGATTTCTAAAGGTCTGGGAAGATAGAACGACATATCGGACGCAAAACTTTGTGAAAAGAGCGTATTTATCGCGCACACAGTTACTCAAACATACATTGCTTTTGCACGACCCTGGTGATATCCTATCATTGACAGCCTCTTTTGAAGCTATGTTCCGACTCCTGGCCAAAAAGGGTAACAATACTTGTTAGGAATTTAACATAAACGGTTTCAGGGCCACTATGCGCAGACACAGCCCCATAGTTAGAAAACAGTCACTTCCGCATTGGATGTCACTTCCTACTTTGCGTTTTGCGACATTCCCCCTTAAACTAAAATAAATTTCTTTTGCTCAGTCAAGTTAAAAAAAGTGTGAAGTAGCGAATGACCTCTTCATTGTCATCTGCCATAGCCAACATCTTAGAAGGATTTCTAAGCATCAAACAGACTTTGGAAATCAGCATAACGCGCGTACCAACACTTGATATCGACAAAACATGAAAGAATGCAAAACTTTTTCTCGATTAAACACTGTTCAAACATTGGAATCCCTTTTCAATATTTCAGGAAAAAAAATTTATCGCGTTTTTCTATTCAATCGCTTTTGGCTAATTTGAGATCGCCGCCTTCCTTCTCAGAATCCTCACAGACTTTTGCTCACTTAGGGATCTTTTCGAAGGCGCACGCTGATACTTGGCATGAAGTAGATGAAAAGAAACAATAAAGCTATTTTCAAACGAAAGATTTTCAAAGTGAGTACGAAAACACTACTCGTTATTGATGATAAACTTATTTGTTATTGAACGATTCATTGAACACATAAAAACATCTCGAGGATCATTACATCTCCCATTAATTTAGTGAGCTCTTATTTTCAGATGAAAAGTCATTCGCAGCTCTGAAATACTATCCACAAACAGCGAGAGTGAACGGCTGAAAAATCAGCCGCGTAGTTTTTTTAATTTTTATTTATTTATTTATTTATTTATTTTTTTTTTTGATGAAAAGAACAAGCTCTCGCTTGTCAAAACTTAGAGATTCTGATCAAATTGCTTCATACTTTCTTTTTTTATCATACCACAGAGCTCCCTTTATAAGCCGATCAGTATAAAAATTCTCTCCCATTAACGCATCCCCTCTTCCTCACAAAAAGCTAGCTTAATATTAACCGTAATTACTGTTTATCTATTCCTATTCGACTGGTTTACAGAAATTCAACTAGGCTGCACTTGTTTCTTTAGAAATTCGCGTATCATTTGCCACCAGTACAATAAACGTAAGTCCCCTTTTAACCGATACTCTTTTTACAAACTGATATGTTTTCTAGGCACGGGAATGAGCTCTGCGCTGAATAAAGGAAGGCATTTTGCGGTGCGTACCCCGGGATGACATTTTTCAAGTACAGTAGACGCGGCGACAAAAAGGTGCTGACGTAGGCAGATGAAATGTTAGCTCAGTGTGGGCGTAGCAAATTTACCGCTAGAAAATAACAATTTCAATCGACGTTTTTTTTCGAGCGTTGGTAGGGTTGGAGAGCGTTCAGTGACAAAAAATGGTGTCTGTGCCATATGCGCATCTGCCTTTAGAATATTGCCGATTTCGAAGACAGCGTATCGTGAAATCAAGTGCTCATAATCTGACCACCTTGTGCACATTTCATCAATTTTTTGAGTCTGTCGATTAAATTCTAGCGAAGTTATAAGCACTGGGAAATATTTGAAGATGTCCCCATGTCTTACCGTCGATCGAGCCCTATTATTCATCATTACCAAGAACTGGGAACTTGAAATCTTTCTTTCAGCTCAGAGCGAAAGGTAGGCAGGCGCATAATCGGTAGGCATATTACTTAGTATGGTGCCCATCTACTTCAGTACCACGACGATATGATGATAAATAAACGCTTCAGTGTGCCATCTTTAATAATGCTGCACAAAAACATATAAGTCAATTTTAACATTTGAAGTTGGCGGGTTCCAATGCAATGCCATGAACGACAGAAAAAGATCCCTTTAAATGTAGGACTTCAGCAGGAACCATGAGGGAGAACTTCAGCAGGAATCATGAAGAAGAACTTCGGCAGGAACCATGAAGCCGGTCGCTTTTTCAGCGCCTAAAGCCCTTCTCTAATCACTTTCAGTTGAGTGGTGGGAGGGGGGGAGGGGTGAGTAAGAAAAAAATATCGCTATGAGGTCAGAAATTTAAATTTCCTCCGAAAAAGCTCAAGTTTCGGTAACTTTTCGCGATGACAATATAGACTGCTCAGCGGTTGCAGTCATCATAGCTTAAAACAAGTTAATGTTGTGGTGCGATGGATGCAAGAAATATCTGAATTGATAGAATTTACTGTGAAGAGCAGTAAACACAAAAAACACAAGTCATAGGAATTAAACTCTCGTTGAGTCGAACGCAAAAGGAATGTTGAAGAAAGAATGGAATATCGAGTAGACGTAAAGGATCGAAAATCATAGGTCAAGAGGCACTGAAAGAAATAACCGCATGCCCATATTTCAAAAAATTGCTTTCTTTGGCATAAAAGCCTTTTTCTCTGATCGGTAAAAACATGAAATCTAGGGCAGAAAAATTCTTTAAACAGCACAGATTCGAGGAAATTTTGCCTCACTCACCTTATGCTTGCGGTGCGCAACATTCGCCCCAACAATTGGTTGTAGCCAGGTTTTCCAATTTCTATACTATCTATGACACAGAAAGGGTTAATGCCAAAACTTTTGATCAAAACTGAACACAATCGACCAAAATTCATCAGGAAATGGCGTCTATTTGCGCCTCTGTACCCGGATCAGAGATCTTTGTACTTTCAGTAGAAAGTGGACGGATGAAAGTTAAGGCGGTAAAAGTTTCTAAAGTAGGAGGTTTCGTGTGACACAGATTAGTTGCGACACAGATCGTTTTCGGCGGACGAAACGTTCATCACCAAATACATCGGCCCACATTATTTTGATATTCAGTGTTTGTTGAAATATAGATTGCTTAGTGTAGCATTTCATGAACGAATTCAGTCATTAGAGAAGGCATGTAAATTGATGTAAATTTTAGGGCGTTTCAACAGCCACTGTAAGCAAAGTAACAAGAATAACGCGCAAATATTTTTCTGCACACATTAAATATGTGGAACTCCAATTCGAAGCATCACCTGCAAATCCAATTCTTTCTTCGTTAGGCAATATTGCACTGAAAAAGGGATTTTATAAAACTGCACCTGTCTATCTATCCCCTTCAACAGAAGATTCATTCGCAAACGGAATGATTTTATAAAACTGCACCTGTAAAATACTTCTATACTTGCAGCAAAAATAACTGTACTTCTACCTACTTTCCCGCCTCTGCTCAATGGTACCTTCGAAGCGAATCAATCAGCTCGAATGTTGATGTCTTATGATACAATCTAGGCCACGCATTTCGTAACCCACGTCTCCCGTTCCGAATTTGAGTTGCAGGACATGCAACACAAGCACACAAGCATTATGCATAAGTGCAGAAAAGATGCGCTTTGCGAATGCCGATTTAGCAGAGCGGAAATTTATTTGTCCGACGGAATCAATCGTCACATAAAGGATTCCTGCGACATTTGAATGGATTGCAGTTTCTTGCAGATCGCATTGAACTTAAGGTTCAATTTTGATAAATTTTTCTCTTACCCGCACGAGTGGGAGAACTTAGTCACTTCGGAAGGAAATATTTCGCTCAGCGAGATAAATTTTGCCCGCTAATCCTGGAGCAACGTATACCGTATATAACCTTGAAAACCGCATGCATCACAGTAAGAACGAAGCTGATCGGTGTGCCTTACAACTGGTAATCTGTTCACCGATAATGAAAAAGTTATCGCACGCAACATTCGGGTATATTTTTTGAGAAATAGAAAAGAATTAAACCTAACGAAAAATATAGCAAAAATAGGAGGGCAAATTAAACAATTGAACTAAAAAAAAACTTTATTCGTCCTTTGCGATCACCATCTCGAAAATTCTCAAATCTCAAAACAAAACGTTTGCTTTATGCCGAAGAGACTATCTACAGATCTGCCTCACTGAACGGTCCTAGCTCCTTGTTCGCAAACTTCGTCGGATTTCTTGCGGTAAATGTCGAGGGTGAAACAATTGCACCATGAAGTTCAACCTTTGAAGAGCCGTAAAAGACTGAGTCGGCAGGTAGGGAGAGAGAGGCCTGAAATCCGGACAAAAATTGGTCTATCATTCCGTTTGCGAATGAATCTTCTGTTGAAGGGGATAGATAGACAGGTGCAGTTTTATAAAATCCCTTTTTCAGTGCAATATTGCCTAACGAAGAAAGAATTGGATTTGCAGGTGATGCTTCGAATTGGAGTTCCACATATTTAATGTGTGCAGAAAAATATTTGCGCGTTATTCTTGTTACTTTGCTTACAGTGGCTGTTGAAACGCCCTAAAATTTACATCAATTTACATGCCTTCTCTAATGACTGAATTCGTTCATGAAATGCTACACTGAGCAATCTATATTTCAACAAACACTGAATATCAAAATAATGTAGGCCGATGTATTTGGTGATGAACGTTTCGTCCGCCGAAAACGATCTGTGTCGCAACTAATCTGTGTCACACGAAACCTCCTACTTTAGAAACTTTTACCGCCTTAACTTTCATCCGTCCACTTTCTACTGAAAGTACAAAGATCTCTGATCCGGGTACAGAGGCGCAAATAGACGCCATTTCCTGATGAATTTTGGTCGATTGTGTTCAGTTTTGATCAAAAGTTTTGGCATTAACCCTTTCTGTGTCATAGATAGTATAGAAATTGGAAAACCTGGCTACAACCAATTGTTGGGGCGAATGTTGCGCACCGCAAGCATAAGGTGAGTGAGGCAAAATTTCCTCGAATCTGTGCTGTTTAAAGAATTTTTCTGCCCTAGATTTCATGTTTTTACCGATCAGAGAAAAAGGCTTTTATGCCAAAGAAAGCAATTTTTTGAAATATGGGCATGCGGTTATTTCTTTCAGTACCTTTTGACCTATGATTTTCGATCCTTCACGTCTACTCGATATTCCATTCTTTCTTCAACATTCCTTTTGCGTTCGACTCAACGAGAGTTTAATTCCTATGACTTGTGTTTTTTTTGTTTACTGCTCTTCACAGTAAATTCTATCAATTCAGATATTTCTTGCATCCATCGCACCACAATATGTACTTGTTTTAAGCCGTGATGATTGTGGGGGCATACACTGTCAGATAGTATCTGCAACGTTACCAAACTTCAGCGTACAGCTTTGAAGCCCTATCTTGGCAATATTATGACTTTAAAAGTGTAGTTCTTGGCCGAGTGAGCCAAATAGGTGTGTTTCAACCTTCGAATTATAGTGAGCACAATTTCTTCTATACATTTATCTACTTTATAAGATATAACCATCGTGCACTGCTCTGTAGTGCAAGATGGCTGCCCTCGTTTTTTGAAAACTCATAGTGTACATGCAAGTGCTATTTTTACCAAATAAAGAATGTTCCCTTTTTAAGAACAAAACTTCTAGCGTATTTTTTTATCTTGAAATGTTTTTAAGTTTGTTAGCATGAAGTGCAACGAGGAAGTAAAGCTAGTCTGCAAGCGTGTCTCGGGCGTGAGGAGTTCCTGATGCTCGTTGGTGCAGGGGTGGCACTATTCGTGCCAAAAGTTCTTTCGGACCGACGTCCCCACCTCCCCCTCTCGTCATGTTATCCCCTCCACCTTACTATTGTTGATTTTACTGAGGCTCAGTAAAAAATCTTATCCTCTTGTCTTGCTGGCAGATTACACGGCATCTGGTCGAGCCTCGAAAGAGAAGGAATTTGCGAATCCTTAAGGGACAAATTGAGGGCGGAGGCGCAAAACAGGCCCAACACCGTTACATTTGGGTGCATAGTTGACGAGAAAATAGTGTATCCTGCACTAATTGAGAACTTCAAAAGTAGCCATATCACCTACAATTTAAGTGAATGATATGGGAACTTCGATGTTTATATAAGTGGCAATAAATTGTAAGGTGAAAGGTTGCTACTGCCGTACAAACTTTTCACTATTATCAGTTGCATGAGATGGCATTTCTCGCAGGATGAAGGTTTAAAAGTTAAACTTATGCTCAAATAGACGTTCTGAGCATTAACGTAAGGCTGAGCATTTCAAACTTTGTCGCGCTGTTGCGCCACAATATTTAGTGTCCATTGTGACAATTTTTAAACGGATCATCACAAGAGGATTGATTCAAATTCATAGTGTTAAATGAAACTGGCGCCGAGATGTCAGTATTATGAAACGCTGCACCACTAAAGACCCATAAATATCTCTAAGTTTCATAAGCCGAAGTTAAATGTACAGCAAGTTGAAATGCGTATCGAGGGAATACTGCGATATCCATTTTTGCATTCCCACTCATCAGGCCCACCAATGTCGGAATTTGCCATAAATCACATACCAATACATCGGTTTTTGTGACTGTATCAGGTGCGGAATGGGTGGGAATATTTTAGCACTTCGGAAGGTCCCAACTTTTTTTGAAGCTCACGGCTCAATCCAATGGCTAGCACACGGGATTAATCTGAAGCGAAGACTGTACTCAGCAAGTCTCGCAAGTCTAGCTACAGTGGTTTTCGAGTGATAGCTACCGGACAGATAGGTACATGTCCGCTAAATACGCACGCATTAGTATTCTACAAGTATGACGTTATGGCGATATGATGGGAGATGTGCAGACAAGAGAAGGTGAACAAGTTTCATGCAGCGATGTGCTACTTTGGAGGTGGCGGCACGCAAGAAAACCAGAATTTCACACGCCCTATGCATTCGGCGTTGTTTATTGCTGGTCGCACCGATCTATGCCGCAACCGTTTCCCAGCAGAGCAAATGCCGCCTCATCCACAGGCATCTCCAGGCCCACCATATCATGGCATCTACACCGAAATTCGCTCAGACGAACAGCTATGGACGAACGTTGAATAAAATCTAACTCTCAGCCCTTCTCGCGACCATCTGGCATGCCGAAACTCGCCTTCAGTCGAATGAAGCGTGCAGCCTTTTGCAAGCAAACATTTTGTATAGTCAAGGTGTGCGAGTGTACCATGGAAACTGCAAAGAAGAAGAACAGCGAGGGCAGGTAGAGAGGGAGAAAGAAAGAGAAAAAGAGAGAGCAAGAGAAAGGAACGCTCGCTGGGCGGGCAATGACTCGCGAGACGACACCTCGTTAGTGTTGGACGTGCCAGCGTCACATATGGGCACATGCTGTTCAACTACCGCCAAGTCGAACAGTACTAATGAGGTATGGTAGCGTGTGATCTAAATCTTCGTTATACACTAATTTCTCTTGATTTAATTGAGAGGCTTTTCCAAGTTTCTTGCTGACCATAGTCGACCTTTGAACCGGATGTGTGTTTGAGGTGTGATTGCTGCGGAAGCGAATGCCAAGAGGAATAGTTGATTTTCGCATTTTTAACGTTGCATTCGGCAAAGTGTGCAAAGATATCGCACATTAGTATCGTTTTGGGGGTTGATTGCGTGTTAGCGATAAGATTGCGATTGTGAGTCAGTGCTCCACTTTTTGAGCACAACAAACACAACTCACTTCAGCATTCTGTGTAGTGTGTTGTCACATCTCATTGTTCTTTCAAAGAAGTTAAACTTCTCTAGTGATTTTCACTCTCAGAAAGAATTCTGTTTTAGGCAGCAACTCTATCACGTCTTTAAATGTATATTCGCATTAGAATCGGCAATCCATTTGATAGTGCTTTGTGTTTAGGGCAAACAAATCGACATTCAGACCATTTGCGGCTAGCCATTACTTCATCCAGTTGAAAATCCATCACATTGTACGCATCCGCTATAGAACGTTTAAGCACACTAAATCACCTTCATAAAGTGCACTGTTCTAGTGATTAGTGACTCCTGCAATCTATCCACCTTACCGCTTCCCTTGATACTTCGATGTCATCATCACCCTTCGCATTTCGCACCTTTGGTATAAGCACATTGAGTATAAACTGTCGTACGAGCTTACATTAATGTTGGTCTGGAACCCCAAATGGGAAACTATCTTAACCTAAGCTCAGGATCCTCTGACATATAATAGCCATGTAAGCTGAGACTTGCGGTTGTGACATAGCCCGCGGGATGTGGATATTTGTACAGGCTCAAGCGCCCCCCTCGACACTCGGCAGGAAAGATGTGGTACTTCTGTTCAGACTCGGGGATTGCCAACTCTCGAGAGCGCTTGCTGCAGCCCCCAAAGCATCACTAACATGTAGCCATTTTCCATGACGATAAGTGGTTAGTTGCAATTGGGCATAATGCTTAAGTATTTATTTCGATGTAATACTTTCCAACTATACTCGAATCCATATGATGCGCTTGCCAAACTCTACTGGTTTCGAACCAGTTGATCCAATGAAATGTTCATTAGATGGGCTGAATGTTTGTTTGCAGCACTCAAATGTCGTACAAGACTACACCCACTGCACTGCAAGGACGAGTGATATAGATTGATGTTCACCATTCGGCTAGTTGTTTAAAGCAGAAGCTCTAGTTTTGGGCAGTAATGACTACTAGTTTCTCGTGAGATGTCCTTATTGAGCACACCGATGTTTCTGCGTTTCCAAAAGATACAACATTATCGATTTCGACATTTCGGTGCTTTCCGAACGTTCGGAAGTGTAGAAAAGCACGCCAGTTGCTGTAGAATTGAAAATTTCTATTGTATATAAAATTCCTGTATCAAGTCACTTGTCGGCGCCACTAAATGATGACGTTGTTTCTGCCGAATTCGTCATGCGTAGAAGGTATTTCCTTTAATTTTTTCTGGAGCATGAATATCGGCAAAGAACGAATACAGCGACTTCTGTTGGTTTATTTATTTATCCACTTATTTATTTATTACTTATTTGTTCGGTTTTCCATTTACTATTCAATAATTTATTTATTTATTTTGCATCAGGATATATGTTATGTCCATTCTTGTGGCTTGTTTATTTATAGATTGTATATTGACACGGGTTATTGATGAAAGACGATGATAGAGAGCATTTTAGGTGATTTATTGGAGTTCTTGTTACTGCTACATCGATGGGATGTGAGTTGGGCACAGAAAGACGCAGTATGTTGCTACGAAAACAAGCCATACCATTAGTGACAATAATGAGAAATCATGGTCTTAGTTGGTTTGCTTAGCATCGTCATACACGAAGAGTCATACTTTTACGATTATGCTAGACTTAGAAAGGATGTTAAATGAACCTGAAGTTTACCGATCGTTTTTGCGTTTAGGAGTACGACTATACAAAGGTAATATCAAACATACCTTTAAACAACAAATGAAACAAATCACCTTTATGATGATAATAGGTAAAGAATTTACGTTATTAGTTAAAACTGCAATGAGAAATAAGCTCTTGCTGCATCTGTTGGTCGTGTTCTAGGATCTGTTACTCTAAGTCGTTCATATTGAGCTGCTGACTTGCTATCATTTCCTAGTAGAAGTGATCATTTCAAGTTGTAAATGTATTGCCAACTGTGAAGCGCCAAATACTGAAACTTTTAAGCCCACTTAGGTATCTATTATTTGATACTCGTTTTCTGTCACTGAAAACATTTAAAGCTCCTATCGGTTTATTTGAGTCCCCTATTTATTTATCTTTTTATATTTTATTGGTGAGCCTATGATGAAATCGATGAATGCGGCTGTTCAACTGAGTTTACCAAGACACTTTCTCGTGTCGATGAAACGCTACAAACGACATTTTATTCGTATTTACGCGAAAAAAAATTCTACACCCCACAGGAGCGAAATAATGTAGCAATAGGTAACAAGAATGCAAGCGATATTCACGATTTATATCGAACCCACTCGGGACCAGTTTTTCGCCATTCTGCACTTAGCTGAACGAAAGTCGTCTAGCGTCTCTGCTGCGTAATATTGGGAGATTCAGCGGCCACCGCTTTCCATTGTACTCCATGCGAACTTCTCTACGAAGAGAGTGTAGTATGACATATGTTAGGGACGGTGAGCGAATGAATCACTCATTTTCACATTCGTTTCCTTTTTGAATGAATATCTGCATTCTATGCCTCACGCTGAGGTAATCGAGATGCAAAGAACATACTTATGAGATGTTTGCTTTGCGCCATCGAGCAATGCGAAAGTGTTCATTGATAGGTGAATGTGCATTGACATCGTGACTTGCGCTGAGCCAGGTTAAAGTTACGATGATGTGGAGTCGAATCCTAAACGCCTCCGCTATAAACGCTCCATCAGTTTGCGATTTACTTTAGTGGGCGTTGCTAGCGACGAATGAATTCCATGATGTTTAGCCATGTTCATCCAGCAGTCATTTCACAATTTTTGCTTAAAAAATACGAAAATAGCATGCAACTTTTTCTATTAAAAGAAGGGACACTCGCAAACTCAAGTGAATGATGTAGTGTTAAAAGCGTCCTACGAAGACGATTGCTTTGGCGGTACACGACTTCAAATTTGCGCGCATTTGAAAAAAAAAAACGTTCCCGAAATCCTCAGGAATTGTTGAAGAAATGGATTTACACCTCACTAGGATTTATTTCACTATATGAAAAAAAAAGGACGTAAGATTAAATCGGGGGCATCGTGTAGCGGCAGATGAGTGACAAATGCGATTTTAAATGGCAAGTGGTTTTCTTTTTGAATTTCGTATCGATCCGGACAACGTATGATTTGTTTTCATTGAGCTATTCTTCACTTTCCGCACTCAATCTTCTTTGTTTCGATATTGACAGCGATCACATGCACTTTATTTTGAAAGGAGTGCAAAGTGTGCAGGCGCATATAAATTCTGGCATTGTCCTAAATCTTCTGCTTTATTTTTCGCTATCCTGTAGAATGCCTCAGCGTTTCCTAATTCTGCTAATGCCAAAAAAATAAACATCCTTGGAATTGGAGCTTTCCAAGTCAAACCAATGTTTATCTGAGCTCAACTAACACCGTTCGTTCCGAAAGCTGTCGGCTTTTCTCTGCCTCCTAACAAATCTTTTTTCTTTTCTTTGGGAAAAGTTCGCGAAATTGAAACAGCTTAGAGTTCCAGAGGACTTGATGAGTAGGAGACTTACTTTGTTAATTGTCGTATTGTTGTGAGGATATATTTTGAAATTGCTTCAAAAGGATTAGTTGATACGATAGTTGTAAATCGATTTTCTTGTATAAATGTCACATCTCTAATTTTTGTGCATTTCTCAGAACGCGAGATGTAGAATATATGCTTCTTCCCTCCCTCCTCTCTCTCTTCTTATACCCACCCTCCCCTTCCCCTGAATGTTGTTTCGATTCGCTTTGCTCACATGGATTATCCCTCCTTAATTTTTGCGATTTTAACTGTGTATAGAATGTGAAATTCTCATAGCGCCAACTACTTCGTAGAAATATTCATAAAAGCATAACTCAATGTCTTCAGACTGTCCAACTTTCAGTTAAAAGATTAACGCTATTTGTTGTCTTTGTATCGCTCTTCATTTGCCTTACTTTCAATTACGTGCCTTTGCATTACGTTCTTCCGAGGCAAATTCGTTTACAATTGTTATTTAAAGCTACGAACATGAGGCTTATCAGATCGTCAGGTCATCTTTGAATGGCCTGCTCTTTCCCATGCTGACTCATATAAACGTTTGCTACTATTATTGGCAAATGCGACTCGAATACTACGTACCGTCTGCTTGAACAGCAACGTTAAAACATTGAAAGGGATAGGCGTAAGGGTGCTGAGGAAGTGGAGGGGAGGGGATGGAGGGGGAAGGGGAGAGGATGGTCCGAGAGGAAGAGAGATGTTTTTTTACTCCTTCCTTGGTATCGTCACCTATCGAAAAGGCAGCGGATGATCGCTGCTTCTTCGTTGCGATCATGGAACCGAATTCTCCGGAACCTCTCTCATCTGTGATTAAGTTTGATGAGCTCATTGCAATGGCTGTGAATTGTTGCCCATATGCATAAAGAAAGCTGTAAGTAAGAAGTGATGATAGAGATAGTAAAATATCATTTAAGGTCGATTTGCTTTATTCTCGTTCAATGAAAATATCGATGCTTGATAACATTGTAGTTATCCTTGGTACTTCTTCAATGAATAGTGAGTATATGGAGAATTCTAAGAAAAGTACTTTCTCGAAAACTTGCTGTGGTATTTCTTGAGGGGTTGAGAAAGAATCCTAGATTTTATATTCTTCACCGAAAACTTGTCTATGCTAGATTGGTCCAATGTGACAAATGTAAACGCATTTGTCACAAAGCATTTGCAAATTCGATTCTCCAGCTCTTTCCTTCCCCCTCCCATGTCCACCCTTCCATCTCCCCTTTCCGTAATTTTTGGCCTTTAACCAATGCTCTGTATGTAAATTCAACTAAATTAAAGTAACATGTTAATTCAACGTCATAAGTTTATCAGTTGACAAGTCATGAAACATTACATGCGTAATCGCTTTTGCCAACACCGATGTAGGCCTGTTTTGGAATGAATTCGTCGATGAAGACTTTGCACCTTCGAAGAGTTCTAAAGTTTTAGGTTTCAGCGCAATGCTCTAAAGTTTCTAATCTCATTTATTCAAGGAATTTAAAATTCTTAAAGTCATGCTAGGCTGATGTTGTTGCTGACCTGCATAAGATGCGCGATGGCGAAGAGAAAGTAGTTTACGCGATGCAACAACTAAGTTCTGCTATTCGATTGTGCAAACTCCAGAAATTGTGAAAGGGGAATCGTGGAGAAGGGAAAAGTTTATGAGAACAAGAGAGACAGATAGCCATGTTAAGCAGATGAGATAAGGGAAGGAGGTTGGGAGGGAAGAAGGAAGAGAAGAGGAGAAAAAATAGAAGCAGCTGAAAATGAATGAAAAAGAGATGGTGTGTGAGCTTATTCTAGAAGCCTAAGCGCTTCGATCACTTCCTTCCTTTCAAATGCGTCATTGTATCCCTTATGTAGAGAATTCCTCACAATGGCAAAAGGTCTCGAATCGTCGGGAATAAATATGAAAAGACATCATACGCCTCATGCAGGAGTGATCTCTTCATCAATCTTTTTCATGGCGGCACAACCCTCTGAAAAGGTTTTTCTTTTCGCACCAGTTTTCCGTTTCAAAATGTGCCGTATTCGGGAAACTGACTGTTAAAGCACTGTTTAAATTTTCTAGTGCAAAAGTGAAAAATCACGGGCGATGATTGCCGTAAATGAGCAACTATAAGAGAACACTGTCACATTGCCTACGTTCTTGCATTGATTAAGTCATTGTTCTCTCATAAACGCCTGTTAATGACACTTGTTTTCAAATTCCTCGCCACAGTTCAAATATTACTTCCTAAAGTAGCTTGTCTCAACTAGTGTCTGTGACCTCAGCAAGCAAGAAAATATATGTATGAAAAGAGAGACACAGACGACGCAGCAGTATGAAAAAGTATTCCTTGCATTCGCTCATAAACTTCGACTCTAAATAATTGCTGCTTCATGCTAAAACTCACTACAATCTTCGAGAAAAGCTCGATAGATTTCGATGTGTCGCATTGTAAGACTCATTCATGGCTCATTGTACGTTTTTATTGCCCTCATAACCTTGGCATACGTACGTGACAACAAAGCAGTTTACGTTCTATTTTATCGGTTCGTTAAATACGTTTGTGAAATAGTTCATGAATTCATTTCAGAGCAAACGCAAATCTCTGTCAAGATTCGTTTGATTTAATTCACATAAAAGAAACCATTCTTTACCAGTTCGTATGGCACACACGGCAGTGGAGATCTCAGATGGTAGCAACAATTGTGCATTGAGTGCTTTTAAATATTTTTAAACAATGAAAAGTTTGAGTGAGTCCACAGACAGTTTTATCACAAATGGTCACGAAGGTAGATGTCATATTACGCCATTCATTCCTTTCACAGACTAATCGAACCAAGTTTCACAGTAAGAATTATTTTATGCTCACTAATCGTCGATGCATATATTAGGGCTGCAATGAAGGATGCAAAGTTCACGATTTTTATTTTGCTTCGCATGTGCTGTAATCATCAATATTCGCCGCTAATGAACTCTATCTTAATGCAAAAAATAGCTAAATTTATTCCTTTGTTTCTGATATATGGTACACTCCTGTAGGACTTCATTTGGCTAGAGATGGAGTATTGTTTTATATCAAATTGTTTCATCGTATATATAGCTGTATTTGCTTAGGTAGTCATCAGAACTGAACGGTTCCATCATGCTCACAACAGTAAAGCCAATGTAGGACAGTGAGAAGATTCCACTCTACCTCAACTGTAATTTATGTGCGCCTGCGTTAACACCTAGCACTTAGGTAGCATAGTGTTCAGTGTACCTGCTGTTTTACGATGCGACGCTGCTCTCACACCTGTTGTCTGTGACGGCGAATGTTTTTACCTCCGCGCTAGTCCTCCTGGCCCTTGAGGGACTGATTGATTGCTGAACCAAACTGTGGCGGGGAAATGAGTCACCAGATGCTCATATAATATGTTATGATATAACAATTGCTTAAGGTGGTGACAAGTCTGTGTCTCTGCCGGATGAATCAGCAAATAAACTATTGAAGGAAGGTTTTTTCTTTTTTTTTTTTTGCTTGCCGTGGCTTTTAAAAGTGAGAAACCAAATTGCTGCGTTAAAGATACTGAAAAATGCGTGATAAGTTTTCAAGATTATGTGTTATTTTGCCATTCTTCCCATGAAAACAGCAATAATTTTTCCCAAAGAAGTTCCGCATGTAACCGTCCAAATTTTCTTACTTTGAGCAGTTTGGAAAAACTTGATAGGTGATTTGAAAATAATCGAAATGTTCTCTGAGATAGTTAGGAAAAAACCCAAAGGAGGGTGGATGAATATTGTGGCCTGGATTTTCAAATTATCTACGGCAGCATACTCACCCCTTCCAGAACAGATATCACATCTATATTTCGAATCAAATTAATTGAGTTTTATTCATCTCCGATTTTCAACCCTTGACTTCCCCTTTGTGCTGAAATTGACAGTTTCAAAACCTTAGCATTGTTAAGTCGCATTCAAAAAAAAGCGATACAGCTCGCCTCATCTTCCACTTCTTGTCAGACTTGGCAAGCACTGTAATAGCACTGCATTTAGCAAACACAGCAGTTGTTATGCATTTTACGATCGATCGGGGTTGACAAGAGGAGTCAATGTTGAATCTTTCTTTCTGCGATCGGTTATCTTGCCAAACAAACAGATGCATTAATGCATATTGGCCGCCGTCTTTTCAAGAATTTACGACGTTAAGAAGCATGATAAGCAGGACTGTACAAGTTCATTTCATGTCATTTCCTGTGACACATTTTCGGACTTGTTTTATTGAATTTTCGGCCGACCACTGCCCAAGTTTAACCAGCGCTGCTGCCGCAAGGTGTGTGAGCCTCCTTCATCTCTTTCGTAGCTCATATAACTTGACAGCAAAGCGAGTGGAGGTAGCAGTGTTTGGTTTTGCACAGAATATCCTCGTTTTTCATCTTCGCGATTCACTTCTAAATCTTTAGCAAATGGCTAATGATAAGCTAACTTCACTGCTTCACATTTTATATATTTTGAGAGGTCAAGACATTGATCAAGAGGTTTGAATGATTTGTCAGTCATTATGGATATAAGCACTTGTTGCCTATAAGGGTTGTGCTGAATGCGGGTTGGACCAGTTAAGATAAGTGAAGCGTATGTAATAACCATTTGCGCATGAAAAGATCTAGAATTTTAAATGGGGATTGTCGTCATACTTCTTCAACCATAACCGGATAGTGCCATTGTTGTTAAAGGTAGCAACACTGTTTTTTATTCTCTCATATGCATACATTCTACTGCTAGTCGTTATTTCTCATTGGTCAGTAGTTTATTAATAGGTCCTTCGATCGTCTTCATTTCTTTGACTTCATCGTTCTATCAATTGAATTGTGTATCTTTGTTCTATTAATTGAGTTGTACCTTTCGCATGAAGGTGTTTATTTCTGCGTACAGCCGTAATAGCAAATCACTCAACGCTAACTAATTTATAAACCCCTAAAACCCCATTTGAGTAGTTTCAGCAATAAGTCGTCCTGGTTTAAAGTATCAGTGAAATCTGGGCGGCTGCCCTGGTTTAATGACTGGATTGCTGAAATAGAGATGTATCCAGCGTTCAGAAAGATTCCGACGGCATATCATCCGAGTCTCTTACGTCGTATATGCGTCACAGTAGACGCAGTGTAAAATCCCGTCGTAAATCGACCCTTCCAGTAGCGTTATATGTTGTTGGGTCCACAACGATCTAGCTTTTTGACTCGCCAAAAAATGAGTTGCTATAATTCTTTCGTTTCTTATGATGAAGAAGGACTAATTGAGATTCCGATGCAAAATTCTTCATTTTCTAACCCAGAGCTTGCTGAAAATTTAATATTAGCAAACCTCCATGGAAATTGCGATGGGAAATTCATCTAATCGCATTTCGTTATCCCTTCCAATTCTTAATCCTTGATTCTTTCACATGTTTCCTCACTCAAGCCTTGTTGAACTCGAGAAGCCCTGAAAGCAATGCTATTAGAGCATCAAATGAATGACTAATTTTTGGCTACAGAAGTTATACACAAATATGGTTTTTTCAAAATTTTGTTCATATTCATGCCTTGCATTATGTTGAAAACGATGCTATAGATTAATCATGCATCATAGATGCCACCATATTCAGTGTCTGAAAGCTCTGCACATCCGGAGAGTGAAGTGGCGAACTATCTGGGATGCCTGTTCATAGCGTCCACTTTGAGCGGTAGCGGAACATACTGCAGAAAGTGCCATCTGTTACAATTCGAAAGAAAAATAGTGGCTTCCTATGCGTTCTAGCTGTGCTGCTTGCTTAAGATAAGGCTAATTTAGTATGGGATAAGTAAACTGTTCGAGGTGTAGTTGTTTGTTTCTTGATCGTTGAAGCTATGCTTCACTGCAGATTGATAGCTATGGAGAAATAAAAGACGATGACCTACGTGGAATATTCAAAGAGTTTGATTTGAACGGCGATGGCTACATTCAAAAGGATGAGTTGAGGTCAGTAATGATCAAGATGGGGCAGTGTCCAACCGACGATGAGCTCAATGCAATGTTCAGTGCAGCAGACAAAGATCATGACGGCAACATCGACTTTAACGGTTTGCTTTAATGTGAGATTTTTCACTGCGTGATTTCAGCTCGTAACTGCTGCTAAGCCTAACAAACAATTCTATTCCTTCGCATTCCAATTCTTCACTAATAACACATAATAAAGCGACGTTATTCAACGCTGTCGTATTTGCTTTTTTTAAT
Organism: Baylisascaris procyonis; assembly: GCA_037389465.1. Lineage (NCBI taxonomy): Eukaryota > Metazoa > Nematoda > Chromadorea > Rhabditida > Ascarididae > Baylisascaris > Baylisascaris procyonis. The sequence goes on from JAZARR010000059.1 coordinate 2,528,169, forward strand.
ATTAGCAATCACTTTTACTGATGTAATGCATCTCACGAGTTATGCATTGTTTTATGCGCCTAAAAAGCCCAGGAACTGCTATCTGTGGGCACATATGGAAACTTCCTATGCGAGTTTGAATTAGACTTGGCGTTTCCTTTGAGCAGAATTGAAAATTTCATACGCAAGAACTTAATTACAGAGAGGTTTTATATAGCGTTCTTGAGCATTGTGTTGCATTAGAACCTAATGTTGGATGGAAGCGTGAGCTACACCGTACTAAAAATCAGTTTACTCCTCGAAGTATAGAAAAATAAACTACGTTCTATAAAAATGGCTGAAATGCGCTATAACAAACTAAGACCCAATAGCCTGTCTCAGTTTGATATTCTTTGAAAACTTTCTTTTGCAGCGTACAATATTAAATTGTAATGATTTAAAATTGATCAAGCAACGAGTCGCTTCATGACCAAGTTTGAAACTATGCTGTACTGTACTGCAATGCCTATTTATGGTGTAATAGTCCAATGTAGAAAGCATCACCATTCAAAGCACACAAATTCTAAGGAAACAACTGGAAAGCTATGCCGGATGAGCTGACAAGATACGAGTATTTGCATTTCTTTCACTTGATCAACCAGCTGCCCGGGTTACCAACTAAAATGTAACATGTAGAGTAATGTTTTCGTATTTTAAACGACTCGACCGTCCATAACCTTATACAACAGATTTGTTTTGCTGTTACCAGGGTTGTATTCAATAAAAAGCTGATCATTGCTTTAAAATGTCCATGATTGCTGTTGGCTTTGACAGCTGAGCGTGAAATATGGCGTAGGACGTCAGCCTCTAGTTTGCGTTACACCGACGAAATTTCGAAACTCTAGTAGCCTTGCTATTCGGAGCACCGAATTTTGGGGAACCTCGGAATTCAAGGATCCGACTTTTAGGCATTTTAGGCTCGAAATCTTGTGGGCTTCCCATTGATTTTCGGCAGCCTTTAGTTTCAAAGGTCATTGATGTACAAATACCCTCAACGATCTTCGCGAGCACCTGCTTTAAATTTTACAAGGAGCTAACACAAATCTGTAGCTTGAACAGGTCCGGGGTTTAAATTGCTGAAAAGGGAGGCATATGCAAACGTACACACGGAAGCTACACTGCTCTAATGAGCTTCCACAGAGCAAACTGTGACAGAGTATAAAAGTCGAGAGTGCATAGATGTTAGCTAAATATGTCATCCCAGTGTAACGCGAATACATTTATGCAATCTGTTGGTCGAGAAAACTACGACAAGATATGCATAGCTATGCAATATTTCACTATTTCCAGGCTTTTATTCACCTGGTGATGCTTATGTGATAAATTGAAAGGAAGCCACATATCGTATCGGGTTGACAGCGTATTTTCCCACCGCTTCATGAAAGAGGAACGGTTAATAGTGTTCATTTTGTTAATATCAAACAAAGTGATGTTGTGGTATGTATGAAGCATGTGAATTTACTGCAGAATTTTTAACAATCGCACACGCGAACCCACTATCGCTATCGTTGAAAGCAGTTTTCGAAGAGCTCGATGTGGATGGCGATGGCTGCATAACGCGTTCCGAACTTCGAACGGCTTTCCAAAGGATGGGCCATACGCTTAGCGACACCGACATCAAGGCTATATATAAACATGTCGACGCGAACAATGATGGAAAAATTAATTTTCAAGGTAAGCTATTATTCTCCGATCGATAGTGATGACAGTCGCATAGGTGCGGGTTGCTATACTATCTTGCAGGGAACTGGTTAAGTTGAATCAGTGATGTGCAAACCATACTGCTTTTTCATCCTCTGTAAGCAATATTAACGTACTTACGTTCAGTGCATATCAGATAATCCCTTCCAGCACCCCTCCCCCTCGCATCCGCCTCTTATCTTTAAATGGTCTATGTTTTTAGTGGGTTCTTGATTCAAAGTTACTGGAAATTAGCCTAATTTCTAAGAGCTTTGGGGCAACGAGGAACCTTTCAAAATTGCGCATTTTTTGGAATCTACGGAACGAAGTTTTCAAATTGTTTCATTGGGAATGTTCACGACTGTCCCTGTGTTATCGGAATTTAGTCAAAATTAATAAAGCCTCTCGAAATATTTTCAATACTTAAAATCATCGTATTGAAATTGAAAAATTTACGACAAACATTTTAACGCTTTCTATGAATTGTTTGAAGATCCACTTTTCTCCTATAAATTTCAAACGAATTTGTTCAAAAATTCATTGCATTATTTGACTTTTCATCAATTCAGCTACGTTTGACGTCATCTTCTTCATGTTTTTGAATTCCGCTAAAAATGCGTGGCATCGTTGAGTTGCTTGCGAATCCTCACACGAATATACGGGTCGCTTAAACTGTTTGGAAACTCTGAAAATTGATATCGGCTTTTTTAAAGCAATTTTTGCGGGTTTCCTTGAAAAGTCAACAATAAAAGAGTTAAACATTCTCTAAATGAATTTCGTCAACATTTCAATGAATCGAAAATGTTTGTGATCATTCGTTATGCTTTTTGATTTTCGAAATCTCTGACAGTGCTGGAAACGTGTCGCATTGGTAAATGATTGTCCACGCATCATTTGCGTCATATGGCTGACTTGTTTTTTCTGCTCTCTTGCTTAATTGGCCTGTTGGTTTCACGATTGTGCAATCGGTTGGGTCTATTGGCAGCCCAGTTCAGCTGTTTGGCAACTACATAGTTGGGTTGACATTCTAACCCAAAGATGAAACTGGACAAACCTCCTCCTCTCCTAAACCGCCTATAAATTCCTCTCTTTGCTCTTTACTGGTGCCTGTGATTTCCGATGATCAGGTCATAACCAATACCCCCTGTTTATGGTAGTTGTCTGCCTATGTATTTTACTCCACATGGCGCAGTTTTTTTTTTCGGGTCGTTAGTGCTTCTGCAACGTTTGTGAGCACACTTGTATTAAAGCCCTCGTTTTGTCAAAACTGTTGACGAATTTCCAAGATTTGCATAATTTCTGGGGTTTTTACTAATTGCGGAAAAATCTTCCTCACTATCCAAATCATTTAAAAACTCTTAAACATTAACTATTTTTTAAACTCTCTACAGATTTCACTAACAACCGTTTACTGAATGAACTGTTCAAGAATTTCAGCCAAAAACACTGCTTCCTTTAAAATTTTTGCTTACTGAGGGAAAAGTCATTGTGTCACTTAATTTTATTTCGACTTTCGGAGGAATTTTGCCCCATTTCTAGAATCATTTAATTCGTTTAAAAATTTTGGGAAAAATCTCCATACCACATGTATTTTGCGAGAACTTCGCTATTGCTCATATTACAAAAAAGTATACGTTACAAAAACTCTGAAGAAACGAGTTTTAACTTCAGAATTCTGCCAAATGATGACGAGGAAGAAGATGTAAACTGGAAGTATCCTCAGCGAAATGATTTCAACTTTAGCTCATCTGCATTCTTTCGCATACGTGTGCATTATATCCGTGTGAAATCGAGTTTGAAACATTTTGAAATCGTATACAAAAATTGATAGAGGTGAATTTTCATCACAGGAGCATTTAATGAACGAAAAGTTCGATGATCAAAACTTCCATCGATGTAGTTGGATGTTTCGAACTCGAGCATCATCGTTCACCTGAAATATTCTCATTATTCACCTCTGAACGACGAAACAATGTTTGTGAAGCATGATAGCCAAGAACTCTTTAAGAAAACAGCAAGTTGAATATTGATTAATTTATGTGATATCCAGCATAATGAAGTGAGATGAAATGAATAATTTTTGCCTCCGATGTGCATAAATGCTTATCTCATTGTTCAGACCTAATGGCTATATCTGTGTGCTAACGATATTCCTCACCAAGGAAGCATTTTGTTGCGCTTGTATTGCGCGATTAGACGTCGGCACCACCTCGAGCGAGGTTGCTACATCCCTACCTTTTATAAGACGCAACAATGCCAGAGCACATAGTCTTGTAGCATGATATGGGCTCTAGTAATCGACTTGTACTTTCAGACTAACCTTCTAAAAACAGTTACGATACAAGCGATGATGCATTTTTATTTTAAGCAACCCAGTGCTCATGCAAATCAATGGCAGATTTCTATTGCCGGCCTTAATGTTCAAAATTACACTTAAATTCCCAAGAACTCTTCAGTGTTTATAATTCGACTCGCATTGATCGCGGCCCGCACGTAAAGGAACCGCCTTCAAAGTGTGACATCGGAGCATTGGGAAATACATCTCACGAAAACAACACACTGTCATTCCAGCAAGATTTCCGGCAGCTATCGAGAGTTGTGGGGAATAAGAAAATCAATGGGAATTTATTTGGAAGAGGATCAAAATTATATGAATAATGCGATTTAATTTAGGTAGGGTCCACACTGCTGCCGTCATTTTAGTTATCAAGGATAGGATCCTCGATTTCGTTTTGCCTTCAGATTTGGTGCCCCTGAGCGAGACTCGAAAGATGAAATCACGTAGAAGTGCAAGCATTCATCGCTATAACGTGCTGTGTTGTTCAATTACAAGCGATTATGCAGTCCACATTTCCGGGATGCGTTGCAAAGTTCTCGTTCAGGAAATTTCTCGAGCAGCTAAACATGAATAACTACACGTTTCACTCTTATTCCACAATTTATGCATAAAAAGAGTTACAGTTTTGTGCGTATTCGTTTTGTGTATGAATTATGAAAGTTCGAGTAAAGGTCAAGGAAGAGGAGACAAGAATGGTGCTGGGAGGAGGGGAAGGTCAGCTTTGCGCTGCTGTATTTTTGTTTGCATCATAATAAGCATGCAATAATACTTATTACACGTGAAAAACATGCACAACGTAACAGCGATAGAAAGGTCGGCGGCACTAACACGACAAGAACAACTGGAACGGAATTTTTTTCTGACAGTGATAGAAAACCGACACACCGAAAATCCTCTAAACTAAGTCCATTTTTGCGTTCAAGTTTTTAAACTCCGTCCGTATAAGCCCCTTCACTCCTTCGAAATATAATTCCAACTTCCTCTTTTTGCCTCAGTTAGAACTACGTTTTTACCTGATGTGACGGGACATACCCTAAGTGTGATCCAGATTGCTGTGGGGATGAGGTCTAAAGCAGACTAACCTTCGAATTAATGCCATTGGTAAGTGCGAAAGAAATGTTCGAGCTATGAGCTGCTTCACGTTCGTGCGGGTACAAGTAGGTGCCACTGTTGTATTCAAAGTCACCTCACTTTATTGTAAACAAGTCACCAATATAATGGTCGTGTTGCTCGGATAGAAAGATGTGCATAAGGAACATTTACTGAAAGAGTTGGAGGGTAGAATCAATGAAGCGCAGAAAAGGAGTGAACCATCAGTAGCGAGAATTGCAGCATCCTTTTCACCTTCCCTTTGTGTCCTGGTCAACTGAACGGCTCGCAATGCGCACTGATCCATTTAATGAAGAGACGGCTGAGGATGGGGAGAAGGAATTCAGGAAGTGGTGAATGAGGGATTTCTAAAGTCTGAAACGTGCGAAACTCAGAATTAATGCGCCTCGTTGGTTGTGATCTTGTTACATCCTCCGTGTGCGAAATCTTATTATTCATATGGGACAATGGATGTGCAAAGGTGCAGGAACCGACTACAAGAATTTCTGCAACAACAAAAAAAGGTTCTATTATAGTGAAGAAGGCGTCTTGGCATGCGTGGTAAGGTGTTAGATATGGCATGTTGGATAAAAGAGATCAAATACAGGAACTGGTGTGAACTGAAACAATAAAACAGATCCGTTGATTAGTCCTAAACGAGTTTAGACAACAGCACTGATGGTTTAACGTCCTTCTCTACTTTTCAGATGACATTGTATCTCAGCTACATATTTCGTTGAGATAGGTTACAAGTTGGAATTCCATGAATGTATTTAGCAGTATGCATAGACTCTGTGCGTGCCATGGCTTCAATGTGTGCGAGTTGTGATTGCACAGAGATTTCTCCTCACTGTTTAGGCAACCGTCGTGAAGCCGTGGAATGCCGAATTCCTCCTTAAGCGCCAAAAAATATATTGCTTTGCGTTTCTGTCCTATTTTTTGATTTTTCACTAATGCTATGTTTGGTATTGCCTACTCCAAAAACACTCAACCTCTTTATTGCTTGTTATTCGACTAGAGCGCACCATCCTCATCATTTATGTCGAGGAAAAGCTAGTCGGATGTTTCGCACCACATATTTCACTTTGCTTTATAATATTACTACAGTGAACATAAGTCGCCGTCTTTTTTTATTACTCGCTAGTCTTAGCCCTCTTGAACGCAGAGATAGGAAAAATTTAGAACTTCGAGATGCCTCAATTCTGAAAATCTAGGGCAAAATTCTAGCTGTCCCGATGCTTGGAAGATCCATTCCGGATCCAAAAAACTGACGACTTGCGAGCAAGTCCGGCGCTACCGGAAGTTTGAAGCCTTCCGAACAAGTTTTTTCCATCTGCGAAAGTCGATAGCCCCAGACCAATTCTTTCGGCGGCTAACCACTAGTTGGTGTAACGACAAAGTGAAAACTAAAACAGGCGGAGAAAGAACGCTTAAGGACGTTAATGAGTCACATTATTTGGAATGTAGTAACCGATTCTTATGCTTCGTGCACAGTTCGGAGCTTCTGAAAGTTCAAGGCATTCCATATCTTTTTCAGTTCATAGCCTATGAGCTAATAAATTATCTAATGTCGTACTTTCGAACTTCCCAATATGCTATTTTCAGCACGTTTGCAAAGCATCCCTAGTGGTATACTAAGTTTCATCGAAACCGCTTATAGTGTAAACAAGGTTAGCAGATATCGTGAGAGTGGAATTTTCTTAAGCAGCACTCCACACAGTCTGAAGTTTGATCGATCAAGTGAAAAATATGCGAAATTCTTGGCACATTCAAGTTTTTGTAATTCACCTCGAAGCACTTGGATCAATTTGAGCGATTGTATTCGATTCATATTGTGGTAACAGATTAGGCAGTCGCATTTCTTCCACCATTTAAAGGTACGACTCTCGCCAAGGAACGTTACGAGGCCGTTGAACGCTCCAATTTCTGGAGCTTCAATCAGGGAGTTTAAGTTGTTCGCCTTTTCTGTACAGTTCAACTTCTCTGAGATTCGGTAGGCTCAAAAATCTTCTAGGTTTCGAGAATTCCGAAATTTTTAAATTACAAGACATTTTAGCTTTACCTTGCCTTCTTAATTTTTTACCTTCGGTTTTTCTTACTGGGTTTTCCATATTCATTTTTTCCTTGTTTTTCTAACTCCCCTTTGTACAGTTTTACCTTTTTCCTATATCCAAAAACGTTCACTCCGAATATTTTCTGTCCGTCGGTTTCTATTTTTCTTTGTATCTCTTTCTTGACCCACCCTGCGCTTCTTAAGGACGCTGCTGAGACTTGAAAAAATGGTTCACCGCTTACGACGTCGAGTACTGTCGGATCCGCAATCTGAAAGCGCCTATCTGCGTGTATTAAGAAGGTAGGTAGAACGAATTAACCGACGATCGCATGATGCGGCAGTAGATGTATCTCCATGTCCCAGAATTCTTGAACCACTTGCTCATCAATCCCTTTAAGTTGACGTAGGATAGGAGCACCACTATCGATGCATATGGCAATGTTGCAGATTGCTTCTTTCCTCCTGCAGCAAATGTTTCTTTTCCTGTATAGCACCCAACTGTGTCGCATTCTTCCATGGTAATTTCGAAACGTTTGCAACATATGTGTCGCAGAAGAAGAAATATATGTGTTGCGAAGCGTTCATGAAGACGACGATGGTGAGTACGTTGATGCCGTGCAACTGCAACAGCACGTATTTACTAGTATATTGTCTTGCAGAGAGCGTCTTCTTTCTACTAGCCTTCCTATCGCTCTCAAGATTGGTGAACAGATATCGAACCTAAGGAAAACGGGTTCATCAAGAAAACGTTTGGGTACCTTACCAATTAATCGCTTCATTTTATTTCGTATTGCATCAGTGTTTGAATCATCATTTTCTCACCTCTAACCAAGATGAGGAGCGACATTAAAACAAGATTCAATTCAATGTGATATCAGACTGTAAATGTTGAACTCCACTCAGATTTCGCGTTGCGCTCTCTGCTCAAAGTTGGCGTATTTATTTTAGAATATGTTTTTCCCATATGTAATACTGTTATCCATAAGAAAAAGTTGGAAAGTATGAATTTCGGATTCCGCTGGTGAGACAAAAATTTTCGTCATCATTAACTTTATATTATACGAGATAGGAATCCATTTCAACGCTTTGTAACACCAAAGATTTCAGGAACACTCTGTTGCCATGTTATGCCTGCATTTTTCTCGCCGTAACGGAGGGGCCATTCTTCAAGAAACTACTTTTGAATGGTACATTTCTGCGCTAAATGATCTGGTCATGACCTGGTTCTTGTAATCCGCCAAATATCCACAACTTCTGATGTCTTTTCTCTAATTTGTCAAATGCTATCCTTTATCTCGAATCCATTATCTACTATACGCACATTTACTTTCTATGTCTTGTTACACTTTTATAAATAAATGATCAAAAAGCAAGCCCTAATATTATAACTTGGCCATATTTTTCACTGCCAATAAAGTCCCGTTTTCGCAGTTTTAGCACCCAGTGCACCGTACCTTGGTAAAATAAACTTCAATGAAACACCGATACCTACATAGGCATTTTTAAGCGACGTTTCATATGATCATTCGCGCCATAAACACACTTTTTCGGCGACCCTAATACCTTCCAATGCAGCTCTTTTCGGCGCAAATGTTCATTATGGAGACGTCGCACAAGTGCCCATAACAAAAATATCTCATGGCACTAGAGACGATAACATAAAAGTTCGTTGACAAAATTTGCCTCATGGCGAAAATGGAGCGGCTTTCCTTCGCGAATATCAAAGTGTCTCGACTACGAATGCTAGTTGTATAATGATATTGTGAAGACGGTGCATCTTTGTGGACGCTTTCGTATTTCAGGCGCATTGCGTTAAATTAGTAACCATTGAACAAGATTATTAAAGACGAACACTATAGTGGAGAAATTGTTTTACTCGATATTTTAGCGCTCCTTGCCATCGTCAAGAGTGTATACATGATGAAGATGCCTCCAAATCGAAATTTGTGAAATTAAGCTGAAAGAAGTGATGCACACATGACGTCAGAGATTAAACTTCGAGAGAATACTTAGCAAGATCAACAAGAAGCGTCTAAGCCTAAGGTGCACAAATATGCTTGAAAGTGACAGTGGAGGCAAGTGTCGAAACGCAGAAGAAACAGCAAGGTCATCTAAGTGTATAGGTTAAAACAGAAACGTTATGCAACGAAGATATGTTCATGCTGTTGCTGAGGAACATCGAACACACGATGGCGCAGATAAAACGATATTATTCTCGACGTTTCGACACCTTATACAATTAAGGAACACTGCATTTAGTGTTCGTTGGCAATAACTTCAACATCCACTATGCGCCCTATATAAACGAATCCATCAAGTGCGGGAACCTAAAACATAAAAGATGGGATTAATCGAACTACAGTGCAATAGAATTTAACAGAACTATAGGAGAGTATCAATCGAAATGAGACTACACCGCGTGCTTACTACATTTTGCTGCATCGGCTGATTGTATTTTCATTGTATGCTCACTCTTACCAACTTACGGGTGATTTCATTCGTCTTCCTTCCTCCCATGAACCATACTGCACCAGCGAGCAATCACTGGATTACCAATAAAGTCTCGATTTACCGTAGGCAGCTTGTTACATACCGCGCAAAAACTTCGAAAACACCACATTAGTCCCTTTTTTTCGGCAGAATGCTCAGGAAATCGGTGATCCTTGGATATGGTGGAAAATATATTTTGTACCGATTATCTTAAGCTTCGCTCTAAAAACGAATCAAAGAAGGATTTTTATTCCCCACAAAACTTCCACGCAAATGAGCCATCTCAAATTAATTATAGTATACGCATGCCCTGGTGGGTGCTTATCGCATATTTATTGCCACAGACTGTAGCTTCCGTAATGGAAGAAATGAAGGCAGTGTTGTTTAACGATAGTGGCATTCCTACAACGTTCACTCGAAAGGCAGGTTGTTGTGACCGTTATGCTAAACACTGCCTAGCTCCTCATGAAACTACTGTCTCTAATACTACAGAAGAAAAGTAGCACTCTCTTTATCCTAATGATGCGATGGCACATTCCGCTCAAATTTGCAATGAGGAAATAACTGTCAATGAGACTTAAGCAATTTTCACCTCAAGAGAACTTCCCCATTGCTGCGGAATAATTGCAACATCCATTAATCATTTCCGTTCTGGAATGACACATGAGAATAGCAAGCAGATCCAACAAAAAGTTATCCCCAAGAAATTATCAAATGAACTGATGAGACCAACGTTCACCTTCAGTATTTGCAAAAAAAGTATGTACTGCATATTAAGAGCAATGTGAATATCTGTTGCCTAATGCAAAATAAAGCAAGTGAAATTCTATGCTACATACGCGTGAACAATCCAACAGCCGCAGACAGAATTTTAATCGGAAAGACGGACATTGCAGTTGAATATATTAGAGATTTGCAACTCGATTCCAAGTGCCACAAAATCATCATCACAAAGGCTTTTCGCAACCCTTAGTCCGAACAATGGAGCAGTGAAGGGAGCCCAGTAAAGGTCGGGAAAATAACGCGTTTCTTCAGCGAGGGGCACAATAAACAGGAGGTTGCAATCAAATCTTGGTGGATGCCATGCCAATCTCCTCCAAATGAGCATAGAAAATTTGAAATTATGGTGCCCTCTATGAAGTCAGAGACACGAATTAATTTCTACTCGTAGATGTACACAAACCTAACGCGCTAGTTGTTTCAGCTTACGATAGACAGACTAGGCATTGCCACTAAAGGAATTGAGAATGCGTTAAACGCACCTGCAAACCGATGCCGCCGGATTACCATTGAGGCATTAGCAGTGACATGTTTATTATAGCACTAACCGTAGCAAATAGCATTGAGCATATACCATGTCGTAGCATTATCCATTGCTAAACGCGACCACACAAATAGACAGGCGAAGAAAGAAACAATGGCAAGAAAGATGCAAACAAATCATTGATGTCTCTTAAATGACTTTTATTCATTTTAGAATGCTGTCATGAAGATAAGAGGATTTATTCGTGTTTTCTTTGTTATTCACATATCCACTCATGCGAAAATAATTACTCTTTTTCTTCTAATAAGTATTTTCACAGTCACTTCCCGCACTCACTAAATTCCCTTTTTGCTGCATAGACTTGCTAATGTTCAATTCCTCCTAACATTTTTCATCCTTGGCGGAAGTGAGCAGCCCAGCTCTTAATAAATATTCCCCAGAACTACGATCAAAGTAGGTAAACCAATACCCATTCGTCTTTAGTCGTCTATGTCGTCATTCGTCGCCTAGTTGCTTTTCTCCCAATTTACCGCCACCGCTTTACACCACTCTTCTCGACCTCCGTCACCACGATTCAGTTAGTCTCTTAATGGGTGGCTTAGGAAGCATTTTCTTCCACAAAAGCTTTTATGGGACTTTCATGGCAGAAATTAGGGATGCATTGCGACCAGCTGGACAATTCAACTAAGGGATAGTTTTGCTGTTTTTTGAAAGTTGATATTGTCATTGTTACATTGTCATTGTTCAAGGCGACGAAAGCGAATAGAAATGTAGATGGGCTGATTTTTCCACTCGAAAAATTGCTCACCGTCAGTAACTGGCTGCATTTTAACAGCATAAGTGCAAGGTAACAACATCCTTTCACGATTCGGCCCATTAAAGCACAGCTCTCCCTCCACATTCGTAGTGGATAGGTTGAAGGATTACTGCGAATGGGGAAGTGCGGATAATTCAGAGACCATCAGTAATTCAACGCGTTGTATTACTACATGAACTCCGAGATATAACAAAAATCAAACATTGCAGTATACTGCAACGGTGCCCAGAAGAGGGAGAATAGGATTCTTTTCCTCTCCTCTAGGACGAAGACTGATGAGGAAAAGAGGGAAGAATAGAGGTTCGCCGAGCTTCTTGGAGTATGATATATGAAACGAATCCGCGCACGACTATAGCGTTCGTAATCCAGCAAACTTGGTGCCTTATCACTTCGAGACAACCGTCATGGAGCAAATTGGTAAAGTTATGCAGCAAGAGCAGAAAAATCACGATGTATTTTTGCATGAATCAGTCTAAAAAAACTTGCAATTGCAAGTGTATCCCTTGCCTTTCATGTCAGGAAGCATAACTAGCGACAGTAAAGGGAAAGGGTTTGAAAATGATGAATGGATTGCAAAAACGATATATTCACAGATGTTCACTGAGAACTGACTCATATTCAATGGCTCCTGATGTCGCAAGTCCACTTCTTCAATAGCCGTTCAAATACACATCCTAATACACATGTCAAAATGCCCCGTAACTAATAAGCAAAAGCAGAGCACTCATGCCTGATCAACCGTTTCAACTCATAAAGAAACTGAACTGGAGAACGTTAGTTTAAAAGGCAGATGATTCTGCAGCGAAAGTATGCCAACCTCCTTCTTTGTGCTTTATGCTGGACAGACTCCTAGGTATTATTATGAGAACTCAGTTAACCCGTAGGCTGCAAAACTCCGAAAAATTGGGGCAGGGGACTGTAAGATTATTTTGCTGCAATCGCCAGTCAGTTTAAAAGCTTTTTTTTTTCCAAAAAGTGGTAAGCGATCGGGCAACTTGTTTACAAAACAAGTATTTTTTGTATCTAAAAGTTTGGTTTTTTACGGAAGCCTTTCTATCAATTCGAAGGTTTTCAGTTTTTCCTTAATACACATAATTCTTTTAAAAGAACGGATTTTTTGCTGAAACTATCCATCAGTTTAAACGGCCGCTTTTTCCTATTACAACCATAAACGATTTAAGTGGTTCGATTTTTGTCGAAGATCCCGAACACTTTAGCCTCTGAGTCTTTTTTTTTTCATCGATAAGCAGCAGACATTTTATAAAGCTTTACTTCTGCCGAATTTCTTTAAACACTTTCTAAAGTCCACTTGATCGTTTTTCTTGGCAGCTTGTAGGAATCTGAACTTCTCAGGAAAATCTTCAGACACTGAAGGTCTCTAGCAAAAATAAGCGAAACTCAGGTCACATAGGTCGTTATATTTCATTGAAACTCTTCATTTTCTGGGCTTTCCTCATTTCTCATGCGCTTTTTAAGGCTTGAGAAGAATTTGCTATAGGCGCTCTGCAAAAATTTGATGCTAGTCTTCAGGACCGATTCCAAGAGAATTCACATAAACTGCATCCGGTGGAAATGCATTTCCGCCTTGTAATGATGCTGCAGAACTCTTTTATGGGCGGGCCATTTTTTTCTGAGATAGGGAAGACAATAGATTGAGCTGTACCTTTCAAGCTGTCAATTAGCTGCGGTGACGGAAATTAAATCACAAAAATTTCAGAGATCATTTCAGTTTAGAAATTAATTGTGAATTTCGCAATAAAGTTAAAAATTTCTCAAGGTTGACTGAAAAATAAAAAAAAGAGTTTCTGAGAAAAAAAAAAAGTGGCAGTGATTTATTCGAAGTGCTAACGAAAGTTTAAATGCTTCATTTTGCGCAGTTTGCAAACTTTTTTCTTTTTCTCTTCCTCGAATATGCAAAGAAAATGTTGACTAGGCTGCATGAGTAGAGAAAGATTTAGCTTATCAACTTGAAATTATCAGATATCAAAATTATCAAAATCCAGAAAATAGTTTTACTTTGCCTTTCTTTCACAGTGTCTGATGTGTACATTAGACCATTCGCTTAAATTGCTATTATTTATTAGTGATTTGTATTCGAAGTGGACAAAGATAATGTCGTCATAATAGCTCTTCCTCTTTCGAAAATTCACACAACGAAATAAAGTTGAATAATTCAAGTACCGTTACCCAACTAGGGCTTTTGATGTTGGAAATTGCTAACTGGTAGCTTCATTTCTTTTTTGAGGCAGAAATTTTTAGTTGCATTGTTGTGGTAGCGCAATGAGATCAAGTATTCACTGTAACCTGTGCCAGATTATTGCTAATGCCCTCCAAACGGAAATTAGGAGAGGAAACCACACCATAAGGAGAGGCTGCGAAGTTGCGCCATTTTGCTTTAACTTGCTGTGATCTCAAAACGAACCGTACTTGATTTTAAATTACTTTGAAATAATGGTGATTGCTCAATGCGTAGTGCCCGTATTTTGCCTCGGAACACTTCTTACACTTGTATAGATCATTGTCCCAAGAAGCGGCGCATATCAGTTACTCCCTCGCCCGCTCCCCTTTGCATAATATGCACACTACGACTGAATGATGGGCTTTGGCTAGGTACTCCCACATTCCTCGAAAATTATTTGGGCTTTCCCAAAGAAGCAAAGGGACAAGCGTTCCTCGACAGCAAAAAAGCGTCCGTTTTGCAGTTCCAAAAACAGTCCAGATGAAGATATTCGTTCCAAATCCTCGAAATTTCCCAGCTCCACGCGCAACACCAACATAGATGTGACTCATTGGTTGATACGTTGCACTGGGCGATGGCGCTTAGTTGTTTACGGAGTGCGCCGTGTTAGGAGTGCGTTTTGTGAACGCGTCTACCCGAATACGTAAACGACACTGCTCGATGTGTGAGGCATTTTCGCATGAGCACTGGGAGCTGTTGCGTTCCCACATTAATAGGTTGTGGATTGTACGTAGGCTATACATCCTTATTTTGCAATTCGAGCACTGAGCAATGCTTTTTCAAGAATGGTCACGTTTCTTTCATTCTGCGAGTTGTGCGCCGTTCCGAATCAGTGTGCCCCGCCTCTCTGCAACTGTGTCGGTCAGGTCCCCCTCAGCCCCTTTACAAATCGCCACCTTAAACTTATTCTACATGCAACTTTGTTAGCATCCATTATTTCGACGGCTATACATTCTATTTGTAATCTTCATGAAAATGGACCCCTAAATAACACTTAACATATTTATAAGCAGTAAATGATAGCGCTAGAAGCAACCAAGTGTGAGTGTATATGTGCACTTGGATTGGTTTGTTAACTGACTCTGTTGACATCGATTTTTTGCAGCGTTTCTTTACACCTTTATATTGTCGACTCATTTCCGTATAAGGAAAGCATCTAATCTTGCTCTATTATTCTTGTAATATGTAACTCTCAGCTGTACACGTCATTTGAAATTATCAAGCACAGTAATATAAAATTCGAAACTTGGTGGCAATAGGATAGGAAGAAAGAAGATATGAAGAAAAAAGTTCTGATATGACACTGATAGAGAAAGACGAGAGCATAGAGCCATAGCAAGATGTATTTTACGTTCCCTTGTCGTGGGGCACCACCAATCGTCTATTTTGCATGGGATATCCGATTGGTGCATCACTTTTCAGCTATTTCTAAATATAAAACATTGAAATATCTCAATCTTACATGCCATTTAGTGATTAGATATTTCCAACCGTTAGGGACACAGTGATCATTCCGCATTTATATCGTTATCAGTCAATTTATGTATTTTATGCACTAAGCATTCGATTCCCTTCACAATTTCTGTTAATGATAAATACTTCACAATGTCGAACGCGGTAGTGATACGATGGCAATGCGCTCCATTATATGTTGATATTGGAAAGTGAAATGATTTCTTAGCTGAGTACTAATTCACGATTACGGAAATTTTCCTCGTTTCAATGGGTATTCTTTAAGCACTTATGACGAAAAAGAATGAAAAAAATCTGCCCAACGCTGTTGGGCTTCAATGGAACGGTGTGGAACATATCTATGAAGTCGATTGAACACAAGCGCGCAACTTTGACGGATTTTCTTCTTCTTTTGCTTTCGAATCTTTGGTTTCCATCCATTCTGCAATCAATAAATCATCTTTTTCCATTTCTTGCTGATTACTACTTCTTGACTCCTTCGCTAAAGCCGCTAGATTACTTGAGTTTTGCCGGACGTTTAACACTTGAGGTTCATCGGTTGGTTCAAATTGCTATACTTTGATTGTCATTCGATCCCGAAGAGAGCTTATTAGTATAAGGTCCTCGTTTAACATTGCAAGGCACCATTTACGCTTCCGCTTTCCTTTCGAAGGAAGCTCACCTTCCATCGTGACC
Source organism: Baylisascaris procyonis (assembly GCA_037389465.1). Lineage (NCBI taxonomy): Eukaryota > Metazoa > Nematoda > Chromadorea > Rhabditida > Ascarididae > Baylisascaris > Baylisascaris procyonis. Next base: position 2,544,305 of record JAZARR010000059.1, read on the forward strand.
AGTGTCAGTGTCTGGAGGCTTGATCGTCTTTCGAAGAAATCTCGATCAGTAGCTTCGAGATCTCGTTCACTTTTTATTAGCAGCTGATGCGTTTCCGCTGTGTATGATGTTTGCTGCGATTCTTCTGTAAATCTTATGTTTAACTCTTCTTCAACTCGGTGATTATAATTCATTCATAAAAGGGCCTTTCTTCATGCAAACACCGCCTTCTCCTCTCTCTCCTGGTTACCACTGGAACTATATCCGAAATTACCCACTGCCTGCAAGAATATTTCTAGACCAAGCCGATAATTTTCTAGAGCAGAAGTATGGAGCCAAGAAAATGCGTGAAAGTGATTACATATTAACACTGACCTCATTAAAATCTCGCGCATGCTTCATTATCTAGAAAACATCCGAATGATTTTTAAGGCTAGATTTCTTATTTATGATCATTACCGCTGGACAGAGACTGGCTAAGAAGGGGAGCATTTCAGCTCGGAAGACGAGAGAATTCCCCGCAATATTTTGCCCCCCATAATTGCATTGCTGTTCGGAGTTGTTATGTGGTAGAATCCTTTTCGTCTGAGGTGCTCCTATTTGACTTTCCAAATACCTGGGACATACCCTTCTCTCAGAATTTGGAATTAGCGTGTTGCAAAAATGTGTGTTTAACTGCCACTTCTGTGTTTAAATAATTGGTTTTGGCAATAAAAACTAACGCGCAGTGTCTGCCAAAAAATTTCACCAATTAGGAGACAGTCGTATACGAGCGTTTCGATTTCGTAACAAATAATGCAATGCGACCTCAGTGAAAAGTTGTTCTCTGTGCTCCTCGTAGCGTTACCGTAGATTAATAGAAATGGATCTCAAGGTTTACATACACATATTACTTGTGAAAATACGAAATGAGTGTTTTCAGAAATGTTTTTGCATTCTCCTCAGATGTGTTATTGGCTGATTAACGAGCCCAAGCGTGACAAGCATCTTGTGGCTAATGCCACAAATTCTTAACAGCTTTCGAAAGGTGTTGATTAAAAATTAAGCACATTTTCTACTCGGCAAAAAAAAAGATCCAAAAGATGCTAGCTTTTCGTAGCTTTTGGCTGTGGTTTGTCTCATTGTAGTGGGCGTGGAGTGCTTTCATAGAGTGCAAGTAACGCAGAAAGCATTGCGTCGGAAGCGAAGAAGTTTCCTACTATTGACTTACGGGTGCATTCTGCTGTTGCTTCCTTTCTATTTCTTGACTAATCCCAAGTGTGAAACAGATATCAAACAATGCTAGCGATCCAGCATAAGCGCTGTCATATGACGCCTGGAACGCTGTAAAAGCACCGCCTCCTTGCGTAACCATGTTTGAAGGGTCACGTTTAGTGTTCGAAGAGGTAAAACGTTGCGCGGATCAGAGATTAGTCGAATTTCATCAAGAGTTTCGGTATGCAAAATTTTTAACTACGTCATAGTAATGATTGTTCAAAATGCAGCTTATATGAATAGACACTGATCCAGAGAGACGATAAATAAACAACAGTTAGTAGCTGTGCTGATATCGGAATAAATGTGAAAAAAATTTCCCACATCAAACCGCTGTTAACGATGGACTTCTAGCTAGAATAGAACAACGTATGACTTGAGCGAATTGCATGTATCTAAAGGAGCATCGTAGTTATTCTGCTATGTGTCGATAGATGAACATACACAGCACAAAGGATGGAGCTCCTATTTTTCATAGACTGAGCAGCGTGCATTTCATCACGTTTTTATGGTTGGTTGCATGACGTCGTCGTTCTAGCCATGCAACTCGATAATCGACACTCAGCAATCCGTTTAGTGACAACGTCGTTCGGTCGATTGAACGACACGACGTCCTGTGGCATCCGAACAACGTGCCGTAATCTGAATCCATCCGGCACTTTTGGAATGCTTCTGCAAATAATTTATCTCGCGTCAACTTCCGCCTTATTTTGTTGGCATATGCAGCTCTCCCTCCACACTGTTTGCTCACTCTCACTTGTAACGCTTCTCTAGCAATTGATTTGTGTATCGGTCTGTTTATTGGCCCTGTACTGTTTGCTCCGGTGATATATCGTGCGCCCCCCAAGGATTGTATTGCAAAGAAGCGTGCTCTACGACCACTATTTCCAAATGTTTACATCGAATTGCTGTACGTTTCATGCAATGAAATTTGAAGAGAGCATCCATGCGGATTTATTCTACAATTTTGTTAACTTTCGCGTGAAATATTTTGTCCTTCTGAGATACAACTCGTGCAAAGTTTTCGTTCGGCTTAGAAATTTAATGAAGCGTCTCATTGAATATTTCAATTTTTGATGTTTCAGTCTCACATTCGAGCTTTTTTTTAGGAAAGCGTTTCATCCAATTGTCGATTATGCCTATTATTCCACAATACAAGTTAATATATTTTAATGGACGAGGCCGTGCGGAAACAATTCGTCTTCTATTTGCTCAAGCGGAAGTGAAATATGAGGACGTTCGAATAGAAAGGGATCAGTGGCCTGCTCTGAAAGAGAGTAAGCTTGAATTTTTATCACAATTTATCACTTGTGATCTGCTCAGTGTGTTTCTTACCTTCTATGTGATGTTCGATGTATTATGCGCTGAGTCGAAACTTTTTAAGCACATCAGCTTCATAGAATCGAAGCAGCCATCGATATATATTTGCAACGGATCATCTTCAAGCAATAATTTTAATTTATTTTGACAAGAAGAGGAATAGAAGTCTAAAGAAAACATTTTACGAGATTAGCAGCGTTCTGCTGTATAAACAGCAACATCAAATGAAGAATATGTATTTACTAATCAAGCCCACAGTGAAATAAATTTTTAGCTGCTGTGCTGCAGCAGATAGTTGAAAATAAACGTGAATGCGAATATATTGGTATATTGGGAATGTAGTGATCTCAGATAGCATATGCTGAAGGAAACGAGGGTTCTCATATTCACTGCGTATTCATTGCACTCATCTTTTTGCGACTATGATATTCACGTTCGAAGTAAACTCTTTCTTTTTGTTGGGCATACGAGTGCTCTTTTTTAAGTTCGGTTTCTTACTAAGAATAACTGCTCAAACAGATGATGCGTAAAGAGCGTGAGTATCAATGCTGATCGTTATAAGAGTTTCAGGTATGCCATTCGGGCAACTTCCGGTACTCGAAATGGACGGAAAACGATTGGCACAAAGTCACGCTATAGAGAAGTTCCTGGCACGCATGTTCGGCAAGTATTTTCAAAAATTTCTTGCGCTGAATTTTTCGGTCATTCACATGAGCAAAAGTCTCTTTTCGATCTCAATAGAAGTGTGAGTTCCATTTCAACTGAATAAGTCTTCAACCTTATTCAATTTCAAAATTTTGTAGATGTGAACAAAAAGGTAGAGAAGGATCGTGATATATATATATATATATATATATATATATATATATATATATGTATATATATACTGTATACATGAGTTTGTATCGGATACAATCATGTGATGCATCGAAGAGGAGGTTAGAATATCTGTTTATTTGCTTACGTTTCGATTCATTAAGTCGTAGTCATAGCATAGTACTCTTAATGCAGCATGAGATCATACAGCTGAATAACGTCTACGAAATACATAACCGTCGTTCGGAACAATTAGTAATGAAGCAAGTATTTCGATAAATAAATATATATATATATATATATATATATATATATGTCAGAAAAAACCCATAGTGTCAAAGGGTGATGCATGCTGCTCGAGCAGGGATCTTAAGCGAACGTCGTCTTTGAAGGTCTCAATGGTGGCGATGACTGGGAAGCTGCGAAAATTGACGAACTCATCCTTGGTCTTGAGGATCTCTTCCAGAAAATCGTACCATGGTTTAAAGAACAAGACGAAGCTAAGAAGGTTGGCTATTATAAATACCTTTCATGATGGCTTTGTAAATCATCTTATGCTGTCGGGTGGATTTGGTGCTGGAATAGATCGGTGTCGATAGTGTTCGATAAATTTTTAGCGGTTTTGTAAAATGTAGAGCTGCAACAGCTAAGCACTCCAAAAAAAAAAAAGTCTGTTGTAAAAGCGTTTCAATTAAGCATGTATAACGAGGCGTTGTTTATAGGATTAGTGCAATTTGACGTAAGCGAAAACGAGTCGGGTTGGTGATGAATCACACCTTCAATATGCTTTCTCATGCATATGGAACTTCGAAAATGTTTTTCAAAAGTCTTCGTGGAAATTGAATGTTTCTGCGGATGATATGCACCTAGAAACCAATTCACATCACGTCTAATAGCGAGATTTCGGTTTTTGATCCGTAATATGAAAGCGTATGGGAATTTGAAACGGAAAGCATTTAGTAATAGCAGGTTGAATTTGGTCCCGGTTAGAGAAGTTGCGTTGTAATAGCAGTGTATGAGTTTCGTTAATAACCTTGTAAAGCGCCTCCTCGTTTATTTTTGCGATTTTTGGAATTGTTTATTGCTTCACTAACATTCATTTTCTCGCAGATTGAAATTTTCAAGAAGTTATTCGACGATGAAGTTACGCCTTTTTTCCGTCGTTATGAACAGTTCCTCGAAAAGAATGGAACAGGCTTCTTTGTGGGGCATAATGTTAGTTTTCGTTAAACTCCATTTGCAGTGTTCTTCCAAATGGCTACCCCACACAGACAATGTGTTTTGCTGACTATTTTTTCGATTTTCGTTCTCTCGTTAGTGTTATTGTTTATAAGTATACCACATCTTTTGATATTTATGTCGTCTTTACCACATCACATATGATAAGCCATGTAATCTTCTTGAAGCACTCAAAATAGCGCAGTGAGATGCGATTTACTTTCCAAAGGTAGTTTTGAAGCTTTTTTGAATGAACGAATAAGTCTTTCAGTCGTCGCATCTCCCATAAATTTCCAGTTAAACGCAGAGTATTTCCTGAACACTGCTACACCACCCTCTCCCGTCTCCCCCCCCCCCCATTCCTTCATAAAAAGTGTTTTTTGGAATCAAGCTCATGATACCCAATAAAGTAATCCTACCAAATATTTGTGGAACTCATTTCTTCTAATGTTGTTCTGAAGACGCATATGTAAAAAATTTATCGATTTCATCAATAAATCATGGCACTAACCAAATAAAACATAATGGTAAGTGTGAATTACTGTTTCTAGCTACAACTAAGTGTACCAATATTTTCAGTTAAGCCTGGCCGATCTTGCTGTCTTCAACATGTTGTCGTTCTTCGACTCGAAACTGATGCCTGGTCATCTTAAAAAGTACCCGCACTTGGATAAATTTGTGCACAAAATCGGTGAATTACCAAATATCAAGCAATGGATCGAAAAACGACCAAAGACGGATTTCTGAACGAACTTTTGAAGTTTGCGCATATTCTATTCGCATTAGTATGTGTTATAAAATAATGACTTGCTGTCTTTTCTGGATTTCTTTACAATTTTTCGCGATATCTGTTCTGGAGTAGTAGCTTATTTACTCGCATTACATTCCTATGTTCTTATACATCTCATCAGTTAATTTGCTTATGAAATCCTCACTCAGAATGTTGTATGTTTAAAGATTTATTCAATGTTTGCAAGGAAAATAAACAAAATTATTATGCAAGATAGTAATCACTTTCTTCAACCATGGTCATGTTTCCCGATGTCTTTCTTCAGTATTTTTGCACTGATGCCGGCAACGCGTATATTGGTAGTTCCATTTTCCACACTGTACCGACTTATGAAATGTTGCCATGGGAGAGGTGAAGGAGGGCGTAAAACCTTCGTTGAGTGAACTTCAGCAGTGGTGGAATTCCTAAACTATGTATTGTTTTTGCGATGTTGGAAGTAGATGCTGCGTGGGGTGATTTTACAGCAGGCTCACATCATCACTGAGGGGCTGCATATGTCGTGGCGATGTGGCTTCTTCAGTCGTCGTCTCGCCACACTCCCTGAATTCCAACAACGGGTCGTTCGAGTAGCCATTGCAGCAATAATTCGAACTATGTTTTGCCATTGGTCGTGTCCTCATCAAAGTCGTCTCCACGTTCCCTCTGCTGCAGATTTCCGGTTTTAGGTACGATTCAAATGACAACACAAGCACCATCATAATTTGTGGAAGGTTTTCGACGATTAGGCGCATGTGTCACATATGATAAGCCATGTAGTCTTCTCGCTCTTCCTTATATCTCTTGGTCGCACCATTTTAAAAAAGTAGCACCTAACAGTTTCCGGCTCAAAGAATGCGAAGTGGTGCACAGGAGAGTGTGTCGAGGCTGTACTAAATGCTTACCAAATCGAAGTGTGCTATATGCAAAATCAGCGAACTTGTACGAAGAAATTGCATATGCAAATTGAGGGAATTATTTCTGAAACCTTTCTTTCCCATTTCTAAAACGTTGCCGTTTCGTGCCGCAGCGCTATTTTCAACCTCAATTTGATAGCACCAAATAGTGATGCGTTATTGAGTTTGCTAAAGTTTATAAAAAATGCGAAAGAAACGCAACGTTCGATTTGCCTCATGCGCTCTTCCTTATATCTCTTGGGGTGCGGCTTTGTTCGCTGTTTTAATTTCCAAGGTTTGCCTTGGGCCCAAATTTGTGACGTTGAAAAATTAGCCGTAAAAAGCATCCAACTGCGCTTCACGAATTCATTTTAACGATTGTAACCATTAAAGGTGCACAGAACTTCTCGTATATTTTTTTTGTTGACCATCTCAAAGAAAGGAACAAAAACTCATGGCTTCTCAGAATTGGTAAAATTCATTGTTGTCATCCACTGGAACGGATGGGAACGTCGATAGACGGTTGACGTTAAACATTCTCAACCGTTCAGCATTAGCGCTAGGTTGGTAGCCATCAAAACAGTGATAGAAACCTTGCAGATGTTAAAGCGAATATATTTATAACTTTTATGCTTGTAGTGATAAACGGCAAAAATCAGTCTTATTACTTCGCTAACAGCAGTTTTTCTTGCCCTCTTCTTTGGAAAAAATAGCTGCAAAATTTTTGGCACTCATGATCGGTGAAGATGCGGCTCACGTTTCCGCTGCAATAGCTTAAGTAAAGATTATTAGTACTAGTTGCTGGATAATGAGGTTATTGCGAACCGTGCTATCGAGGTCTTGATGAATGAACTACACGGAGCTGAACTTCTCCTCACATACGGATTCTGTAATAAGTGTAGAAATCGGTTTGAGGCTGGAACTTGTGGCGGATGGCTGGAGCGCTGCCTGCAAACAACCGCAGTTTACTGTCATGTAGTAAGAAAGCAATGTTTTTTGTTTTTTTTTTTTTTGTATGTACAAAGGAGCAGAGGTAGATTTTGCGCTACACATTAACACTGCGACAATAATTAGATGTGATGCTCACCCCCTTTATACTTAATGGTATTATCGTTTCGTTGGCAAATAAACAAACGGTTACGGAAACGATCACCACTATTAGTCGTCAGCCTGTGGCTTCTCGCCTAATGGATTAATATTGCTGTTATGTATGAATGATATCCATCATAAATGGGAAGTAACGGAAGTAAATGGCGATACCGCGAGACCTCACAGAAAATCTCTGATCGTTGTGAATTTGCAAACATTTTGAGGAAAAAATTTATTTGTGGAGGCATCATGGGGCTAAAATTTTTTTTGTTAGTCTTCCGAAAATCTCGAGGATACCGGAGAGAAAGGGCTGGAGGACTGCACAAGGGGAATGAGGGAGGGCATCCGAAGGTTTTGCGAGGGAAAACAACCCTCCTTCCTCTTCTTTCGTCATAAAACTTCTGGAAATGAACTGTTTTCATGTGCTTTGAACTTTCTGCACTTTATTCTGAGATGAAAATTTTTTTGGTTCAAATACGTTTACGTGTTCTATCACAGTCCGTTGTCTCTCGGGAAATTTACAAACTTAAGATTTAATTTAAAATGAGACTAGACTATCCTCAGAGGATGTTAAAAATTTCATTTATTGAACAGTATGGTTCCTTCATCTCCACTCTAAGTTTAGAAGTCGAACGGTCAGTAATGAACAATTTATTTTAAAAAATTCTGGACATCATCCTTATGACGCACTGCCACATTAAATTGCCGACAGCTAGAAATGGGAGATATAATTTGGGAATCGCACTCGTCGTCATTCCCACAACTGAAATTTGTTCCGGAATCGTTCCGCAGTTGCGAAATCTCCTTGTATTTGGTAGCCATAGTCCATAAATGAGGGAAAGCTCAGAGGTGTTTTCGAAACGCCTTCTCAGGCGATGCATTAAGGCTTCCTGGCTAATAAATATTTAAGACTTCGATTGAAGGGGCTTGCGTTAAGAGAAAACAATAAATATCTCCTAATATGCTCTGCTAATAGCATAATTAATCACATGCTGTAAGTTGCCTTATTGTGTACAAACGTGAAATGAACCCTCTCTTCTAAGGACAAACTAGATGTATAAATCCATCCAAAGACTAGCTGGCTCGTCAGCCTGATCAGAAACTAAGAATTGAGGCAACGAAAATTTACAAATTGGGAGATGAATATGAAAAAGGTTCGGTAGCGATGGAAAAAGAGGTGAACCTTCGAGGAGAAGCGACCGTTGAATACTCTGGTTGGACATTTGTCGTTGTGCGTAATTTGTAGCATATCCATTGATTGAAAATGTCAGTGAATTCATGTCGAAAGTTTGTATTAAGAAAACCGTATAGAAATGGATTCACACAAATTGACATTATCGATATCATTTTACATGATTGATCGATACGTTCGATTACTGCCGCTCCATTGCCTTCCTCCAAACATATGCTTTCATAATAGGAAACTTTAAATTGCTTTCCTAAATTACAAAATTACACTGTGTAGAGGTTCGGGTTATAATCGCAACATTGCGATTGTAAACCTACTGCACTCTATAATTAGTTTGCACAAAATGCAAAAGTAGCATTTCATTATTTGAGAAATGATTTTTTGGCAAACAAAAAACTGAACTTCGATGAAATCATCTTCATTAGAGGACAGTTTACCGTATAGAGAATTCGCAGATCAAGGAGCATTGAAACAACCGTAAACGGTAGCCAAAGCACAGCATAAGAAGCAGCCATCGCAATTAGTAATGCAGTTGTTCTGTTTCTTTTGCGCACGTTCATCCTCCTCGCCGGCAGGTTCCGAACAGCTGCGGTCTAAAAAGTCCATACCAATAAACTAGAAAGCATATTTTAATTTTTTCTGTCATAGGGATGTCACAATTTGTGCTCTCATCGTGAATAACTCCTACTTAATATTAATAAAACTGCCTCCTCGAATAAGACTCAACAATGAATTTTTGAGAATTGATTCTTACCACATCTCCCTCCCTCCCCCCTTCCCTCACATACCTACAGAAAAAATCAAAAAACGCCACAACAGGATGCGTTGGAAGGCGACACAGGAGGTGCCTCACATACGAGAATGCTGCAACAACATCGATATTGTAGCCACTCTTTTAATTTTTGCACTAAGAATAATTATGAGGGCTACGGCGCTTTGGGGTCCATCCGAGCTCGCAAGAACGTGTAAATTCTGGAAGGCGGACAGGAAGTTTCCAGCGGAAAGGATGACCTCTCAGAATACACATATTTCAAAACGAATTGGCGGTGGAAAACCATAAAGTAAAAGACTATGATGCCAGTCGTCTTATTTGAACGTTTATTCCACAGCAACGATGTCGATATGAAAATTGTCTGATCTCAAAACTTATACTTTGTTTGGTGTTGTTTCGGAGTTTTGTTTCGTCCACAAAACTTATACTGTTTTTAAGACGAATGGAAGTTTCGTCTACAGATGGGGACTGAGCCCATGATTTCCCACTCATTCAGCAAATGATATATAACTGAGCTATTGCTTGCCATGAATGAATAACTGCCCGACAAGCAGGTGGAGGGTTCGGTTCCCGTCTGCGAAGAGAATTTTTACTGGTCAATAAAAGCGATGATTATCATCTAAGATGACTTGAACATAAAAATAGGCTGTCAGGTTAATCAGCAGCACGGAATTCTTATGCCATCGTTGAAATATGTGGACGAATTCTTTTTTCCGACGACATTAATTCCCACGAAACTCAAGCATTTAAATAAGTGCGTATTTCGGCAAATGAGCTATTAAATTGCGTCGTGCTAGAAATGTTTTCACTCAACTTACTTTTCTTTTTCATCCAACACGCATTTTCAGCCGCTGAAATTGGTTGAGAAACGAAAAAAATTGTGATTGGTAAAACGCATTGCTATGGTAACTTCATTATAATCATTCGGATCACATAGTTCGAGAGCAAGACGGGTTTAATACCCGTTAGCAAAACGCTAATTGATTGTACGCAATTTATGAAACGTGAAAAAGAAATGTCTATTGATGCTTAAGGATATCATATGTTGTTTAAAGTACTGAATTGTTCACTCGAATTGTGATATCACTTCTCATAGCTTTAAGTTTATCTGCATGGATAGTTTGAATGAAGCGACCAATTATTGCTTCGAAAATCGTCGAATTCAAGTCATTTCTGATTCAAGTCGGAACAGAAAATAGTTATTCTTCTTCCTGTTAGGAAACAAGTGTCATCTTTGGCAATCTCTGTGAAAAATATCTGGAACTTTTTTTTTAAAATGCATATTACACGTCACATTCGATAACCAGTCGAAAAACTTGAACAAAAAGTTTGCATATCACCTTTCTCAATGTGGGTTTTCCGAGGTGATTTGCAAAGCAGACAACAACAAGGTGGAAGAGAATCTCGGAGTTCTATTAGCATTCGCAGATGTATTGTGCATGAATATAGAAATAGTCCTACCTGTCCAAGATCGGACGACTTCACGATGCATAATGTACCTGCATCGTCACTGCGACGATCGCTGAGCGATCGATGCATTTGCCGTGAATTTTCTTGCAAAAAGCGTGTCAATTTCGCGTTGAAAATCAAAAGAACGATAAGCGGTACCACATAAAGAAATAATGCTTGCATCACTGACATAAAAAGCTGCAAGATCAATTACAGATTTCACCGGAATTTGCTTGATGTCATACTCACTATTGTTCCCTCATTAAAACTGCATGTGAAGGGAAATAAGTGGAAAAGAATATTGCAATCGCTGAGGAATAGAATGTTTTCGATTTCATGACTGTTGAGGAATCTCTATGAATTGTTGAGGAATTTATGAATTGCATGGATATGACTCTAAATGGCTCTAACTGTGAATTATAGCAAGCGCTTTCACATCAAATACAATTGAATGCCATGCAAAGCGATGTAGCTCCACATTCACAACCAAAAAACCTGTCTACCTACCAAATAAATAATGAACTGTCTATTCCATGAAACTTGCAAACAGAAGAATTGAAGTCAAAAAAGGAGTCAAAAAAGAACAAGCCCAAATAAGCACAAGCAAGAGCGGTCTTGGCTGTTATGATCTCTCTAATGCATATGCCTTTTGGCTGCCTCCTTTCTCTTTATTTTTCCATTTCCCCCACTCATCTCCAATTAGAAGCTGAGACGAGAATTGCCGATTAACTTGACCACATAGAGCGTAATATACCGAAAAGCGCTTAAAAATTGGCTGCCTTGCCCTTCAAAGAGTATCTGTACCTGATTTTATTCTCTATTTCATTTTGTTGAAGAATTCTTTCATATCGCCAAATAACCATCTCATTATTTCAAGAAACAGTGGGCTTAGGAATGGCGTCCAAGCAATAGCAGGCTTATTGGCTACATCTGTTTTCTGAAAACGCCCCTCTAAGAGCATAGTCAGTTCTCAACCCATCAAGCCAGCGTGTATTCTAGGTCTTATCTTTGGGAACCTGCTTTTTGAGTGAACATATTCATATCAGCTTTCAAGCAATCATATCGCGAAACCAATGCGGTTGCCCACCGCCCCCCCCCCTGTGTCGCTATGATTAACTATTTCTCACTGACTTTCGTTAACCGATTGAATTCGCAGTCTCTAAAACAAAAAACGCTATTGACAGTGTCTATTTCGTAAAAGCCTTTAACTTTGTTTCTATCTCCTTTCTGATTAAGGAAATTCCACCTCTGCGATCTTTGTGAAAAATTCTTAAGGTGGAGGAAAGCCTTGGCAGGTAAGCTGTCGAAGTAGAAGTAAGCAACTAATTCTCAAATGGATTCCGAATTCACAGCTGTGTCTCCCAAGGGAGCGTTCTTGGAGTGCCTCTGTTTTTACTGCATATGAATAAGTTGTCGCACTGTTCACCACTAAACGTTCATATTCGCTTAAATGTCAGTGTTATCAAATTTTATATCAGCTACTGAAACAGCTGCAGTCAGTGTATTATGGTTTAGTTCGATTTAATCTTTGCTTGGTCTTCGCAAAATTCCCATCCCATATCTGTTCTGAAATGCTCTGTTATTCTAGATTCAATATTTCCATTATTGGCACTTCTATACCAGACTCTGACTGAATCAAGCACTTAGACCTCCCAATTGACTCCAGATTGGAGCTTGACAAACACATCGCCACCGTAATTAAAGATGTTTTTTATAAATCACGGCTACTCTTGCGCGTAATGCAGTACAAGACCTTCTATGTATTTGCAATTTATATTAGACGCACAGTGGAAATAAGTGTAGTGTGGCAGAATGGAATACTTTAAGACAAAAGATACAAAGAGTGAAAGGCTCATTTTTCAAAACAATGAATTTCAAAAGAGTGAACTTCTAAAAAGCGTTTGCGCTGAAAAGTTGGAGGAAATGCACAATGATACGCTTGGGATTCCCAGAATAAAATACGATCTCATATGGTGCGCATGATATATTTTCTTGTGTTCACCTTGATTTTTGCAGACATATTTTTTTCTCTACTAAGCATGTTCACCTTTATAAATTACGCAAAGCGCAGTGTGAAAACACAGATGAGAATAGCTTTACAAAAAGGCTTATCAGTAAATGTTCATTCTAGTTGTTTTTTCACGCTTAGCTCTTCTAGCACGTAACATATCAACGTTCATAGGAATGCTCCACAACAAACATCCCATCTCGCTCTCCTGGTCAATCGCAACTTGTTGACGATTGCTGTCTCCATTCTGTGCAAAATACACTTATACATTTATTGGGTTTCTGTTCATTCATTATCTCTCCAAATATGCATGCAGATATTTGTATTTGTATATATATATATATATATATATATATATATATATATATATATATATATATATATATATATATATATATATATATATATATATATCGTATTACGTGCTTCAGTAAACACACCTCTGCAAGAAATTCAAACTGTGACACTCCACCCTGCCGGGATGTTTTGCCGCCATTTATCCTACACCGGTACATCCGTTGAGGGATTTTGATCTCCTCGCGGAGCGCAATTGTTGACGATTTATGAGTGTCGATTACATGTCCTATACAAGAAAACATGAGAGCCGAGAACTCCATGAACCATAGCTTCTTTCACGAGACGACGAACCACCTGAGTTAATCGCGAAATGGTTTCCATTATTCACAGGACCGATGTAGTGTTCCTCGACATCGATCCTATGAATAAAATGAAATAGAGCCCTAGATGCAGCCAACTTGCCATTGAGTCATGCCTTCCTCATCTATGAAAGAACGTGTTGTTTCTGCATGCTTCATGAACGGCCACATTTTACCTGTACTTTTTGTGCATCGCTTTCACGTTTGGCGGCTTCATTCGGGTCTTCGATACCCTTTCTTTGAGCTGGCGCCAGCCTGCACTGCCTCCAACCATAACTGCTTAACTTTGTCGCATTTCCGGACGAAAATACAGTCACATCCTAAAAGCTCGCCGTAGTCCTTATGAGAACGGTTTCGATCAATCTGTATCAGTTGGTTGCAGACATAGGCTTTTCAATAATGATTCAAAGTTAACTTATTCAAACTTCGATTGATACTATAGGAAACTTGTAGGGTAGCAAGTCGAATTGGACATTTGTAGTTGCAGTTTTGTATACACTCTGCTCTACTCCTTCTCCCCACTCCCTTTCCCTTTCAAATCATATCAGCAGCAAATATAATTACAAGGATTGATGCTAACAATATTGCAGCTGCAGACCGGATGCGAAATAGAAAGTGCATGCAAGGCGCAAAAGGATATCCTCCTACCGCTGTCCAGTATGGGCAAATGGATTATTGCAGCGCATTTCCTTGCACACTATTTCCTAAGTGTCTGCGAATGAACTTCCTACGGTAAAATGTTGCATCGCTATAACTGACAATTATAATCAGCAGTCCAAAAGAATACACCAATCTACTTAAATGAATTTTCATCTATTCGTCAGTCGACACATAAACTTCACTCAAAAATTGGTTTATTGCAGAGATAACAAAATGGCTGCAACGATATGTTGATTACCTTAAAAACATAGAGCATAGTAGTGTCGTAGTAAACGAGAAGAGGAAAGCTGAGCAAGAATGAGATGATCCAAATCGATATGGAAATACATACAGCACGTACACACTGACGTCGATGAGAACTTGCGTACATCCTTTTCACAGTATAATAGCTAAAATACTCGTATTGAAGAGAGTGGAATTCGTCAGAAGACCGCAATATAGATTTTGTGGAACTTTGAGAAAATATTCTTATGTGATAAGAACTTTGCTCTTCACATTGGATGAGGCTAGTTGAGCGAATGTTCATTCTCGGCGTAAATTCTCTTTAAATTTAAACAATAATGCAATCCATGGTCCTTACTTCCGCTAGAGCCGAGATCTCTTTTTCTCATCTAATATGGCAGTTCTTGAGTCTCACACGACGTCATGAAAGTTTTTTAAACAACATATCAATGACTATAATCATACAGATTAAAGGCTACCAAAACGGCTGGCACAACATCCACACAGTTTGGCAATTCCGCTTATCAGACTAAGCAGCCCCACTGACTGTTAATAACTAGCAAAAAGTGCTGAATAAGGCACGTTTTTTGAATGATTCTATTGTTTATACAAATCAGCTGCAAAAGATTCTTTTTCTAGGGAGTCGGAATTCGTTTAAAAAAAAGGAAAATCCGAGCCCACACAAAATGCGCGTCATTTTTTAGGAAGGTTTAGGCCATTATGACCCTTTCAGAATTGCTAGATCAACTTGAATGTTGCTTTCGGTGCACATTATGCTCATCAAATTTCGTAATCCAGCTTCAGGCGTTCTCGAGTTGAAAGCAGTGCACTAACAGACATGTACACAAACATATAGAGGAGTAGACACGATGCCGTTTATGACATATAAATTTACGAAGGCTCACAATGAAGAGTTCACGTAGCGTAGAGGATGTCAACTGATTGCTTTTCAGTCGTTAAAAAAGTTCCAGCAGCTTCCTGTTCAAATGGCGTTTTTTTCGTGAGGATTTTTGAAGCGTAATTAGTGCAAAACATCATCTGATATTTTTTGTTTGAAGTGAATGGAATAATTCTATGATGCTCGTAACATTGCAAGTCAATGTAATGTGCACAGCACAATAACCCTATGTAAGTTACTTCAGGTGCCATATAACTGCGGCATCGGTGATGCAAAAATTTAATCGATGAAATTTATTGATAGCCATTCGGTCTCATTGAGAAATTTGCCCTAATTACTGCAGTCTCAGAATTGCTCTTAGCGCAACTTCGTAAATTGAAAATCGAGCAAAAGCCACTTCCTATTAAGGCTGCTGCTGAAACTTTACCACTGTCTAGTATCTAGTACCTCCATGAAGAGATTAATGATCGTTCCATCGGTAACACTCCATTTCCTTTGCAATCACGCAACTTAAACTACAGCTGATTCTTTGAAAAGTCTGAAGTGAACCACCAAAAAAACACGTTTTTGAAAATGCAATGAAGCGAAAAATGAAATCTGACAAGCTATCACCAGCTGTCAGCCATCAGACCCTACATATCCTTTTATACGTGGATTTATTAAAAGTTTTCCTTGTCTTTCAGCTGTTGCACCGCTACTTCAGGCCGCAAGAGAAAGAATGAGGCTGCCATTAAAATATTTAATACCTGTTTTAACAAGTGCAGCGGACAAATAATCTAGTTCTACTAAAGTGTTGAATGCTCGCATTAAAGAACTAGAATAAATTAAAAATGAGAATTGCTTAAAGAAGGAAATTTTAACCGATCAATCGCCATCACAGAAATAGTCAGCGTTGAGCAATAGATGTTACTTCCGGGTAGTGCGTTAGCAAATTTGCAGAAAAAACGCGAATAGAGAAATTCGAAGTCAATAGACGGAAGCCATAGAAAAGGAATATTAGTTAGCGCAAGCATCAAATTCGATAACGCCAGATTGACGATTAATACATTTCGATTCGTTCTCATTTCCCTTCTCCGAATGACTGCTAATATTACCTGAATGATCGAAAGAAATTGCTTTGCCATCATACGATTCACACTTCTAAACACCTTTTGCAACATGACAACAACAGAGGCTATGACGTACGGTAAATGTTGATAATGTTCAGCGTTTTCAATAAGGCATCAAGCTTTAGCAATTTCAACGATACCAAATTTTGAATGCATCATGAAAGTGGCTGTTATAATGCTCTAGTCCGCATAAGAAAAGTAAGATTTATATAAAGCCAAATCAGTGGAAAGATGGGAAAATGATGTGCATGAGATTTGCTATTGAACTCGAAAGAAGCATTGACACAAAACATATGAGCAAATGCTGAAATTGGACATGCGCGGATTAGGCAAAGAAATATTTTTGATGCAAAGAATGATGCGCCAATTTTAAGAGAATTCATGCGGCGAAAAATTTAACTCTTTGGACATTAATGAGTCGCCTGAAAAATAGCATTTGAAAATAATGGTCAAAATACAATTTCAAGTGCATAATCGATTAACCATTTATGCTTCCTCGAAGCAAAAACATTCGTAATGAAAAACAACAAGAAATCAACGAAGCATGCTGTACTCTTCGCTTATGAGCCCCAGGACATAAGGCATTTGTTGCTTTTCATAACAGATGTACAATTGAGATGGGAAGTTTATTGACATGAGGAGGCTTAGGTTACTAGTCTATTTCAGACATTGCGCATATTTAAGAGGATAGTTTTGAGAGAAATTAGTGGGGCAGGAAGGAAGCGTATGTCTGATGAGGCATTCATTTCGTTGCGGTAAACATTCACAATTAGTCGGCAGCTCCGGAGCTCTGTATGCCGCAAGATCGAGTAAGAGATGCAGTGCGTATCAATTTGAGCCGAGACTTTTAGTCGAAGTGGAATACACACATTCGAGACCGATGCTTATTTAGAAGGGAAATTTTGAGCTATTGCGCTAGAACGCACCATAGTATGATCAATTGACCATTTGCAAATTTTGTCCTAAAACGTTTCGATTTCTTCATTCTTAAGTGCGTTTACGCCTCCTTCAGCATCAGTAATTAATCATTAAAAAGTTGTTACTTACTACGCCATTTCCAATGACTGCAAGCACCGATATGACCATGTAAATTGCCGTGTAAGTAACTTCCTCCCATTCACTGTACCTCCTCAAGAATAAATCCATCGATCGGAAAAATTGCTGCAAAAAGAAAAATTATGACTAGACTATTTTACTTCTTGGAATTAGCTTGCAAAAGTTGAAGCAAACTTCATATAAATATTTCTTACACGCCTTATTGCTATACAACAAAAAATTGAAGGAATGGGAATAACATTGCACTCGTCAATAATAAAATTACTATGTTTTCTTGAAGCGCACCATCCTAAGGGCATTCACTGTCACATTTTGCCAACGTTTGTTGATTCGCTTAGCGCTGCCTCTTCAGGAAAAACGCTTCGCCAGCTTGTCTGCGCTCCAAAATGTTCACACGCCTTCTCATTTTCACTTCCCTCGAACAATGATGTATAAACACCTTTGTGTTATTATGACCATAAAATTCACATCATAACTATAGCGCTTTACATCACCTCCTCTTGTCTCTGCGCTCAGCATTTGCTACAAATGGAAGCATTTTGTCTCCCCGGATGTGACGCTATCACCAACGGTGAGAAGCACAGGTGGTAGCATGATAGCATAACATTACTTGAATGGTTGCCAATAAGTAATTAGAGACAACTTAATAGTTTGAATCCGAGATTTTGTAAACGGTATGATAACGTTCGTTTTGCCTCGTTGATGTCATCTATACATAAATGCACACTATTCAATTCATATTTCAATGTTGCACTTACTGAAATGCGCATTAAGAACTTTAATCAGTTCCCATTTAGCCATCATACATAGCTGGCAATGCTGCGGCAAATTTGTCTCCTATCATAACACCAAACATTGACGAGGTGATAACAGTAGTTAATCATCCTTTTGCAGCTCAAAAGACACACGGAGAAAACAACTCCTTCCAAAATTTTATACAAAAATAGTTCAAGTTCCATCCGCTCTTCTATTTGACGCACAGCTTGTGAGTTATTTTTAGGTCGCCTCTTAACTTAACTGCTTTCCTAACTTAATTTAATTTAACCTAACTCACTAAACTGGAAATCTTAACTGCTTTCCCCTCCCCTCTAAGTAATGCATCGGAAAGGCGCATCAAAGAGTGATAAGGAAAGAAATTTGCTTAAGAAAAGAAGTTAAAGAGGGCGAACAAAGAAACCTGCAGGCACAGATCGTTGAATGGTGCTTTCCTCCATTCGTTTGCAGACACAACACTTTTGTCGATGCCTCGTGGACACTGAGCATCGATGTCGTCGATGCTCATGAACATCACCTGGAAGAGGGCACGCAATAATAAAATCACCAAAGTAAACATCCGGATTGCCAGTAACTTTCTGCCTGCAATGCGTAGAACTATTTAGTGCACATAATGGTTCAAACCTTAACCAAAAATGAATCCAAAACGGAGTACCAAAAGTAGTATAGCGCATATATATATATATATATATATATATATATATATATATATATATATATATATGCTCACCTGCCAGTGCGCGCATCAGCGCACCTACTCATTAAAGTTTAAATGAAGCTCCTCATAAAGTGGAGGTTCCAAAAGATGCCGTCATTAAAAAAAAAAAAAAAAAACTAGTGAGCTGTGATTCGCTCATGCTTCAGCGCTGGCGTGCATCATTCCCAGCGCATCATCGCGGGTTATCGGGCCAAAACATTCAGCGTGAAAAGCGAATTATGCGTTGAATTTATAAGTTTGCTTGGCTCGCTTTAATAGTTCGATTAAAGTTCAGTGAATTAGAAATTATGCATGAGCGACGCACAAAAAAGTTCGCTTTAAAACAAATTGAGACGGCTCAGCAGGACGCAGGTGAGCGCCATAGCTCGCATAATGAGACCGAAAAAACACTTAGTTCCTTATGCATTGGAGCGATCAGCATCCTAACGTACGTGTTTAAGAGGGAGTCTGCAATGGAAGAACAAGTTTCACAGGAATTTTGCGACGGGTCGGCCACCCAAAAAGGCTATTCTTAATAGTGTGCAAGCAAGTTCTATGTGAATTATATAAATTGTAAGCAAAAATATGAACTCCTATCACTTATAAATGAAAAGTAAGCTGCACTATTTTTTTATCCGTGAACGCGAAAACAAGTTTCATTTATATGAGAAATACCAATCTCAATCGCTGATTTGGCCGAAAGGAGGTTTAATTCTCGGACAGGACGTCTGAAATGAAGTTGCCAAAATACGGTTAAAGACGGGTGCTTGTGCCTTGTTCTCCCATAAAACTGCGACCTCGCGTGACTAAATTTGCGTGTATAAGTACCAAATTATGAATGTGCAATCACGTACACCTTATGCGCATGCACTAACATGTGCAAAGTGGCGCATGTGAAACCTCGAAATTTGTGGAGGGCGATAACGCGTAGGCACAACGAACTGTAAGTGTTTTGTGTAAACTGAGGTGGTTCGGCGGTGAAGCAAATACGAGGCGATTACATGTGAACGGGTCACATATTGCTATCAACCGATCAAGGAAAAGTGAGGCAATGGAAAGGCGATGTGGCATGCGTCATACACCTACATTACTTTATTCCTTGCTAAGAAAGTTACCTAGGAGACTGGCAGCTATATCGCATGAAAAGCGTTAACAGCGGGGAGATTTAAGAGCTGAAAAGGTAATTAGTTTGATTTTTTCCGTAGCTGAGCAAGCATTCCTTCTGTATTTGTATTGCTTAAACTGATAATAGTTCGCCATCCGATCAAAAGCTGGTTGTTATTCGGCTGAGTAAGGTTTAAATATTAAGCGCAATAACAGGCTGGCCCAAGCGACTTCGACAATCGGAAAACCCCTCAACTCGAAAATCGATTTCAAAAAAGAATCCTCCAATTGTCAACATCTTGAAACGCTTAGGAGTGTTTCTTTAAAGTGCACAGCAAGTGAAACGAAGCAATTGAAAGATGAGTTTGTTAAAAATATTTGATTAGCGTATTCTTTTGAAATTGCCGAGTTTAATGAAACCTTTTTCCATGCGAACCTTTCCTCTCTAATTTTAAAACTCTCTACTGCAAAAATGTTTGTCGTTTTTGTAATTGCCAGAAACAATTAAACGATGAAGTCATTGGCATTCTCAAAGTAGATGGAACGAAACAGAACCAAAGGCAGTAAAAGTGCAAGGAATCAGAAGGCAAAGAAGGACATAGATAGGCCATGAAATATTATATAATTTCTATGTAAAATGTAAAATTCTGCGATATCAAGATTGTATGATCGTTATTTTTTGATGATGAAAGTTTAAAAGTCACAAATGCATACGATAAAACGAGAAGCATATGCCAACTTCAGAAGTACACCAGAGTGAGACGTTTTTATTAACACAACCAAGTACGATTTGAAGAATGGCCCACTGTGGAAAAAACTGCGAAAAAGAAGATGGACTGGCTTGCCATTTTTGCGCATCCTTTTGCTAGGCAACTTTTAAAATACTGTCACCTGGAGCGTTACCAAGGAGTGTTATGCTCATGCTGGGTATCCTCAACCCCGACAGAGTACCATTATTTGGGTTGCTAGTATATCCTCTAGCAGATGAAAGAAGCTAGTCGCAGAATACAAATTGGGATGAGAACTGGGACACAACGAGCTTTGCGGTTCCAACAAATTTCCAACAAATACTACTGAGGTCAACTATGGAGTATTGATGTCAACGAGGGCAATAAAAACGCCATCGGAACACGCCGCTAACACAAAAAATTTAAAGAACACACACACACACACACACACACACACACACACACACACACACACACACACACACACACACACACACACACACACACACACACACACACGCACGCACACACACACACACACACACACACACACACACACACACACACACACACACACACACACACACACACACACACACACACACACACACACACACACACACACACACACACACACACACACACACACACACACACACACACACACACACACACACACACACACACACACACACACACACACACACACACGCACGCACACACACACACACACACACACACACACACACACACACACACACACACACACACACACACACACACGCACACACGCACGCACGCACACACGCACAGAGAAGATGAACCTCGTCCCACTCCTTTGCTCCGCCCTTCTTCTTTTCACTCCCGCAGATCATGAAGCCATTGCCTATCAGTAGTATTCAGGTATCATTTAACTCAATGTAAACCTACGTGCATTTTCATATGAAGCATCAATCTTCTCAAATAGGCAATATTTCAAAGTAGGGGAAAGGGATGTGTAGAATTTGCCCAGTAATTTTCTTAAAGCCCCATATTTTCTGAAGTCACAGTCACTGACTAGGTCACTTTGTCTTTTTTTTTTTGAATATCACTTATGTTCATCATTTCGCTGAAAAAAAAGAATTGCTTTTATTTCGCATTACTTTTTCTGCATACATTTGGAATTAATCCCAGTAACAACTGCAAGTTGTTGGCAAAAGTCAACAACAACCTCTTCGTCTCATTGCCTTCTTCAAAACATCTTCAATAAAAAATTGAAATAACCCACAAAATTAGCTGCACTGAAGTTGCAACTCGATTAAGCAACCAGTAGCGAGTTCTGTTTTAGAAATTAACAGGGAAAGTTTGTCTCACATCATTACGCTAAGCGAAATACTGAACGTTCAAATCGACGGGAATATATCTATAAAATAAAGATGATAGAGCGAGATGTGATCTATCATAGGGTTGGGCGAGCATTATAATCGCCTGAGAGGAGTGATAACCACTCATTGAAGAGCGACGAGAGCTTTGTTGAAGAAGCAGCTATAGCTACATGAGCACGTCTTCTCTTCGATTACAGCAGAATAGGCAAAACCCATTACATCTCTTCAACGAGAGCTGAAGCGTTTGTTGATTAAATTTCATGGTAGAAAAATTTTGATAAAGTGAATCATTTTGCCAGCAGCGTTCCAGATTTCATTAAGCACCCTCAGAGAATATTCCACTTGGCGGCTCTGTACTCTTGGATCAAGATTTTCTAACAAAATCGAGCTAATGATGCATTATGCAAAAGATGAGGTTCCTACAGGCGTAGCAACCGCTACTCTTGTCTTACTGCAAGCGACCACTGCTACAAATTCCCGAACTGCATTAAGTGGCCAATTTACAATTCCACGCATTTATCCGTGCAACAGCGTTGGCAGGCTTCGAGGCACGAGACGGCTCACATTTCGACATTCCTGACCAGGCGCTCAGAGGTATCCAAAGATTTTAGAGTTAGAGGTGAAAATTTTGCATACAGAATAATTTAATTCTCTATGCATAGGAAGTAGAGTATATTTTTTCTACAATATTTTTAGTTGCATTCATAACCGTTCAGCTGAATCGACTTTCCACAGCCAAAAACTTTTGTATGGGCAAAGTGAGCGAATGGTCATTTGTTGACTGGGGAAGTCCAGTGCTTTCGAGCTTTGCTCACTGGAGTTTAGAAGCAGTAGCGTAATGAGTGAGTACTGTCTTCGACCATATATTAGCACATTCCAAGCCTGGCGCTCTCAGAGCCACAATGTTTTTTGCAATTATGAAGGCTTCACACCAAATGTTTTCAATGCTTTGGCGCTAAAGTCTTAAGCATTCCAAGAATTTTCGCTTGAAGGACTTGAAATTGCCTGATATTACGAGCTTGATATTCACGATGCTGGCAGCGTAGTGTTCTCTTTGCTCCCTCCACCAATTTCTTCTGTTGCAATCGCATACTGCTATAACTCAAACTCCCGCTTTGTTCTTCGAAGCCGATGTGACCGCTTCATTCGGTTCTAGAGCGGGATGCAACGAAATCATAAAATGGGGGAAGGGGGAGTGGGGAATAGACAAACAGGCAATGCAGCAATTATTCATATGGTTTCAAACAGTGAAAGCCATTAAGTGGTTAGAGAATTTGTTTCCATAGTTATCACAAGAGATCTCAAAACGACAATGATGCGTGCATTTGAAGGGTACAAAACTGTGTTATAATACGGTAAAACACTACATTTGAACTGATGAAATTTCTTTCCCTAAGCGTTTTTATTCAAACTCCAAAATGTAAGAGTGTAAAGTTAAGTGCAGAAATATTTCACTCTGACATCATAAAATACAGCTTTTGTTTAGCAATCACCTGATCTGACAATGCCGACCGAGATACTTAAGAAACTTAATGAACTCCTTTTATTGTATGTAGTACAAATGGGAACTGTTCAATGAGACACTACTGAAACGATTAGTTAGTTAAAGCTTATAGCACACTTCACGCATTATAAAAATACGTGTTATTGTAACACAGTTCTTTCCCATTTACAGTTCCTGCCCACCAGATAACAAGGATGTGTTACAACAGAATATTCCTTTGCTACAGCTAACATTTTATAAAAGCTTCGGTATATATGTGCTATAATAGCTTTCGTATTTTTTCGTTGGGAGATTACTGTGTGATTTTCCTTAGCTAGAGGCAGTTGTATTACCATTCCCTACATCAATCAAGTGACGCTGTTTAAATTAATGGGTGAAAGATGAAATCAACAGGATTTCGAATCCCGTGCTAAAAGCGTCCCATAACGTACAGCATGAGCAAGAAAGAATATTGGATAATGCCAAAACGTATAAGGATACTTGCCACGGAATCTTGCTAAACATCCCACAATTCTACTTCAACCATCATAGTCATCAGAGGATTTCATCGATTTATCAGTGATGTACGGTTTGTAAAGAGCGCATTTCTTCACTTATTTAATGCATATATCAGTATTTCAATATTTTGCAGATTACAACGAGCCGCGAAAAAACTGAAGAATGAGTGACTCGTGTAGTGAGTTTTGCGCTGGTTCTGTGTGCTGTTGCGCTTTTCCTCATATTGCGAGCGAAATTGAACTTTCTTATTTGTTGCCATTATCTACACCATTAACACTAACATCCTGCAAAAAATTCAACTGACATGCCTCTATTTGCACGTCTTCCTATTTGAAGAACTGTGGGAGGTTATCCAATACGAGTTCGTTTAGATATGTTCGAGTGCTTGCCTCTTCCCCAACGCAGAGAAATGCCCGCGCGAAAGACTCTTTTGGAGGAGAACGGCTTGCTTGATTCGCGTCGACGCAAAAGTTTTTTCAATTGCTGCCAAATAATAGGTCAATTTCGAATGGTCCAACAGGTTCAGCATCGCCATTTTTGCCATCAACTTTGAGCCATTGACTAGAGTCGGGCTGATGAAATTTACTGATCGTAAGTCAGCAGGTGGAAATTAGGGTCAAGAGCAGCCGCGCATCGGGCGATAGGAGCAGCGATTTGAGGACGGACCAAACTTTTTATCGCATTCTCCCGTTATCATAACAACAAATCACTCCTCACTTAATTTCCGAGTGGTATTTTTGTCTTTCAATGATGAATTGCAGTGTAAATGAAGCTTCTTAAAGTTTCATTCTCTTCCTCTCACTCTCTTCCTCTCTCTCCCTCCCCTCTCTGTCATCAGCCTAAGCTAACTTTAATGTGCAGCTTTATTTCCCTCCCGCTGTCTCTGGTTTAATTGCAAACATACTGAATTCATAAATTTCTGCCTAACTAACTGTGCGACGCATGAAAGCTCCTGCGGAAGCACATTTGTGAAGAAGCGAAGCAGAAACTCAAGAAAGCATCAGATGTTAGGGCTCCAGAGCAGGGATTGGAATTTCCGTTCAGCATTATCGCGCATTTTCTTAGGGCCGCAGTGAAGATCAGATATAATTTTTCATAGATGCAGAATCTTGAAAACAGGCCCGTCTTGGGAAAGCCTACATCCAACTGCTGCTTAAAGTGCGCGCGTAATAGTTTCATAGTAAA
The DNA here is from genome assembly GCA_037389465.1 of Baylisascaris procyonis. Taxonomy (NCBI): domain Eukaryota; kingdom Metazoa; phylum Nematoda; class Chromadorea; order Rhabditida; family Ascarididae; genus Baylisascaris; species Baylisascaris procyonis. The sequence goes on from JAZARR010000059.1 coordinate 2,569,516, forward strand.
ACATCGAAATCTCACACAGTAATAGGTAGCGTGAATTGCAACATGGTTTAATGCTCTGCAACGCATGTAAGCTGCATCCAAGCAGCCACATACATGAGAAAATAATTCAGAAGAAAAACACGAGTGACCTCCTCGACTACAAACCCTTCCCATTTATAAGCCTTCTCTTCATTGGTCCCTTGAAACTGTTGCTCAAGAGCCTCTACTTGAGGAAAAGTGGCATATTTGTGCAACACACTGTGCACAGTAGAGTAACAGCAGCTTAGCGGGTAGAAGCGAATAAAAAACCACAACCACACTGCTTTTAAGAAGTGAAATTTCTTCAAATGGCACTAATTGCCTTTCTTTCTAAACTGAAAATAGATGAGTTTTTGCCAATGGCGTAGTAAAAAGAGGGTGTAATTGTGAAATTACTGCTGAAGAAAAAATTTCTGATGTTTTCATGTACTTTTCAAAGAATTCTATTTTTTGCAAAGAAAATATAGAAAATTACATCTACTGGTGAAATGCTTCTCTGTTTTTCGTAAAAATTTTGTACTTTGCTACGAAATCTTCCTTCGAGCCACTAACACGACACCGCGATTCGCGATCGAAAACTCTGGTCACGCTAAGCAGTCATAGAAAACGATCGATCGATCCTCGTACTCTTCTGTTCATTGTTCTGTTTAAGAAGCATGGTTGAGTAACGGCGGAGAATATAGGGAGAGTGACTGGCGGAAACAACATGGCGATGTGAGCAGCAATGAAACGAGTGCTCATCAGGCGACTAAAGAAATATATGCGTGCATCGTTACACAAAAAAAGAAGCATCAAAATCCATGCAACACAAATACTATGTGAGGATTGATAAATTACTCTCATAAGAATTCACTTGCATATGCAAGATAAGTAAGAGCGAATAAATTAGACAACTAGCCGGCAACATGAACATGCCGAGAGATCGAGATGCTTCATCAAGCGGTCGATTTACATCCACCAGCCGGTGGACCACCTCTCGATGGTTTGACGATCCTCAACGTAGAGAGTCAGTGCTCTTTTCACCACTAGCTGATCATCGAAAATTGATGGTTACAATTCGACCGAGAAAACCTTGTGAGATACCTATTGCCTCAACTAAACTGGGTTGTCGAATATGCTTTTTTACCTGATAGCTGTTTTCATCGTGATTGAGCATTTTGATAGGCGAATCGGTGGATTCACTGTATTCGGCGATAGCCGTTTACGCACCAAATGAGTAATCTGTCAGCGCCGTCCAATCGTTAAGAACATATAAGCGTGATAAACATGGCTGCTTTCGGCATTCACAAACCACATTTAACATGACGAACGCGTAATCTGTTTTTGAGCAGATAACTGGACACCTGAAAAACAGTGTTTCATAGCTTCAGCTCATTACACTTCATGAGGGGCTCCTCTTTGCATCGTTTTATGCGAGCTTTTCATTATTCATTCAATAACATCGCCTAAAACCAGGCAATAGCAATCAACTAGCTCTACTTCTCGTGAGAAAATGATACATCGCTCAAGTGAGGAGTTAATTCTCACTCGTTACCTCAACAATACCGACTTAAATAAGCAGCATCAACGCCATAGCAACAAAACATATATTAGGAACTATGCGAATGCAAAAATAAAACAGAATTTCAGATTCCAAAAGATCCTGAATCGAATAAAGAATTTGAAGTCGTCTTCGTCCTCAGTTAGATGCGCTGCAGTCTTCACTCCTGATGAAGCGCTTGTCAATCCCTTGTTTCAGTCTTCATTTTGATCCAGCCAAATGCTAGTGCGCTTCAAAGATCCAAGAATTTTCAAAACACGAGCATGCTCGGCCCAAAAGTCCAATTTTAGTTACTTATTTCATTATTGCGAACATACTCTTGCAATGTCAGAAGCCTTCTTCTACGCAATTGGGTGCACAAGACTCCAACTGGAACAACTTCATTCTGTTTAGAATTGAATCACTATAGCATTGAGCATAGCAACAACGTGCATAACACATTCCACATTGATATATCAATGGGAAAAGCGTTTACTCTTACTTACAACAGTAGTAGTAAGTGAACAGTATTGAAAAGCAACGTCTTCAATCGTAATTTTTGTCGATTAAAATGAAACTGATCTTGCGCACGCAATAAAGTCAAGCAAAGTTCAGCACAGGGAAGAGTAGCGATATATCAGTCATTACTTCATGGAATCATAGTCGTTCAATTTGGGAGAAGACGGAAGAGAGGAAGTGTGTTGATTGGGCTCTGACATTTGATCACCTTGATGCAGTGTCATCTTTTTCTATCTAAATTGTCAGCATCGTTGAAAGAAAGCAGGCGAATAGTGAGCATTTCATCGAATCATCAAAACATTTTCTCAGTATCATGTGATTTTATCGGAGTATGTTGACGTTGGAAACATTTCTCAGCACCTCTTTCTCACCTTCCGTTAAAGTCGATAAAAACATCTCTTGCACTATCCGTACCAATCTTGTCCGCTCTTTTGTACTTCTCCGTTACTCGGAGAGTTCTGGTTCCACTGTCCCCACTGCCCTCCAATCGCTTTCAAATTCTGCACCCTTTTCCGCACTTAAAATTTCCCTGCCACAGTCTGTCAATCACTTAGAACCCTCGTTTATTTCTTGTTTAGAAGATGTCAATGCACCCCCTGTAAAATATAGTCGGAAGCGTTTTTCAGATAACCTCACTAAAGGTCAACGTTCCGCCCTGCGAAATCTTTGTAAAAGGATTTCTGACCGAGAGGTTCGCATATCAGTATCCGACAAGGGCTGGGAATTCGTTGCCTACTCCTACGTTTTAAACAGATGCATTGTCCATCATCATCTAGCGGACGGCTCCTTGTATAAAACGGTCTCTCATTCACATGTAAGTACTTCCATAAAACCTGTCCAAATGGCATATCGTAAATTTCTTACCAATCAAGACATCCCCAAATCTTTTGCTAATAAACTTTGTTGCCGTAGTCTCGTCATATCAGTTCTTTATACACTGTAAAAACTCATAAGCCTAATTTCAAACCTCAATCATCCAATCGTTCCCACTTCTCCGTACGTCCTATCATCTCCAGCTGCGATGGCCCTACTGATCGCATGTCGTGGCTGGTTTCTAAAATTCTCTCTCCCCTTCTCAGCTTTGTCCCATCACATTTGAAAAACATAGCTGACTTTCTTTTGCGGCTTCAGCAAGCTAACCAACACCCCGCTACCTCCAACAATGACGTTTCTTTCGCAAGTTTTGATGTTACCAACCTCTACACTAATGTTTCCTGGGATACTGCTCTAACTCATCTTTCCAACTTTCTTGATGACCACATCGATAACATTTGCACCTACGGACTCAAAAAGGCTTGCCTTCCGCTACTAGCTGAAGCGTGTCTCAGCTTCTCTTGTTTCACCTGGTCTGGACCCTATTACGAACAAATGAGGGGTCTGGCCATGCGCAACAGATTGGCTCCGAAACTAGCCATCCTTTTCATGGCAGCTCTTGAGCGTCGCTCATTACACATGAATCCCGTATTCTGCGTCCGCTATATCGATGATATGTTCGTCATTGCTAAATCCCTTGATCACCTGCAGCAAATATTCGATACTCTTAACAGTGCCGATTCTTTCATCTCTCTCACAATCGAAAACCCATCTGCAGAGGGCCTCCCCTTCCTCAACACTCGTGTTACCCTTTCTAAGGGTAAATTCTGCTCTGTTTTGTACATGAAACCTTCTTCTTCTAATATTCTTGTTAACGCACGCTCAGCTCATCCACCCAACATCAAACACAACGTCGTCTCCCATTTCATAAAAACTGTCCATGCTGTCAACCTCAATACAGACCACTGTAGCATGGAAACCTCTCCACCGCGCCCAATCCATTTTCGCCACTAACGGTTACCGTCTTAACTTCTCATCCAACCACAAACAACAACATCTCGACAACCTCTCTCTTCGACATCGTAGACATCGTACTGAACATGAACGTAATGCCCAAGTTTCCCTTTCCATCCCCTACATATGCGACAGTTTTACTGACGAATTTTCCCTCTTTCTCAATAAGCACGCACTCCTTCCTAAACTAAATGTTATCCTCCTTCCCACACTCAGACAAATTCTCGTCCGCAACCGACTATGTGGTCGTCTATGCTACAACCCATCTAAATGTGTTATTTGTCCCACTAGCAATTTAGGTGACTGTTGCATGAAAGATGTTGCCTATTCTATTCGTTGCTTGAATGCGATTTTTTAAATTTATATATAATTTTATATATAAATTTTATATATATATATATATATATATATATATATATATATATATTTATATAACGTATATATATATATATATATATATATATATATATATATATATATATATATATCTATCTATATATATATATATATATATAATATATATATAACGTTGCATTTAATTTTATATATATATATATATATATATATATATATATATATATATATATATATAAAAATTAAACCCACCTTCTCTTGCACTAGCATTCATATCACATCTGTTTGAAACCCATCCAACTCTATGAAACGTGAAAAGTGTACTTTATATAATGAATTTCAGCTTGGTTGCTATGATTATGGCTTGTACTGAACGAGTGAGAAAAAATTTATGTTTGCAAGGGTTGCAAAATACTCACGTTCAGTAGATCACGCTGGTGCGGAGTCAGTATAGAACGAAAACAAGACGATGGCAGGCGCACGAGAACGGAGCACTGCTGTTGACGACCGAAGGCGACGTTCCGTTGAAGGTGATGTTGGAGACGACGTACTGTTGAAGGCACTGTTGGAGACGACGTACTGTTGAAGGCGGTGCGGGCGAAGCGTGAAGGCCACTAAGTGGCCGATGGCTAGCAAGCGAATGGCGGAGTTGAGCTTGGGCTGCTTATATCCCCTTGCGCAACTCCGCCTTCCATTACGTTGGCCCTTTCCGATACGGTCTCACGCCTCTTTTTGTGGGCCATGATTCCTTTTAGCATCGTTTCGTTTCCGGTGCTGATGCATCGGCTGTCCATCTTAGCTGGCGCCGCTAAGACGGCTGACCGTCTTTTGCTATTCAGCGGCGCCAGCGAGTCGCCATGACGGCATGAGCCTTCATGCAAGCACTCGCTATTCGCGACACTCCCGCGGCCTTGGAAGTTTGCAAGAGGCACCCAGATCGGTTCAAACCTCTGCATCCTCGCGGGAGTTTCTGTCTCTTCGTGTGCTGCCCCGGTCGCTCTTCTTTTCTTCGGTCGACTTCTTACACGGCAGCATCCCGTCAGGTAGAGGACGTACTGTCGCCCGAAGTATGCCGCCGCGGCGCCTGCGACTCCTAATCCCACCGCGATCGCCGCAACTATGATCCACCGCCATTGCGAGGCGATGGCCTCAAGCTCCTTCGCGATAGCGACAGTGGATTTGTCGATTGTTTCGCTGGCAGCCTCGATAATCTTCTTAGTGTTGAAGATCATCTTGTCGTTCCGGAGGTCCCATGTGACTCCCAGTAACGTAGCCTTGTGCTGCGCTTGTTCTGAGTCCTCGTTCAATGCAGAAAGGACTTCTAAACTGTTGCTTCGAAACTCTCGAAGATTCATATGAGCTTCTTCAAAGATGCTCTTTGCCTCTTGGCTCTTCATGATTGCCGTGGACACCTGCTGTGCGGTCAGGAATACATTGTCCACGTAAATGTTGTCTTGTATCTCCTCTCTCAACTCGGTCGTTTTCCGTTTTAGGTGGTGTCGGATTGTGGCGTTCAGCAGGAATGGTGAGGAGATTACACCAAAGGGTACGCGAGTAAATCTGAACACCCTTAGATTTGACGAATCGACTGGCGCGGTTACGTCCTTTACCCAGATGAATCGTACCGCATCTCGTTGGTCGTCATGCAGACCTAACTGTAAGAATGCTTTCTCGACGTCCGCGGTTATGAGTATCGGAGCTAGTCGGGCCCGAAGTAAAATTCCGCACAGATTTGCTAGGAGAAGTGGCCCTCTGAGCAGCATATCGTTCAACGAGCGTTCGTCTTTCCCTGCTTTCGAGGACGCGTCGTATACGATCCTGAATTTCGTCGTAGCCTTGTCTGGCCGAACGACCGCCTGGTGTGGCATGTAGTACAGTGGGCCTTCTGGCTTTGCATTTGTGACCTCTTCGATTACGCCCATCTTCAGCTGCTCGTCGAATGTCTTTTCATATGCCTTGAGCAGGTCGGGATCCTTTTGGAGCCGTTTAAGTGACGTCTTTAGGCGACCCAAACAAAGGCCGAAGTTGCTGCCGAGCTTATTTCCATTACGCTTCCAGGGCCAGCTGCAGTAGTATCGCCCGTTCTTGAAGGTAATGCTTTCGTTGAATTGTTTCGTGGCGAGCTCGTCGTCCGTTTGTAGAGGGGGGTCCTGGACTCCTACCAGTTCCAGTGACCAGAATTTTTCCAACTCGTCCTTTACGTTAGCAACATTACAGCAATAACGGTTCGAAGGCTTTGTTGGGGTCTTTGAAAGGCCGCAATACCGCTTGCTACGTCCTTTTCCGCTGACCATATCGCCTAGACAGGTGCGTATTAAATGGAATCCTGAAGGCAGCTTTGTTGAGGAGCTCTCTCTGACGATTTCATGGAAATAGTCCGTTCCCACGAGGATCTGGGGCTTGACCATGACTGTCGGTAGACTGACGCTCCTTGCCGAACTGATCTGCTGTAGTATTTTCCCCGTTAGCTTGGCGACTGCAATTTCGCTTACCAATTTTGGTACTGAGTTCGCGTACATGGTGAACGATCGTCCATCAGTGCGCTTCATCTTGAGTTTGACGCGCGCAGACGTGCAGCGCATAGTTTGCGTTCCGCCGAATCCGTCGACAACCAACGGTTGCTTGTGCTCCGTCCTTATGCCCAGTTTCTGGACCATTTCTTCCGTGATAAACGAGCGTTCGCTCCCTGTATCGAATAGCACAGGCACCTTGAGCATCTTCGCATGTGGCGCATCCGCCTTCACGTCGACAATGGTGGATAGGAGTAACACCGTTCCGTCTTGCGTTTGCTGGTCTGGTGTCGCGATAGCTGTCGCTGTGCGAACCGTCTGAGCTTGGGTCTCTCCGCGAGGAGTCTCTTCTTTCTGCTGCTGCGATCGATGCCACGTTTTGCATAATGCCGTTGGATGTCCCTTGCGCTTGCAATGGTAGCAGGAGACATTTCGCGTACAATCGTTTTGATTGTGTCCTTCTCTGAGGCACTTAAAGCAAAGGCGTAATTGCCTGGTGCGGTCAAACCGCTCCTTCAAAGTGGCATAATGTGGGCAAGCATCGGCCCAATGTGCTTCATTGCAGAATGCACATACCGTTCGGTTAGATTCGCGTGCTTTCCTGCTTTCGATTTGCCGCTTCGCTACTGCGGGTAACGCTGACGTATGGCTCAAACATTCTTCGCGTTTTCCACCTCCCGAATTTCTTCGTCCTCGCCTTCCGTCGTGTCTTTGGGCTTGGCGGTCCTCCTGTGGCGCCCTCTCTGTGATCGCGCTTCGCATGTTCTCCCGAATGCGGACAATTGCTTGAAGTTTGCTCCTCAGTTTTTGAACGCTCCAGGCTGCATCGGCCTCTTTCGCTTTTTCAACTTCCAATAGCGCCCAACGCGGTAGCCGTTTTTCAATGCAAAGCTCGGTTTGCGCATTGTCGATATTTTCTCCCATTTGCTCCAGTTGCTGTAGAATGCGCTCGACGGTCGCAACGCATTCTTCGAGGTCCTTTGCGGGGGGTGCTGTGTCTTGTAACTCCGCGTACAATGACTTCAATAGCACTTCTGATCTCCCGAATCGTTGTTGGAGCGTTGTTTTGACGGCTTCATAATTTTCCGGGGCTACCGTGAATCCCCCTACTGCCTCTAGCGCTTTGCCTTCGAGGAAAGACAGCAGATAGGAAAGCTTCTGGATTTCTGCGAGTGGTTGGGAGTCAACTGTGTGAAGAAACGTGGCCCAGAATTGTGGCCATTTGCGGTACTGTCCATCGAACTTCGGAATTTGCATTCTAGGCAACTGGATCGTGTTCATAGGCGTAGTCTGCTGCGGTTGGTGCACAGGCGTGCTGTTTCCCGTAGGGACGCTACCACTTGGCGAGATTGGTCGGGTTATGTGCAGCTCAAGATTTTGCTTGGCGGTAATAAGGTCATCAAGCACGTTTCGGGCATCACCTAATACGATCAGAAAATTACCTGGTGCTTCCACGAGAGCCTGGTAAATAGAAGCTTCGTTGGTTCTTTCCGCGGCGGTGCGTAGCTGCTTTATATATTCGTGCCATGCGCTATGGTCAGCCTCAAGATCGGAAATATGGCGTTCGAGTTTTCGAATTGCCGCCTCCTCTTGCAAAATGGCTGTCCGGAATGCCGCTTGTGGGTCAGGTTCGGCGGCGAGCTGACGCAAGTCGGGAAAATGTATGCTGCTGGTAGCAGCCTTTAATAGGTTAGCTTTCACTTTTAGAGACGCTTGGTATGCAGTGGATGCCATTGGTGCTCACGGTTACGCTTTGGCTTGAGCCCCCATGTACTGAACGAGTGAGAAAATTTTATGTTTGCAAGGGTTGCAAAATACTCACGTTCAGTAGATCACGCTGGTGCGGAGTCAGTATAGAACGAAAACAAGACGATGGCAGGCGCACGAGAACGGAGCACTGCTGTTGACGACCGAAGGCGACGTTCCGTTGAAGGTGATGTTGGAGACGACGCACTGTTGAAGGCACTGTTGGAGACGACGTACTGTTGAAGGCGGTGCGGGCGAAGCGTGAAGGCCACTAAGTGGCCGATGGCTAGCAAGCGAATGGCGGAGTTGAGCTTGGGCTGCTTATATCCCCTTGCGCAACTCCGCCTTCCATTACGTTGGCCCTTTCCGATACGGTCTCACGCCTCTTTTTGTGGGCCATGATTCCTTTTAGCATCGTTTCGTTTCCGGTGCTGATGCATCGGCTGTCCATCTTAGCTGGCGCCGCTAAGACGGCTGACCGTCTTTTGCTATTCAGCGGCGCCAGCGAGTCGCCATGACGGCATGAGCCTTCATGCATGCACTCGCTATTCGCGACATGGCTCAAACAGCCGAAACGTCAGCATAAATTATTATTCCACCTGTACTCGATGCATTACATGGTCATAACCAAAAACTATTATACTAATATATCTATCGAACATGCGTCTGCGAAACAATAATAAATGATTGTATACATAGTGCCGTGCCAAATCATTCACTCCTGATTACCCCATTTTGTTTAGGACTCTTTCTTGGTTTTAATTATGTGTGCACCGTTTATCAAAATTTTCTCACATACATAATGCGCTTCATCGTTGAATATTACTAACCTTTGTGAGTTCTCTGCAACACCTTTTAAAGCTTTCTCGGGATAGTCTTTCTATAAGATATTTTGTGATGGCAAATTACTCTTTTTGGTATATTCTACCACAGCAAACCCCCACTATTGTCCAAATTCAAAATACGTACGGAGCAAAAGGGTATATTTCAGTGCTACATGATGCACTCATGAGCATACATCGACAACTCCAACCCCCTCCTCCTCCACCTCCCACTCGATGCCAGCCGCAGATTTAGAGAATTTCAGAAAGTCAAGCGCAGTTATGCGATCAGTAGTAACTGTAAAGATATAATTATCTTAGAAATCAGGAAAAATCATTCCACAATGCACTATTTTCGGTATTTTGAGCAGTTTCAAATCGAATTGGAGAGAAGGGGGGTTGCAAAGGATAGATGTTGGGTCGGCAAGTATCACGATTTCCGCTACATGAAATAAGACCATTCCTAGCAACTTAAGTGTAGAATTTCAATTTTATTGCGTTAAAGATGATCCTTGACAGCTGAACAATCAGTGAGCTGCAAAATGTAGAAATATAAGGAAGTTAAAATTAGTAAGATGCAAATTTTTCTCACATGTTTTCTACTTGGGTGTTGTGAGTGGAGACGTTGCGATTTGGACACGAAATAAAGTAACTGTTGGAAGAGTAAGATTGAATATGTCAATACCATTTGCGTCAGATTTATACAATTATAGAGCAAATTCGTTTACGATGCCGTCTTCTAGAGAACTGAAAAGTCGAAAACAACTATTGATGACTAGATTTATGTTCGCCCAAAAATTTTTTAAGCAACGACATTGATTTCAAAAGAAAGGACTATGAGAAGAATTCTGCGAGAAAAGAGAACGAAATAACGGTGATGTACGATAAGAAAAGCGTTTTATGTCACTGAAAAGTTTACCTTCATTGCACGAATAGTGGAAATTATTGCAAAGAAGCAATCGGGCACTATCTCTACCTCAGTCCAGTTGACATATACTATGACGCTAAAGAGCGTTGTTAGCTTGACATATACTACGATGCTACAAATCTTTGGAGGTACTGCAAAGACAAGCTTATCGCTACTGAGAAATGTTGCAATTTAGGAAAGTGACACTTAATTTCACAAAAAAAAAAAACTCTGCTGGAATAATTATCTATGGTCTAAAATTCTAAAATCAAGGAGATTTAGGATATGTTTGCAATTACTTCAACGAAAAACATTGATCTAAGCAATTATTCGGTGCGATTTTAATACAATGTTGCGATGTTCTTTTGTTCTCTCCATATTGATTAAAAAGAAATTAACCAGCAATCACCATTCTCAAGGTGGAAAAATGTTGAACTTATTCTTGGCCCTCAAAATTCTGTTGCCGACTCGATGTCACAATAAGGATGGCCTCAAGTTAAATATAGAGGGCCTTTTGAATGGTGAGGTCTGATTTCGCGTTATTACAACTGAAAAAGGAAAGTTAATTCTTCCTGCGCCGGGTTCACAAAGGTGATTTCTGCCTCTTGAGACGGTGCTTCTGAAGTTTGTTTCAGTTTTAAGGGATGAAAGTTTTTTCCCTCTCCCCTTTGCTTCCAGTGATGACATGGTTTGAAAATTGCGTACAGCGCATCATATTCTTCAAGTGATCAACTGTTGAAAAAACCTTCGTTTGATGTATTCATTCCCAGACTAAAACTCCTTTAACAAGCCCGATTTCTGAGAAAGAGAGGCACCGCGACACTGGGTTTAGTCAAGTTTTTTTCCAGCAACTGAGTTTTTCCAAAATTCACGTGCTGAGCTAACCGCGACACTATGTGCGATGTTAAGTGGCATTAGTTTTCATGCAATAGTCGCTTGTTTACTTCTTTTAACAGAAGTATAGCGTCGTGACGTTTGCTTCAACCAGCACATTGCCAACCCTCCCCCCTCGAGCCTCTCTTTCTCGCTCCTTTCCTATGGCCTTCACTAATCAACAGTAAAACACATTAGCTATGAAATATTAAATAAGTATATTGCCTATGAATTGCAACTGCGCAGTAAACATTAAAAATAAATGTGTAATTCGATAAGCCTAAACGCCTGTTTCACGTTCGACAGAATTGCATTTACGTGCATAAATTATGGTTTGATCATGCGGTGCTAGTGGCTAATTATTCAGCGAGCATTGCAAATCGGAGGTAGCTAAGGAAAGGTTAACATAAATCGCCTTTCGGTTATTTCATATGACAACAATATACACTCATTTCCCGTCAAACAAATTCGACCATTGCTGCACTCTTGTTTGCGCTAAAGCAACTCAATGTAGCTTTTTGCGCGATTGCCAGATTGCCTGTCTAACAAATTCGACCATTTAAAGCTTTTCGCCCCTCAAGTTTAGTCACCTCCATCTCCCCAGTCCTTGTTCCCACAATCTGGTTCTATGAATAAAATTAGCCTACAAATGAAAACAAGCTCTTTTCAACCTCGCAATTAGGCTCCTTAAAACTTTGCACGAATGTTGCCTGAAAATATGCTAAAGAATGAATGGTGCGCCAGACCAAAGCTATAGAAAACACGCTCTTCTTCCCAAACAGCTTTAGGAACTACGTAGAGCCAAGGGAGCTTATCTGATGGGCGAGAAACGGCTATCATTCATGTCATCGGGGATGACGGCTGCATTTACGCCAAAAAAAAGTGAAAAACAGCTAACTCATCGTTAAGATGTGTTATGGCAGTGCGGAGATTCCGTTGCGAGATGGATTAAACGGAAAGAGCGATAAGCTAGAAGAATTGCAATGAAGTTGGAAGACAACCAATAAGTGAAAGACGTTAATGTGAGCAGAAGTAAAGCACTGTTGAAAATTGGATCGGGGAATGAAATCATGAGGGTACAACGAACTGGGGGTTGCGGAAGGGAGGGAAGGCATGAGGAAGGGTTGCCTGAGGTAGTGAAAAAAAAATAGCGTGCTACTTAACTGATGATGCATGATAAAATGTGTTTTTGGGAGCAATAAGTTTCTTGTTTGCGGTGGAAAGATGGGAGGAAGGGAGAGGGAGCTGGAGATGATTGTGATTTATCTGCACGTATTTAAATGTGAGTGCGAGTTTTTCACACAATATGATAAAGCGGACCGCATATCCCACAAATTCGTCTAGACTTTCACTTTCCAGTCAACGCGAAGCTACCGAAAGTTCGCCGACATCAACAACAACCAAAGTCAAGCGAAGGATCGCCCCAAGACTTTTGTCCCTTCGATGCATTTTTATAGTGCAGTGCATATGGTACGTGGCCCTGGTATGTTTGTCCTGAGTGTCTCTTTGTGTATATTCTTGCAGCATGTTCCCCGCAGCTGTCACGTACGTATAGCAGTGACATCACATAGGAATGTCCTCTAGCTCTGTTTGCGCGAATATTGGTAGACTCGTCAAACAGTAAGAAGCATCACATGTTAAAGTCGCTACTCGAACACTTTCGAAAGTTCCTAATTAGCGCGTCTTAATGAGGAGGCATTTAGAACTGGATCGGTCTGCTAATAGCGTTGCAGTACCACGTCACATAGAATATATCCATGTGACCAGTTGTGGGATACATCAGAAAAGTGCAGTGCATCTTTCCTACTTGAAACTCACGTCGATCTCAAATCACAGTTGCATCTGACTTCTATGGTTATCAATTTTCAGCAATAATGTCACAATATTCAAGAATACAAAAGCAAAAATCGCGTCAACCTTCCAGATGCCTTTCCTCGTCTCTTGCGTAATGCTGTTCGAGACCAAATATCCCTCCTCTCTCCCATTTCCATACGAAATAGTGGACAAACTCTGAGAATGTTATTATTTTTAGACGAAGAAATATCCAACTGTTGATTCAAAAAGCCGTTATTGCTTCAACATTGTAAGAGGTTCAAACTCCCTCCGGAACAGAAAAAAAGGATGCAAATTCTGGTCTTTAATGAGCTTGGAGCGCAATCTCTCGCAGCGTGAATCTATCTCGAAAGTTATGAGGTGATGTAGTTTGCAAATGAGTCTATTTAATGCAGCAGATGCAGCGATAATTCAGAAAAGAAGAATCGAAGATTCGTTCGTCAACCAACCGACGCAACAAAAACGAGTGCAGCCAAGCTCACTGTGCTGCTAAAAATTGAACTTGAATTGTACATTAAATGGAATCCGTGGCAAAAATCATGTTTAAATAATAGAAGCAACCCTTTTGTGCATTCGGCCGAACAGGTTTCACCTCGATGCTTGAAATTAGCATGCTGTACAGGACCGGCTAGGTTTGCCGGGTTTTTCTCAAATTCAAAGCTGGCAATCCGTCACTAACAAATCATGTTCTGAAAGCGGCGCATGAAAACTGTATGAACTGACAAGCGAAAGTGAAAGGTGATTAATTATTATGAAGTGTGAGGAAGACATCCAGTTTGTAAATTGATAAGCAGCTTCATTATATGGACAATGATTAAATTGATATGCTATTCACCTAATAAAATTAGTTAATTTGTGAGTCTGGGAAGATTTTTTCTCTCATTAGTTTCTAGAGCCAAGTAACACTCCTACAAACACTTAATATGTCGCTGATGGATTCCTAGATTTCTACACTCTCTTTCCGCAAATCCTTTTCATCACTGCTTCCCCCTTTCCGTTATTCCTTTTAAAGCTTCGCATGTCACTTTGCTCAGAAACCTTCGCGACTCGACCTGGACATATTTCCTCGAAGGACTAATGGAGTTTGATGAAAATGCAGTATTATGGAAAACGAACCATAATGAGGCAACAACTACGAAAATGAAGGTAGATAAGATTAAAGCGCTACATACTCACCTGAGAACGTTGACTGTTTCACCTGGAGCCGTTGCATCCGAGTTTGGCAAGTATTCCCCTAGTCCGAATATGTGCTCTTCTTTAAAGGTTGCATTTATGCTTTGGATAGCACAAGTCGGTGCTCTTTTCGAATTGGTGGGCGACAGCAGTCTCGAATGCTTTTTTCAGCATAGTTTAGATTGTTTCGTTTCACTTTTTTCCGCTTTGGATTTGGCTTCCTTTTACTTATCGGACGTCATTCAAGTTCCCGTTGCCCCATAACTATAGTTGTTTCCCATTTACCCATCGTGTACGAATGCTTGAGTAGATGATTTATAATTTAGATATTCTGCTGTGACCCTAATTGAGTTTGTCCCAAGCCACAATATTGATTGTGCAATGCCTCTGTTTTTTAAGACGCAAAAAAGATCCTTGAAAACCTTGAATTGTGCCTTGAAAACGCTATATTAGAACTGAATCACTAAAATGGACTGCGCCCATTTCAAGAGCGATTGACAGCTTTTTGTTACATATATTTCCAAACTGTTACAAGGGATCACTTGTACTGTGCCTGAATGAATTATGAAAGTCCACTGCTATCTACAACAAACACAACTAAGGCAGGCAGTTGTTTTTTCGCAGGTTTTGCGATCTGAACTCTATCGGTTATCCAAAAATCAGCTCTTCCGCACCACTTTTCTAGGCTGGGAAAGTCATGCTTTCTTGCACTTCTAGCAACAGGCTTGAAAGCGCATGTGTTTTTAAAATGCAGCAAGAGTAGGCCAAAAATTAAAGCCATGGTGAACTGCATGCAGAAAATACAGATAAGAGTCCAGTATGTTAACAAATTACAGTTGCCCGTTCTCTAATGAAAACAGTCAAAACATGCAAGTAAGTGACAAACGAAAGAAATTTCAACCTTACGGCATTTCGTTTCATGAATGCAATATAATACCGTGTCACCTTCAATGAAATACTCGAGATTTGTTGATTGATCAAGGTTTCAGGGAACTGGTTAGGAGAATAGGTTTCATGGAGATAGGCGTTACTTTTCTCGAACTTCTAGCCGATTATGGGAGCTATATGTAACACAGATTTACAATAGCGCATATAAATAGAACAACATGTACATGCATGCAATAGCACATACATAGATAAATACTAATTACATATATGTAAACGCTCATTTATGGAAGACATGAAGCTTTCACCCAAAACATTATATAAGGAGATGTGAGGCAGATGCGATACATATTTTTAACACGCTATAAAATTATTCTTTAAGAAATATCGAGAATGCGCTTGAAAACTGCCCAATTGAGTGAGAGCGTTTTGACTGTATATTTGAATTATAATAATGTCCTTTAGCCGCGTGGGGCATGTTGAGGCTTTTCCGAGAGCACGCGCTATTGTTTAACGAGTACTGTGGGTCTCGCAAAGAGATCTAGATTTGTTGGCAAGGAGGATGCATAACAAAATGAAAGCTGGACTGCTTCACAGGTCTAATCGAGTAAATCTATACTTGCAGCGATTCATGTGAAAAGCAGTCTATAATATCTGGTGAATGTGAAGCTCGGCGAATGATGGAAGCCATCTCATTTCGCCAGTTCCAAGGGACTACTGATTTTTCGGGTCATGAGGGCTCTACTATGGTGAAGGCAACCTCGTCTGGTGCCAAAACTGTCCTCGCCTGCCCTCTCCCTTCCCTTCTTTGTAAAACTGGTCGAACAGACTTAATTATATAAGGTGAACCATCCTTGACGGCAAGGGTTCTCACATTATGCGAGTTGATTCACCACCCTCGTGCAAGCGAAAGTAGCTAGAAGTAAGCAGTAATGCAAATTATGGAAGTGAGTAAGCCAGTGAGTGAAAGATGACGGTAGCGTTCCAGCTGGAATGGTAGGTTTTATTCTCAGACTCGTCGATGTAGCTGTGAAGATGAATCTCGCGAGGCAATTCAAAATCATGCTGACAAATGGTAGCACTAACTAAGCAACACAAGAGACAAGTAAAATAAATAAAGAATGATTCTGTGAAGAATATGACTTGGTAGCTGAAAATAGAATTTCTACCATCTTCTTCACCTCGTATCAACGAGTTTCGGGAAGCAACCACTGAAAAAGATTATGACACTTATCAAAATGGTAGAATTTTGATGGTAATCACAACGAAATTCAGTCCAATACAGCATTTTATAAGGGCTACTTTCACCGCTGCAAACGTCGAATTAAGATGGGCACGATTACAGACAGCTCAATGGGCGGTTCAACTAGTGGCGGACTTAGGCGGAAACGGGGTAGGCGCGCAGGGAAACAATTAGGCTGCTTAGGATTCTGTCGTAACGCCCTATGCCATTTTTTTTTTTTTTGTTTTACATAAACAACCATTTATATCTGTAGTAACGAAACGGATATGCTTCCAGATGGGTTGTCGCATAATCGCCGATAGTTTAACGTCTGCAAATGGGAGATTATCCGTTCTGATTAGGAGCGATCTATTGCGATCTTGGTCTCAACAAATAATTTTGATATATGAGCAACTGGCGATTAGAAATATGAAGTCATGATGCATAGAACATTAAAACAGCTTCCGTTCTGGTCTATCTTCCTTTGAAATGAAGCTTTCGATGAAATGTATTTGTCTCGCTTTTCACATGTTGAGTACCCCATCGAGCAAATCCCTTCGGCCATTTCGATTGCCGAAGGTCTCTCTAAGCCGAAGACGAATGGGAATTAATTGAATAGTAGAGAAGGTGAAGTAGGTTGGCATATATAGTTGACAGCATGCTCAATACCCTCAAGAATAATTCGATAACCTCAAGAATAATTCGATAAACGCCGAGAAGGAACTCAGCTACGTCTTCGCGAATTTCGTTTCAGCACATTCAGTGCTTACTAATGCCCCCACTACTTCAGAAAAGTGCCTTGCTAACTGAGGAAAACACAACATAGCAAGGATACACAAACATCGCACAGCGTTGAAAACAAATCGCCCTTTCAGATTGACTCGATATGGAAACTACAGGAAATTAGTGCCACTTTCAGAGACATATGGAAGAATAAGAAGTCAAAACTGTAAGTTTAGCTGTCATACATAAGTGACCTCATCTTACGGTTATAGTGAACAAAACTCCTTACGTTCTAAGTACAAGACCTCATCTTTCATATAATCAAGTTGACTGTCAATAATGGAGTAATAAAATTCCATTTACGAATTTTCTCATATTTTATAATGGAGATGTGAGGCTACATGGAGGACGCCACCAATCACGAGAGCTTTAGGAGCCAATGCAAGCAGCAAAATTTACAGATTTATTTCAAAATTTGCTCTGAGAAGCGCATGATACTGCAAATTTATCAATGAGAAAGTCCTACTTTTTCGTTTGCACCGCATGGCTGCATCGCAGTTTTTTTGCGCGCCGTCGCCTTACAACTTAAATTTTGAATGCCTTTTCTTTTCCATGCTTCAGAACATCATTTGCCTAAACTATTTTGCCATCTTTCGACGACGCCGATTTTCACCTAAAATAGCAAACGCAAATCAAGATGCGCTCTTCTAGACGTCACAATTTTGAGCATTTCATCGATGGAGATAGTTTAGCACAATATCAAGCAGTAACAACAGTAGGTGGGGAAAACTCGTCTTTTTTATGCACTGATTCCCCTTATCTGATAGTGACCCATAATAAAATTAATAGATTTAAGAACAACAGAACTCTCCGATTTCGGCTTGTAGACAGCCTCCGAGGTTTATTTTCTAACTATCTTTCTTATCTCCCTACATGTCTTGCGCAGACCTTTCCACATTTCAAGTTCGATATCGTATTCCTTGATTTTTTGCTCTTTAAATTATTGGCAAAGATTGGTTATCAGTAGGAAATGTTTGGAGGTGACAATGGAGACTCTACATAGCCAAAGATACCAGGAGAACATTGTATTAAAATGTTCTCTCCTTTTGAAAAATAATCCTTATGAGAACTACAAGAAATATTAAAGCCTATCTACGTGAAACTTGCAGACACCATGATTCCTCTTTGTGGTGCGAAACCCCTCGCTATTAGAACAACCTGCTTTCAGAACTTCCAAGAAAGAGAAGACAAACATCCAAACAACAACTTTTTCGCCTACAAGATCAACTAACAGTGCTGCTTTCAACAAGCAACACTGTTAGGCTTGGTAAACAACAAGCTCGATAAGCAGTTTCTTATCAAGAGGGTGCAGCGTTGGGAGGGGGTGGGGTAAGGGAAAGATGACGACTTTTGGAGGTAGTAGAACGATGTTCTTCCAAGGGCCAACCCTAGAGTGAATAGCTGGATAGGAATCGACTATGGAAAACAACAAAAGCTATTCTGAAAATTCGCTCAGCAATGAGGCCATAGCATAAATCATTAGCATGAAAAACTTCCACATTGAAGATAACAAGCTGAAAATTTGAATGCTTTATGAAAAAATGGACCGCACTGTAGTGCGTTAATGGCGTTTGCCTTCGGGAATTGCTACTCCATGTCCTTTAAGGCATTTCAACCACAAATCTTCCTCCTCAGATCGAAAAAATTAGCTGCAAAGATAAAAAAAACGCAGCCGAGACCTCGTGAGTGTTATATCGACATAGAGCATCACTTGCACTTCGAATCCGCCATGTGCACGCAAATCTTCCATCGGCTAAAAGCAGAATTCTCGGAAGTTCCCATAATTTTTTAATCTTGGTTTCAGAAGTGATCATCCAAGAGTTGTGAACATCTTCCTTTTTGCAGGACAAAAACTCACAAGTGATATTATTGCGGCGGCCATGTTTTCACTGTTTCAGATTATGTCTGAAATACTGCACATTCCGCCACACGGTAAGCTTTTCTTACCGCTTATCGTGAAACACTTTAATGTAAAAAGATTTTGCTTTAAGTGTACTGTGACCCTACACTAATTGGGTTCTCGCACAGAACACAGAGTATTCGAGCAAGTCGATTTTGCGGTTAGAATTAACATTCTAAGTTTCGAAAAATGAGAAAAGGAAGAGAGGAGAGGGACAAGGTTGACGGTTTCGATGGACATCAGAAGGAAGTTATTTTCAAATGCAACACTAGTACGACTCATTCGTACAGGTGGAGATGACAGAAACAATACATTTTATGCGCAGCGAACTGTGACGTTACAAGAAGCACATGCCATCAACAATAAATCCAGGAATTCGCATCAGCAGCTTTTTCGGGAATCATGCCAAGTCGGATCGTCGAATGCGCCGTGCCTTTCCTGGCCCACGTAGTTGCTAGTTCATTAGAAGTGCGCTGAAGTCGCAATGAATATAAGTTGAAGTTAGAAGATTATTCAAACTGAGCTTGTCCATAATTAAATTAACCCTGCCCAGAGGATATGAGTACCACATGACGAAATTTCCAAGAGCTCTTTGAAAGCCTCGCAAAAAGCTTGTGCTCCATAAAAAAACTCTCCCCTAATTATTCACTTTGAAATTGACGAAAAGATATGGAAAAGCAATAGCAGAGCCATACCAGTACCCTACACTGAAGGTTCAGGTAGAGCAGGAATTTATGTCGGTAACTATTTGGCGACACGTTTTCAAAAATTCCATCTTAAGCCTTCATTTGAAGCACTTCGTACAACATTCCTTCGATTGTTCCCTACTCTTTCACGAATTGAGTGGAAATAGTATTGGATAACACTTAGAAGGTTTGAAGGAGTTCGATTTTGCCTCGCGAACCAATAAAAAGTTTACAAGGTTGGACTTGATTTTAATGAATGCTTTAGAGGTTTAGAAAATCTGATTTTCCGTTTTCGAATCGATGAAAAATTCTGAAAGGCTCGGTTTTTCGCGAACGATTGCGCAAGTTTAAAATGCCGGCATTTTTTCAGACATTTAGATAAAACTCGACAGATGAGTTCTTTTACAGCTTGAGGGGCCATATTTTTTTAGGAAAAAGACTCAAAAGTTGCAGACATTCTGAACATCGATATCGCCGGTCGATTAAGACGAAATTAAGAGGAAACTTTTTGGAACGTTTTGCTTCAAAAATGGCTAAACATGCGAAACTATCCCACGCATAAAATGAGTAAGTATAAGTGGTACAAATTGAGATTTTGCTAAAATTACGATAAGCCAACAAACGTTTGTGAGAAGTGTAACGGAATGCAAGCGAATAATTAAGTGCTTATTATCTCAGCCATTTCTGGAAGTAGTGATAAATGATACACGACATGAAAAGCGAGAAAACTTCAGCAAGGATGGAATGATACTTGGTAAAGCGCCTATACATAAAGTTTATTCACCAATGCAGACCTTCAATGAGCCCTTTTCTCATTTTCTTTTTTATTTCATTTCATCTGAAGATGGATGCAGGACAGCTCAAAAAGTTCAGTTTTGCTTTTTTTTCCGAATAGCAAAGATTCTCAGATATATTGGCAAAATATTCTCACAATTCATGCTCACTATTTGCGAAGCATTTTTTTAGCCCCTTGCCACTGATGATGCAATTGTACAAAAACATTTCTCTACAAACGCAGCTAAAAAAGTAACAACCAAACCCCGCTAAGAGATAACGGGTGAAGAGGGTTTTCGGGGGAACACATCTCACACGATTCTCAAAAGACGGGAGCGAATGAAAGTTCGAGCTGAGGTGATCTTAAAAGACTACGCTTGCGCCTCTCGTCAACACTATAGAAACAGAAAGACGTTGAATAACGAAACTGCACAAGAGAACATGACTGAAATCGCCTCTTTAAAAGGCATGAATGAAAAACAGGTCGTAGACATTCTCATCGATCCTGCAAAACCGGGCAAAAACCGGAAAGGAGCAGTGACGAACATGCGGATTATTTAGCGTGACGGTGGGCGGTCCTGAATGTAGTTTCCTTGACTAAACCTACTTCATTCTTCCTCATGTTCCACAAGGGTGCTTGGCTTTCCGGGTATTTCGAAAAGTTGGCATTACTAAACGCCTTAACAAGACAACGCAGAGCAAGTGAGTTTTCATCTTGCGTCAATCTTTCTGGAGTCCTTATGAAACTTTCATGACACCAATTAAAAGCGCTGCGGCCAACTCGACAATTTAAAAAGGGGCGATTTCGTCACTTTTTATAGCACAACGCATATATAGGAAGCACGCGGAGATGTAGAGTGAATGAGGTTTACCCGGAGCCGAAAACACGCTTAACCATCTGCAAGTGGTTACAAACAAGGGTATGACGCAGTTGTACAATATCGATACCGACGACCGATAATGCGTCCTCCTCCCAACATCGAAAGCGCCTCGATGGATGTGCCTTCAGCCAGTTCGACTCTTTGCAGTGGGTGCTTCATCTCGCTGTTTTCATCGTGAACAAAGAAGGGGCAGCCCGCGCCCCTGAAAAAACTTCTAACTGCTGCTGTTGTTGTCTTAGATTACTCTTTTGTCAGGGTGGCAGTTATGAGAGGCGCTTCTGTCAGATGCATGATTTTGGGATGCGTCTGCCGACGATACAATTGCCGGAGTCGTGCCACAATACCCCATTCAGTTTGGAAGGTCCATCTTGTTCGCAAACACCGTGAACGATTCAAGCACTTTGACTGATTTGTCAAAAACTCTTTGTTCTTTTAAAGGTTTGGTTTCTTGCATTCCTACTACAGGCTCAAAAGACTCAGTTCCTTCCCATAAGTATCACAAACATTTCAGGAGGTTCGATTCTTTTGCCGAAAATTTCACACTTGTTTGAAAGGCTCATTTGAATCGGTTTCACTAGCCGAGTGCAAAAATAATACTCTTTCACAACAACGATTTAGGCGCCATACTAAAGTAGCTACTTCCTGCAAACATGCGAGTGGTGACGATAACTTCAGCCAGGACAATAGGCAGTTTATTTCTGTACTTGAGAAGTTTTGGTATAAAGTGCATAAATGTCTTGAAATAATGAAACTGAAGAGCGCTGAAAGTGAACGTTTCGCGAAGACGAACATGAGACATCGTTAAGAGGAAATTTCTAAGAGGCTAGGGAACCCATAACTGCGGAAATAGATGTTTGACCTGAGATGGTGAAATTCCCATCCAGACCAATATTGTGTTTAATTAATAAACGACGCCGCTATTTCTCAGTTTTTCAGGCAATATTGTCTCCGCAGAAATCCTCAATGCCAGTGATTTTGAAAAGGAATACAATTTTAAAATGATAGTCTAGTGATAAACAGTTAAGTTAGGTTAGTGGACCATAGTGGTCATTATCGGAAAAAATAACATAAGAACCCAATCAGCAGGCCTTTTTATGTTGAATATAAAGCCTTTTCAGTGCTCTAAATCTGACGCTTTCAAATATATGGGACTACTGTCATATTGGAGTAACGCACTAAAAATTTTCACTAACTGCGTACCAACTTTTTTGACAAGAGTGCAACGATTACTTGTTGATCACTCCTTCGTTGATATTTTCTCATCAATAAAAGTGATAGCCAATGGGCAAAATAATTCACGTGCCGTTGTTTTATATGTGATTTGGACTACAGAATTGAAAGCTTCATAGAAGGAGCTCGGAAGAAAATTTTACTGTAATAACAGAACGGCTGGTGAAGTGGTTTTCTGAAAAGATTTTTTTTCAATAATTTTTCCAGTATTAGTCCACAACCTAATCGAGAAATGCTGAAAACGGTAACAAGGCAAACGTACGAAAAGACAGAAATAAAGGTAACCGTGTCGTAAAAGGTACGATCCGTGTGAGCACGTAACCAAACGGGTACTAACTGCTGAATACTGGTGACTAACTTATCATTCGTATGCTTGTAGTACTCAACAAGCAAACTCTTTCCGGCTCTCACTCCGCAAAGAACCTGCGATGTAATAGTATGAAAGCGAATTTGTTGAATAAAAGAGAATATGGAAGGAATTTGCCGATTTCGCAGTGCAGTGTGAGGCAGACAATAAGTTTTGAGGGCTATATTTACCAATGAAGGTTTTGAACGCTTCGTTCTGTTTTGCAGTTTACAAGTTTTCAATCACTGCGTCCTTAATCCTTTGCTGCGCGTCATTAAATCGATATAAGCCAATATAGACGGCTTGGTTAAGCCTGTACGCTCTCCCTCCCCTTGCTGTTAGCAGATGAAAAAAATTCGGCTGTCATCTAGATATAAAAACAGTAAATGATGAGCCCTTTTCCAAGAAGCATCAGATACATCAGATATTCAAATTTGAAGCACTCCAATTTTCCGAATTCAATTGTTACACTACAACAGTTTGTATGATGGCTGAAATGTGTATTCGTTTCCAGAATTGTTTCGCGGCGATAAACGTATAATTAAGCAATTACGGTGCTGAATAATAGTGGGTATAAATCATAGCATTTAAATTTATGAAAAACTGCAGCGGCAAACATCGAAACAGGAAGAAATATATGCGATGCACAAATTTACGATACGTATATGCCTAAATCAGCTTATGGTAAAAGGAAAGGAAATTAAAGAAGAGAAAATTAACATGTAATTTAATACTGCAAAACAGTAAACGATGTAAGTGACAAAATATCGATAGCTCTCTTCAAAAAACTAACAGACTTTTTGAGTAATGACAGATTACACATTTTGCTGCACATCGTTCCGTTGCAATTTTTTTTCGAGAATTTCCTGATGCTGTGGAAGGGTGATGAATACCTTGGGTTACGTGAGACGCTTCAGCCAAGCTATTTGAGAGCAATGTTTAAGACACTTACCTCTTTCATTAATTACGTTAGCTTCCGGAATAAAAAGCATGCCAGCCGCATAGCAGCTTAAGGAAGGCTTTATTGGCGAATGAATTTTTCCCTTTCCTTTATCAAGAATACGTCCGATCAAACGACCAGTGTTTCTGGCTGTCTAGCGAGGAAGAGGTAGCTCGACAAAAAAAAATCGACTTGTTGAATCTAAACCGTCTGCCTCGCAGCTACAAGCCGAATTAAGGCCTCTCTGACTTTATAAAGACGTGTAACGCAAAAAGGATATATGTGGGTGGTCGTGGATGAAAAAAACCATCGCAAGCGTCTTAACATCTCACGCATAATCATTTACGCTGTCACCCTTTCAAGATGAGTTAGTTCAACTTCCATTTAAACAGAAAAATGTTTACATGCATGCTCAATAGGGAAGCAGTTTTGCTGTAAAGCGACTTCCACAGTTAGGCCTGAGCAGGAAACGGTGTGCATGTGAAGGGAACGCCATGGAAATGTAATACAATACAACCAGCATGCCTAAAAGTGTGAGCAGCAGAAACAAGTCTAAATCCATTCTCGCTCTTTTGACTAGGAAAACCTCATCTTTGTTCATTTATACTTTCGTTTATCTTAGGTCCTTAACCAAATTAAACGAAGTGTAAAATTGAAAAAAAAGAACCAAAGCTGTTTGGACACAGCTGATGAGATTAAACTTTCCATATGACTCAACGGATAATCTCTGATGGAATGAATTCCTCGCTAATAAAAGTGCATTACTAATGTTCGATGTGACTACGACATTTTTGGCAGAGGTGAAAAGATGTATCGTCTTCTAAAAATAGGGCCTGGGGGCAATTAAAGGAACGATATACCTGCGCACAGCTGAATGAAAATTTTACTAGTAAATGACATTTTATACTCCCCATTTTCACGAATTGCCGACCCGATTCGCTCTCAGCAAATAGCTGTAGCATAATAAGATAGGAAACTCTTCAATCACCTAAACCCAAGTCGAAACAAAGTTAATAGTAATGCAAGTAGACTGATCTCGTAGTTCAGTTTGAGCAAATCGAAATGTTGACCACTTTTGCTTCTTAAGGTAAGTTAAAGAGGCAGAGAAAAACAAAGAGAGAGGATGAAGAGGGTAAGGGTGGGAAAGAGATGGGAATATAGACATATGTAAATCACCCGCATAAGTTCATGTGAGCAAACTGATTCGGTAGATGTGCGTACTCGTGGATCAGGCTGACTTATCAAAAAATTAGCATATCTATGATGAATTTCTTGAAAACTGCAAAAACGCGGGCAAAAAAGAAGCGAGCAAATTGAAAACGGAAAGAAAAGTGCATCACGAGAGAAAGCATAGTGTGTGCTTTTACAGCCTATTAGTGTAGACAGTTCGTCAGTTGCCAACAGACAATAGAAGACACACAATAATGTATTTGATTTCAACCGGTCCAACTACACATACAAATCTATAAAAACGGCCGTTTTACCTAGCTGAGTGGTTATAAAATGCAACGCGCGTGTTACAATATCCGTGCAAAATTTTGAACACATTTGGACTTATATAATTATCCGGGAAGTTGAGAAATCATCAAAATCATCATGAAAGTTCATATCGGAGCCACAGTTGCCGAATTTCGTAATTTCAGCTCAAGTAGTTCCACAGTGGAAACTTGCACGGATAGACGAACAAGCACACGCAGAAGTACAAACGCGTATCAACAACAGCGTCGTTAGAATGCTCTTTGTAAATGCAAATTTTGAAAGGCAGATAACGAAAAAAAATCATCTAAGAGCTTTCCATAAGTCTAAGGTGAAGGTCCCAATGGTTATTGGAAGTCTCTCGAGTTTTTTTCTTCTTACACTTCAATTAGCTGCTGACAATTCTTTTGAATATGATTCGATTTTTGCTTTTTCGCGTGAATTACGCATTTCAGAATTATCGAATTAATTTTATTAGTGAAATGTTTAATTTTGTTCCCTCGCAGTGCCAGTAGGAAAATATGAACACATTGAAACGAATTGCGATGGCAATTTTTGATAGAATTCGTTTGCTCGTGGTAACAAAGATAGATTAAATGGCAGTAGTTGCAAGCACTTATTAAAAAGATGCCTGGGATCAGACGATGAGTGACGTCGGCTGTGTCATGAACAAGAATAAACCGGTTAAGGCTAAGAAAGAATGTTGGTGCTCATTTATTATTAACGCTAGCCTCTAGAACAGCCAATTAAAGTACTTTGTTCTCCGATGGGATGGCAAGGAAATGTGCTGCCAATATCTTATGTCGCGTAACTATAGCGAACAATCCCCACTTCTGATTCCGTAAAAATAATTCCTACTTAATTGATCAATCGGACTGAAGAAAAGCGCGTTTGAAGCACTGGTGGTGAAGACAATGAAGCCTATTTAGAGCTTACATTCTATTGCGAAAATGGAAGAACTATAGTAGAAAATTTGCGCAGATTATTCGTTATTTTGAGCAATAAACCTTCCGCGTTCATCCGACATTGCTAAACTCAGACTGCATGATGTTGAAATCATTCCTTGGAAAACCATTGGGAATGATGCGCAATCCAATGCGCTGTGGTTAGTGAATTAGCGAAATTCCTCAAATCGCATGAACCACATCAGAAACACATTATGCGGCATGCAACTAAGGCAAATCGCAATGCTGTGTTGACAAGAATTTTTTCGAGTGACTTTTTCAGAAATCAGGAAAGGGCACTGATGAGGAGAGTGAGCATTGAAAGTGCCGAATTTCGAAAAAAATATTGCGTCCGAAGATGAACAAATGGACTTCACAGGAAACTCTTGATGAGTCCCTAAAATTTTCACACAATCGGAGATCACTGGCTTCAGGGACACGGGAAACGAGGGACTACTGAGAACTTCGGTAGCGTCAAATTTTCGAACAAAATCGGCGACGGAATCAAAATGGGGATTCCCATTCCGGGCATTCTAACATTATCAGCTATATAGCAAATTCCTTTCAAAACGAGGCTGATAAACTGTTCAGGTGCAGTGGTGGGTAAAATCGGAGAAGCTAAACGATTTATTCACTGTGTTCGTCATAGTGCTAGTGATGCCCATTTTGCAT
The DNA here is from genome assembly GCA_037389465.1 of Baylisascaris procyonis. Classification (NCBI taxonomy): domain Eukaryota; kingdom Metazoa; phylum Nematoda; class Chromadorea; order Rhabditida; family Ascarididae; genus Baylisascaris; species Baylisascaris procyonis. The sequence continues at coordinate 2,596,355 of JAZARR010000059.1, forward strand.
TTTTCATTGTGTTCGTGCTTGCACTTTATCGTAACTTGTGTTGCTGTGTTGTTGTTGCGACAACAGGAACTCAGGCTGTTATTCGCCAGAAATGGCTTTATTGAAATCGTGCAGGTCAAAAAAAGGTAGAAATCGTAGTCCGCGATAAGTTTCTCTTGAGAAGCTCTCCAACGCACGAGTATACATTATGCGCACAAATTAGACGAAAAAGAAGAGAATCTGAAGACTGAAAAAATTTGGAAATTAAAAGTTCGATTTGTAGCTATAAAGAGTCGTATTTTTGCGTCATAAATATTCTAAATAGGAAGTTGCTCAGAATGAGCCTACTTCGACATGGAGATAGCAAATACATAAAGCAGCGATTGTAATGAATGGATTTATTTGGCAAATGAGGAATAAAAATATTGTAATATGTAGCGCCAACATATAAGAAATCATCACAAGCATTAAAACGTACAGCAGAAAGAAGGGGTGGTCTATGTAACAGGATCGGTGCAAATGAGAGATTTTGAGTGGAGCAGCATGACGGAAATTTTTTTTTTTCGGCGTATTCTAGCCATAGACTCATCTCATGCAGGAAAGTATAGCAATCGTTGCATGCAGAAGGGTGTAGGAACCATTAGGAGCGGAAACCTAACACTACGTTCGGAAAGACATAGGAGTTACTACAAACGAAGCGGAGAAGCAATCAGTAAGGTGCAGGTTTTATTAGCAGCGGGAATGTACAATGGCTATAAGCGGAAGTGCAAGAGTAATTTTAAACGTACGAATAGTGTGTAGAAAAATATAGCAGATGAAAGACACGCAGTTCAGCGTGGATGACTGTGGCGTCTAATGCGATCTCAAGATGTGAAAAGCGATCAATATATCGGGCGATGCAGGACAGAAATTCAAAGAGGGCGAGGAACGTGGAGAGAAGTGTTTCGTTGAAGCCGATCGGTTAGAAAACGGATATGGGAGTAATGTTTCCTAACACCGTCCATGAAGATCCCAAGAGAACAGCCAGCTGCGATAAGTTGGGCCTAGATTAGTTAGTTTTTTGGCACACGTGCAGAAAATACACTTCCGCTTATCGGATTTACAAGCTTCAGCCAATATCTTTAGAATACTGCTCTTGATGCAACTACTCAGAGTTATGAATTGAAATTGAAATATGAGGCAAAAATTGATGTCATAAAATGCTTCGATAATTTTGCTCGTTTCTGTCAAACTGTTCATGTTTCTATCTAAGCCAATGGAAAATATTCCCATGCGACCTTGTCTCTGCTTGCAAATCGTGCATCTCTGAAGAAGTTCAAGCAACTGCTTGGAGAAATACATCGAAACTGCTGCAGTTATTCCTGATTTTCTAGGAGAGCAAATAACACAACCGTAACCAGTGCTGGGTAGGACGAAAATCTTATACAGGTTAGAAAATTGATATTCCTTCCTTTGAGAGCTCGATAGAGGATGTTTATATTTTACGTTTTAACAGCCTTACCAGCACCATAAGATGTGAAGATCAGTCTATGGCCTTCTAACATGTGCAGAAGTTTTTTACTCCGCTAACTTTTTGTAATCTTTTAACTCTGGCGGTAAATGCAGCAGTTTAGGGCTGCTGACATCGAACAGATGATTTTTTTTAACAGCCGGAGATATTTGCTTATTACGGCATCAGTCACAGATGAGATCAAGATCATGCTGTGAAGAGCCTCTTCTTTGGATCGAATATGTAAAGAGTACAGCGCCGGATGATGTTGCCGATAAACAACAACAAAAACGCTAATCCAACAATAGAAGTTTGAGTTACCCCTAAGCAACGCTGAAGTGAAATCGATAGGAGTGTTTATCGATCTCCTACGATTTCGCTTTGATAGAAAGCCTTGAAGTCATGTCAATAGACTTTTCTTCAGAGAAGCGATGGCAGTTTACAGTGAGAAGCTATATCAAAAATCTTTGAGAAATTGCGATAAACAATGTTTGTTACTCCTTCACAGTCTATAATATTTGACTGGTCGCCTGCAGAAGAAAGGAGTTGAGTAGCGCTGGCTCCCTCGTTGATGAAACCGAACTGCTAAACACTAAGCATGCTATGAGTTCAATAACACTTTTTAGGCAACTTTTCTCAAAATTCTACAAAAACGTACATAAGGCTCACAATGTGGAAATTAGATGCCATTGATTTCTTATCTTTGCATCATTTCTCCTCTTCTTGCAGAGTCAACTAGTAGCCCTCCATCTACTGCGCACCTTGCTCGAACCATGTGTAATAGCAATGTTTGCAGATGAGTTGTCTGTCTGCATAGTTCGTCTAATTTATTGCAAATTGATTCTGTCCTTGTCAAGAATTAAAATGAAAATTTGCATGAGGGAGGAAATAAGCGGCGGAAATAGTCGGCAGAGGTTTGTTTTTGTTTTTTTTTTTTTGAAGTACTAGCACATATGCGGTTCAAGTTTGGCTCGGATTGGTTAATTGGACACTGGGATAAAATAAAAGAGCAGGTGTATATAACGAAGAGGACCCTTGCTATGCGTTCTCGGAATTCTAGAACCAAAAATTTTTTAACACCACAAAAGTGGCCTTTGTTTTTGCTGCTGCGATGCTTATCCCAATGTTTACTTGCACGATTTTTTGAACGTCTCGAGCAATAAAATGCTTTCATTGCGTCTTTTCTATGGCATAAAAATTCTCAGATATCTCAAGGGAATGGTCGAAATTTAACAAAATCCGGCTTAAATCCATTGAGTTGAGTACTAGAATATTCTGCGCTGACATACATAAACTTCAAAATTTCGCAAAATTTACAACCTTCATGAGTTCCCTCCCACAAACGCTTTCCATCCACCTCATGTAACCAGCAATAATACCTCTTTGCTGCAGTAGAAAAAAGGGAAAAGCCAACGGTCATTTTTTCATCTCCTTCTGCCCTTCTCTTTTCTGTGTTTATTTTGATAGTATCAATTTAGCGACGATCTCCTCAGCATATTGACGAGTACATTATCTCATGAGGTAATACACATTACTATGAATTGTGTTGGAAAATCGATAATGAGATGTTGCTATGTTGGTACGTTTTGGGGTCACACAAGATGCGTTATTGTACATTTGGTTTCAGTTCAGTGAGCCGATCACTGATGGGGGCTTTCTCATGCTAATTTCTGATGAGAAAAAATTTCCACGCAAATTTTAACAAAATCTACGACACATAAACAAGCCGAAATTTGTAATGCTTTCGGCATTTATCAACCCTCTCCTCCTTCCTTGATCTATGTCTTCCCCACTTTAAAATTTTCTTGGTTATGCCATTTTTTCCGTTTGCACTGCAGCATCCTACCGATTCGCAAATAAGCTAATAATGATCGCAAACGAATTGCTTGAACTGAATTTGAACGGTAACACGTTGTGATGGACGAATGTGTACAACAAAGAGCAATCACTTGAACATGATTAAGTGGCGCCGCACTTTGCAAGGGTTTCGCTTCTTTAAAGCCGATCATCGGTTAGGGAGGTGAGATTGCTTCATCCAGTTGCGACTAAGCGAATAAACACTAAACTTTCCGCATAACAACAATGCAGCATGAATGATGGCCCATTCATATATTGCTATGGAAACGTCTACTTTACTTTAATCTCTAAGCGTGGAATGAAGTTTGCCGTGTGCCAAATATCTGTTTCACCTTTGTAAAAAACTGCTTGCTTCCGTCAACCATTGAACTGAAAATTGCACTAAGATTTCTTCCAAGTTTTAAAGGAAAATATAATTTTCTTTGAGCAGCTAATCTTCTTCAATTTTCCGAAGCTAAAGAATGAGAGACTGGAGGAAAACCAATGAACACTTGTTTGCAAAAGCATTTCCTTTCGGTCGCTTGGGAGAGAACGTAACTGAAGAAAAAGTGTGTAGCATAGTGCGAAGACTGCCCATGGCCCATAACTTATGGCATAGAGTATAAAGTCGTTTGCGAGTCGATGAAACACATGATAAGCACTGGTAGGATATCAAATGAGGCAGAAATAGTAAAGCAAAGCGATCGATAAAAAGTCACGGAGTCATTTATTTATTTGTAGAATTCATATTAAGTAAAAAGTTATGAAGCTGCACAAAACTTTTCTCCTGACGTCGGCTTTCTCAAACATGACGGCTAGAGACGAAAAATGCTGAATTTTAGGTTGTGGTGAACCTGCCAGCGAAGTTATGTTCCTTCAGTTTACTCATCAGCCCAACTGATAAACGCGACGAACGAATAAGCGAGCCTTAGTAAAGACCACCCAAATCAAAAGTCGTTCGCAAATGTTGTTCCAAACTGGCGAAGAAGGGAATGTTGGGAGTGCAAGATGAAAACTTTTCCTGTAGGTAGAAGGTGTTTAACAGCTATGCGATGAATCCGCAAAAATGATTTCACAAAGAGGGACGATCTGTCCATTGTTGTGTTAATGGAGGGCAACTTTTTGCAAGTGTGAATTTTTAGAAAGCGAAAAAAAACTGAGTGTAAAGCCTGAAAATTTAACAAAAACTTTGCCGGGGATAGGGAGTCCTTGCCTGCCCTCGCAAAAGCATCACATCAGCATGGGGCATTCCACGTTTTAACATATCTTCGGCATAACACGAGGTCCTTTTCAAAGATAGCAGGTACCAAGAGGTAATTTGTGAAGGAACTTGATCACTACATGCTACAAAACTAAAATATAAACAGGCACTGCAGCATTTTAAAGTTATCCCATGAATGCAGCACTCAGGTGCAACCAACATGGTCACCATCTGATTACATGGAAGACGCCATTGCAATTCCAGTCATTCAGAATCCGATTAAGCTAATCGAAGGGACGCACATTAATGGAATCGTGGCAGGACGTCAGCACGTTCAGCACATTTTGTAACCTTGCATGCTAGCACATAAAAACTCGAAGCAACTCTTGCTTCGTCTTCCACGTCACTGTGCAACTTTTCATTTCCGTTCCTTTGCTACACTGAAATCTATGAAACATTCATATTAATCTATGTTTCCTCAACATCCGAAGTGTTTACATGCTCTTTAAATGAACCTCTTCGCCAAGCTCAAATCTGACGAATAACAAAAACGTGTGAAATATAAGTATATTGGGTTTCCTCAAAATAATTCACTTTCGGCTTATTCATGAAAATTCGACGGTTTCGTGGCTATTGCGCACTACGCACAATAAAATTTTACCCTCTTCAACCGAGCCTCTGATCACTTTTCAGAACTCACCCTAAGCGCCACTTCACCATCTGTTTTGCGAAGAAAACTGAGCATTTCTATATTGATTCAGGGGCGTATATACAGCTATTCTCCGCATTGTGGGCGAAATAGCCACAAAGGAGTTTTCGTATTAATCATTCGGTGAGCTAGTCTACTTGTTGAATGCTTCACTGATATGTTATTGATCTTGTTTGTAACACTCAAAAGACGGGAGCAATTGGGTTATCTTAACATGTACAAAAAAAGCGCACTGAGCAGATTCATTGCTGACGATCCTGTGCACTTCTGCGTAGTGGTGCAAGGTAGTAGCGTCAAAAGTCATCACAAACTCATTGCCATGATGGAGGCCCTCTAAACGTTTCCGGCAATTTAATAGCCTTCTGTGCTTCTTCTTTCTTCCTTCAGATTGCTGTCAATTTCACTTGAGAAAAACAGTGTCTCTATGACATGACTGTCTTTCTTTTAAAAGAAGAGCTGCATGAATTGCAATGATACTAATTCTTGCGATGATACTAATTCAGTCCTTAATTCCTTCAATTGCTCATAGACAGCCTCTGTCTTCGCTCTGACAAACCCAATAGATATGTGTCTAAAGGTATGAATACAGAGTAAACAATTCCAAATAGACAGTATTTCTATTACAGCACTCAACATCTGTCAACGACTAAAATAGAAGAATTTCTCGCTGCTCACTTGAAAATATATGCTTGCACCAGCCGATGCGAATTGTGGCAGATTCCAACAATTTGTGTCATTCTGATTGCTCAGCAAGCTCGAATGAGCCAAAAAGTGTTTGAGTATGTAATGGATGAGTAACAGTTTGTAATGTCAGGAACTATTTCAAAGTGACCAAGTAATTCACGTTGTTTTAAGTGCCAGTCTTTCTGATTTTTGTGTTCTATGCATCCGAAATCAGGCTTTGAAGCTTAAGAGAGAATTTATTTTTAGTTTTGGATTTGGTGAGCTGCTCGCTTTATGAGAAGACATTCACCTCCTACTTCATTACTTCTCCTCCATTCCTCAGTGAGCCCCCAGCATTGAGAAGAAGAAAACAGCGATCCCTTCTTAGAAAACATAGATATCTTCTCGCTGGTTGTTCCTTATCTCTGTAGACACGGAACAGCCAGTCTGCAATCAACCATTGGTGGCAAAGCACGATTTCCTTGTTTGGATGGCATCATCTATAGCAGTGGAGCAAGGCCACCGAGGTAAACGGGAAGACATCATGAACTACCACTTCCATTTGCTCCTCTAATTGCTCTAAGCATACGCGACCAGCCACGATTATTTTAAACAACTTTCTTCCGGTCCTATAAATTTGCTTGCAAAAGTGCATCAAGGTGATGCAGTGTTCTTGCGCACATATGGTTGCGTGCGTGTGTGTGCATATGTGTGTGTGTTTGTGCATGTGTATGTGTGTGCGTGTGCGTGCGTGTGTGTGTTTGTGTGTGCTTGTGCGTGTGGGTGTTTACCTTCCATGAAGCTTCAGTTGGGGGGGGGGTCAGTTGAAGCCACGCATGCGAAATTTGGTGGTTGTGATGTGCACCACAGCCAAAACTTTTCAGCTTGATGAAATGTGCATGCACTTTAAACAGGCTGGTTTTTAATTTCAAATCGGTTCAGCTGTAGAAAATGGTTTTCTCACACCAGCGGTCAGATGAATTTTTAGATGAAGGCATTCTTTTTCGCTGGTATTTATTCATTGGCGGCTGGTGAAAGTGCTTCCTCAGATGCAAGAAATGAAGACGCGCATATCGCACTACTTCTTCAAGCTCTCTTCCAGCCTTTGGAGACTATGTGAGCGTGCGAAATTTGCGTGCACTCACCTGAATATGCAAGCGCACGCACACGCACCCGCACGTAGAAATATGTGAAGCTTATCATCAACGAGCATTCTGTGATATGCGTTAACGCTTGTCTGTAGCGCGTGTTCTCATTAAGGGTTTCTGCGCTCATATTAGGTACGCTGCATGCATGAGCACTGCAGCTGCCATTGCAATGAGTTTCTCACTTTCGGTGCATTTAATCACTGCGGGTTTGGTTAGATTTTTCTTTGACGTTTTTCATATCGTTGGCTTCGTCACCAATTCCTCATCTTCGTAATTCACTGAACCACTTTTTTACGCCATCACTTTCCGTTCAATTGCAGCCTGGTTACCTGAAAGTCAAACAAACAATACATAAATGAATGATAAAAGGTAAGTGTGAATATGAAGCATAATTTTCCTTAAAAAAAAGCAAATAGAAACAGAATGCATCTTTCGCTCACACTTTTCAGTATTTTCGAAAGTGGGCTGCTCTTGCTTGGGCTGCCTCGTAGGAGAGGAGGTGAAAGACGCCCAAAACATAATTGCGATGCATTCGGAACACATCGCTCCCCAAGCGTCAATAAACCACGCAAACAGGGTGGTATCAGCTTGAAGGTACTGCCATAAAGACAATGGTGGTGATGAGATTCGGAGCAAATTCTGTGCAGTATGATGCAATAATACAATAAAAATTTCTAATTTTCGTGGAGCTACGATAATGGTCAACAGCAAAAAATTTAATCTCTCCTTGTATTCCCTTATTTCTCAAAACCCAGTCCAGCTCTTCCATTTCATATCGTTTGCATTTCTCGGGACGAAGCAATGTTTTCATTATAAGAGCTCACAAAAACCTGCACATTTAGCAAACCTCTGCTTTTTGTCGACCGCTCACAGATTTTAATCATATTCAACACACATGATAGCTGGCGATTTTTTCAATGATCTCTCGGATTTCTGGTAAGCCAACAATTAACGGGTAGGTAGTGCATCCAGGAATGACGTTCTAAGGTTTACAACCAAGGAATTAGGAAAGCGCATTTAAATGGTTCATGATAAGACGCCCACTGGAAACGGGATTGACGAGGGATACTCGTCCCTGTGGCTTGATCTGATCTAGGGCGAACAGTCAAGGACTCAACACATTTGCTTCTTCACTCGTGGCTGCTTGTACAGAATGAGAGTTACGGAATGCACAGTAACAGCGCATTACCGCGGGAGCGGTATAAGAACACTAATCCTTGAGTAAGAAACTACGCAGTGATGTGTTTCACTGCGACCGGCGTTTATCTCATATTATCAGCTATCTCTACTGGTCATTTCACACCAGTTGATGGTAATGAAAAAGTTCTTGGATATAAAAGACAAACGTTTGATTTATGCTATCAGGTGTCACCAATGTAAGATTTAATACGTTGAACATACGAGCTTCAAGAAAGCGCTCATAAACACTTCCCTAATGCTCATGATAGAAGGCTGTCAACACTTCTTTTACAATATTTTAGAAGCGGCTAACACGGAGCAGGATATGTTAATTGAAATTGACCAACAAAATACTGACTGCACAAAAAATCCTGCGAGAACGTGTGAGACAAATTACTTAAAGCAGGTTTCGATGTGAGTGTGAACGATGATCTCAAGCGATATGACAATATTTCGTGAATCTTTGGCTGCAATGGGTTTGGATTCCACCTTTTGCATGATCAGTTCCCCTTTGTAGATGTCGGAAAGCGCACCAAAGAACGGCTGCTGAGCTAGTGGGTTTACACTTGTGTGATAGAATTGGAAGCACCCTTCTAAACAAATGTGACGGTTATCTTCTGTTTTAAGAACTTATTTCACACTGAAGACTGATTCTTGGTCCGAACCACTTTTTGCATTATAAGGCCACCACTTATAGCTACTTCGTCAAATATGAAACATTTAAAGCACCTTATAACATCGACAAGGAAGAAGTATTTCCCACAGCTCCATGTTCCGGAAAGTGTTAATTACAAATAAACATTTATAGCACTGAGAGCAGTTTCGCAACTTAGGAGGCAATACCTCTTATTAATCGTCCCCCTATCTAAAATCACCTCTAATTTCAAATATACAAATTCTGTAGCTGTGATGCCCTAAACTGTAAAAATGCTCTCAAAAAATTTGATCTGAACGCGCTTCGATAATAAACATTCTTCGAAGTGTATACCAATGTTACGCTACGGAGAAGCACAATGTTACTCACGAAAGTAACGTTGTCAGTGATGAGGACTGCGCTATATATTCGCTAAGGATGCCAAACCTTCGACTTCTCAAGCTTTTCAAGCTGCTCGCCGGTGAATTTACAAAAGTGGTAAGCAAGCTAGTCACTGAGTCCATCCGAATATAAGGGAATTACATTTTGCATGTCTTTAAAACGCTAATTTACGACTATCTCTAAAGGTAGCTTTCCCGTTAAGTCGTCAATTATAGCAAAGATTCTGTGATGCCTGTTATGTAATTTAATAAAAAAAAACAATCGTTATATCTACTATCGATAAGAGTAGCAACAACTCCAGCTTTTTCTTTGTGGAACGCTATCTGAAATCATTTCATAAAGGACAGAGTAATAAATATCGGATGGAAGGATTAGGTTATGAAACGTACCGACTTTATCGCATCGTTAAGTATGTTACAGTATCAATCTTCTGTGCATTTTGGAGGCGTATATAATACCCCCACCACTGCAGAAAACTATTGCATACCACGAATTTGTGCTATTCACTAAATGCATAAAACTTGCCTAAATATCTCATTTCTTTAAAGGTACACGATTTTCCTCATTTGCATATGTTTCTCTTGAGTTATAGGAAGCATCATGCTTTCTATGATCGCAATAATGCAATCACTACAATACTATTAAGAAATATGAAAATAACAACATCTTTTTTAACAATAAAACTTTGATAGAGCAATTCCAATTGTTTATAACTTAGCAAATATTAGAGTTATTGTTCCAGCCGATTCCTTCACTCTTTTTACAAATCTAATTCATCAGCACATTTGTCGTTCACTATTCTGCCTCGCATATTTGTGTTTCAGTTATGTGAGCGATTATGTAAAGAAGTTAAAATACAATTCAGCGTTTTTCAACGGTTTTTTGCATAGTATTAGTTGACATTAATATTCACTTGACGGTTAAGGTTCCCTACAAGCTTCGACCTAAACCAACCTCGAAGAGTCCCATACTGCTCCGCGAGACATTGGAATCATATGAACGGCCCTATAAGCACCTACGTCCCCCCCCCTTCCCCCTTCCCTTTTAATATGGGCGCGCTTTTGCTCTTAAGGTTTTCATTTGCTCTATAAACCAAAACGATATTTTTTGTGCCTGCTTGAGTCTCATGACAGGCTACTGTACAAGTCCTCGTAGGACAAGAAATTCTTCATTACGCTTCGAGTTATTGTATGAATTTCTTCATTTTATTTTCAAACCGTGATTTTTTAATGCTCTAAATTATATTGGAGAAATCAGTCTTCAATTGTCTTAGTGTTGTTGCTAAAACAATCTACTGTATACATATTTTGACCATTATACGGGGCCGTATAAAAATTTACGGCCGATGCTAATCGTTAATTCTGTGTAATTATCCATTGTGCTTTTCAACCCGTATTGTTGGCTTCAAACGGAAGCGAAAAATGGAATCGGCATTAGCAATTATGATATTCTCAATGCTATAGCCCTTCAACCACCTCAATTACAAATCACTACAGCAAATAAATTAATTATTACATCAATATTCAGTGAATTCTAATTTACAACTACGTCACCAAACATAGTAGAATCAACTAAAGTGCGAGTTGCAAATTACCTGTCAAATATCAGTGTAGTTTCTCACTACTTTTACTCAGTACCTACCACGCCAAGCGATTAATCTTCATAGAAGCATTGATGATTGCGGTTATAACGTGGCATTCAAGAATAAATTAAGTAAATCAACTCCCTCTTATTTATTTCGCTTCGTTTTTTTGGTTTGCTGAACAGAATGTTAGCTCATTCATATTAGCAATTGACACCCACGCATTCCACACACGATTGCTTAGATGACAGCTAGTTACTAAAGATGAATTTGAAAATTTGGAGTGAAAGGCTGTTAGAATCGCCGATGATCAGAATGCCTCGTCAAACAAAAAGTAGAAAAACAAATCGCCAATAAAATAATGCTGAGAAGCCGGCCGCTGTCTCCGTAACCTCTAATTTTCCCTCCTTTTCGTGTTACTTCTGTCATACCTCTTCAACTTTTTATATCTTTGAATTTTCTCTTATTCTCGATGTTAAATTCCGCCCTCGGATCTTCTTCTCACAACGTCATTTCAATTTTTTAAAACATTGCCTGCATTTCCAGTTCTTTGGATACCATAACTTAATATCACTGTACTTAATGAAGCTTCAAAAGTTAGCTCTTGATGACAGTGGGAAGAGTTCTTGCTAGGCCCATTAGCCAGGTTCGGTGAATTAGGCAATCATGCGCGGAACATTTTTATGCCGACATTTTGTTGCCTTTGGAACTTTGCATTTTCGCCTTTCCTTCTAACATTTCAGCTCTCAATTTTGTTTATGTTGGATAACTAGCAAATCGAGTATATTGATAGGTTAAGTAGTTTAAGTCATTAGTTTTCCTGGTAGCGACGGTATTTATAATTCAACGAATTTCTCGAATTTGTGTCTATTTAACTCGAAGGAGTTTATTTTGTAGAGGCTAACCTGTGCGGAATGCAACAATTGTTAGAATGAGAGTGCGAAAAGAAGGTTGCCAATCATTCCCACTTCATTTCCACTGAATGTCAAGGCTTCCCACATATCCACGAAAACTCAAATTTTCAATAATCAGCGTATATGTGCTAAACTCAGGTGCCCAACGTTACTTGTTCAGAGGCCAGTTGCACAAAGATGAAAGAAACTTTTGCGCTAATTATATTCAACCTAGTGCAGCTTGAAACTTGACGACGAGTGAAACTTTCTCTTCTCACTCCTCTTTTCTTCGCACCCACCTCTTCGTCTCAGCTCATCAACAAAGCCAAAAAACCATACATCCTAAAATCACCTGCAAAAATAACTCTTCCATATATGTCACAAGAACACATTTATTTTTCATTAGTAAATGTAACATGCAAACGGGAACAATACAAATCTTTGGGCAGTATAATTTAGCTACTGTATCGGCGCACAAAATTTGTTTGCGTTTAGCGGAAAATCTCTTATATGTGCTTCAACATTGGCCGTAGCCTGGAATTCCTGTTGTTCTCTCCCCCCCCCCCCTCTTTAAACGTTGCGAAGGCCATGTTCAAATAGACAGTGCTCTTATACTAAAACTGCCAAAGTAATCAGTTGAACTGAATTGTGATGATCCAATTAATTACACTCTACACAAAATTAAATTATTTTCCAAGTGTTCTAATTCAAGTTCCGTGGTCGTAATTCACAACTTTCGTAAGCATTATCACCGGATTGACATAAGTATATAAACATATATGCATTTTGGGAGCGAGAACACTAAATGTTGAAATTTTTTTTTGCATAGACTGCAAATTCCCGACTGACTTCTTCTCTAGAAAGTGGCTATCTTAAAAGTTATCTATACTGCTGGAAAGTGTTAGAAGAATTTTGAAAATATCGCAATTTTGAGTCTTGTCCAATCGAATTTTACAGCGGTTAATATGAGTGTTTTAACTGAGGTTATTTTTAAAAACTTATAGCGTTTTCTAAAATGTTTAATGAAAGCATTCATTGTTTAGAAGCAATACGCGTTGCTCAATTGTTGTTCGATCCTATTCAATTCGCATTTTCGAATTTGGGATCGGATGAAATGCTCTCAATTTCCCGAATTTTTTGGTTTAGGGTGTCAAGGTCGAATGCTGAGAACTAAAATGCCGAACGAGCAGAAAGTCCGCCAATTCGCTAGTTTTGAGAGATCCTCAACTAGACGTTGCGCAAGACGAAATGCTTTTTTCTCAAAATAGCAGCGTTTAATAATAAACGTTTCTAAATGAGGGAATACGCTTCAGATTTTTGGCCTTTCTTATTCTCCTTAGTCATGCTTATTATGATTATGAATGAACCGGCGGTTGTCAATATCTATAGATTGCATTCTGCCTAGTGCACCAACAGCATCAACATCAGTTATACCAATAGCATCGATGACGCCAACAACGATGACGTTTGAGTGTGCTCCCACCAGTGCGGAACAGTTTCGATTGCTTTCTTTGTAATCGCACCAGATTCAGCAGTGCTGAAATAAAACAATATTTGAAATATTAGAAATATCGCTTGGAAGAGCCGTTGTGCAAATAAACGAGGCATGAGACGGCAGAGTGCTAACGCTCATAAAGCTAGCAATATTACGCTTATTAAGTTTGATACGATAGGCTGGCCTACTAAATTCTGCTCAATTCTATAAATAAAAGACACAGCGACAGAATTTCATTTGCACATTCTAACTGAAAGATATTGGGTACGTTTGCTGAGGAATTTTTCTCGTGTATTGCAACAATGCATTTCTTCTATTCAAATTGAGGCGAAAAAACTGAGCAATATTACTTTTTCGCTCGTTTATTGTTCTTTTATGAATGGACCGACTAGTGACTGCAATACGTATGAAGCATGGTTTGATAACATCCCTCTTTGGATAAGCTAGTACTTCTTCTAGTCCCAGTGCAAAACTCACCGAACCAAAAAAACTACTACTCAAAAAATGTTGCTCAGAAATCTCATTGTCTGTGATAGGCATGTTGAGATACAAGTGCTTGGTTGTCATTAGCAAATTGCTCTTATAGATGAGATATCTGGAATATTAGAACAATGACGAAGCGACGTCTGAATCGTTAGATGAGAAAGGATGAAAAAATAACAAAATCGTTCACAGCTTGTTGGAGAAAATCGTTTACAGCTTACATGTTGGAGAAGAGTGTTTGTCAAATTAAAGCATGGCATTGTATCGTTGTAACACATATGTCACAATCGTTAGATTGTATAACGTCTAAATCGTCACATTAAAGTTTCCGATTACTCGCCATGCAAGTAAATGTTGGACGTTTCCCTAGTGAACCGCCTGATGTGGAAGTAATTGAGTGCCGAGTCACGTGCAACTCACCGCCACTCTCACAACATCGATTACAGTTCTGTAGCGTTTCTCACCACCTATGACTTTTGGTATAATCACTATTTCACGCTTAGCAACTCACTTTTCTCTTTGTTCTCTTGCATGTTTGTCTCACCTTTCGTATGCACACCTATACAATCGAATTAATCTCCCTTCAACAAATTATGCTTCTTGTTTCTTATATTACATGGGTGCCTATTAACGATTTCGTTGCGATCAATTAATTTCTGAAGTGGTTGTGCATGTCATTTCTAAGCATATTTACGTATTCATAAAAGAGGGTAAGCTTATGTTAACCTTCGATCATGCATTCCGTCGTTCTCTTTATTGGCGGCGGTGTTCGCAAAAAAAGTGTTATGACAGACGCTGAATGTGTTTTTATATAAAATCGTTCGGTTCTCTTTATAACGTCGTTTAAAACTGAAGAATTTGTTAGAACAATTCAGAGTGGAGAACGTTGATCAACCGCCTTTGTCAAAGCACACATTTAAAAAGCGCATACTTGAAGAGGTGTTCGTTTGCTTATTGTTCTCAATGAGAGCCCATAGTGACCGCATCTCGGATATTTAAAACCACAATTTCGCCTCAAAAAATCGTTTACAGCTTCGAAGCACTGCCGACAAACATCAACAAAGAACAATTGAAGGAAACGTGATGTCCATGCGAATGCGACAAGTGCCTGTTAAAATGCCCGATTATGGCCTTAGATTTTCAAATCAAGCTGAATGTCACATCGGGATCGAAAGAAACATTCTCTGGTATAAAAAAATTGGCAGTTGCTATTCGACTGCATTGGTCGGTGTATATCGACCATTGCTTTTTTCACTCCTTCATTTATGCGCTTCTGGTTTACCTTTCCACTCCTAGCAATCTAGGCCTGTGTCATTATTGCCGACACAATTCAAGAGACTTCTAGAGAGTATCAAGTTGTGCAGATCAAGAGTGTACATGTGACAGTGGCATAAGTAGATAATTATGCTTTTCTTAGACGATTTCTGTTCCTTTGAAGTGCGAAAGAAAAAAGTGTCGTCATTCTGTCGTATTTTTAAAAAACTTCCACACGCCTCTTTGTTCGCACGTAAAATCGCCCGCAGCATTCGTTTCGCTCAATGAATAGAAGAGTCGGTGAATGTGAGCCATATGGCTGCATCACATCAACTTGCCATGACACTAGGTTGTTGGATTTGTTCGTTGGAATTGCACGTAAGCGTGCGATTTTATGTTAGTGTTGAATCAATACTGGAATGTGTGTAGTGTTCGGCTTTCACGTTTCTGTGAATCTAGGTTTTTGTTAATGATATACTGGTGTTATGGGAAGATAGGTTATTGTTTATTTGTGGCTAAGGACCTCAATATATGACGCATTCATCCATCCACTGTTCCGCTGCTCTGTGCCAAACTGCAACGGTGGGAACAGATCTTGAAATGTAGTACGCTGTCACGTAACGTTATTCCACTAAATCGCAGCAGTTTCATGTTCATCATTTTTTAGACCATTAGAACTCAAAGTACCACCTAAATGCTGCCTTTGAAATACTGCACTCTATATCTGTGAACTCTACATCATGTCATAATACTAGCCACATTCACTCGAGTGACAAACTGAGAACTGAATTGCGTCTTCGCCTTTAAACGAATGGTCACTTATGTCACCATAGAAACTAAAGAAAAAAGACTGAGTCGTTTCATTCTCTACTTTGATGAGCATGGTGAACAATCGAGAGAGTATTCATTATTGATGCTATTCACTATCGTTTCAGTGGGAACGCCAATGACTCATCAACTCATCAATGCACATGAGTTGACGACCGTCGACGCACCCATATATCATCACTTCATAGTGCGCACTTTTGAAAGCATTTTCATTGAGCTGAACGAAGTAGAAAGAAGTGCCCCCGAACAGCATTCGCCTTGTTTAAAAATAGATTGTAGAAAGAATCAAAGCTAATATGTTGTTAGCCGCTTACCACATTTCTTGGTAAATGTAAGCTTACGGTCCCTCCACAAGAGGCTTTCCTGGTAGTTATTGCGTGGAGTTTAAAAGTCACCATTGGGTGGTTCCTCGTAGCATTTCGCTCCTATACGAAGCACTTTCAAATGAACTAGTTTTTCAGGGACATATCTCTTTAGAATTGAAAAGTACACCTCCATAGCTCGATGTTGTTATCATAGATGAATGGGCACATTACAACTTTTCGGCACTTGCTAGCTGAGGCGGCTCTTCCGCAGGAGTGTGTATTCATTATTACTTATAAAGGATAAACAGTAGTTATCGATCTTCCGCACTGTGCTATCGATAGAAGAGTGGTCACTCATAAGCTTGCTTCTAATCTAGGTACTCTTAAACGAGTAGCGTATTACTCGTTGCTTTCATTTTGAAGGCAAAAAGTAAACCCCTATTACTCATTAGCGATTATATATTGGCAGCTAGTTAGTTGCAGTTTTATTTGCTAGAATGCTCGTAGCTGCGGCAGAAACCCTGTTATTATATATTTTGATCGCTGTTTATTGTGTCGGCTCAGCAGGTAACCGTTTGTATCTCGCGAAATACCATAAAAAATAGAATTAGTTCCTCGTGAAATTTTGTTTCTTATTTAGGCAGTTGCGGTCGCTCTATATTAACACTTCTCACTCGTTTGTCACCTACTACTTCGCGCACTTCATAATTTTTGCTGGCCACGTTACTCGTTAAATTAGACCCAGGTTAGCCGTAGTTCCTGGACTTGTTGTGGGCCCATTGTAAGAGTTCAGCAGTACGGCTGAAATATTCGAATCTTCATTCGTCTATGAATACAACTGTGATTTCCTTCGATGAGTCCAGCAGTTTAACCATCAAGCACCTCAATGCTGCCTGTTCATCTCAATCTTTTATTTTGCATTTGTCTGAGCCGTAGATCAATTTCAAGAGTACCAACTGTTGAATGAACTGCCTCAAGTGCGGCAACCTCCTCTACCACTGGAAATGAGCAACCTGAATGACATAATTCATCGTCATTTGCTTTTATTTAATTATCTCATTTGCTCAGCTCTTCCCAGTACAGCCCTGCGCAGCAGGTGCGCTAAAGCCAACTTACAAGATAAACGTTTCACAAAGGACATTTCACATCATCTGCTTCATCATCACTGCCAACAAGGTTCCTTTTCCGATCCCACCTTTGTAAACCGGATATGCGCGAGTACACATTGGTACAGATAGAACCAGAGGATCGTTTAGGATATCTTTCTCTTAGACAATCATTGATGTTTCGCAAAATAGCCTTATTCATTGAAAAAATGCAGCAGTGAAGAACAGCTTTCTTTGGTTCATATGCCTCATTGTGGAGAATGGGAGGAGGGAGATGGGAACCCAATGGATTGCAACTTTTCGCACAAGGTTCGTCAGTGAAAAGTCAAGGAGGAAAAAATTGGGAAATTTACCTTACAGGAAATCAGTTGGAAAATTTACCTTACAAAAACGGTTCGTTTTATTGAACACTTCGGTGTCAGACCCCAATGGTGTCAGCAAAGTATTATAACCTTTACTAATAGTGTTTTTGTTCATTATCAGTGGTGCCGATGCTGCTATTAAGATGCACTGTACAGTGAGAGTGGTGCTCACTACGGTGTAGTGACACTTGTTGTACTAAAGTCAGAAGAGATTTAACGCCTGTGCTGAGAAACCATAAGAGAAAGAAATTCATTCTAACAGTAAAAGTACAACAATCAAGAGTTACAACCGTGATTTCATCGCAATCAAAGTGCTCTTGATTTTCACGTCAGAAATGTTAGAGTTTTGTCGATCACTTCCACCATGGTGCTATAAGCAAACGTTCAGAATTATGTGTGCGATGTAGCGATTTTCATGAAGTGGCAAGTGCTTGAAATTACCGCACTTGATATGTGGCAGTCTAGTGATGGCGTATCTACAGAATTTTGATGGGGAATTTACGAAGAAATAAGTTTTCGCAAATTCGTCGAAGGAGTAAAAGATGAGGCGAACATCACGCAGATTCATGGGAGGTTCAGAAGATGAAATGAATTTTCTAGGAATTGGTAAAGATTTAATGGTTTTTATTCAAACATTGAAGCGAATTTCGACAGATTTCCTGAATGCAATGAACAATATTGACTAAGTTTGTCCATAAAAAGCGGGTTTGTAGAAATCATCTAGCGGCAGTGCAGAAGTGGTATGCAAATGTCACAGAAGTAAAAGATAAAAGATAAAACTTTATCCCATGAATAGATGAAGCAACACGACAAGAGCGACGAAGAAGTTAAATGAAACAACAAAAAGAAGACTGGAAAAGCCGCAATAAAACAAACCTAAGAACCCGTATGCAATTCATAAAAAAACAGAACAACAAAACTGTAACGTTTCCTCACGTTATATGACTTGCTCACACGGCACACATTAGACCATCAGACAGAGTCTTACAAAATTTTAGGAACAGCAAACCTGTAGGCGGAGATGAGTTGTTATGAAATGATATATGCCTTAACACAAAGTTTCCGCAATTCCGTTGTACTTTCTTCGTCGATTCCGGAAGCCTCCATTACATATCTCCGAGAGCCCACATTACATATCTGCTTGTCTTCGGACAGAGCATTTTGAATGCATTCGTAAATACCCCGTCCTCTTTACATAGCGCATGTGAACGTCGCCGGCTCTTAACATCAAAACATTTTCACTGCCTTACTGAGTGCCGACAAACGAAACATTTTGCAGTTTCATTAACAATTTCGATTGCACCTGGCCCACCAATCCCTCACTAAGGGAATTCCCGACAGTTGGTTATCAACAGCCATGCGAAATTATTTGCATACTTACTTGAACTTTACTCAGTTAGCGAGGTGTCAAACTTTGTGAATGCCGAAGCTGACTTTGAACAACATTGAACGACAAGAAATCGCACAACGTTATACTTATGCAGAAGTGCTGGTCAGCGTTTTCTTATTGCTTCACCCTGCAAGGAAAACGGGGTAGGGAAGGCTTATACGAGGAATGGTCTACTTTACGGTGGTTGCAAATATTCGTCAGTGGCTGAAAAAAGGGTCTCATCTTTCTTCATATTTTCGAAAAAAAAAAAGATTCTGAACAATCTTCATTTGATCTCTCTTTGGCGAAATAATTCCTGATGAATTGTTGTTCCTGTTGATAGCTAATTTTTTTTTGGCCGTGAGGGGAGGTTTTATGTGGGTGGCCTGGAAATGTTGATTACTGCTGCTGAGTGAGCGTCCCGATCCGAAACGCAGCCTCATGAAAGCAGGAGTTCAGTTATCCCGAAACCTTGCTTGGTAAGGGAAGGGGAAGGTAAATGCTTGCAGGCGGTATGTGGTGGCAAGATCACGTGCAGTCTCCAATAGTCAATAGGTTCTTTTCCTCATCTCTTCCGGTAACTATCGGATTTTGTTTTTCTCATATTAATTCGCAGCGCTATTTCATTTCCTCACATCTTCGCCTTCCTTCTCGTCTATGAACGAAATCAGGAGTAGTATAAAAACAAATGTGCGGTCCGCAGTTAATCTGTGAGGAAAAATATCTCATCAACAGGTGGTCTCCTGCGACGTATTTCGTATCATTGAACTGGCCTTAAACAGCCTACCAAGCGGTACGACGATATAAATCGGCTGCCTACTGCAAGCCTTGTATCCTTCGCTAAGATTTCTCGAGCTGCAAATTTTCGCAATTTCTAGAGCACTGGATTTCGGCTTTTCCTGAATATGCGGGTTTGGCTTTTAAGAATTTCGTGAGAACATATCCAGCTCTCTCTTAGAGCATCTTAGATACGTCGGTACGCTGACCAAGGGCCTTGAAATGACACACGGAAATTTGCGGATTTTCCATCGTAAGGGAGGTTTCGAGAGAATATTTTTCGTCTTCGATTTTGTTGATTTGTGTACCGAACGAAACAGCTCAATTTGCATGTGTGACCTTTTCAATGTTGATGGAAAATATAGGCTGCAGATTGGTCACATTGCGCCGCACAGTATACATATGGTTAGAGAAAAAAGAACATCGCTGCAAACCCGCCGTCCCTTATCTTCTTGTGTGCATGGGAGACCCGGGTAACGCGACGTTGGACGAGTTTCCAATTTCTTGTGTGCATGGGAGATGCGGGTAACGTGACGTTGGACAAGTTTCCGATCCCTCGTGTTCATGTGTAGTACACTTGTTTACTGAGCAGGCGTTGTGCTCGTGTGGATAAAGAAGGGGGCATACGCGTGGAAGGGTGGCTGTGATATCCGTGACGGGGTGCGGTTCTAGTCGCGCTACTCAGTCGTTGTGAAGGGAGTTCTGGCAGGTTAAGTGGGTGGATGGCCTTGACAGTGCGCAATGGAATGGTCAGTTCATTGTGGCTGATGCAGAGGTGCATTCCAGTTCCTCACTGATCGCACAAGTATTTCTGGAGTCAGGAATTTCTGGCATTTTTTTCCACCTGGGTTCCCGCCGCCACTAGCGGTTCGCTGCCGGAGACTACCCAGTCAAACAGTACTCACTCCACGAAATCCTTGCTTTCATGTTGCAACTGTACGCCGATGTGAGTTCAAATATTTGCTGTCGCACCATGCATGTCCTGGCAATCATTCCGCGACCGCATTCTGTAAATTACTGCCGGTTTTGGGGGTCTGACCGGCCGAAATCGAGGGAACTTTTTTGATCCCCCTTCTTCTTGTCAACCGTTGCCCTACTGCGAGGTCCTGTTTCCCTGCTTGCATGCAAACTTGTCCTGTGTTGTGTTTAACGCTGCGAAGTTTCAACTTGCGGAACTTCCAAAGCTTCTTTCCAAGCTGTTTAACTTCGAAATCTAATCGGGTGATTTCCAGTGGTAAACAAGTGGTTTTGACATTTCGATGGTATGAATTTGTTGGCAGATTTTTTTTTGATAGTTAGAAATTCGGACTGGCGGGTGTGCGCGGTGTGTTAACGTGATGCATGGGGTTGTCTTTCGTAGTGCAAGGTAGGCTGAGTCGTAGGATGTGGGTAAATTAGTTTCGTTGGTGGGTAAATAAATTAATGTTGGTGAGATGGGTAAATTAGTTTGAGATGTTCATATCGCATGATAGCAACACATAAAACAACAGAGGAAAGATGAGAAAGCAAGCGGTTACAAAGCAAAAAACGAGCCATAGCGTTAAAATGGAGCATTTTCCCCCTTTTTGGTCATCTGTACCTGCAACTGTTCACCACCTCACGCTTGTCGTCGTAATTTACTGTTCATTACTCAAAGTTCACCACCACCACATTCACCCATTCCCACTCCACCTCACGACGTATTGCTGGCTGCCTCACACCAAACACACTCGCTGTTTATCAACTTAAGCTTACTTACCACCTCTCCCTTTCTAATTGAGCATTCTATGCAAACCTTCAGAACCTGCTGTTCACCATCTCGCAATCCCATAACTCATTCACCATCTCTTATTGCTTCCGGCAACATAGTGTATTGCGCACCACTTTAGATTTAAATCCCCACCTTACCAGCAACTCGTCCCTCACGCTACAAGCCACCGCACACAACGTCACACAACCCTATGATATCCCACAACAAACCGCCTACAGCCATCAGTCCACATTCTCAATCAGCAAGGAAAATCATGCCATCACATCCATCAGTTCGATTTGTCAGAACAATTTCCACCAACTCGAAGTCTAGTATGCAGAATTTTAAAAACTGAAAAAGATGGACTGGGAAAACATGGGGTAAACCATTCCTTTTGAAGCAGAATGTACATCAGCGCCCGAGCAAAACGTGCGAACATCACGTTTCTTCACTAAAGAAAGGGAGGAGACGGGGTTACTTCCGAACCTCTTCAGCACATCCCGTTTTGTGAATGTAGCTGCTTGCACCCGAATGTTTTTTAAAGGTACTATATGAGAGCGTAACCACTCCTAAAGGTTCAGCTCATCGTTCGGCTTCTGCTATTTCTGGCTACATCTATTCCAAGAAGCTGTAGACGACAATACACGTTCTATATGACACCCCAACGAGTTTCCGTCTGCTTTCAGACGGTCTGCCAATGTTACCTAAAGTGCATGAGCTAGGACGCTCAGCCTCTTTAGAAATTGCAAATTTGACTCCAATATTTGGTCTGTCTCTATTCAGCCATCTGTTTAGTTCTCTTCGGAATCAAACGTATCACCGCTATCTGCGCCGTTAGATTCGCCGTCATCTTTGCCAATATGAACTGTTTACAGTCGCTTCCTTTTCGCAGTTTCTTCTTTCTTTTGGAAAGGCGTAGTACCTAGCATTACTTTTCAAAAACGCAAGCCATGTTTGCGTTTAGGTCAGATATTTTTCTGTATATCGACGAATCGTCGATGTCCGTGCCGTTCAAGATCTTCAGATGAGCTCGTCCGGCCTTCGTGACAGACGGATAATTTCATAAAACTCAAGAACGTATTTTTGAGAAAACTTTTTCAATGCAGTGGATAGTTGTAGCAATAAACGAATCCTTAATACGCTTCCCGCTGCAAAATGTCAATAGGGATCGATGGTCGTGCCCGAATTGACGATTTTACAATTTTTATATCGCTCTCCTTGATCTTTTTCAACGGTGCCTCTAAAAGAGAGCAAAGTTCTCCAGACTTCAGCAAAACAAGTGGCGGATCCAATACAGCTGAGACCTCGTGAAACTTATGGCTGAGAAAAAATCTTAGAAATAAATTTGTCAGCGGTTGTCTTCGGTGTAATCCTGAACGGTCTCGCCCAACTATTCTCACGACTCTTCAAGCATTGTTGTCTATGCACGTCACCTTATCGGACTTTTGAGGCAGCTGTACGTTCGCCAAATCAGGAAGACGCGTTGGAGAAATAAACATCAGATACAAACGACATTTTTCGAACTTTGATATATGCAGTCAGTTACTTTTATTTTTAACGCGTCTGCAATTTTGAAAGATCTGAAGCGAGTGATTAGACAGCCCCCTTCACAGTAGAGTTCACTTGAACCATAAAATGGAAAGGCTAAGCAAATATTTCTCTCCAGTTAGAGCTACATGTGAAAAATATCACTGCGTAGTACTCGAACTCGACTTGAATCTGAAAAACGACTGTAGAAATTTTTGACGAACTTTACACATCTGGCTTTTTCCTCTAAGCTAACTTGCATGAAGCAGAAAAGAATAAAAATCGAAAAAGGAAAGAAAATCACTGAAAGAAAGGGAACTCAAACTAATCCGACACTTCCATTGACTGTTATGAAGATCGCAAACACAAAAATCAGCCTTGCATTTTCCAAGAAATACCTATTCAAATGCTCAAATAAATATTAAAAATCAACGGATCCTAATGCTCATATTTCAAATTTACGAAATGCAAAGTGCCCAGATTTTAGTTTCAGACAAAACTAGAATAGATTTAAGTACAGGTAGTTTCGGAGGACCTCTGCTTTTTAACAAAAAATCGATCGATATTGCACTTTTGTCAACCTTTAAAAATTACGCTGTATTACAGTTATGCTGTATTTGTGGCTTCAGAATGGTACAGCATTACTCTGACATAACATTGCATTATACTTAGTAAGAGAACAAATACAGTATAAAGAGGATAATGCTACTTGATATGATGACATCACTCGTGACAGCATGGCAGGTTAAACAGTCTGTATCCCCAAACATAAGATTATCAAGTTCGAATACCAACCGAACAAAGAGAGCAGCGCAAGAAAACAGCGCCCTCCTTCCCTCCCCTCCTCTTCATCTCTCAATCCTTCCCCTCCTCCCCACCTATCCCCCAATAAAAAAGTTCACCTAGCGAAACAGCAACGACCGGCAGAACCACAGAATGGCATTGTGAGATGATGGTCAAGAGATCAGCATAGTGGGACATTCAAATATTCAAGCTCATATGGGCACATTGTTGCAGAATTGAAGCATGTGTTACGCGAAATGAACAGTCTTCGGCGGGTGGGAATCGTTTTGTCGAGGCGAGGACCCTGACAAAAAAGTCGGGAGGAGCCCGCGCACGTTTTAAAAATCATCTGAAGTTAAAGGGTAGTGAAAGTCTGGCCCGATTCGAAGTTCGCTTAACGTGCGATTTTTGAAGTGAATCCTGTGCAGTGCAGTCTTGAGGATTAGCTGAGCGATAAAAACCTGCCCTTTCATTTACAAGGTGCTACTGTTTCCATAATAATTACACGTGCAAGGTTCGCCTGTTTTCAACGATGTCCTCACATGAAAACGCTGAGAAAGTATAGCACCACAAATATTTTCAATCGAATATACTTATTTTTATCAGTGCTTTCTGTGAGTTCATTTTCTCATAGGTACAGAAGTTCTAGTCTGAATTCCATCAAAGCATAATGCGCCTGCTGAGTATGCTATAAGCACTGATACAGTCTCCTGCAAGGTCTTAAGGCGTACGTTGTTAGCTTTCAGAACACATAAATTGCAGAATGCTTATATTATTTATAGGCTAAAGAGCAACTTCTGATTGCCACTACTTGAGATTTCAAGCAACTGTATACGTTCTGATCATCTTCATTCTCGACCCCCACGAATCAGATTCACTGTTTTATCCGCTTTTTGCAGCCGAATTCATGACCATGCTTGCAGTGTATTGGCCAGTTTTCACAAACTTCCGATAATATCACCATGACAATTGTGCGCAGTGGTTTCTAAGAAAGCAGTCGTGCTTGAGTGCGCTCATATAATTCCACGGTGAATTCGTTTTATCCTAATTTCAGCAAATTTCCTAACCGCTGAGTGATCTGCTAGATTGGCATCGTTATCAGTGTTCCATTAAATAATCTGTGTAGGATGCATATAAGAAAAATAACAACGGCAGCGTCATGTGGATGCAAAGTTTTTGGGATTAGAATTCGATGAGATAGTACAACAAAGGCAGGGTCTTGGAATCGAAGGACAAATACACCGAAAATTATTCTCAGCCACGAAATATCTGCTGTCAAAGCATCACGTTGGACTAAATCGTCATTCTTTGTGCTCATGAAAAACTAACAGCGAATGCAGCAGCATACAACTTGCCTAGAAGAACGATTTTCCGGCTAGGGTATACATTCGAACCTTTTTCCAATGATTTGTAAATATCGAAAGCCTAGATGAGTAGATAAGAACAGGAAACTGCTTCCAATGCTATAGCAATAACCGCAAGGTGGGGGGAGAGGAAGAGCAGAAGGAAGTTAAGCGTTTGCGTCAGATATGCACAAAACAAATTGAATCCACGTAGTGTTCTGCCGGTCGGAGCTGTAAGTAGAGTGTTAGCAGAGAGCGATCACATAGTACACTGAGAGAATTTTGATGCCAATTCATTTGATCCATTCAGCGAGCGCATCCACGTTCGTCGGTCGATGTTATAAACGTTCGAGCGGTGGAACATCCAACATAACAATAAGCTCTAATTTTAGACGTCTTCTCGAAGCGTTAGTACGCCTTTGATCAGCAGGCATGCGACTAAGTTCTCCATCGTTTTCGAACCGCCGACGTGCTCGTATCGACGCCGCAAAAGGCGACTTGGTGCGTCGCCATTTCTGCGTGCGTCAAAAGCGAGTGTGCATTATTCACTCGAAAATTGGACACTTTTGAAAGGGTTCTCCTTCGTCACCGATTTTCACGCTTTAAAATCGAAGCATACGCTCTCACTCAGCGAGTCTTTTCATTCATTTCGCTATGACGTCGTTACTGCAGTGAATGATGCTTGAAGCGCTTTTCATTCACTGCTGCTCAATTGGGTCATGACGATGTCTTATCCAGTGGCAGTCTTGCTGCATGTGAAACGTTGTTGTAGGCGACTCTGGACTTTCGTCGACTGAATTTCAGATACTTTGAATGCGTCTGCTTTTATTTAGTTCCAGTCTGGGAACATTCTTGCCTCAGCTCAAAATTTTAGCCCTTTCAAGATCGGCTTACTTTATTTACGGTGAAAAACGATCTGAACTTAATTTTAGGTTATAAGATTACAGTCTGTTTAGTAACAAATTGCAGACATTCTTGTCAGTAATACTGCAGTAGAGCAATACTGAAAATGCAAATAAGAGTTAGAGTGGAATGGTACGTATATTGGTTGAAAGGAAGAATAAGCGAATAAAGGAGAGAAAGAAAAAGACAGGTAGGGGCCCAACAACCTTAATGCTAGAGAATATAAGAGGTCTGACAATTAACTCTCTAACTGCGCCTGTCGGAAAAGTGTGTACGAATATACGTGTTATCAACTCTTTCACCTTCGAAATAATCCTCTACGCAGCTGTACAATTAGTTTGACCCTCTTTTCATTGCCGGAAACATAGCTGCAAATCCGTTTCTGCGATACTCTTGAGTTTCACTGTTACCTTATTGCCCCTTCATGGCAGTCTTTTATTATTGAGAACAACGAGAGACCTCAGTCGAATGGCTGGATGGATGATTCGGTTTGATAGTTGATTTGCGATTCAGGAAGTCATGAACACTCAACGCATTGTGGCCTAAGAAATTTTCATGACGGATGATTCGTTTTTATCGTCACAGCTTAGCTCGTCTTCTCATGCATCAACTGTAATCTTTTCAACATCCTTATATGACACTTGTTACTTGATCATATTCAGCTTTTTGCTGTGTTTTGGAGTTGATAACATCAATGTTCATTGAACTCCTGGTGAGCTGTCCTCATGTGATAAAAAATTCAGTCATGCCTTTCAGTTGAGAGTGTGACATGCTCGCTTTTTTTGGCCGTGGTGAACTTAGTGCATTCAGTTATATTCTGCTCCGTTGGGGGTTGCGCTGAGAATATCATGTCTCTTTACTTCCAGCCCCCCCCTGCCCTCTGCCCAATAGTCATTTCATGCCCGTGTTCATTTGCAGAAGGAACAAAAAACTGCTATTGATTATGAAGATATTCGGGAATTTTTGACACTGAGCTTACCGTGGCAAAAGAATACCAAGTTAATTAATCGAACTGATGAAAGTTCCGTGTTTCTGTAGTGGCAAGTGTCTAAATAAATGTGCAACTGCAGAAAGAAGTTGTTTAGGAAGTAATGATAGCCACTAGTTATAAAGGTACGAAAATAATTTTCTTGCGATTAAATCTCGAGAATTGATTTGTCTCACGTCGTGTTAAACTATATGTGTGAATGGAGGGAGGGGCGCCGCTCCTGTTTATTAAATGACTGGGACGTATTTTGCCAACACAATTCCTCATTGGCTATCAGTGAACGTGCGAATTGCTTGCTACATGCAGTTACACGAGTTGTGCAGAAAGAACCGCATGGTCCCATCATCCCTCACATTTTCACTCTACCGAGTAGCTTATAAGGAGTATTTGCCTGCATATTTGTACTTATTAAATGTTGAGCTTATGACAGTTCATCCTACTTTATAAACAACAATTTCTTGTGGTGGCACTGAAAGCTTAAGATCAAATGCAATGATTTTGGAAGCACGAAGATATTTTAGCTAACACCATTGCCCTAGGTAGGCATCTGCTGAATTCCTTGAGCTCGCAGAGAGTATATGCTGTTGCAAATTTTTTTCTGCTTCGCAATTCAAGGATGTGATTTCTTCTTCTTCACAATTCAAGGATGTAATTCTTTTCTTCTATGCAATTCAAGGATGTGAAGCGCTTTGCTGCTGCGGAGTGAAATGATGCTTTTTGCGTCCACTTTCTGGATTATTAACCAGAGGACTACTTCCTCTGTAAATGGGCGTAATCGTAGCACAAATTCTTCGTCTGTCAGCAAGCACGCTTGCAGCTGAAGAAATTTGCCTGACGCCAACAAAACATTTCAACGTCTTTTATGATGATCACAGCAAATCAGAAACGCATTGCTTTCCCACATGACACTTAGTCTTGTGACGCAAAGATTCACTAAGGCGAAGGTGTTAGTTACGCATTTGGTGCACACCACGAAGGATGGTGCCATGGTGTTAATTGCTGGAACGTCACATCTGAGGTTTGATCCAGAAGCACTTATGGTAGAACTGCGTGTTGTCCTCGCAGCTGATATACCACTGGCGAGATGAGGCGTGCTCCAGGCAGCATCACCGCTTGTTATGCTTGACCTTTCTTCCTTAGGATGAGCCAGGGCTGTATGCCTGATCAGCGTAGTGCCTTCCGAGTACGACCGACGAAATAGTCATCTCCGTCATCTGAACAATCGACTGCTTCATAGATTTTGTGCCTCACGTTTTTCTGCCAGGTTTCTATATGTTATGAAGCCAACCCGACTACAACACCCGTTGCTTGTTTGTGTGCAGCGCGGTAGCTCCGCTATTGCCAGATATGTACAACTATCTCATTTTCTTTTCCGAGGTTTCATTTTCAACAGTAAAACAGTTTGCAAAAGCGGACACCTAATATAAAAGTTCCTATATGTAATAACTGTTGAAATATAATAGCCGTTGAATCAAGCACCATCTAACTGAGTTGCAAGGGATGGTCACTTCGAAGGGATAATTGAATTATTTTGTAACATTTCTACGCTTTCATCTAGTCGCGTTGTTCAAACGTTTCAAACCTCGCCCTCTGACCTTTGATCACTGAGCTGCGGAGTCTTGTAACTTATTCCAACTTAAAATGCTTCTTGTGGCCGCGCTGTTGAGATCGGGGGCAAACTGAAAGGAGTATCATTTAGCCGTATGCGATAATCTACCATCAGGACCTTATGCCAGCTCATGCTTATGCCGTCTGCATTGTTGTGTATTTTGCACTTAATTACGCAAAACTCATCTTGTTTTATGAATATGCCGATATAATATAAGTAGATATTAGCTGTCTGAGTCTTTTTTTCATTTTTGCTCGTTTTGAAGAGTTTACATCATTTCGCTGCAAAATATGAAAACTGAGAGGCAGCAATGCTTTCATAATGTTTCCTCAACTTTCAACATTCATCTTTTTGTAATAAGTCCGATCAATATGAAGATAAAAAACCACTATAAACACTGTCCAAAGCGAACTTATGAACCTATGAATTTCTTGCGCAAACGCAGTATCAATCCACGTCTTGTATGATTATTTTCGTGCGAGGAGTGAATACTTACGATGTGGTAAATTCTCCTACGAGTCCTCTTTGCAAAGGTTGTGCATGAAATTTGCGGCGTATAATTTTACTGTCCTGTTTGTTATCTCCAATCTATCTATCAAACTGAATAGTGAATCGCCAGACATGATGACGCGGCCGTAATGAAAAACATGCGAAGCATGGCGTTGTGATTGAAAGGAACATGGCTAAACGGCGATTTGGTGAGGTGAGAACGTTTTGCACTTTCACGCCTCTTCATGGGTACACATATACAACATTTGCCACCATTCATCGTACCTTGACGCAGCAATCATCCAAGTGAAAAATTTCCCTTCCTATGTTGGCACTGTGCACATCTCCGCAAATCTTTCCACTCCTAATGAGACAATTAATGAGAACGCTGTCGGAAGTGTAGAACTTCAGGTGGCGTTCATGCTAGTTATGACGAAATGCACATTTTACCTTTCTTACTAAAATAAACGTGCTTTCGAATGTTAGCTCAGTACCGTGCGAAAGCGAGAGAGGTCCAATTTCTATGTTCTCCCCTTCCGCCTCCTTGCAGGACCTAAGAACTACTGCACAAGAGTGAGATCGAAAGCTAACGCCAATTTTTAGCTTGCTTCATTTACTTTCGTTTCAAAATTTTTGGTTTGCTTCGCCAGCTTCACTTCAAAATTTTCGGTTCGCTTCGCTCCTCTGAGCTCGAAAGTCACGAAGCTTGAAATTTAGGCGTTCTTTAGATCCTTGCTTGTTGAAGCTGCCAACAATGGCGTCAGTCATCCCATTCTCTCCCAACAACCGGAAAAAATAGCTTACCACCTACAGACTGGTAACACTGGTCAAAAACGATTTTTATTTAGAGATGAATTGTGGTTTTGTTAATGGTGCTTTGGAGACTGATTTCAATAAAGCGATTTTCTTCTTTTAGCAATCAGCTTTCTTCTGAGTGATAAAATGAGATTTTTCGGAAATTTTTGAGTTCGTTCATTACTAAAAGTTACAACTTCTCATTAGATTGTTCGATGCTGCTAAAAGGGATGTGTCTGCCTCACGTTGCCATTGGGAAACAGACATCCGCAAAACTCCTTTCAGATCCAAAATTTTTCAACTGAACAGTGAGCATCTGTGTTTCTTGAGCATCGATGGGAGGTCTGCCCGCATCATCTTGTTAAATCTGAATTAGAACTTTCCTATACAGGGTTTCCTCGTGGGTTAAGACCTCTAATTTGTTTTTTTTTTCTAGTGTGTTTGGCTTTCAAAAAACGTTTAACGATATCCTAGAAAAATTTAGTTTCAAAAGGTAATTTAGAAAGTTCTTATAGCTCTCATAATTCATTTCGTTGAAAATGGATCTGCTTCTTCGTGAAATTCAGTGAATGGATGCCTATTCAATGCTCACATGGTCCAGAATTTTTATTTGGAATATTGGAAACTGATCTTTTATATAGGCCAATAAAATCTAAAAGCCCTTCTGGATCCGGAAAACGTTTACTGGGAAGACGCTCACTTCTCTTCTCAGGCATCCGAATCCCGGTAAAAGCGACGATTCACGGAAAAATAAGGACTTCTCCTTGAGCAGGTATGGCAAAGTGAATATTTCAGAGCTTTTCTTAAAGAGCTATGAAAAGCAATGGACTAGAGAAAGGCTTACTGAGAATCCAAAATCGGCGGGAAGAATTGATGGCGATTATATGATTCAGATGTACTACGGTGGTTGGCAAAAAAAGCCGGATTTTCCCCCACTTGGTTGGAAGGTTTTGGTTCCGGAAATGCTTTTCTGACAAATAAGCGCTTTCTCGGATTCCTCGCAGAAAGATTCCCTGGGCACCTAATTTTCAGGAAACTTTACAAACAACAGTTGCTTTTCATAACGGATAGATGTGAAAAACCTCTAAAATATTTCCATAAAATTTTTTGAGCCAAAGTTCCAAGTTCCATATGCATCACATCATTGATGTTTGCTGAAACCTTTGGCTGTCCTTTCTTGTTCGCCTGTCGTACGCGGTTTAAACCCCCTGGTGCGCAATTGTTTGAGCATTTACTCATTGATTTGTTGTACCTACTCTCTTTTATTCTGTGCTCTTCGTGGAGGAATCGTTAAATGGTCTGTAGAGCTTATAATTTTGTGCAAGCACTATTAATTAGACAGGCTTAAGAGGCGATTGAAAGAACCATTAGAATACGTCCTCATTTACCATTCCGTCATCGAAACTGTGTCGCTACGCTCACAACACGTGAAAATTGCATACGTGAGAACTTTACTCAGATTTATAATTTGCTCATGATTCTGATGACCCCTTTTATATGAAGGAAAATTCGAGGAGTACTATTTCGAAAATTCATGATTTTGTGCATGAACTACAGAGACTTCGAATTAATTCCTTGAATTGTCGCTACTCGAATGCTTCGGCATTCAACGATCGCCTCGATTGACATGATCTCCATACGACAGGTGATCTCATTGAATAGTGTATGGTTCGAATATTCTTTTCATTTTAATGTTTTTTCAGCTATTTATTTGTTATCACTCCTGTTTTCTTCCCGTCATCTTTTTGCATATGTCTATACATCCCATCTTTTTTCTCCCGCTTCTTTCAAGCCCTTCTTCTTATGAGATACAATCTTGACTATCATATTTGCTTTACTGTCTCGCTGCAGTTTCCTTTATTCTTATATGAATAAAGATTTTACTACTACGCTACTACTAGCAACTACAACATTTCGGAGAAGTTTTGCACCAGAGCAGCGTGACGTTCCCCAAAAATATATGGATTCCTAAAATCTATTTAACGAAAACTATTTCCTAAAGAGTTGTGAATTTGCAACGATCTCGAAATTTAACTGCAAGAGTTAACACGTCACAATGTTATGAATTCCTTCGCCTTGTCTTCCCTCACCTATTTTCTGCCCAGCCTCAAAGTGTCAGAATTGAACTTCCGCATGGACTAATAGCCAATTTCCTACCCCAGTTGCGCAGAGATCACTAGCGGAACAGTATATATAGGGGAACGCTAGTTAGACAGTCTACGGAGAGGACACGCTAGCCGAAGAGTCTACGAGGCGAAAGCTTGTCAGAGGCGAAGGACGGTGACAACTTTCCGCCCAATCTTGCCTTCGGTAGCGCGATATCCTACCAGTTAAACTTGAGTGCACTACTACATTTGAAATCAAAAAAGGCAGTTGAACTCATTCGCTGAACTGATAAGAAATGAGCCAGTACGACACATCAATCCTTTTTTTACCAGCGCAAACTCTGTATTTCTCCAAGTTCATAAATCGAAAGGAAATGGTTCCTTTCTAAAAGTCTTTGAACACTTGCACGTTTCGGGTAGACGTTAGACTATTGTGATTCAAAACTTATTTCAAACCTTTTTTGTAATTCACCAAATTCACTGGATTGAATGGAGCTATCAGTTTCTTTTTGCTGAAAAAGTTTTATCTCATTGCTTGTGTATGTGTTTACTTTAGACCTATTCGTGTGGTAGGTTATCTTACGAATATAAACTATCTCAACACTTTGTAACATGCAGTTTCCATTAATACTGAGAATATCCGATTTCTACAGATGTTCAGTCAGCTGAGGTGGCTGATGAATATCGCTCAAGAACACTGCTCGAATGCCATCATGCGCATGACAGTCAAAGTTACTGCCGCAGTGACATCCAGAGGCAACATCAGTCCTCATATATTTTGCAGTAGACAGCTGCATGAAATGCTGCTGTCTTCAAATGCTGCCAATTGAGCAGTTTGCAGACACGGGAAATCACTTCCATAGAGCTTGACGCCTGGAACTTGATGTTATCACTAGGGTCATTATGAATTATTAGCGTAGCGTTAGTCAACAATCATATCGAAAAACGATTCATGTTTAGGTTAACGCATATCTGCTATTTTCGCAAACGTGATTTGATCATGTTTTCAAATGATTCGAAGTTGAGGGGAAGTTAGCAAAGCAGCGTTGAGGGCATTCTGGTTGGTTGATGTAAATTGGCACCGCCTAGCAAAGTGTTGATTGCGCGACAATATGAGAGGAGCGTTATGTGCGTCACGATGAGGGTACGAGGCTCCTGCTGCTACTGCTACTGCTGCTAGCTGCATCGTCGAATCCGTGATTCATATTCGTAAACACTCATCCTTGAGAACAAGACGTGCAATCTTGGCGATGCTTTGTCTGCTCAAATCCATTCCACATTTTTGCGTCCATCACATCTAGCGATTTCTTGTATTATTTATGCCTTTTCAAGCTATCCCACTTGAAGCCGCGCTTATCGTTGCCTTTTTTTGTAGCTGGGATCAGCGCGCTAGTTTTTCTTCTAAAAGAACGCATTATTGAATAGATAGTATGTAACCGAAATTAAATCCAAAGTGAGCGTTCTCATAAAACTAGCCCCTCAATCAGTTAAGAACTAGAAGGATATGCGATTGTGGAACAATATCTTTTACATGAATTCTAAGTGAGATCTGATAGTAACCCAGTGGAATGTCCAGTTGCAAGAAGCGTTTAGCAAGAGTAAAAATATCGGGGTAATTGTTGATGAATGATGTCATTGAGGGTTTTCACAGCGATGAAGTACCGCTAATCTGTAATGAAATTTCGAAGAAAACGGGCTTGAAGCAAAGGAGTCTATCGTCTATCTGAAGCATCGATTTTCGGCGGACGAGTCCCATCTCAAGTGTTCGATGCGACGGTGCTTCTTGTTTCAGGCAGCTCGCACTTCATCACACAACGTTGCGCATGACTCTGTATAGAAGGGAAACTATAGCAGTTCATACAGTCAGCGTCGCTGTCCACGCTGTATTCGCAAACGGTTAGTTACATATGTATTCGATTCAACATTCCTTCAAATGAGTAAAGGAATTATTTGCGTGTTTCATGTGCGCTTTGCTTCTTTCACTTTGTATTTTTGTGCCTGTTTTATTCGTTTGAAATGCTTTCAGCAAAACACTTTGCTGCCCTCCTTTATTTTTGTCGTATCAAATTTTAATCAATGCAAAAAAAAAAAAGAAAAGATAATTTCTAGATCCAAAACGATACTGCTGAAGTTGTAATGGACAAAGAAAGTTTATGTCGCGTGGTCATTTCTAACCGTTATCGTATGAAAGGGCATTTGAGGCTGATTCGCTGGTTAATTGAACCGAGAAGTAGAGCGATCGAGCAAGTTCGATATGTCGGTGCTTACTGCAGGCTGCGTAATTGGAGTGCTTTTAGCGTAAGCTAACAACCATGCTCAACCTTGTCCCATATACGGCAGATCTTTATTGAAATAAAACAGTGTACGACCATCAGAGAAGTTCATCCTCGAAAACACCATTATTTGCAATTCTTTTAACTTCGGAACATTCACCTGTTTTATTCATGCTGAACTGGAAAATAAATTCGAAGCTATTTCACCTTCGAACTGTTTAACGTTCTTTAAATATGTCGCAACCTACAGAAGATCACTTCCCTAGTTCTAACTCTGCAGCACTGTATGTCACTTGCGGTAAGAGAAGAGGTGCCCAGACTGGAACGCTGTGCCAGAAACGCGAATCGCAGCCTGCATGATGAATCGTTTATTTGATGAGTGCCTACTTGAGATCTACTTGAGGAAAGCATATAACTCACGAAGATGCACACCATAACAGCGCCTAACAAGTTACTCTCAGATTCAAGTGGACTTTTCGAAAGTTATCAGAGATGTCATGGTCATAACGGTTGAATTATTCCCAGAATACTTCTTGCTCTCATTTCCCAACGAAGAACTTTCATATACGAAATGCCACTGATAACAGGTAGTTAAGCGCTAACTATAAAAGTGATGACGCGAAGCGCATTTCGGTTTCTTCCTAATGTATTCGTTGTTTGCCCTCAACCGGGGTTCCAATCGCACCTTTATGCTTTCATATGAAGTACCTTTGTCGAACTATCTCTCAGCCAGGAGACACGATAAAGACGTTTCGTTCATCGAATTCTTTTGCTAATAGGCTCCTTCGCTTTTACCATTCATTTCGTTTCCATAAATCGTATCTGGCGTAGCGACATTTCCGGACGTTTTTTGGCTTCTTCAGTCAGTTTCGCGACTATAAGGAGAACACAGTTGGCTTTATAAAAATTTCCGCTTCTTGACTTGATTTTTGTTGAAACCGATAGATCGTTGCCTT
The DNA here is from genome assembly GCA_037389465.1 of Baylisascaris procyonis. Taxonomy (NCBI): domain Eukaryota; kingdom Metazoa; phylum Nematoda; class Chromadorea; order Rhabditida; family Ascarididae; genus Baylisascaris; species Baylisascaris procyonis. The sequence continues at coordinate 2,631,549 of JAZARR010000059.1, forward strand.
TAACAGATGCAAAAAGTACGCGAATTATAGACGCAAGTGTTTAGAAACAGAAATTTCTGTGCGTTATCTAAGCGTCAATAAAGCATTAATAAAGTCCTGATTCATGTTATGTACCAAAATGACCGGTGCATCCCGAGTGATCATCTTGCACCCTCACGGTGATTTAGTCACTCATTAAATCACTCTTTGAAACTATTTTTCCAGCGTTAGCTTTATTTCGCCCATTGAGGAAAAGCAATCTATAAAGAACAACAGCGAAGTGATGTCGTGTTATACTCCAAGCAGAGGTAGATAGTAGACCAATTGGCTGTCCACTCGCTCGCTTAGTATCCATCTTCTGAGCTATTCTGATGCACTTGTAATCTGCCAGATTGTCTGCAGCCGCCCATTAATGTACGTGGTTGAATTTTTCGGAACTGTAGATATTCCTAATATTCTTTGCAGGATGCGCTTGTCCATATCTGTAGTGAATTCATGCAGAAGGAGTCGAATTTTTTAGCCTATATTCTTTTCTAGGATCATATGAGCAACTTTTCTGTTATTGGTAGTAGTAGAGATTTTAAGATGATGAGGAGTTTTCAAGTAGCTTTTGAATGTTTTCTGAATGAGAGATATTCGCCGTGTTTCATCTCTAACACAACTGACATTTCCCTTTCGATACCTGTTTACCACTGTATTGAAAGGGTTCGTCACCATGTCTAATTCCTTAATAAATGTTAATATTCGGCGCGCACCCACGCCCGATTTTGATTTCACAGTTTTCTGCAACTCTCTTTCCGAGCATATTATTTGTACGTCATTGGCATACATCAGCAACTTGTTATTTCATTCCAGATTTTTTTGGTTCCTAAAGGTACAAACTGACTGAGTTAAATAGCATCGGTAGCAATGCTGCACCTCGTGAGCTGTCATTTTTTTACCTTTTGGCAAGAGGTGCGAAAGTTAGTTTCGGTTATCGTTGTCCTATCAAGCAAATACGTTACGATAAGTGTGAGAGCAACCTCTTGTGACAATAGTATGGATTAACTAGTCATATGTTTTTGATATCTCTAATTGTAGTATGTGCGCTAGCAATTGGCTATCCAGTGTGGAGCATATTTCATCGGTTGTTCCGATAAGCACACTCACTATCGAATGTCTCTTGTGAAAAGCAAATTACGATATGGCTAACAAAAGAACAATTGATAGTATGAAGTTGCACGTATACACATTTTTGTAAAAGACAGAAGACAAATGACAGCAGCGATCTAGGCCAATAGTTTTGGATGCGTTTTTTCATCTTTTTGTTGGAGAGAGATCCTTACTTTCGCTAGCTTCCAAAATTTGCGGAATTGCTGTGTTTGCATAACACAGTTAAACAGCAACTTCACCCGGAAGCATCCGGAATCGTGGCACATGTTGGTACTTAGCCAGCTCGAAAGCTGTGCCAGTGACACCATCCATTTCTGGCCACTTGCTGGATCGTAGTCTGCTTACTACTTTCAATATTTTATTAGTGCCCAACTCAGTATGAGTGCACTTTTTAGATGAATTATCCAGCTACAGCGATATCGCATTGGCTTGTTTCCAGTGTTCACTACCTGCATAGTATATTTGAAAACCTTCTGCTCTTACTTCAATAATTTTCTTCTTTGTTTTACACCCAAGGTCACTGAAATGGTGCATCTTTCTTTTCGGGTTGTTTACTGTTTTTTCAAAAAATTTTCGGTTTTTCCCGTTTTGATATTCTTGTATTAGTTAAGCCACAAAATTCCTGTTCCGTTTTAAATTTGTTTCTCATTTCGCTGTTGTTCTGCTCCTTATAGATGATTTTCTTCTAACACCCATCTAATTTCAATATGTAGACTGGTGCCATATACTCTATGTTTCATTGTTCTACGCGGTACTTCGTTGAACACGTTGTAAACGTTTCATGCGAATATTTCAGTAGCTATATTTGTCCTTCATGCAAAATTCTTATTCTAAAATAAACATATTTAAAGCGGTGCTAGAGACTGCAGAATCAAAGTTAGTGTAGGTAAAATTTGCATAATCTCTGTTATTGTGAAAAATGGCTTTACTTTTGCATTTCACTGCAAAAGTAATGATCCGTACTCATCAGATCATCTCACCACCTGGCGATCCGCTTATTCGCCAAGGGTCGCTGCGGATCTGCCGAGTTCCATTCGCTCCCATTCTGCGCCTCCTGCTTCCAGCGTTGGCCATAGAGCCGTCTTAATGGTTCACCCGGCCTCGTTTGCTACCTTCTGTGCGGCCACTTTTGGTCGCATGGAACCCATTCTGTCAGGTGACAGGTCCAGCGGTTGTCAGATTTTCGTGCAACATAGCCTGTCTACCTCATTTTGCTGCACAAATACGTCCTTTCTCTAGTTCCTTGTCGCAGTTATTCGTTGCTTAACCGGTCTATCCTGGTAACGCCACGCATCCTTCTTTCCATTGCTTTCTCTGCTACTGCAAATTTCTCTTCATCACGCTTCGTTGTGGACCATGTTTTACATGCACATGACATTGCTGAACGCACAGTCGTCTTGAAAATGTTGGCTCTGAAATTGATCGGCAACCTATGGTATGTTAGTATATCGCGATTGTTTTTAAAAGCGTTGCATCTTCTTATGAGCTCGCCACCCGGGATATTATTCGGATCTGTCTATCTGACGTCCGAGATAGGTGTAATCCCACACTTATTCAAATTTGGCGTCATTCGCCCGTATTACGACTTCTGCGCAAGATCTGTTTCTCATCTACTTTGCCTTGAAGAGATTAATTTTCAGTCCGATTTCCTTGGGGAGGTTTGCCAGTTGCGGTAAATCGTATTGGGGGTCTTGAGGGATTGTGGCAACAAGGATTCTGTCATCAGCGAACAGAAGATGGGTTAGCAATTCGCCATCAGCCGTAATCTGGCCATAATGGATAGTCGTTCTGATTACTCATTCTAGGGTCACCGCAAAGAGCATCCGAGAGATGGTGTCACCCTGACGGACTCCTCTGTTGATCTCCATGTGACGTACATCGTCGAGGAACGAACCTCAGTTGTGCACCATCTACTAAAGAGTTTGATGATGTCAACATATGCCGGGTGTACAGCAGCCTGATGCAAAGCGTTTACGATTGCTGTTGATTCATCGAGTCAAATGCTTTGCTGTAGTCAGCAAAGACGAGACCTACCGGGACTCGATATCGCTTACTTTTATGCATTAACTGGCTGAGGATGTGGATGTGATCATGCGTAGAATTGCCTCCTCTAAAACCTGCCCTGTTTCTGCTGATTTCCACCACTCCTGATGTTCGCGTCAAAAGCACTCTTGTGAACAGTTTGTACAGTTGTGACAAAACTGCGATGGGGCGGTAGTTCTGCAGATCTTCGGGATCACCTTTCTTTTTCAAAAGCACCACTTCTGATGTTAACCAAGCCAAGGGAATAGTGCACAAATTTAAGTAGGTGGTGAATCTTTAAGCGATAGCTTTGGAAAAGAAGCAACCTCCTAGGTTCCAGAGGTTCTGCTTTGATTCTGTTCTTTCTCGGGCTTTTTCTAGAGCCCATTGTTCTCAGTGCCGAACCTACTTCGTCCCTTGCCACCGGTGGAATGTCTTCGCGCTTAACATGTGAAGTGACTTCCTCCACGTGCACCTTGGAGGCAAATAGATCACTAATAGGTTTCACATATTTGTTTCATTATTGTTCGATCTGTTGTGCCCCTCGCATGACGATCTTTCAGAGCATCAGGTAATTTTGTTCTCGTTTGAAGTTTTCTCTCTACCTTTTTCAAGCTTCTTTGGTTCTCAGCCACCCCTCCCGTCTCATTCCTTTACATTCGACCCAGTCCGCTTGCAGTTCTCTCGTATCTCCTTGTACAACTTCTTATAATCGTCTACAGATGTTTTTCACTCCGTTATTATTTCGGCTTTGAGAGTCGTCAAGCTTTTTGTGTCATCGCCGATCTTTCTTGCTCGTGTTTGGGGAATCGGATTGCTTGAGCGATCAACCGCTTTTTTGATGTTATTCACTAGCATTTCGTAGTCTGCGTTGACGTTCCCAGTGGTAACTGACCAGTCTGTCGTAAAAATATAGTGCATCAATATTTAAGGTCGTTCTTGGGCGTCGTCATGTTCGTAAGATGTTGTTCTCAAGCTCATAGTCAATTCTGATCTTGCAGCGAAAGAGGAGGTGGTCGGAACCCGTTCATGCAATCTTCTCACCAGTGACGGACACGTACATGAACAGACGCTTTGTGTTCGTTAACACGTAATCAATTTGATTCAAGGTAACACCATCCGGGCCTTGCAAAGTCCATTAAATCTTTTGGTGTTTTTGGAAAAGTTTTCATTATATGCAGATGGTTACTGATTACAGATGTTAGTAAGCGGGACCCTTTGGTGTTCCGAACTCCAGTGCCATACTTTTCAACACAGCTCTCAGGAGGGTGAATCCTGCACCCGACCTCCGCATTAAAATTGACCTGAACAATAGAGTATGTTGTTCTGAATTCATAGCATCTTCGTTGCAAAATGCGTACTATCATTGCAAAATGGTCGCTACCTGCGAAGTCAAACATTGTTTTCGCTTCCTTAGGGTTCTCCTATTTCCGCATCCTAGGCAGTTTTCTTCTGTTTTTTTTTCAATTCATCTCAGTAAAAATTGCTGGGAGATCGCTCCACTGGCGCTCTAAGCACTGCATCCATTTCTTATTTTTGTTCTGGCCACTACCTCATCGTGCCACTGAACTAGTCGCTGCTACTCTCTCATGTTGTGGACAACTTCTTGTCCAACAAATGCCCTATCATACAAAATTTATAAATGGCCGAACGTTTAGATAAAAAAAAAAAGAATGTTTGGTCGAACTATCCATAAGCAACGCAAGGTGAGCCTCATCTTTCTAACCAGTTCGTTTTTAATGCCGGTTGTCTTGTGCAGAATGGGATGTAACTCTAAATCTTCCAACTTATTATCGCTATGGCAATAGAAATTGCGTAAGTGGTGCTTGACATGTGGATGTCGAAATAGAACTGATCGCAAGAACGAACCTCTACGAGACTGGCAGGAAATGCGACTTTTGGAGACCCACGAGGGCTTCGGTATTAGCTGAGTTTCAGGAAGCAGCTAGTTCTCGACTACTGCTGGCCATCATACTTTCGTTGATGAGGCAGTTGTCAGCAATCTTCATTTATTGCTCAGCTGGTGCGACAGTCTGCCGAAGACTGCCGTCTTTGCTTTCAGCTCGAGAGTGCTCTGTCGTTATTTAGCGCCTTTCGCACCACAGAATATAACTTCAGCTGTGGATGAATAAATAGATATTCTGCTCGGATAATTGCCATCAGCTCAACTACATGGTCCAGCTCCCCAATGAGAGACCGTATACGTCTATGGAAATACTCTTGGCGATTTCTTGTAAGAACTGGCCCAAGATTCTGTGGTACTTTTTGCGCGAGAATGTTGTAGTCGAGCATCTCGTAGCAATTTCGAGGGCTGTGCTATAACTTGACAGCTCGCTACCAAATGACCAAACCAAAGTTAGATGGTATGATTCAATTTCTGGGCGCTTTTCCTGTAAACAGTCTCGAGGCCATTTAGGAAATACATTCGTTTCGTAAATATTTTCGTTTCTTGTCTTTCGTGAATGTTTTCGGGATTGCTGAGCATTCAATTACGAATGGCTTCTCGTATTGCATCATTGCAGTTTTCAGAGTATTCGTAACGATGAGTATGGACGAGGTCAGCTAAACGACAATGTTCTTCATAGGCAGCAGTAGAGTGCTAGAGGCAATTAAATCGTGCTCAGCGAGCTAGCTGATCGCCTCTCTTCGTATTGCACATCGACCGATAAATTCTCGGTCGAGCTCGTAGATGTGCTGCTGCTGTTGTTGTCCCAATATACACCGTCATCAAGTTCATCTCATCAGGTTTTTATTTTGCTTGACTGTGTACACCTTCGACACTCGTGCGCCTGGAGGCAATACCTGCTAAAATTCTGAATGAGTCATCAAGAACTATTTTTAACAATAGGTTAGGGAACTCGACCCACTTCTTTCTGAGTCTGTCGTCCAAAATACCTCTATTCAGAGTTTCTCATGAGAAAAACCCGATTTAACGAAAGGAAAATTACGTTCGTTTCAAACGACATGTTTGCACTTCTTCATATCAGTTAGCTTTATAGAATTCTCTGAGCAGTTAAAGTGCGATTTAGAGAAGAGAAATTCTTAAATCTTAATGCAGAAAAATTTTCGCTTTCTATCCATTGTTGCAAAAATAGCTTTTCTTCTGGGGCGATTTATGCAACAAAATAAACGAAATCATTCTCGAATGAAGAGCACGGTGAACGTTCTATGCAAATATCAATATTTGCACTCTTGCAAAACAGGCGTATTTTCCTCACTTCTATTCTCTAATTGGATGATGTTATGCAGTTAGATAGATGAATCGATGATAGCTTCACTTTCTAAAGTTTCACTACCTTATATTATTCCATGAAGGTCCATTGGGACCCCTATGAGTAAGCGAACAATTAAGTTGTTTCATGTAAAAATTTTTGAAGCAACTCAAAGTACCGTACGAATAAGGCACTTGTGCACTCAATTTTTGATCATGAAACATACGAGAACTTTATGATGGCTTTGTTTAGACGTTACGAAGTGTAAGATAGGTATCCCTCATGAATGTTGCTCTAAATTCAGTCTCACACATACTCACCGAAGTTTTGTTTTTTATTTCCGTACTGCCCTCCATATCTGCAAAAATTCGCTTAGGACAGACAACATGTGAGGAAAATTGAACCTTGAACATATGGTATAGCCTGCCTTGCATTCTATAATTGGGCGCACTGATGGGAGAAACCTAGCGTTTATGAGCCAAGATTTTTCACTTGGAATGTTGGCAAAGTATGACCTTAGATCACCAGTGATATCTGATTTGCCCTCATCGCATAAGAAGATGATAACGACACTTTACAGCTATGGCTGCGTTTCCTTCTGCCTTATTACAACAGGACTCGTCTTCACTGTTTTTGCGATCTTCCAAAAGGATTCACAGATTGGTAAGGTCTGGCTTGCTGGTCCTACAACAATGGTCGTCGGCTTGGTCCTTTGTGGCAAGGTAGGACGCTTTGCATTTTTGCTTATTTTCAGTTTACTTATCTGCATCGCCAACGTCATACTTTTTCCGGATCCATCCAGATTTCTCGAAACCGATTGATTTGCTTTGCCGTTACAACTAAACAGTTTGTCAGGAACGACCACAAGAAGACAAGAAGAGTACGAGAAATTGGCTTGCCAGAAGATGTAAAGGTTCAGAGGCAGTGCGGTTCGGATGGAGCAAGAAGCAAAAAACCGGTTCTGTTGGAAGTCTCACAAATCTTTTAAGGCCTTAAACTGTACTGTGTCGCATGATCGACCGTCCTGATGGTTGCATAGATAACTCAAGATGTTCCATAGCATACTCCAACAAGTTGAACGTGCACTGCTGCAGGTGGTAATTGACTGGGGCCCAGCGATGGCGCATGCACGAGAAGGCTCTGTCGATTCCCGGCTCATTCAAGTGGGTTTTCTATATCATAGAGAGCATTCGTTCGTTATCTATATTTATCTGCTTATCGAATCACTCTTTTTTCACCTGGGAATGTTACAATAAGCCCAGCATATCTCTCTGTTTCATAACTATCGTAAATTACTTCTTCAAATATCAAAAATGTGTTAAAGTTTTTTAAAGCTTGGTCACAGTGCTGAATTTTGGGGTGAGTAATGGGTGAAAAATTGCAGATTCGAAAACAATTTGCACCAAGTTTTTAATCACTTCTTTGGTGTGGAGTCTTCGAAGGTAGACTTTTGATGCTAAAGCCATGAGTCTAAATAACTACCACTTCTTGTACTTTTTATCAAATCTGGATTTCGTCAAATAGTTATATTGCAGGGGCTACTTCCAGAAACTCGAATGAGTTCTACTCTTCTAGAAGGTCGTCTCTTCAAGAATCCCATTCTCTACGAAGGGAATATCGAAAACGGTCGAATTACAAAAGTGAACGGCGATGTCAGTGGCTGTCGAAGCTTTCGGCGCTCAAGTTGGGGCTGTGCAGCAACTGCGGATGTTGTCTTCTCCCACAATGAAAGCACTCGCCGTTCCGAGGTAAGCATCTCGCCCATCTAAAATCTTAACTGATCCATCCCTTGTCCTTATTTCTTTTTTCCAGTTGAGTCATTATTTCCATCTTTTTAAATTTTGATGCTATCGTATTTTATATACATTGCAAACCGTTAAGTATACAAATGAAATCAGCAATCGTATTTAAGCGTCACTGAATCCGATCCCCATTAGAGTCGAGATCTCGCAATTGCAAGTTTCCTAAATTATACAGCACATGTCGACCTGTCATAGCAGAAGGCTGCGTGCCTGGTGACCAACAAGAAGTCGTCGTAGAGTGTAGCATCTGAAAACAGCTGATAGGCAAAATCTGCGCCATTGACCAATTTCAATAATGCCAGAATTGACGTAGTTTCATGTGACTGTTATGCGCAATGCGTAGCTATAACAATTCTCGAACCACATTTAGTATGCTGCTATCTTATAACGTAGTGTATAAAGAGTGAGTGTTATCTTTGCACCTTCCATCCATATAACCTCTTCCTCTTGCCTATCACAGCCGGAGTTTACCCCCTTCTACCGTCCGCCGCTTACGTACTTTATTTTAGATCTTGTTTCACCTCACCTTCATTACTGCATTGGTGATCGTGAAGACAAAAGCAGCATTTTCATCACTTAAACTTCACTAGTATATTGCTTCAAATCAAAAAGCTTGCTAAATTCTCTCTATTGCCGCCACCCGCTAATTTTGATTGACACTTTAGCCATATAATACTCGAAGAAAGGCTTCTCAAAACAAATTGCGAGTATTTACGTTTCAATAGTTGCTCTATGCCTTAAACTTTACAATAATGTGACAAAAAGTCTAATTTTTTATCCAAGAACCGTGCACCCCCATAAGATAAACGTCCGTTTTGCAGTATAACAGGCGATGTCTGAGGATGTTATCGAGTGTACGTCACATTTTGATGTGAGACAATCGAGTATCGGTACTCTATTCTGAGAATTTCCTCCTGTGCTTTAGCTGTATCCTAATATGTGGATTTAATTAGGTTATTAGATTTGGCTCACTTTAGGGCCCTAAAACTCAGAGCGTATACATGTACTGTAAAACTAAGAAATAGTGCAAAATACAAAATACCGACATCTAGTGAAATACGGTTGGTCAAACGCACGCTGTGCACAGCATGACTGGAGGCAAGATGTAGGCTTCATAAATTTTAGCCAAACACGTTAAGCTACAGGGTGAAGCGCTGTGCTGTCCGAACCACTTGTTTGGACTTTACGACATGCTGAAAATGTCATTGGTTCGAGGAGGCTGGAATGGATCAGAGATGGGAGTCGATTAAGTCTTTTTGACTCTTCAACTGTAGCTCAGTGGAATTCGTTTTTGATGGAGTATTTCAGAGTTCCATGATAATGCGTGCAGTGCCGAGTGCCAGCGAGAGTGCCTTAAGGACGGGTCGGAAATGCGTCGAAAACTTGACGCGCAAGCCAAGAGCAAAAATGTTAACGATGGCAGCAACAGCAATACGATGTGAGTGTGGTCCCGTTCGGGGCACAAAACGTATTGTGCCACGGACCAGCGATCCACTATACGGCTCCATCAACGCCAATGAGGCTACTTCTTTGTCGACGAAAGCGCACTTCTCTGAGGGTGGTGTTGGCGGTGGCAGTTGTGGGAACCCTTATCAAGGTGAAACTTTCGTGCTCAACGACCGTAATTATCTCATTTAGGAATACATCGAAGGTTCCGCTGTTTTCACACATGAAAAGTGTTCTTTTTCCTTAAAATAAGCCATCTTCTAAACTAAAAGCGTTCTTGTTAATGCTGCTGCCAACTATAAATATCGGAAAGAAAGACCACTTCATGAATGGTGCAAAAACATTTCAGCAGCCGTTAACAATTGAAACCTTACTTTGGAATCAGGGCAATAGTAAATCCAGTAACGGTCTATTAGGCACTCACTTTTGGTGCGATCATCATTACGTGCTGGAATGTATTGATCTCTCATATTTTCCGCGTAAACGCATTCTTTCTGTCTCTATTTTTTTCGAGAATTCTCTAAATGTATGCCTACACTTGGTCAATGTGTACTATAATTGAGTGTTTATGGAAGCATAAAACGGTGGCATTATGTACCTCCGCATCCTTATAATCACATAAAATCTCTTAGGCGTTTTTTTGCTGCTTCTGAACTTTTGCTTTGAACCTTTTTCAAATTATCACTTTATGGAATTTACCTGCCTTTGGGAGAGGCTCATGAAGGGGAACAGAACATGCTGAAATCTGCTATGCATGATAGTGCAACATTATAGACTGCCTAGTTGTTTGCACTGCACTCGAATCCCCTTGCGTGTTTTAACACCAGACACTCATTATTTCTCTTCTGTCCATTTTGCGTTGATAGTATACAGCAAGTAAAAAGAAATGAACGAAGAGACATCCTACTCGTTATTTGGCTCGCCTAACTCGTTACGGCAGATTGAAAGCGACTTTAGTCGGTGCTAGTTTTGACGAACTGTCAAAAATCACTTAATGTCGAATTCTGATTGAACAATCTCTCGCTATAAATTTGTAAACAATTCTTCCACTCTAATGTTCTCTAAAAAGATTGTGCATTGAACTCTCAAAGGAGCGAATATAATAAATGTGATGCATCACATCGTTCACAGTTCGGACACATTTATTCATGGTCGCGACAGCCACTCATTAATGCAAAACCTCTCGACGCCATTAGAGGGTTGTTGCAGAAGTTCGCGCTATTTTTTCACTCAAATTTCTTCTGAGAAGCGTTCGCCTCAGGTAGGAAATTTGCATTTCATACAATGGCTACAACACCTTAGTTTCCGAACTCTTGAGTTTCCCTATTAGCTCCTCTTAGAGGGAATTTCCGCTTCAAAAGGATGGTTTGTCAAGCTGAAAAAATCCAGCATGCGAAACATCATTTTTATCACTTTAACCAAGGATTCCTAAATCTCCGAGGCTTTAACAGCGTCTGCGCCAGCTACGAGCACAGTCAAGAAAACAGCGCGCAAATGGTATGCGCATTTTCGATTTGATGGTAAAAGACAGGTATCTCCCAAAAAAATTTTGACACCTATCATTGCCAACCGAATGAACTAGTCGACAAGGATACTCAGTAGAACTAGGTGCAACTGCTCAGCAGTTGCTTACCAATCGCACTGGGTGGGAAATTTCCACAGATTCAACCCTACGCTACTGCAAGACTCACTAAAATTATGCAAAAGAAGTTAGGTTGGAGATACTGTTTCTGAACTCGCTTTGTCTCGGTGTTGCCTTCTCGTTTTCTCTGGGGCAGTCATATCGGAAAGTCGTTTAACGACAATGTGGGACTGGAAAAAGTGACCGGGCGGTAGTGCTGTCGTTGTGCTAAAAATAGCTTTTCTTCTCGAAAAAAATCAAATCCAGAATCCTTGATGCAGCCAGCAAAAAAAGAGGCCAACTTCGGCACTTTCTACTCTCCAAATGTCTCAGAGGAAATTTATGGACGATTTTTGATGTAGGGACGAATTACGAAATAAATATAGCTCATCGAGCAACAGCACCATACAGACACCACTATCCTTTGCCATTAAATGGGCTGACTTTTTCAAGGAGGATACAGGAGTTTGATTAACGGTAGGGAAAGTGGTGAATGATAAGGGCAGATAGGTCAGTGATTGACATCTCTGATTCCTATGAACGAGTACTTTTTCACCTGTCGAAAAAACTAAGAAGTTTTGCGGCGATGCTATAGATTGGTTGCAATGAACTTTTTCGCCACATATTCAATCGATGGTAATATTGACGTTTCGAGTTGATTACCAGCCAGGTGGCATCTCATAATTGTGGTCCGTAATCATGTTGTCTTGACATGCCTTCTTCAGATCTTCGAAGAACTTTATGATGCCATTTGCAAAGTAGCTCTCCTTAAAGAAAGTAGGCAATCCGAGAAGAAAGGCACTCATTTGCTGAATCGCCGTCACATCAACACCAACATTCTCACTGCAACAAATAGGCCTTGATAAATGGAAATTCTTTGATAAATCACACTAACGAAATTGTTTCATTTCGAAAACACATTAATGCAATATCACCTAAAAAATTCTCCAACAGGAATTTTTTAAGCATGATTTCTGCGCGCTCTAAAAAAATATTCAAACGTTAGCATTAAAATACTTTCATGTGTCGTTAATGTGGTCATAGAATCGTACTCACACATATGCGAAAGAATGATGTGAAAAAAGCTGTGCTACATGAGATCTTGCTCAAAAATCAGTGTAACCTCAACTAGGAATTTTTTTTTATCACAAACTTGGGGAATAATTCAGCAAAACTTCTGGCAATTTCCATTTGTTTTGCAATAGCCTGTAATTGTTTTTCCTTGAGGTTTTTGTGCAGTCACAACAATTCTAAAGCAGAACTCCTTTCACCCCCGTCCTTCACCAGAAGCTCATGTATCATCGTTTGAGCGACAACCTAGAATGAGTCATAAACGAGTTTAGTGCACGTTTTTATGCAATCCGTATACTGTTATGAAAATGGGTGAAAGATGTTAGGTGAGTGAGCTTTCGGGGTAGCAATTCTGATGCCATGTACTTCAAGATGTGCAGAACTTTTCGTCGCATTTTTTGTTTTCAGCTCGCAGGCAAGCTATAGCAACACTCGACAAGCGACTGCATAAGATTAAGGGTTCAGAACACGGGAAAGTCGGTGCTATCTAGTTGACCGAGGAGACATTTTGAGAACCGCTCGACGCATATTTCAGGCCATTGCTAAGAAGGGCGAATCTGTAAGACTTGACCCCATATGGAAAGTGTTACCTAATCTTCTGCATTCATCAAAACTATACAGTTGTCGTTTGTTCTGACCGATGCAGCATGACCTTACTGAGAAGCATTTTCAAAATTAGGCCGAAACCTGAAACAGGGTCGACGACCTCTCGCTTCAAGTCTTAAAGCATTATGGGAGCGGAATTCACGTGTTGTCAGAGGAGTGATAGAAAGCTTTACAAGACTATGGAAAATACTTTAGTGGAGACATGATATTCATATTCCGTTTGTTAATGAAGACAGCTGAGGAAAATTCCACATCTAATGTGTTTCCGCCAATCTACTTTCATGCGCTTGGTAGATCAAAACACTTCGAAAGGACAGCACTTTAAGAAACTTAATTCAAGCCATCAGAAATCTTCAGATAAACCTCCTCCTTATTAGAGTGCTCACTTGAATGAGGCAGCTTCTTTAAGGAATAGGCACTTCTTAATAAAATTCCTTTAGGGCATCTATAATGCAAGAGTAGGATCGCATAATACATGTGGCCATAGTGGTTTGTGATTTTCGAGAACGGCGTTGTGAGATTATCGAGAAAGCTACTTTTGCTCAATGACGAGGGCCGACAGATGTGTTCGTGCTCGTACGATGCCTGCCTTTGGCACATCGGATGGATGATTCGTATCTGTCATTACGACAACTCTTCGACCTCCATCGTTGTAGAATCTAAAAACTCGAAAACGCAGCAGCTTCGAGCACAAAATGTAGAAACACCAGGCTACTCTGCATCCATACAGAAATAGTCTCAGTTGGCTATTGTACGTAAGTAGTCGTTTTTATAAAAGCGTTTGCTTCGACGAAGGTCTCTGAAGAACTCTTTCTTGCTAGCATGAATATAACTGTACTTTTGCCGTGACCATTATTCAACATGTGCTTACGCATCTTAGTGAAGTTCGAGATGTCGTGCATTTGGTCGTAAAGACTTCTCATTGCGACAGAGAAGACAACCAGTGATTAACATAGCAATGAGGATAGGCGATCAGGTACAGGTACTGCTTTCCCTGAAGAACCTTTGTTTGGATTAATAAGAAAAAGTTCTGTACCTGCATAGGTCGATGGTTTCTCGCTCCGAAACCAATCCCTTGAGTCTTGAATGCATCAGGTGACGTATTTTCAGCGAATTTGGCATGTCCTCCTCAAATTCAATGAATTGAATTAGAAAAAATAATTCAAATATAATACAACCAAATTACATTCACATTTCTTATGCTATGCACGCTGCAAAGCGTGGGAAGAGCGAGTGAAGGGGGAGATGAAGAGGTGAAGGCATGAATAAATAAATAAATATATATATATATATATATATATATATATATATATATATATATATATATATATATATATGCACGCCTATAAATACAGGTGCGTTGGCGTTGATATATTCGCAACCAAATTTCAACGGCTTTTGAGGGGACATCACCGTCGTTTTTTGTCACTTGGTCGCTAATATTCGACCACTGCTGAAATTCCTTATTGGCAGTAGGGATGAAACCACTTTCGATGTCTTTGAAAGAGTACTCTCTGAAAATGCTGATAGGAACGTTTCGAAACAAGAATGCCTTATTCTTCGTGTAAACGTCATCATCAACAGCGAAAGAGACCTTGTTGACTCTTTCGAGGAGTTCAACCTCCTTAAGCTGTGTGTCCCACTGAATGCGATATGGACCAAGCGGATTGATTAATTCAGCAAGTTGTTGAACCGATACTCCGCTCACCGAGCTACTGAATAGATAGACAGTAGGTTCGTTAGTCCGATATTGCTTCATCAGTTTCGAACCGTCTTTCTTCAACAATATAGCACTATTAGAATATTGAATCAACATTTACGTATACATTTAACAACTCCGATAAGCATGCTTTCCGGGGATTTTTTGCCTGATTTTTTTCCACTGCGACCTACAAGATACATGTCTGTGTCTTATCTTCTGAATGTCTTAAACATTACTTTTACTGTAAATATTTGGTAGCGCCTGAAATAATAGGACGCATAACGAGTAATAATTTATAGGAGTAAGTGAATGCGTAGAAATTTACAGAAAGCAAATGAAAGGAATAATTCGTAGCTAACAGATGATGTTTTGAAGTGCGCTGCACTTATTGTGCGCTTCAAAATTTGAAGTTCATTTAAATCACTAAAGAGGAAGAGTTATTTAACAGCAGCTGAGCCTCGACAAGAAAACTTATGCAATTCGATAATACATGAGTGAATGCGGAACAAATTTAAAAAAAAAAAACAAAACAAACTGAGACTTCGAAGAAATCTTCGAACACGAATTTACGACTTCATTATAGAATGTGATGTATTAAAAAGGATCATATCAGATAAATGTCATATTACATAAGAAACCGTTTAAATTTTAGCACATTTTTCAGTTTTCACATACTTCTCTGCAGTAAAAAAATTATTGGGCTCCAATAAGACAACCAACCATCTTAACGTTTCGACGAAATGAACTCTTAAAATATGTCATAGTATAGAAGAAGCGTATTATTGCGTTTGGAGAGGTATAAGTTGATATGAAATTCTCTTAATATCACTTAGAAAATTATAAAATGGCAGTGATTTCAACTATCAGACGAAAGCTTTCATTTGTCGTGAAATAAATTCCCTGCTGAGCTAATTTTTTTTTCTTTTTCAGCAAAAATTTCATTCTACTTCGAATATTTTCAAATATATTTTATCAGCAATAGTTTTATTTCAACTAAATTTGACGGGGAAAAAAGCTTCATGCAATAAAAACTACTCTATAAGGGAAGATTAGCTGATAAAAAAGTTATTATGGTCAATTAAAAAAACTTTATCCTAATTTTAAATTATTATCCGGCAAACGTTCACTGCAAATATAAATACTTTGTCCGCTAAAAAAATATTTCCATAAATCTAATCATTCTGTTAAAACGAATCGCCCTCTATAATGCATAAAATGATCGTCTTATTCGATTATGTTATGACGTGGTGGTCTTTTCTAACGTTTTGCTAAATCTTATATACTTACTCAGAAACGATCAAATTTAACAGCACAAACTTACAAGCGAATGCAGTAATAGATATTATCGGAAACGACTTCCCGTCTCAAATAATTCGCAGTAATTTTCACTTTTTTTCAAACAACAGTGACAATAATTAGATGCGCTTTTGAAATGAAATAATAGAAATGACGAGACTATAGACTATGTTGCTTTTAGGAACAAACAAAGCCATTTAAGCTATCTAAATACATTGAAACTATTTAAATAGGTTTTTAAAAGCGAAGAGGAAAAATTTCGCACAACTCAAATTGTTCCAATTTCATGCTCTAAACGCTGAGCTTCAAATATGTAACACATCCACATAAGCTCAGATGTGTTTAGCTTGTGAAAGTTACAATGTTCACCTCGCATCGGCTGTGAAGCGACAGGGGGCTGGCGAAATGTTCGAAGGTGCCCGCTCATTTGCTAATCTAACATCAAGAAGTTTGACTATATCAAAGAAAGTAATTCACCTCCTTCAATGTATAACGTTTTCCTATAGGCAATGACGTTATCCTAGGGGAGAGTCGTATACAGAATGAGGCCTCATTTACTACGTGCGGTATATAGCTTTATTTCGCTTCAATAATGGGCTTAAGATGTCATAATGCGCAGCTTTGTGAGTAACACGGACACAAATGTAGGTGTTCTGCTCTCTTTATGGTTAGCAGATGCGAAGCTTCTAAAGTAGAAGTTAGCAGTTTGAGCAGTGCTTAACAAATACTCCTCCACTTTTGCAACGAAATTGTTGAATCACCGACATTGAAAAAATGGTTTGCAGTATCAGTTAAATACAACCCTGTTTTGAAGGAATTGTCTCAAGTAAAATGTCGTACCAAATCTTGGATAAAAGCCCACGTCACCAAGTCACATGTCAACAACGTGATCTTAAGGATATTATACCTACTAATGCTGTAAAGGTCTCATTCGAATGAAAAGTTGCGTGTATGTCACTATTGCGGTACTATTGTGCAGACATGTTCTCATACAGTTGAATTCAGTTATACGTGTCGGCGAGCATTTCCTTGTGTGGTCTTATGGCACAATTTGCTCGACATTGTTGTGTTTCAGCGCCACACGAGCAAATGACTGCTTACCGACATCATAGTAGCGTGAAACGTAACCTTTCATGAAATGGCATGAATACAGTCGACCAAACCATACAGGTTTTAAGAAATTGCTACAAAGTACTGAGAAAATTGAACCATTATCGGCGAAAATTTTCTTTCAACGTTTTTTCTTTTCCACTTAGAAAAAAGATGATTGTCACATCTCCTTTTTTGATAAAAGAGAAAAATTGTTGGTCTTCTGATTTTAAAAAACTAAAAAAGGAAATTGCCCACACAAAAAACGCCAACAGATATCACTAGTTGTTGGCTCACCTACACGAATCACTGTCATCTAAATAGTTACAACCGTTTTTCGCTTCACAGCGTACGTTTGTGTCGTATATATTTATAACAAATATTCAACGTGAAATAATTGTTTTGTTAAACGTAAACATATATAAAACGATTTATAGAATGAGAGCATTCACTGCGAATGCTTCAGTTTCTTCATGTACGTCTACATACATTCTATATGATTTTTGAAGAAAAAGTGATCAGCACAACGCATGAATAACATTCAGCACTTCCGACAATTGTGCACATGCGTTAATTATGAGAATCATGCTTTCTCTACTTTGCTATGTTTCTCGATATGTACATATGTGCCAATAGATGAAAGTTACTCGAAACTAATAGTTATCAGCACCTTATAGAAACAAATTTCCTTCGGCAAATTAACATTTCTGCAAGTATATAGTAGGGACAAGTGTTTTGACAAGTGATAAAAATCTTGATAATATCAAATGGTTCCTCGTTATCACAATCGTCAGCACATAGGTGTATTAGGTAATTTTGCTAAAATTTCCGTAACCTTGACGTGATATCACCGTTCGTAAGTTGAAATATTCAAACCGTTTGTTTGCACAATATCCAACCATCATCGGATAAGAAGCGCTCAAGTTTCCTTTCCGCTTCAAACATTTGTTTTCTGCTTTGCTCGTTCTGCATCACTGAAATGCTCCCTTCCGGTTGTTTCAATTGAGGCCAATGTTCTACTGCAACACATCTTTTGTGAAAAATCTTGAGATGCTTCCTCTGTATGCTGGAAATAACATCTGATGCTCCTTCGCAGGTGAATGTCCTCGTTTTATGTGAGAAGTATTCAGATGACCACATTTTTGACTGAACGCGAACGCCAAAGTAAGGACATCAAAAATAATGTATTGCCTGTCTCGAATACCGAAAATTGGACTCGTTGCCACAATGTTTTTTCTCATTTCAGAAGCGATTCGAATATCAAAAGCGGGTTAAACGAGTGCAACGCAATTAATAGAAGAGATACGAACAAAACGAACACAAAATTAGAAAACCAATCTTGATGAAAATACCCAACTTGTTAGGAAAAGTGAATTGTCAAACAAACTGTTCCACAAGGTTGACGATTTAACTCCAGTGACTAATTTGATTTGAAACCCTATAGCAGCCAGAACGGAATTGCTAACCATCCTAATAGGTAAGTTAAACAGGCACAACATTGTATTGGTGTCTTCTCTAGATGTTCGAGAAAGAACGGGATTTTGCTGAAGAATGTACGGTACTGCGTCCCTTCTATTCGCTGCCAGAGGGACTAGTCAATGCTCGACAACTACGAGAACCTTAAAAATCACGAAATCTCTTAAAACTTTTTATACGGCATTTTGCATATGCAAATATCGGAAACGTGCTCGCGAGTAATTATTCAGCTGTACGTAAGTCGAAATTCCGTAATGTATCGTAAATCCCGGCATTTCTCTCAATTCAACGTCATTTCTAAGACTTTTCTTCTTTGAATGGGTTCTGGATCGTCATTGTTTATATATAGATCGCCTTTATAAATAAATTATATATATATATATATATATATATATATATATATATATATATATTAGAATTTATATATTATATAGAAGCGGTACACGAGCAAAGCACCCAGCTGACAAAGTGGAAAGGAGCAATGTGAAAAGCACAGCGAGAGGGCATGCACTGAATCGCACATGATGGTGCATGATTCTTCCGCGCAATCTCTGTTACATGTGTTCGATCCGGCACACAGATAAGCGCCCTTGTTCTGCTGAAATTATTCCCACCCCCGTAATGCTGACCGTCAGTTTACGGCAGCCTCTTACTGCTTCATGAGATGCTATTCCCGTCCCTCCTTCACGCCCTCTCAGGAACAACGCATCCGCTCAATCGACCAAGGCGTTTTGCGTCTACAGTATTCTCCGACAGAAAACTTGGTCAAGCAGTGATTGCATCATATTTCATTTCAACACGCCACTTCTCCACTTCCTCTAAAATTCAAGAGCATAAGCGAAGCAATGTCGCATTGAAATAACAGAACTAGGATGGATTGTAGCAGTGTAGCACTAAGGGCTACCTAAAGGCTTTTTCGTTTTCTTAACGCCGATGTGGGCCCTCCAATGAGGTATGATGAGCTGTTTACTAGGTTGCACATACTTAAAAGCCTCCTTCTGTACACCTGTAAAATCTGCAGAAATCCCAACGAAGCGGCATTCACACGATGTCGATAGGGTACCAATGTACAAGGGAATTATGTTCAAGATCACATTGAAACCCCGAGTGGAAAATGCGGTTACATCGTTATACGAAACATGAACGCACTTCTAGCCTCCCGCGTCTTGATTGGATTCACTAGTGCCCCTCTCATCAAGTTTCACTGGCAAGGATCGGCAACAACGACGTTGTTCGCGATTCCTCTTGATGGACTCCGATACAGTTCATTACCTCCACATATAATTCGCACATTATTCCCTTCACTGCATGTCACAATTGAAAATTAAAATTACGTCCGATTTACACCAACTCACACATTGATATCTACGATTGTACCCAGCTGTGCTTCGAAAGCTTTTGAGTTCCGGTTTACTCTTTTCCACATCCATGCTCTAAGGTTGTCCAGTGAAGCTGTCGTTCAGATAAATAAGCAATATTGCGCACTCGTAAAGAATTTTACCAATGAGAACATTCACAATACAAAATAGCAATTTTATTAGTACGGAATATAAAGTATCTATGATTATTCGAAAAAAAAAACAATGTATTCCACAGCGTCACTTCCACTAAAAACAACTAATACAAACGCAGTCACGATAGTTATGGACGTCATCAACACTCGACTTGAGAAAATAAACATAAATGAAACACGAAGTACTATTTGCAGAGCAAGGTGGATCTCAGAGAGGAAATTATTAAGAAGTGTTTTTTGTTTGACATCGATGAAACACAGAAAACGATACGAATGTGAAACATGTCGAGATACATAACGAAAACATTTGCTGTCACGATGAACCAAACGGACATTTAGCCACTATTTCCTTTGGTTGAGCGTTTTTGTCTGCTTTCCATCTCTAACAGCTAACACAACGTGAATCTACGTTCAGCGCTCATATATCTGCACCTCATCGCGTACGTACACGCAGAATGAAGATTAAAGTAACCGGATAAACTTGCATTTGTCTCCGTTTTAATAAATAAGGCAACAATAGAAACATTCACTAAAAAATTAAGATGATAACAAGTCGTGAAGCAGAAAATCATTACGGCGGAAGCAAGCAATTGCAAGGCAACATTGCGTTTCAAGGCACCAAAATGTGCGGATGTTAAAAGACGTTTCATAAAAAACCCAAAGCACAAACACCAATAATAAGCACCATGGTAACACTTTGCAACTACATTCTTTCACTCAGTTCACAAAAGATACATGAGAATATGAAAATATTTACAAACATCAGGTAAAAACATTCATCGACGGATTTTGCTTCAGATTGCGATAATTTTTGCCTCATATGACCCACACTCAGCTCTCATTTCTCAACCTTGCTAAAATCAGCAATCCTATTGGAGTTTTTGGTCTTTATTTACCCCCACATCTCTTCCAGGATTTTACTGTGCATTGTTTACTAAACCACGTTCGTTCATACTATCACGAAAATGTGCAGCTATATTGCTGTTAATATGGGAATGTTCCGCTTAACACCTTTACACTACAGTGTCGATTACAGCGCATAATATAACTCTAGAAAGCGGTCATGTTACCAGCTAAGAAAACTGAAGAAAAAATTTTGCCACGGCTAGAGCAAACTACCAAACAATTCCCTATGCCTATGGTACCCTCAAAACAACAAACAACTCTCTTTATTTTAAAAAATGTGCGATAATAGCCTCACAGTACAAGTCATAACACTCCAAGCCAATATATATATATATATATATATATATATATATATATATATATATATATATATATATATATATATATATATATATGTTTACGCATGGGCGTAGTGAGGAGAATTACACAGAACATGATGAGAAGATAATATAAACAAAAGACTTCGGAAGTTGAGGCATTTCCGCTGTCTTTCTTACTAACACAAACTAAGCTGCTCGTTTGCAATGTAATATGTCGCGTAAACCGCGAAAGTCATAATAAAATTCCAGCGAAATAACTGAGAAGATTTCGCTGGAGATTTGATGGGAATGGAAACATAGAATCGCCACATTGCTGTGAGAAGATTCTATGTTTCCTCTTCTTGTTGTCATTCCAGACAACTGTATTTAACTCGTCATCTCATGCATTTGTCTTTGTCTCTCTCTTCCTTAGTGCGAAGCTACCCCCCGCGTACCGCTTGCTGCCGCCGCACTTTATTTTGCCGCATTTTGCAACAAAAGTGGCGACCCCGGCAGGACTCGAACCTGCAGCCTTTTGTCGCAAAATGCGGCAAAATAAAGTGCGGCGGCAGCAAGGGGTACGCGGGGGGTAGCTTCGCACTAAGGAAGAGAGAGAGACAAAGACAAATGCATGAGATGACGAGTTAAATACAGTTGTCTGGAATGACAACAAGAAGAGGAAACATAGAATCTTCTCACAGCAATGTGGCGATTCTATGTTTCCATTCCCATCAAATCTCCAGCGAAATCTTCTCAGTTATTTCGCTGGAATTTTATTATGACTTTCGCAGTTTACGCGACATAATATGACATTTAAAAATGGAATACTTACACAATAAACAAATCGAAGTACCACATAACAACTTCCTCATTGTTCGAATATTCTCAATAAAGCGGAAAGGTACACGCAACACACACTTCCACTCCTTCGCAAAACGCAAGACCACACGTTCCCTGGTTACTGTTTGGTGCATGAAGAAGGGTACATTATTTATTATAACTTTTTATGGGCTACTTCTTACCCACAATCCCCCAACTTCTTCTTGCCCCTTCCCCCTCCACCTCTATCTTTCGCATAAGGTTTCATAAGTTTATTAGTAAATGAGATATCAGTTATCTGAGCGTCACAAGTAATTTAAACACTCGATCTTACAAACATCTAAATCTCAACCTGTTTCGTCATCGACGTGAGCATTAAAGACCGTGAAAATATCAAAAATGCATTTTCTATGCACTCCAACACTTAGAGTGAGTAACCTGAGGTCTTACGTCAGACTTATCTGCTGGTGGTTGTTTCTGCATCTTTGAGCATCTGCCACTTGTTTCAGATTAAAGCATTCTAACTAATCGGTTATCTGATAAGAAAGTGATCCCCATCATCAGCAGAGACTTCTTAGCTGCTCTTACCAGAACGCCGAATTAATCCCGATTCGTTGCCATGCACCTCCGTCACTGACGCCTCTCTTAGCCCGATTTTCTGTTCCTGCTCTTCCTCCTTCAGAGCCTCGTGCAACGTCTAAAACAGAAATTTCAACAAAATCTCCGTGAAATATCGCATGATGTTTCTTAAACTACTATCTTCATGAGTTGCGGCTGTGAAAGCGATTCGAAATGACTTTTTTTGAAAAGGCCAAGCAGCGTGGTTGCCGATCACTTATGTTTCTTGCCTCACGACTGAACTATCCAACCAATAAAGTACCTCGTCGGCAATAATTTCTGCTGTGATCCTTGCTGCTGTCTCAAGATTCTGTGTGTTAATTGAGGTCTTCCTGGAGAGGCGATCCCAGTACATCTTCTGATGTTGAGCGATCAGCTTCGGCGGCACCTGCAACGACAATTTCGAACTGAGTTTCATACTGCTGCCGAATGCAACGAACAGGGGTAGTTCCTTCCGCCACCTCCTTGCAATCCCCTCACTTCCCCATATAAACTGGCAATGAAGTCAATATAGCGCTGGAATCGAAAATCGATTCGTTGGTGGTGCTACTTCTTTGGCTGTTTTTCTGTCTTTTCTGACTTGCTTGCACCTTCCTCTCTAGAAACTGTTCAAATTTTCTCGAAGGAGAAATCAGCTCGATGCTTGATTGAGATCCTGTTCGACAGATCTCTAAACTAAAAAAGAATAGAAAACAATCAGTCATGAAAGTTGAAAGGATTTACTCTGGCACGCTTCAGACCGCCATCCCACTCCAGATCGACAAGACCACCCTTTTCCGCAATTGCACGCTTCACACGACGTGCGAATGCAATTGCATCTTCCCCATCCTGAAAGATTTCCTCTGAACTTTACCAACTTCATATTCACAGCGCAATAATCAGATATTCTTAGCAAAGAGCATAACAATCATTTCAACGTTCGAAGTACTGCCTGCACTGAAACAAATGCATATCTGTTGGTATCAGAAAAGTTGTTTTGCTTGATCTTTCTTTTTTTTAAATTAACGAGGTCAACGATCACTTGTTGAGCGATTTCCACTCCTGAGTTCTCGACTGACAAAAAAGTGCAAAACGAAACTGGATGCGAAGTGAACAATTTGATATGAATGTTTTAAACGGAAGATCGACGAGGAATTTTTTTGAAAATGAGTACCTAAGCTACATTTCTTTCAAAAATGATCCTTCCATTTGCAATAACCATTGGAAGATAAAACTTACGGCTAATAATAGTAGCACTATACTTGTCGAAGTAATAACCAATTAATGAATTATAAAAAAGGACCCTTCATTTAACAAGAGTTTCACTCAATTCGAATGCTGCGAGGTCGCTAATGCTGCTTAGGTAAGTGATAAACAATACTCACGGCTCGGGTCATTGGTGGCAGGTACCAAACATCACAGATAATTGCCCACGAGGTCATCATGCGGAAAAGATATTCGCCGTACGATTGCTCGCTGCTATTCCAAAACGCATCACCCAATCGCAAATCGTATTTCATCGCGATCGGATAAATCGTGCTTGCGATCTAAACCACATTACAATGTGCAATGTGTAGTGTATAAGTGTGTTGCTCATCATTTCTACCACCGTAAATAAGGGAACGGACTAGAAGGAGAAGAGCATGATGAAGTAATGCGGGGAGGGGGGGGGACGGACTGATTTATAGCATCGGGGTTCCCATTAATTCGAAGGAAATGAGGAAGTTCTTCCAGATTCAGTAGATTTTCTGCGGCCTTTTTGCCTCCAATAAGAGAACGGCATGCTAGTACTTTTTTATTCCAGATGGTAACATTGTCGTTGTTATCCTCCACAATTCTGCTCTTTTTTAGATTTTAATAACCAACTGTAATGATTCTCCCCGACACACCATTTGTTAGCACCGTCGGCAAGTATTATTTATTAGTTTGCCGTATTGATGAGTTCGCAATGTATTAAAATAATCAGAATCAATCATTCACGGAGACATGCTCTAATGAGAATCTGAGTTATTCGGCCACCATTTCATCCTCCAATACGGATATGTCAGCAAAATTAGATAATTCCTTAACAGGTAGAAAATAAATGTATAAGGAAAGATAAACAAAATACCACCTCAAATGAGCCTTTCTTGAACATCATCACAGAAGTGTTGTTAATGCATGTTCCTTCCGGGAATATTATCATTGGCAATTTATTCGGATCATCAGCATGCTCCTGCAATCTGCAACGCAACAGTAAACATTTGGTAACCGAGCATCCCCTTGGTCATAAATTTCAATGAAAGAAAGAAAAAGAAAGACTGACCTTAGCCTTCAAAAGATCACTTCCCATATAAGTAAACCTCAAAGATATGTCCAGTCTCTGAAGGACGCCCTATGATATTACGTAGAAAAAATCATGAATTTTTTTTCACCGCAAACTGCGTGAACGTTCACCTCTTTGAAACTTCCTTGCGATCATTTGCTTCACTTCGTTCAAACCAAATATGATCAGCCGAACGGCTCAGCGTTGTTTGAAGAAATCCTGCAAAGAAAGCATTAATTACTGCAATGTCATTTGACTAATAGGATTCAACGCTGTTCAAGTAAATGACTCATGAGAAAAATGTGCTCCAATGCCCACTCAGCTCCCACTCCCCCATCTCTCTCCCCCGACTTCGTTCAAGGTTTATCCTGGTTTGCCGGTTTTACAAAAGAAAAACGTCACAGAATGTTTGAAAATAAGTTGAAGCATTTAATAAACAGGTGAATGAGCTGAAGTGAGGAACAACGTAAACGATCACCAAGAAATCCTCCTTGACGTTGACCGACCATCGCATAGCAATTATCACAACTTAGGATCATTATGTCGATAGGAGATGTATGATTCGCAACACAAATTCCTCCACGTTTCGCTCGATTCTCTCTGTAAAGATGTTGAATCACTATGAAAGAAACTTCATCGGCCTTTCTTTTATTCAAGTGCTAACAGCTATGAACAACGGTGTATTGGCAAGAAATCTTACTTGTTATTAGGACTCAAAGGAATTTTAATTGCTTGCTCACAGATAAATTCCAGTAATTTCCTTTGCTGGCCAATGTTTGTGTACACATTCCGATAAAAAGGCTGCAACTTTCCGCTGTGTAAACTTAACAGATGGATGTATCACAACCTCTGAAAGCTGTCTTTGCTTGTAACTTCTCTTCTTTTTAGGTTCCACTGGACCGAACAATCTCTCCACTTCTCGAGATCCCTTCCGTGAACAAATCCTTATACTGTTGGCAGACGGGTTATGAGTATGTTCGAAGTGCATGAATTTAAGACGGACATTGGTCGGGGGAACCGGCAGGGGAAACAAGAAGCGTTGCATACTTACCTGCAATTTAAGCATAGCACAGCGACCAAGAACTCCCTATTTTCGTCCCCCTTGAAGCAAAATTGCTTCTGATATCAGCATCGAACTCAGTATGAAGGTAGTGTAACATAACGGATTGGGACAAGGGAGTTCGTGAATGAGAAGCAAAGTCTTACTGATTGTGAAAACGAATAATGCTAGAAAATGATCGTGAAAAGACACGCATACACATCAACATCGCTCGCTTGTTTAGCCATCTCTTCACGCTGAAATTTATTAGTGAACAACTTTGTCCGCTTATTTCAAGCGACAAAAATTAAATGAAGCAATCTGCCACTATTCAACTAATTTTATTTAATTATTCCGTTTATTTTAATGTGACGTTTTTGTTCAGGATACTGCAATACGTAATTATGGCTCAATTAGAAATAATAACCGTAAATTTTGTAAAACCTAAAGCTTTTGCATATTCAAAAGACATTTCCTGGAATGCTGACCATCATCAGATACGTAAACAAATTGCTAACACAATACTTTGCTCACTTCCAATGAATAAGAAGACAAAAAAAACGATAAGTTACTTCAGTTAATTACACTTCCTCATCAAAAAAAAAAGAAAGTAACAAAAATCACACAACATTGGTTCAGCACTGTTAAAGCACCGCCGAAGTCTATTCATTAGATCACAGATGCCCTCATTTTTGACAATTTTTTGAGTAAGTTGCTTAATACCCCAAGAGTAAAAAATATCGACTTAAGAGGAAACATTTAATTTTCCCTGAAAATCCTTTTAAAAGAATTCTCAAAATCCGAAGAAAAAAATCAACTTCAAGGCTGCTATCATATTTGAAGTCCGAATAGAACAGAAACGAACCTCTTATTGGGAACGCAGCCCACCAACGACGTGATGATAATCATCGCGAAAAGACCAACAAAGAATAGCACCAGCCGAATAGGTACCAAAATAAAATAGCGGAAGAAGAATCCCAATACCCACAGAATTGTTAACTTCCAACTGA
Organism: Baylisascaris procyonis; assembly: GCA_037389465.1. Classification (NCBI taxonomy): domain Eukaryota; kingdom Metazoa; phylum Nematoda; class Chromadorea; order Rhabditida; family Ascarididae; genus Baylisascaris; species Baylisascaris procyonis. Next base: position 2,658,511 of record JAZARR010000059.1, read on the forward strand.
AATCACCTCTACTACATCAATATTGCAATAACTGGTAAATGTACCAAAACGAACAAATCTGAAAAAGGAACCATAACAAAGGAGATATGAAGGTGTGGTTTCTTACCACCAATTGAAAGCATGCATGTTACCGTAAAATGCAAATAAAGCCCCAATTTTGATATAACATGCCAAATGAGAAATTGAACATTCATGAAATAGCATATACTGATTTTCGATTAATAAAAGATCTGCTAAATTTTGCATATTGTAGATTGGTACTACTAAAAGAACTTTTTTTATTGTGTGAATATAAGAAGCAATTACGGATTTCTATGCAGTTTTAGACTGGACAATGAACCGAAAATAACCTTCAAACTACGGTTCCTCATTGAGGGAAAAATAAAAGTGAATCATGCCATATGGCGATTTTCATGAAAATCGCCTTCTCTATCAGTGCAGGAAAATTGCTTTCAGCTTACTCGAAAATGAAACTTTAATAAGTTGTACTCACTTCTCATCACTGCAAAATTATCAGAAATGATAACGCAACTCGGCCATATTTAAATGGACTTCTTGTAGAATATTTTAGCGTATATGGAATAGGATGCAGCCCAAGCGACGTTTCGCTCGGATGAGCAGAAACCAGAAAAGGGAAAGGACAGGGCAGGAAAGTAAGCGCCGGGGATGGGAAGGAGGAAAGAGAATGGATAGGAGGACATGGGAAAAAAGGATAGAAAAACGTCATCTGGCAGCTGCAATAACTGCCCATCCATTGTGTATTTTTACGCCAACGTATAGGTCGCATGCTCGGCACTCTTACTCCCACTTCTCCCTACCCTTTGTGAGACTTGATGGCTTCATGTACCTCACTATTGTTCTTCCTGCCTCACCTTCAACTGCATCAGCTTGACCAGGTCAACAGAACTGAATGCTTCTATATTATGACAACGATAATATAAAGGAATGAAAACATACTTAATATGCTGATAGCCGTAGCTGGTCCTCGTAAGCAAATTCCAAGACGCCAACTCCTCTGCTTTGAAACGACTCGTCACCAGATCTTCTATTATCGTTTCGATTCCTGCCTATAACTTCGAAATATATCAAATATTGCATTCCCATAGCAAAACTCAAAAAGAAATACATCAATTAAGGCAGCCAGCTTAAAAAAAAAATATTCACTCATGAAATTTTCGAAGGCAATAACAAACCTTTTCCGCGGTCACAGGCCCGAGCTTAAATACTCTGGAATGTGATAAAATTTAAAAAAGAAATATACAACAACAATCACAGAAGCATCCAACAAAATTATAGAAATGTTCTGAGGAATGCAATAAAAGCAGTCTGAGATAGCTTAAGTGTAAATAGTGGGATCGAGGAAAGATTTTTGACTTCTGACTACCACAGACGTCCTGGAATCCTTGCTTGAATTCGGCGATAAACATATCCAATCACAAGCAGTCTATGTTGCATCGAATCTTCTTCGAGTTATACTGCCGCCCTACTTGGCTGGATTAGGCATAAACATTCCTTATTGTATTTCAACAAAACTAAGACTGCCTCTGCTTTCTGAGTCAACATATCACACCCAACATACCGTAATGAAGTCGAACGTATCATCGACAATCACCTTCACTGTACTGTTCTTCTCAGAATCATCAACATTCTTTAACTTACTTTCAATACTCTCTGTTTTCTCTCGCTTGATTATGCCTGAAATCAAGTGACTCTCAACGAAGATACAAGAATGGTAAAAAATTCAAGTCGATATCCTGGTTTCAACTCAACAACTATCATTTACGTTCAGTGTCACATCGTGATCGCGATAACCGATAAAATAACCAAAGAATCTTATTTGCTAGGGAATTCTGGACGAATATTGCTCAGATGCAGAGCAGAAAAAATTTGGGAAAGAACAGAGAGGAGGGATGAGGAAAGTGTTGATTCACAGAAGAGCATTCTTCCGACTGAATTTATTTCTTTTTTTGATCCTGTGCACTCTCCTTTTAGGTTTTAAAGTGTGACTGGGTCACCCTTTTGAACGTTATCTCATAGATCACGCCACAACAGAAGAAACAATATCAAAGGATCGAAAAAAGTTGTACTAACCACTAGAACTAGACGAGTACCTCCGGCGACGTGAGATTTTTTTAGGTTCAGTGACATCAGTCACTTCGGCATCTTCCTCGTCGTCCTCATCAAAGACACTGTGCTCTTGTGTTGCCGCCCACTAAAATATTCAGTTAAAAATTCATAAAAACATTTTTTTCTAGCAATTCATGATTGCAGATTCACTTATTTCGAACTTATCATACAACATCCCGTCATAAAGAAAATTTTACTCTTCCCAGGGAAAACGACTACACAAGTAATCGTAGCATTTCATTGAATTAATAAGGGAGTTGCAAATCCTCATATCCATTCTCAAGAAGAAAATGAGAAATCTGCAAGTCATAGAGCAATGATATCAAATTACGCATGCCACCTCACTCTAAATCGAAGCTTACATAGCACCCATTAAGTTTTTCTCACAGTACACAGCTGGCGTAATAGGTGATATGGTAGAATAGAACTCAGAAATATAATGTCGCATTATTTTACATCCAAGATGCGACCATTTAAAATTAAGTTTCCAATAGGATGCGAACTTATAAAATCAACTCTGCTCAATTGAGAACATCGCCAACCCACCTGACCTTCTTACCAGTTACAAGAAAGCTAACGGTGATTCCTCGATCTGAAACAAGATTCAGAAAATGCTTCGTAATAAAGCTTGCAACTTCCGAAAAAGTTACTGCAATTATTACTGTAACTGCTATCGAAACAAGTATTACTGTAACAGGATCACGTGCAAAATTGTTTCATACAGATTAGCGTTTCGTGATGCCGATAACGCATTCATACAAAAAGGCACAAAGCGACCATGTTACAACGACAACCAATCTGTATTTCCATATGTCTTTTCACCTAATCAAAGAGAAAGTAAGCTGAGTCAAAGATAAAGAGAGCAGGCCAATTTTCTAGAGATTGCACAAAAATTCGATGTTCAGAGGAGAAGTAGGAGACTTTATAAAATGCGAAAACAATTGTTGCGGCATCCTCGACCGATCGTGCGCAAAAATGATGCTACACTGTTGCTAGAATTTTAAAAGGATCGAATGGTCAATGTGCTTACCTCAAAAATATTCACAAGGAAGTCGACGAACTTTTCCCGAACTCCAAGCGATTTGCCAAACGCGGCAAGAACAACGACGAGTGAAACGATAGAGACAACCACTGGAAAAATGATCAACGATGCTAATACAAGCATTTTCTGAAAAATAAAGAAAAATTTGCATGCACTGTTAATACACTTATAGAAACGCAAAGAGATGTGAAATCATCAAAAACAAACAAATAAAATCACAGTCAGTAACACGCTGCCAACAATTCTGAAAAAGAAGAAAGAATTGCGTGATAAATACTTTTTCAATAATCCTCTCTCAGAAATCAGCACAAAGTATGTTGATGTTAAAATAAACAGGCAATAGACAGCTGTAAAGGGTGATCAATAAACTGTAGATCAACTAAACACTGAGGTACCTGACACAGTTAACTGAACGAATAGATATTCCGTTCATGTTCCACACTTGGGAAAGGTTCGGAAAGAAACACCAACGCGAGCTGGGTTGCACTTTCACAAATACCCCTTAAAAACGCCATCTTGGGAAATTTTTAAAGCTGCAGGCATTACTTCAATATGGTCGCCAGCTCCGGTGTAAGCCCCGCTTCAAACTGACACACGCCTCCGATCAAATCACCATTCAGTTCGAGGCATCGTACCCTCGTCGATAAGACAATCGCAACGCGTACGCATACGCGGTCTGTGTAGATGTGCAAAGCGGACAGTGATATCGGATGAATTTGCTCGCAGACCTTCAGGTGTTCACAGCCACCTCTCCCTCTTGCTAGATGGGGAAACGCAAACAATATCACAAAATAAGCCCTGCAGTTGTTGCCAAAATGCATACGAATCCTGTGCACTGCGTAACGACCCCGGCAATTGTGTCGTTCCCTTCCCCTACTGAAGTCTAATTTTTTTCGATCGCTTATAATAGATGCCCATTTCAGAATACTTGGGATTTCCTCTTTTACTTACGAAGACCGGCACGTCGCTGTGGCAAAGGTGGATTGCGAAATCATATCTTGGGGATGAGGCGTTGCACGACATCAACTTAACCCAACCGATCTCGTTAGGCCAATAAATTAAATAAGTCAACCAGCTTCGTTGGTGTACGACAATGAAGAGGGAATGGACAGAGTGGACAGTTGGCACAACCCTCACCCATTCGGTCCCTCCCTATCGACGGAAGTGACTGAAAAGCGAGGTGACGTCGACTATTGGGAAATGAAAATTTCTTCGAGTGTCCGTTTCTTCAGGAATTTCCCGTCAATATATGCCCTTTCTTTCCCATTCCGGTTGGAATACAAATCCATCTTGAAATTCGTGGACGGCATAAACTCCATAGGATACTTCTTCCCTCACGGAAAACGGCAAATGTTGTAAGCCCAGGACTTATGAAGAAAAAAGTGCTGTAAATTCAGTCATACCTATCAAATCAAACAACGCCCTCAAAGCATACACAATCATCGACTTACGACTGACTGCATTACGTTCTGGACCAGCCATCGCGAATCTCTTTGGGCGTAACTCACTCATAGACCTTTAATACGCACCAATGATATGTATATTTATGCTCTTATATTTTTCTGAGCCCTAGAAATGGTGTAATTGAAATGCTTTTACGCTATGAATGTTTCAATCTGCTAACAAAAACGTGGAAGTACAGAAATAAAGCGACGAGAAATACGACACAATATAAAACAAGGAAATCATGGACGAGATAAAACATAAACCCTATAAAAACGACAGTTGAATGCAACATTTCAATCGTTTATAAACCGCCTATTCGCATAGCCTACATAATAAAAAATGATCGTTGTCGTCCTAAGATCGGAAACACCCAAGTGGTATTGGCCCATCGGTAAACGAGTGATAACGCTCACGTGAACATTTCGATAATGCAACAGAAATTTTGAAAATGCACTGTGAACATGGAATATGGACGTTGCCACTGATACAAGCAAGCGAAAACATCGAACCACTGGAAAATAATAGAAACGGTGCAACAAAGAAGCAGACAGCTAACTGCTCACACATTCATTGAGCAAGGTGAGACTGCTGCTCGCGTCGTTTGCAGCTCGTTCTCTGCGTCACTCCAACAATAAGCACTATCAACATATCCACTGCTTGTCGCACCTGTGAAGGCAACTCGCCTACTACCTCACTCTCACTTGTCAATGCATCACCTGCCATTCAACGACAACATTCCATCCATCACTTCCCTGATTTCCCCAATTGTGTGTTGAGACTCCTTGTTCACTCGTTCATTTCCCTTCAGGTACCCGTGTGTGTCGTGCTATTGATGGCGTTTATTCGACGTTGATGTTTTCCGATAATAAAAATGTTTTTCAATAACGTTAACAGCTGCCAAAACGGATAAAGTTTAACTGATAAAACTGCTGCAACTATAGCTTAGAGAGCTAATTGTTGTCTGCAATCACTCCTCATTAGCGAACCCTCCATGAGAAAGGATGACTTATTATTTAGGAAAGTACTACCCACTCTTGGGCAAACTGCTGATCAACTGACATCTAACCGCATCGGCAAGAGTGCAAAATCCAAACATGAACATACCACGACAAGCTTAAAGTAATTATGTCGAAATTTATGAGCTCTAAGAAGGGTAAAGTGAAAAATAACAAGTCTCCACTCCCAATTCGGGCAAATAATTGCTGCAATCTGATCACTGAGATTTTTGTGCGATCAGATGAAGAGAAAAAGATGGCTTTCTATGGTCACACTTGTCTTTGCAATCAATAAAAGCCTTCATAACTGCAGCAAACGCCAGCAAATCATTGCTTTGACAATCCAAACTAGAGGTTCCTAAAGCATCTCCTCTGAAGCTCTCTAAAATCTAAAAAAGGACCATCAGGTGATCTATAAATCTTTCAATCACCAAAAACCTTACAAGCGCTAATTAAACCATCCTTAACGTCATTTACGTGCACTAAGAAAACGTGAGGGCCCATGCGCTACCTGACGGAACGCCACTAACGATGCCATAGGATGGGGACGGGATTCGCCCACTTCAATTCGAAGATTTCGACCACTCAGAAAACAGCGAATCCAGTTTAGAAGCATCACCAAAATACCACAAGAAGATAACAAAGCTTTTTATGGCTGATGGTATCAAATGTCTTGGCATAATGAGTTAGACAACAGACATCAGCCTAAGTTCAATCATTAAAAGCCAAGACCCAATTGTAACAGCTTAACAGTTGAGAAACCGTTGACTTTGTTTCTAAGAATTCAGAGTGACTCAGGTTGAATAAATTGTTTCGAGCGGAATCTTTACAAAACGAATCCCCAATGTCCACCTCCATAACTTTGCGTGAAGGTGCTCCTAAGGAAATAGGTCTATAACTGAGAATTTCATTGAAAGTCGATGAGAGAGGGAAGACCATTGCATCTTCCACAGGCTTTAAGAGGTCACCCGAAAAGGGTGAAATAGATAACAATCAGAAATAGCGATTCGCTTCAAGACCAAAGAAAGAAGGCATGCCATAAGGAATATCACTCAGACATTATGGCCTCAGCAAGGATGGAAACATCAATAAGAAGATCATTAAGAGTGACTGTTGTTAATGATTGTCATCTTTGAAAACAATTCGCAGATATTCTGCAAACATCACTGACAATCACATCCATTCTATATTTAATGCACTCATTATCACGTGTCCTCTTTATCTTTCATATTTGAAAAAACGTTTCACACTGCTAGAATATAGTAAGTTCTTTGGATATTTATTACACGCCTTACAATACTCATTGCAACATTTTTAAAAGTTTGCCAACCGCCTGGTTAAACTTTTAAAATCCATTGCCCAAGTCTCTGTTCCTCTAAGTGAGGCAGACAGGAAAGCATAACTTGGGGAAGAAACGCTTTAACAGGCATGCAGCACGAAATAACTTTATGCGTGGTTGACAGAGAGCATTCCTTTGCTCCACGCTTAACGGCACTTTTCTTTGTTTCTCAGCTTCGGCCGAACGCAACCGGGTTGTCGTTTAATGCAGTCCCAGCTTATGTTAATGCTAGGGAGGCCGTAACGTTGCGAGTCTTGAGAGCAGAAGACGAGACATCGGAGTTCTGCGCGGTTTTGGGGTTGGGAGGCTTTGACATCAGGTGATTTGTTTTAATCCTTCGATGGAGCTGACTTTGAGGTTCCTTTCTCCATCGCAGGTTGTCGCGAGTTGAGTGAGTGGCTAAGTTGAGAGTTGAATCCAAGGTTTTCCTATGTAGATTATTAAAAAGTGCTGGACAGACCAAACAGCCGTTTAACAGGAGGGAGTAATTTGGCTAGGTTCGAGAGCGTTGCTTTTAATAATCTCTGAATTTCGGAAGGCCAAGAAAATGAGATAATTTCCACCAATACATCAGCACATTTCGAATAATTTCACTGCACTGGTTGGAGGAAAGAAATGCAACCGCATATTAAGCGGAAGCGAACTTCAGAGAGTGAAGGCTGCTGACCGCAGTGCAATAAACCACCATTATCTGCCAAACACTGCCAGCACTCCTTTGACACTTCCAAAGCAACATTAACTCCTTTGACACTTCCAAAGCAACATTAATTCCATGCAACATCTATCAAAAGCTTACAATCGCGGGCTGCATGAAACGGTGACCAGGCTGCGCTCTGGTCAGCCAGAGAAATAAAGAGAACTGTAGCAGAGCGCACGCAGACTGTTTCCAAACAAACATCTTAAGCATTGCCGGAGGTTTAAGTTCTTTGTTATGTTTCTGTTGAAGAAACATTTTGGTTCTCAGCTGTGTTGAGTTCTTAGCTAGGTTCATGTGTGCTATGCTCTTTGATGGCTTTTCTGTTCTGTTGGGAGGATGCTTTATTCCTTCTTTCCACTGTGTGATGACTCGATGAGACAAAGGGATTGCGGATCTGTAAGTAAATCCAGACCGATTATCATGGAGTGTAGGATGTGTTTCATTATATGCACACAGACAAACAGAAGCACTTTATTTTGCAGTAAAAAAAGCGTGGAACACGCGTCCGACAAAATAAATATTCAAAGAAACAGGAAAGGCATCTGTAATCGTTAACAGAACATGCAGCCACGTTTAAAACTTCAAAAAATGAAAGAAAAAAAAGAATAGCAGAGATCATGAGCAATGGAGACATGAATATGCCAGAGTCAAGTAGGACAATTATTCACAACCGCCGAGCAGCCGATATCATAGTAAGATCCTACTGCTCTAAGCGCCGCTTAAAACACGACAAGTGCCAGTCATAATCACATGAATAATGGGGAATTCCAAGTTGGAACAACATGGAATTTCAATGAATTGAGCACATCAGTTCGATTCGCTAATTTCCTTTCGATTTAAAAAGAGTGAACCTAGTGCAAACTCTGTAGAAGAGAAAATACTCTCAAACGGCATCTCCGAAAAAACTTCAACGATCTGGAAACATGAGTGTAATTCGAACTTAGCTCTACGGTACGATAGAGGTTTTTATGCCGAAAAATAGAAGCCGCTGCCCATAATTAGCTGAAAGAACAACGAAAGGTTTTATAAAAGCCGCCTTAGTGAAGAGCTTTGAAAAAGGATATCTCAATATCCACAATGAAAGATAGAGAACTTCTAAGCTCGAGATAGACTCCTTACTTAAAAGATAATTTTCTACGCAGCTAATTTGCAAGAAACGGAGAATTCACCTCGTAACTTGAGCAGCTCTCCGCGAAACTTCAACACAGCGACTCACATAAATACCCAAATCCTTTGTCGTACCCTTTGAAGATTGAGGCTACATAAACGCAGATGACTTTGGACCGAGAAGTTTGTCTGTAAGGTCAAGCATTTTCCAGTAGATACATCAATTTGCTATATGACCATTCTTCTAATGAAAACATATCTTGATACAATAATTGTAATCAAATTCAGAGTTAACAAGAAGTATATAATATTAGCAAAGGCCAGCCGCAGCTCTGTTGATGAATTGAGAAGGCATGCCCTGTCGTGTTAATGATACCTTATCACTAAGCAGGGAAATGATTTCTCCCACTGAATTTAAGTCTATCTCACGGCAACCACATAATGTTGCATGTACGGAATAAATTGGTGTGGAGAGGTGGGGGGGGGGGGAGGGGGGGAGAGAGAGAAGGGCAGGATGCCTTCTCCATCTTCTTAACAACCTGCCCAAAGAATAAAAGGTGAATCACTCTGACTTTGCATGATCTCAGAGAGGGAGTGATCGTTTTCAATAGTAATGGTTCCGATGCAGCAACCCGCCCTAGCTTTATTATTCATGTATCTATAGAACGCGTTACGGCTACCGGAAAAAATCGGACGCGTTTCACAATTTTTCGCCCAAATGTTTCAATCCTTGCGGTAATACTCGGAGCATTTTTGCAATGCTGCCGTTCTATTTGCTTTTCGCATATTTTTCTTTAGGAATATCACTTCGAAGCTAAACATTGAAGACAGCAAGGCCTTCGAGCATGAAGCATCTTATTCCTTCATAAGAGTGCAGTTTTGACAACAATAAGGACAACAAAATCCAAAAATACAGCAAAGATTTCTTCTGCACTACGACACGAATCGAACTCAAAATGTCGATCGTATCTCATTAAAGAGTCATCGATCTAAGCCCAATCGCAATGATCATGTGGAGAGGAACGGTTTGCAACAACTGGCTTAAAACACGCAACAGTTCTGTAACCGATACTACTGTGATCGCTTATTGCAAGGTTTGGAATTAAGCACTGATTACTTATTAAAGCGGAATCTATATCATTGAGCATATTCGCATTGTGACTCTTCATTTGCGAAAGTGAAGTAGGAGTCACCAACAATTATTTAAGCAGACATAAGAGAGCGCCACACTGTTAAGCAATCCAAAAATCCCCTAGTCTCCTGAGCACTGCAATCTGGTCAACAATATGCCATTATGAAACGAAAATGATAAGCATTTGTGCAAGAAAAATCAGCACTCACAAATCCACAGATCCTTGTCAAGATAGCGATAGTTCCACCCCTTTTATATCGTCTGACCTCTATGGACTAAATACATTAAACCTGGAACTCGGGTGATAAAATCAAATTGAATGCTTTCTCTGAGTGGCATGTTTCACAAAAACCAACAATATCTGGAGCATCAAAGCGCTGGGGTGATTCTAACACCAAAGTTTCTTTAAACAGAGCGACATGTGAAAAAAGAACATCAAAGACAATCTTGCATTATCGATGTCTGTATGACTGGTGAATGAGACTTTCTTGTTCATGGTGATTTGGCTTCGAGTAATACCAGAGACCGCTCGCGAAAGTGTTTCTCATGGACATCTTGAACGGCTTTCAATAATGGCTACCTTGGTTGACTTACATCGCAGCAACCGTTGATTTCATGATATCCATAGCATCTTACACCAGCCGGCGGACAATCGGTTTAAGTTGTCGTCGAAATTCCGCAATGAGTTCCTCACGAATTCGTCGTCGCAATTGGCACCTCAAGCTTGGGTGATTAGGCCAAGGAGAGAATGAAATGAATTAAAGGAAAGCAGAGAGTTGTTGTCATCATTTCCGAGTCTCTTAGCCATTATAGTAATATTGGGTCCTGAAAAAAAAAACAACAAAAAACCTCAAAAAAGCACTGATGACAGGACCGTCCACATGGTGGCAGGTGGACCTAGTGTAATCGATCTCTTCGCTTCTTCTGGTTGTTCACAGTAATCTTCGAGACGATGACGAGCCGATCACTTTATATTCCCTTGCATTTATAGTAGACATCGTCACTGTGGAGGAATCTGACTAAGCCTGCTGAGAATTGGAGCTGACGACTCAGGTTATTATCGCTCGTATCACTCTACGAACAACCACTGTTCGCTTATATGACGAACTTCGTCCTCATTTGTCTGAACTTAGCACAAAATCACCACGTAAATCTGATGCATCATTTTCTGACACAGCAAGTCTTTTCAGCGAATGCGCAAAAACTCGTTAGCAGAAAGGTCAAGTCGATGAAGTGCATTCAATTTCGAACACAAATAGTATTTATGCGATGAATTGAAATCCTTACTTCAAGCAACAAACAACTGTTAAATAATTTTAGTAATTTGTTATAGTTCATTCGGCGTTTATGGCCAGCTGCATTTCGACGGGTTTACACATTCATTTCAATAAATTATAGGATCCACTACGTGAGGTTCATGTCGGTCGGGAATTCCCGTCCACTATGATGAATGATGTAAATGAATACAGTGATGTGCATTATAAGGTTTAACTATTGTGATAATTATATGTATGCTTACAAAGGTTCAGAGTGGACATTTTCGAGATGCGGTGACGAATAATACAATAGAAATCTCTGGATAGGCACTTCTGCGATTAATGGATGCTGAAATATTCCGTATTCGATGGTGGCATAGGGTGATGTTGCTTGATAACTCTGTGTAACACTGATAGTACGAATGACAGCGAAACGCTGAATATTTCAAATTTCTGAGAATTTTATCCGAATTTTCATAAAACTTCATTTTAGTCGTTGATATGAATTGTTCCATTTCATTGCATTATTCATATGGAATATTTCCATTGCTGAACAACTCAATAGTCTTCTTTGCTAGGAAAACGCGTTCATTTGGGCATCGGTTGGGATGGTTTTATGGAAATTGAAGTGGGAAACACTTAAAATGGTGGAACCATAAAAAATCTTAACCATTACAGCTGCTCCGTCGCCCAACTTTATCTTTGATGGTTTTTCTTCATTATAGAGTGCCAACGAAACTAGACCACTGTGTTACGCGTTTGCTGCTTTCGAAACAATATGGGAGACCTATTGTGTACTGTGGCCATATTCTCGAATATTTCTCTCAAGTTCGGTCCCTCATCTCCATGTGGATATTCATGTCTTTGGAAACATTTCATTTAGAGGCAATGTTCACATTCACTTCGCCTCGAGAAAGATATATGCCGCAAAGCCGCAGTATATATCTTTCCTGGACATACTGCAAAAATTATAGATTGAAGACCGTACTTCACCACTTTCAGTTCAGAATTGTCCCCATTTGGAATCTCATACCGCAAATGTTCGTTGACGGGGCAAACTTTTTTATGTAACGTTTCAATTACTTTGTTTGTAAGTATGCAGTTGTTTATTGAAATCTGCTGTTGTATGTGTCACTGAATAATCTCTACTATTTTAGGTTGTATGTTAAGTTCGGAGCGTTGATTATCATTTCTTTACTTTATTCCTTCTTTTCTGCTGTTTTGCAGTTTTCTTTGTTCGGTAGATAATAAAAACTTTAAATTCTTATCCACTTTTCTGGCTCATCAACTCCCAAAGAGCAGTTGTCACTAATTTTGGCAACATATAAACAATTGCTTTATACCAGCATAAAACACGAAGCGCACCACGTATCAAATGCCATCATTGTTCAGCACAACATTAACGATATTCCATAGGAGCAACGCTCTGATCACATCTCAATAAAGCAACTAATATGCAACAGAAGAGCATCTGTTTTTTCAAAGAAAACCATTTTTTCAAACGAATTACATGAAGCTTTCTTCAATTACTTTGCCCCTCTTTAATTTGCTGAGTACACAACCATAAAATACACATTTCCGGAGATCGCATCTCTCTCCAATACTGCCTTGCACTGAGTTGCGTAATACATTGCTCCAAACGGAAATGTTTATATTGCTTTCCCAAACTGGCTTTTATTTTTGCACAAATACGCTCATGAATATGGAAAAGTTACTGCCACAAAAAACCAAAAACATAAGGCGTTTGACCTCAAGGAGGCATACACAAAAAATGTATGAGCGAATGTATGCGAAACCACGTATACCTTTTATATAAGACATTATATCATAATAAATCACATTTATGGGGCAATCCGATTTCTCTGTTTTACAACAGAAATATATGAAAATATAGAGACATCTTTATATATTGGTACGTTGAAGAATGGCTCAAGGCGGCCAAATCTGCGGATGTCTGGAGAGGCTGACGACGCTGCAAATCTATCATTGAGGCCCTCCTCTTCGGTATCGCCACGTAGCTACATCGCACCACTTCGCATTTCATGTTTTTCCTGAGGTCATGCACGTATGAAGCAGTTATTGTCTTTTTCCTTTGTTATGGTCTCTCAGTTACTACTATTTCTGACTATTGTTGTTGGTGTGGTAGACGTCTGCTATCAGCACAAATTCTGTGTCTTTCAGCGAAATAATGTGTCACCATATCACTTCTCAGATTCTAAGAGCAACATCACCTCTGATCGATGAATATTTGAACAATTCATGAAAGAAAAGTGCTCTAGTTTTTCTCAACTAGTGTCTAGTCGAAACCATTTAGAACGATGGCAACGACCTAAAGCAAGAAAATAACTCGACCAACGTTCATAACACTATCACATCGCCATCTTTGCTTTTTAATTTTTCCACCACAGTTCTTTTTCCAAGGTATTCGAATCGAAACTCCGAAAAAGCAGCGCAAATACGAGACCAGAACCGCAATTCCGGGTCAATGGCAGTACTCCGCCTCCTCTGCTCCCATGAATGATTTATCCCTGAAATTACCTTTTGATTCCGGATAAACTTTTTATTACACCATTCAAAAAACATGACATTTTCGCTTCTTTTAGCGAGAAATTTCGCGCTTAATTGCTTCAAATTAGCGTTTGTTCTACGCACATACCGCGAAATGTTCTGTTTTTTTTAGGGGAGAGGCGAACGCCGTTCTGCTCTCATGGTTTCGACATTGCTGTCGTATCGATCGTCACATCTTTTTCTTCATGAAGCGCTTCGCTTACGCTACATTTTGGAACTGGTTGTGTATTTTATTCGGAAGCTGCTTATGAAAACGACAAGTTCACTTCATTCAGGCTTTCCTATTGGTCGTGTTGGGCAGCTTATCGTAGTGACACGTTTGTTAGAAGTCTTTGTAGCAAAGCTTCCCTGGAGGAGTTAAAACAATATTTCGACTAGAAATCTGGCCATAAAATTTGACCTAAATTCGCCAAAACTGCTGAATGCGACTAGAAATCTTATAAAAGAAATTTGCTGTTGCTATTTTTAATCATATATAAGTAAACAGTAATGAAATGAGCATTAAAAAGTTCCACGGCTTTGTTTTGCTGCTATTCGCCTCAGCTGTTCGTTCGCGCAAAGTTATGAAATAAGCGCTACTTAAGCATGCATAGTTGGCCTTAACTAAAAAGTATTGCAATGCAAACAAACGTATGTGAATGAGTGTTGTTAATAACGCAGGTTGATTATGAAATTATGTCTCCATATTAGGGAAGGACCATTTCATTTGAAGGTAGCATTAAAAGCCGCAATAAGTCTGCAGAGCGTGTTTATCACGCCTTATTCCGTTTTTTGTTGATCTGTTTGTCCTTCAGTAGAGCGTATGATCGTTGATACTTGAATTTTTTGTTGATTGTTCCTTCGACTCAATTCGATGATTTCCAATATTATTCATTTCTTGCTCATTGTCACACCTTTATTGCATGTTTCTTTTTCTTTCTTGCAATTTCGTTGCTATTATTGGCACTTCCATTTTTCCTTCATTACAGTTGTTGAATTTCACTAATTATTTGCCGAATCGCCGAAACGATAGAGCATGGTGGTGACAGCTTAGTGCTAACACTCGACTCTTAAGCCAGCTGTTGACAGACGAGTGCGATATCCGGGCGATTGTCTGGTAGGGAGTACGCTAGCTAGCCAACTCCTTCAAATACATCCTCTTATACCTCTTTCGGGTTCCTCTGAATTAATACCGTTTATGAGTTGATTTTGAGTCTGGTTGTCCTACTTTCTCTTTTATTTCATATAGTTGTAGTCTTTGTTTTATCGCGACTTTGCATAGTTTTTTGAAATCGTTTATAACCCTCTTCTCTATAAGTTTCCCTTCGAATATATGCTCACTTTCAGAAATTGTAAATGCTATTAGCTCACCTCCAATACAAGCTCATGCTCGGTTAAATGCCGCTAGCTTAAACAAACAGCTGTCTATATTTGCTACAATCTGATAGAATTGCATCCAGGCATATATACGTCCATCTTGAAATGGAAGAAGCCGTTTCCCCAAAGAGAGGTTTTAAGAGTTCTGAATGAGCTGTTGCGGGGCCTACAAAGGAGGCATTAAGTATCTCGCAGATTCATTTGCAACTCATCTGCTTGCTGGCTACATTCGGCTTCCGCACTCGTCATTTATGACTGTTCTAACCGATAATTGTCGGCTTTGGGGAATTTTCTGAAAATTCAGCATTTCTGTTATTTTTCGATAACAAAAGATTGCCTTAAACGATCTCTACAATCCTCTTGCTTGCTCTTTTATAACGTATCGCTGATGATTCAAACGGTTTGATCTATTTTAAAAATCGGAGAGGATTTAAATGATTCAGTCGAACCAATTTTCTTCCAATGGCATATAAAAACTACCGCTGGAAAATTTACGTCGTTACTGATCAAAAATTTTGGCAAATGGTCGCAACGTCATTTGTAATGTTTTTGCAGTCTTTTCGGAGTACTGCTCTGCTAAAAGCATTGCTTCTATTAGTTATTTATTTATTGCTTATTTCATCAACAATTCTTGGCAACGGCTCAATTATAAATACAAAAAGTGTCGAACATTTGCAGTGAAACTGATTGAAATTCTGCACCTATGAAGTTAACTGCCTCTGCTCATCGCACTATTGACATTTGTTCGTCATTTAAACGATATTTTTTCTCACCATTTTAAATTTTCAAAATCAACCACGAGACACTTCCCCATTTTTAATATTGAGAAATTTTATTATGCTGTCACCTTTACGCTTATATGAGCCTAATATCAACCTTTTGTATTATTCACTGCTTGTTTATCATGTAATGTCCTCTAGGCACTAAAACAATATTGGTCATTTCGGCGTTAGCCATCAAAACCATGTGTGGTATTGGTTTCTTTGACAATTGAGGTGTATACGCTCACACTATGCAGTGACGCTAACCTAGACGGCAGCGTTTGAAGGTAGCTGGTCATCATTAATCAGTATATGACAGCAGCGCTATAGGCAACTGAGCAACGAATGACTGCAGTACGACGAATGAAACCAACGACTGGCTTCCGTTTTGAAACTCTGGAAAACGTATCCCTTCAACAGTGAAGCAATTCCCTTTATCAGCTAATTGGAAATAAAATATGTAAAAATTATATGAACTGTGTGATTTAGTGTTATAATTGCTAGTACTACGGCAAGACTAATATTGTTTTCCTTGAAAATTGTTGCTCTTGATATGTCAACTCATCAAACTATTGTTAATGGCAACATCTACGAAAGAACCAAAATTAAGAGGAAAGATAGAGGTATAGTGAAAAGAAAAGAACTGACGATAATAGAATAATCATACGTAATAGAAGGAGAAATATTTATTAAAAACTTTAGAGATGAGTGATAAAATAAGAAATCATGCTATAAACGGGGGCAAACGTCAAAAATGGGAGAAGAGGTCTACGCAGATAATAATCATTTAAAAATTACATATGGAAAGAAGGTGAAATGCAAATAATTAAATTTATGTGAAGGGATTGAATTTTAATGCAACCGTTATTGGAGAAGCGGCGAATATAGATATGAGAAGCTTTTCTCACATATACAACAATATTAGCATTAATCCTAAAGGGAAATTCAAAAAAGCTCTCATCTGTTCTTGCCGCTCCCCCTTCAACAGCCGTTTTGATCCTTGTTGTATCTAGACTATTCATTTATTTCATATTGTTTCTATGCATATTTTTCATTTGCTCGTTAGTTGTATCGATAGCTGTCTATCTTATCAAAACGATAGGTGCAGGCAAGTTGACGAGGCATTATCCATCCTACCTATTACACTCGCTTATCGATATCCTCAGATAATTGCATGATGCTGTATTGATCAACTTTTTTTATGAGAGGAATACTGAGGTGGCGCATAGGTTATGCGGACTCAAGTTGACTGAAGAGATATTCAAAGCATGAGTGGTTCGAGGAGTTTATTACTAAGTGACGAACACGCTATGCATTTTTTCTTTGTTTGTATTTTTTGTACGATGACAAGATGCTTTTATACTAGTGCATCTACTAACGGAAGAAATTTTCTGTCTCTGGAAATATGAGCATAAAACGCTTGTTGATGTGGTTTCTACATTCGTCTACAAACATGATTTCCTTGATTGAGACCCTCTTTCATTCTAGTTCGCGAGAGAGAAGGCATTCGAAGACCTAAGAGCAATTAAGGCCCAGTGAAAATTGCTGAGGTTATGTTCTCGAATCTGTGAGCTCAAATCTGACAGGACTTCGATGACCGAAATTTCGACATTTTTGATCCTTTGTAGCTTCCTCCCAAATTTCGACCTCTTTTCTACTCTCCCTCTGTTTTCCGAGGGTGATTACTAATGGTATGAAGAAGCAAGCGATTTAACTTTCTACTAGAAAATTTTCGTCAGTTTTGAACTCGGCATCTTTGAAAGCGTAATCTTATCGGTTAAATTTGCATTAGGGGCATCCTTATGCGCATATTCGATTGCCCGCCTCTATTCCCAGTTAGCACCTCCATTTTCAAAACAATTATGGTGGGACGGATACCTGCTTTCCTTATTTGTACGAAAGAATTGATATTGTTTCGGAAAAGTTCCCACTTGCTGATGTATGTTCGGCGTTGTGCAGGGGAAGCCGATGTCAGAGGACGTTAGGAAGCCTGACCTGAAGCCGTCGTTGAGCGTAGCAAGTGTTCCCGCGACGCCTCCACCGACGCCGACGACCCCCTTCCAGAAGCCATGCTTACAAAGGCAAGCCATCCTTCTTTTTAAATGTTCGCTCATTCCACAATTCTTGTAGTGAAATTCCTCATTTCGATGAGTGCTGTCGGCAAACATTCGATACTGTCATTGCAGTTGTTTTTCAATGCGAAAGGAGCTTATTCAAATGATGTTCGAAGAGAGAGCCAAAATTCTAGGTATTATAATTTTCGAAGCGTGGATGAGATTCATACTGTTTTTTGATCAAATAACTGTGCGCATGAATCATTCATCCTACATATGGTACGTTAGGAATCTCTGTTTAAGTAATCTACTTTGCCAGGAGAACACTCTGAAATCAGACACAACTGATGAGTAATTGGTTGTTTGCGTTCATGCCTGTGGCGGGGGATAAGTACTATGTTATCTAATTGCGGTCCCTTTGATTACAGTCTTTTTTTCGAATACAGCCCCTTCCTTCCCCGCACAATTAGTCTCCTGAGTTTTGTTCCCACAGAAAAAAAAGGCAGAAAACTTTTGTCGCCTTTGCTGAAAATTCGTGATTTTGGTGGTGAAAATTTTTGACTTTTCGAATTTCCTGTCATTGGTCCACATCTTATTTGCGCTTTCCGCCTTGAAAGCATGAAAAACCAAGATCACTTGTTCCCTCATGAAAGAAGTCTGAGGTTCTGTTCAGGCTGGTATAACGCAACATGTAAAGAAAGTGCGAAGCATTAACCACGTTAACTGTAACCTCGTCCTTGTTTAACATTCTGACTGCTCCACTATTGTCTGGAGAAGAGGTGAGTAACTGTCGCCTCACCACCAGCCGTAACGCTGAGGTGGAGAGGAGGTTCTCGCTGGCTTCTGCATCCACATTCGGACATGAATCTGCATCTGCAGGATATACTCTACAATACACCATCAATACCCAATGTATCCCCTATTGCCATAAGCAAGTGTTATCTATTTTAAAGTCCACTAGCTTCAAAACGGTTTCCTTAATTCTGAATTTCAGTGCAACGTTCATGCAAAATTGGAAGAAACTGTGTAGTTCAACGAAGTTATCAAACTCAAAGAAGCTTTCTGATGAAGAAACGCCATCGTCATCGAACGATGAAATTGTTGCCGAAGATGGATTAGGAAAAAGTGACGAGCTTAAAAGCACTCAACAGTGAAATCGATTATCGTTTTGTAAATATCAGTGTGCTTCAACAATGAAATCAACTTTCACTTTGTAAAAATGATATCATTTCTCAGAAGTGCCACAGTTTTGCGCTACCGCTTGATTTCGTTTAGCTATATCACACCTCACCATATCTCTCCATTCTCTTCCTCTTACCGCTTTCTTCTTTCAATGCACCTTAAGAAAGAGTTTCACAATAATACTTAGAAAGTACATAAAGGGAGGATTTTGGTGAGGCGTATATATCGGTGCAAGCATATGCAAAAATATGTGTACTTGTATGGTTATTTATGTGAAGTATACTGTTTTGATGTGCCATTAATGGCGTTTTCTTGTTTATGAGTTACTCAAGAAAGAATGCGGAGAAAATATCTAATTCATACGTGCTTTCGCATAAATACGTTCTTAATACACATTTTCATCCATATTCACATTTTCATCACTCTCTCATTCGTGTCTCTAATCCCTCTTACCCTTTCTCGAGAGCTCATTCTTCTCAGTATATGTGACCTTCGATGAAATAGGAAAGACTTTTGCTTTCAGATGGACCCAAAATCGTCGACTTCATATATGAGGCGAAGATCTCAAGACTAGTCGGAAGCAAGAAAGGCAATAAAATGTGGAGTTTAATATCCAAATGCAATGAAAATTAGTAAGAATAATTCTTCGACGATGCTGGATTTAGACGTGACGAATTCCTCCACGTGAAAGGTGGAATCTCCTTCAGGCTCACTTCCCCTTCCTCCTAAAATGACTACAAAGAGTTCAAATTTCGGGCCAGAAGTCTTATGAAGTTTAGACCCACTGCACTAAAAAACTCAAACCCAAAAATTTCCCCATGACTGGAGCATCCATAGGTCCCGATCGAGCAGTTTGTCCTATGCTAGTTACTTGCAACAGCCTCACGTTTTCGCGGCAAGGGACGAATGAAAGGACCGCACTGGGGGAGTCATCCTACAACTTTAGAACTTCAGGCGTGAACGAGGCGCACTAAAATCTATGCGAATTTTACGAGCAAGGATATTCTGAAGATGCGAGCTTTCGCATCCTCGACATGACGGACAGAAAGACATCTCCCTAGAGTCAACCAGAGAACCTCAGCGTTCTTCAGTTTCTAAGATCGATGAGTTATGATGAGGTGCTCACAGGTCTCTAGCAATGCCTCAGAGTATCAGAAGAAACCTCCAGCGAAAACTTCCTAAATCTTGAAACTCTCAGACTTCTCGAGTTTCCAAAGATTCTGGCTGGAAGAATTTTGGGTTTCGGCCGCTGACCTGCTTATGATGCGAGAATTCGAGTGACTGTACTAATAATTCTAACTGAAATGATCTCACTCATCGGAAGAGGTTGGGGGGGGGGGTAGGGTGGAATAAAATAGACGAAGTACCACTATCGCAAAGGTGGACTAGAAATGAGAGTGCATGCAGCGTGCTGAGAGGATGCGGGTGACCACCGGTAAATATTTAGGGATTCAACGAAAATGACATCTGAAAGCGAAAATAACAACACAACCACTGACATATTCCATCATATAATACAGCTCATAATACCAAGTGCGAGGTATAAGAGCGAAAAATAACGTTGTGTGGAGTTGAAATTACACTTGCACCAGCCGTTGATCACAATATGCATCTCCCAAATATGGCCATGGTAGCATTCATAAGTGGTATTTCGAAATATATATATATATATATATATATATATATATATATATATATATATATATACATCGCATTCATCAAGGCCACATAGCTCCATTCTGAGAAAAAAATTTATAAGCATACATAAGTTGCTTCTCAAATCCTAGAAAATCACTACGGGAAAATGCATTAGAGCAAGAAGATTCTCCCTCTACGTTCATGTTCAGCTAGTGAAGCTTAAAAATTTGACAGCGATTGCTGAGGATAGTGGGGGATACAACCGACAGCCACAGTTAGCGCCGCTCTCTGGCAGTTTCCTTACGATTGTAATGTCCCTTGGGAATTGCCAAAATCTACATGCAAGCATCAAACCTCGGCCTTGCTTGATTTTTATAGGAGAAGTAAGTCATCATCTTTTTTTTTTAAAGAGTCGATTCTTTAAAAATTCTTTAAAAAAGACCGCAGGAACCAACTGGATCAGAGAAGCATTGATTCGGGACAAGTGGAAGCGATATGAAGAGACCTTCATTCGTAATGAATGCTAGTTGATTGAAATAAATAAATAAATAAATATGTTGTCGGTACTAAAAAAGGAGGGAGATAGTGCCCAGCGGCTATGTATATGATTTTAGGTGTCTATTTTGTGATTCATTAAGGGGTTGCATAGCGACTGAGTGAAAAAAAATCAGAAGAAGCGTTCAATAATGTAAGAGCAACAATCTGTTGGATGTAACATGGGATAACAGTGACAGGTGGATAAACATGAGGAGGGCGTGAACTTTGCTCCTTCGATCCATCGCGAGAGGCCACAAACGGCTTGAGGGGATCGTAAAGCGCAAAATGGAAGCGCCGGAGTTCGGCCAAAGAACCGTTCGAAAAACAATTATTGCATACTGAGTTCATCATTCCCATGAAGGGATTTAAAATATCTCTTCAGTTTTCATGCATAGAAAACTGAATTACAGAAGTGAAAATCTAATCACTCTTCTTAAACGATGATCCCATAATTCAGGGAACCATGGAATGTGACCATACGGCGTTTCTTGTTTATGGCGTCTATCGCGAGACACCATAAAGTGCCGTGATGTTCCGAAGTGATCCACCGAATTATTCGGTAGAATACACGGATATGCAAGCAAACCTATGAGCCAGGAATTAAAAAATGAGAGAGCAAAGGATGTGACCTCTGCGCTTGGCGTCTATAGCAAGACACCATAAACTACCGTAATCTTTAGTTAAGCGACGCGAAAACACTCCTGTGGCATCTTTGAGGCAACCACGAGCCACTAATGATCGCTAATATTCGCTTACGCTTAATTCGAAAAAGAGAGCGAGTCGGTTTAAAAAATTTAAACACTCCTGTTTCTCTGCTCATTGTGCGAATTTCGAAAAGGTGAAACAATCATTTCAACGCTCTCTTTGTAGGCTTTCAAATGTATCTATTCTCAGCGCGATTGAGCTAAGCAGAAGACTAAAGCAATCAAAAAGATTCTATCGGAAAAGTGACCAATTTTTTGCTCAAATCGTGTGTATTGGTGGTACCCAATATGTATAGAAAAAAAAATTAGAAAAAATATGGCTAACAAAAAAGTTTACATTTGAAACTTTAAAGCGCTACAAGTAAGTAAGTGATTGAAAAAATACTATTAAATTGTATATAGAAGTGATCGCTGTGAAAAGCTGCACATTTTGCAAAAAAAAAAAATCAAAAAAATCCGTTGACACTGAAAAATGAAATTTCAAAAAAAATTTCAGTATGGAGAATTTTAAAAAAATTTTGACACCATTTAAAAGAGAATTTAATTCTGAATGGAATAAACCAAACTCCATAGAAACTGATGCAGTTCTAACTCACTTACAGCCTTTTTAATTTCCAACTTTTTTGAACTTTAAAGGCTTCTAGCTGTTTCAAATTTTGAAAAAATTTCAAAAATTTTCACATCATCGAAACCCACTCATTAAGATCTTTCATTTGATATAAGGATGAATGAAATCGATGCCGAAAAATTTTTCTGAAAATACCATAAGGATCGGAAAAACGCGATTTTGCGGGTTCCACAACGCGGTGAATTTTGAAGGAATTTGAAATTTTCAACTTCCATTCAAGTAAGCCCGCCGAGTTCTCATCAAACGTCAAAAGCCCCATTGTGCCAACTTCACCCCGCGCCGAGATACGGAGTCGTCGAAAACGGCAAAATCGTGATTTTGGGAATTCTGGTGGAACGATTCGGGTAGGGGGGTGAGTAACATTTTGGATCATGTGATATATTTTCGGGTACTACTCGCTATTCGAAGGTCACTGGAGTTGTTTTCAACTCCCTACGATAACCGAGTGCCGAGAAATCGGCCCCGCAATTTCAGGCCCCATAGTTAAGAGTGGTAATTGCTTATTGCAAGTGCCACAACACGGTGAAATTCCTTTTAATTCGGTAAATTGCACTACCCATGTGTTAATAGTGTTTGATTATCTATCGAATGAGTACATGTATGCGGATATCCGCCGACTCATTCTCGGTCTATGACAACCCGCTCCCTCCCCACCGGATAGCTTTGAAAAGGTAAGCTAAAATTGAGCATTAAGGTTAAAATCCACTTCCAATACAAAGTCTCCCAAGGTCCTGAAAGTTTGAAAAAAATCGACTCATTCAAACTCCAGTTATTCCAGATTGAAATTTCAGTTCAGTGGGAATGGTACCTTCACGGGGTTTATTTCACTATCCCCCTTCAATTTTACAACTTGTGGCTCACCCCATCGAGTCACAAATGCTAGAAAGAATAGAATAAAGAAAGAATTAGAAACAACGAATAAATCTGAAAGAAAATATAGCATTTGAATGTTAACTATGAAATTTCAGTATTTTTGAAATTTCAGGAAATTTAAAATTCGAAACATATCCAAAAACCATAGGTGTCTGAAGATCGTGAATACCGAAAGATTAAAAAAAAGAAAACAAAAAAATTTCAATTTTAACGAAAGATATCGTCGGAAATGACAAAATAATTTAGTGATGTTCTATATATAATAGAATAGATTCTACATATAATAGAATAGAATAGAAAGACTCTAAAATTTCTCAGTTTCTTTATGATTTATTAGTAAACCTATGATGGAGCTGAGATTGAAATGTTTTAAATGATACATAGATACAGTCAAATTCCCAGCCTGTACAACATTTTCCGAAAGGCAATTCCAAGCCTAAATCACTCTGTACTAGAAACTGTGTAGAACGTTTTTCAGCGAGCATGTCGTGCGAGCCAACTGAAAACGTTGACCATGGCGACTGCGATGAGGAGCGAAAGCAAAGAGACTCTCGAAGGATAAATCAAAAAATGCATGGATAATTTCATAGCATAATGCCAAATCAAGCATTACTCTTCTATATTCTAAACTCTTAAGCTCGAAAATCTTGTCGTAGAAGACGGTGAAAAGTAGTGCTGCTTCAGAAGCCCCAGGCTTGAATAAACTTTGAAACTACTTGAAACTTAGGGGCTTCGCGCCCACTTAAGGCAGCGGCGCTTGGTGGCTTTCGAGCTGTTATAAACGTAATGACCACTTGTGGGGTCTGTCAGCTCAAACGAGAGGTTAGAAGGCCACAAAGCGTGACATCGATGCGAAGCAATAGTATTATGTAAATGTTTGGTCGTCTGTGTCTGAGCCAAATTGTTTTGCTCCTTTCTGAGTTTTGCACGTTTATCGCAACGAATGCAGAGTTTCGCAGGGCTCTGATGTCGGAGGTAAATGTAAAGGCGTCGCTTATCTCACTTGTCGTGATGTGCCTATTGTGCTCTGGTCTCGTTTATGCTATTCAACGGACTCAGCGAATGAAGATCGAAGGCATTGCGATTGGAAGCGTCAGAAAGAGATGTTTCCATTAAATAAAAGAGGAGCACTAATTGAGACACTATTGTACTTTGTTATAAGAATCATTTATGAGCTTTATTATTCACTAAAATGATTTCAGCATTAAGGCGCATATTTCCTATAGGGAGGGGATATATTTGATGTATTCGTTTATGTTGAGTCCTGAGCGGAATGTTCATAATGCGATAATTTTTTGATCCATTAGAAAAGGTTTGTCATTGTTATAAACAGACACATGAAATCACTAAGCGCAATAAAACTTGTGCGCAAAGAGATAACGGAAAAGGAATGCGCAATGATCAGTTCAGCTTAAGGTTGATTGAGTTCAACTGTACAAGTTGCAGGTACGAGGAAGGAAGATATCTATCTTTTCTCATGGAAAGCACAACAAATTCTAAAACAACGGTGCGCGTTGTGATTTAAAAACCCTCTCAGTGCTATTCAACAGGTCACAAAGGGTTGTTATTGTGTATGTGCGGAATTCGCTGAAGTGGGAAGAGGAAATGGATCGTTTTCGGATGTTTTTCCATTTAGCTGTAGATTGGTCTTTGGCCGCAGATGTGGTGGTGTTGACTGATGATGTTGCCTTCATTTCATATCTGGAAATGTATTCTAGGCTTTCATACGTCTGTTGAGGTTTTTGTTGGATAAAGAAGGAGGGAGGGGAGAGGGGAGAGTGGTATCGGAACCTATTTCGATATTACTCGACTAAGATTGCTTAAGCGATTGTAGTAATATGTTCACATTTGGAATCATCTGATGCGTCTTATTTGTTAAATATAAGAAGAGACAAGAAGAACACTGTTAAAATGAGGGAGAGGGGGAGGATTTTGTTTAAAAACGGTCACTATTCAATTGTCATAGAAAACAAAAGGCAGTTGTGGAAATAATCACACTACACCGGATTAGCCACCTTCTTTTTAGGTCCTGGAGATACGTTCTCTTCTTGTCCTCCCTCAATGAACCTCTCTGTGTTTCCGTCGTAACATTCGACGTTGTTGAAGCTTTCTGTACTGTTGATATGCTTTGTTAGTGTTTGATGTGCAGAAATAAATCTCGCTTAATATGATCCTTTCAAGAATCTTCGCCCATTCTCCCTTCCCTCCTCACCGACCATCAGTAGAGATTTTAGATCAAGTCGTCTTCAATGCGGTAATGCTTAAGAAAATTGGCAGCAGAGCTTACTCTATGCTGTAATATTTAGGTGATTCTTTGACGTGAATATTCGATGTTCTTCCAAAATTTTTGTTAGAACGCCACGAATGCGAAATTGCATCTCTTCGCTCGTTTCACCGTTGCAAAGTTCCCTGCTGTTCTCAATGTTGTTCCATTATTTTTAATGGCACCTGTTGTTTGCAGGAGATGACCTCTTGTATATGACTGACCAGCGGCAATGTTTTATGTATTTTACGTGAACCAGGGCTATATGCAACCCCTGGAAGTGACTGCAGCTTTGGGCACCGTTCATAAGCTGCAGGCTGCAATCGAAGAGGCGACACATGTTCCGCTAGCTGAACAGGTTATTTTTTGCTGTTGTTCTTCATCTTCCATGTCCCCCAGTTTTGCTTTTCTTGTTGAGGCGGTCAACAATAGTGCGCAGCATTCCCATTCCCTGTATGTTTCGAGTCGGGGCTGCTATCAAGACAGCGAAAGGAGGAATTCGAATCCTCAACCACCGCTCTCTCTGCCTCCTCGCATTCCTCAAGAATCGCATCCTGACTAATCAACTGTTGTGGTGGCCGAATATGGGCGCAGGACTCCGTAATTTTTGATCTACCGAGACCTTGTCTGATTAAAAACGCTGAGGAATCAAAAATGCAGATTTTTTTCGAAACAAAGAATTTTTCCTGAGATCTGAGTTAAATGCGTTCCCGGTTTCGGTGGCGAATGGCTTTGACCTGAACGTCCTCTTCGCTAGATGCCATTGTCTGGGTCTTTCATTTTCCTCAGTAACCTAAATTTTATCTTCGACATCTTCGCGATAAACCTTTAATTAACCTGGATGTCGTCAGAAGGTTTAATTTTCTTTCCTTCAAAGTGCATCAGGCTTCTCTGAATGCTTCGCATTTCTTTACTGCCCTCAATGAAGTCGCCTTCTCGAATCAGCTCACTGCAATTTTTGTGGAATGAAGTCATCACCTTATATGGTGAACTCTTAAATTAACTTGTTCTTCCAATTGTCGAAACTTGTACTTTTATTGCATTGTGCTGAAGTTTTAGAAAAATGAATAGCCTGCTCTGCCTCCTTTCTTCCTCAGTATCTCTCTCTTTCACCAAAACGGATCGAAGTTAATGATGGTGCCGATCACGATCAAGATCCGAGTCGGATTTAACCCTCTAGTATTAGACCGTCACCAAGACCGATACTACCTCTTTTAGGTGTAGTTCTGCAACTAGAATGTTCCTTTTAAGATGTTTGTGTTTTCAAATGTGGCTTCAGTTCGTTACTTAATTAATTTATTTAATATTCAGAGTAACACTGCTTTAGGAGGCGCTACGCTCATTCTTTTCTAGCCTCCGAAACTTTTTGTTCCCATTGCATTTCATAACCGAGGCGCTCAATCCATCGCCATGTAACGATGAGTTAAATCTTGTTCTGGCTTCGATTGAGTGACAGACTCTAATTTTTCTTAGCTAATCATCAGGCCGAGAGCAGATTTAATTATGATTTGAATGAAACTCAGATATTAGGGAATTCGTAGCTTATGGGGTTTCATTCGATCACTATGCTAGCGTTGTGACCAACAGCTAATCTTCTTGAATGCATGCAAAGTATTTTAGTATCGTATTTTTCGATATGCTGATGCTCTAGGTGTTGCTAGTTTCGGGTGGCGATGGCTTGCAATCGGATCGTCCAGTGGCGCACTATCAAGGCGCTGGTACAGACTCAAATCCGGTTTTTCTCTTTTGCAAGCTTTCGAAAGGGGAGAGCCAGGATTCGGCAACTCCACAGGAGAACGCGGAGTTGAATGAAATGTGTACAGGTATGGTATATAGTCTTTTGATGTGAACACATTTGGCGATGAATTTCCATTTGGGGATGGAATAATAATGACTAGCCTTGTTGAAGTGTCTTCCTAGTTGTTATAGGAAAGATGTTCGTTTGTACGACCGAATCTGGAGTGTGAGTGCGTTCCAGTGGAGCAATAGAAGCTCGTTTACTACGAGTAACAGAGTCACACGACGATAAGTAGCGAAAGACACAAACACTGATTAGCAATCAAGACCGCAGCCTATTTGTAGCCTCGGCTACAGCCCCCGAAGGTATGGGAGGTCATAATCCACACGGAAGAGATACCACATCAAGATCAAACAAATGTGAGCATGCAACCTGTTACACAAATAAAGATCACCACGATCACTGCGATCACAGAACTTGATCACAACAGATCACTCATTAACTTTTGGAAGTAAAAAATTTATGCAGGCTTCTGTAAGGATAGTCTAATAAACCGTAAAGCACTTGCAGTGAATGTACGTTTCATGTCAAGAAGTGAGAAGGTTAATCTTGGGTGTGAGTAATTGGTACTGAAGAAAAAGAGATAAATGTGGCATAATCACAGAAATTAGGCGGTACGCGATTTCAAAGGATTAATAATACGAATGATCTATTTCCACTTTTCTAAGAAATTGAATTTTTTCACTGTGATGTTTTCAGATCGTTTAGTTTCACTTAGTATCTCATAGCTAATTGAATGTGGGAAGATTTCGATTCTAATTCGTCGTTGAACTGAGGTATATAGTACTACCACACTTTGTTATGATCATTGAACATATCATTGCTCATAGAGGATGGTGTTAATCAAGAGATTTTTTCGCTTCCTCTACCGTCGCCCTCCAGCCCCAGCCATCTCTCTCACCTTCTCTCCTGCATATCTTTTCCCGTCGATAAAAGCACAAAACTTCATAACGGAATAACCGTTCCTTTGAACGACTCGTGAATTGCAAATGAAAAGAATAAAGAAATATGAGCATACTTTAGTGAACATTGAAGCAGGACGGACATTAAGCTGCAAAAGATCCGTTGAATTGTGGCGATTGGCTTGACGTTCCATCGTTTTAGCAATTCAGATGAATGTGTCCGTTGTTTCAAACCAGCGCACGTATGCAGATGTGAAGCTATTCGATGATGGCTGTGTAAGCCAAAGTATCGCATGTAAAAAGCTCGATGCATTGGCAAATAATTCGATGTAGGTTTGCCATCAAGTTTCCATAAATTGCGGGGAGGGGGGGGGAAGAACTCTAAGTAAGATAGGCTAGTAAGGATAATAGCGGTTCTCATCTATAATATATAACTTTGACCACTTAATCATATGTTACAAGCTTAAGCGATGAAGCTTTAAAGGTTTAATGGAGCAGTTGCGTTCATTCGAAAACTTGACGATCTCGGGTGCGCTTATAGTGCGTTATGCGGAGGCGAGTCGACTTAGCCGTAACATTGCCGATCGTGCTATGCAGTTATGCGCGCGGCTTGTGCAAGATCATCAACTTCTTCATCAGGTTTGTAGGAAAAAGTGTGTTCCGATTCGGAAAACCCTGGTTATGGGGGGGGGGGGGGGAGGGGAAGGGGAAGGGAGGAAATATAGATGGAGGGAGACGTTCTTCGTATAAGCCTTGCTTCAGAGGGAGCTGTTTTGATTTTCTGAATGAGCGGTTGATAAAATTAGTGTTTTCTACTGCAGCAACAAAAACCGGTACACCTTTACAGCGTTTTGTTTTCGTTTCGGAAGGAAACCTCAAAATTGTCAAAATATCTCAAGCTGAAAACAGCGAAGGTTTCTGTCCCACAAAATCGTAAAGGGAAACCGAAGGAAACAAAATTCTTTGCTGCTTTTCAAATTTTCATTTAAGGCTCCTCATAGTACTTGTAAACAGTTCAGATTTGGGGCTCTGTACTCGAGGATTTATAATAAGTTGAAGGTGGTTTCAGGGATGGTTAGCATTGGTCTCGAATTTGGATGATTCGCGTTCGCAAATTGAGAAAAGAGCCGAAAGATTTTACGCTCATTATGAGCGTTTGAAAACGATGAAGGGCAAAGCTCAAACAATCCTCCAAGAATTTGACAGTGTAGTCGATACGTTGCATAAGGTGCGTTTTACTATTCGTTATATATCTGGTGGCATTGACTGGCGATCAGTTAATGCTGCTTTCTTCCACGTCAGCTTATCAAATTTAATCCAGAATTGTAGATCCACATTTTATTGTAGTACTATAGCGTTGACGTGTAGGTTGATGCTCATCTTAGCTCATTCAGGTCGGACAATGATTATGAAGGCTGCGCGGTGCTGTAACTGACTAAACCCGGATGAAAACGACCTCCCACGTAGGTGCAATTTGGCGGTCGCAGGATCAACATGGAAAACAAAAAACTTATCACGCAAAAGTGCCATTTTCATGCCCGAGCATAGTAAAAGGCTGCGGAACGAAAGTTTCTTTTTTGAAATGGGGAAGAATATGTGGATGCTTAGCAATTATAAATTTATGGTAGGTAGATCTCGTAGTTGTAGCTAAGCGAGAACTGTCACAGGATAATGGAGGTGAAAAGTTTCTGAGAGGGCGTTGAGGAAGGAAGAGGGGAGAAAAGACACGTAGATGAATAGAAGAATCGAATCACACTATTGCCTGATGCTGTTATTTTTCATGTTCATTCGTTTCTTCGAAAAAATCGGAGCAAAGGAATCAGCTGGATTTCGCCAAATGGTTGCGTCCGTTTCATTTCATTTGTTTCGAACAGCATTCAAGGCAAGCTGTCTCGTATGCAAAATTCGCATTCGCAGGATATATCTCCCTAAAAATTTCTGCCTCCTTAAAAACTTCTGTTTGCTGCTATGTTCGCAGTTCAATCTTATAATTGCTTGATTTCAGATCACGATACCATCGGCTTTATTAGTGAATTCGACAAAATTCGAAGGCGGTAATAAGCCGAATGAGGAGTGCACACTCTATGACTACATTTCGTGCGCGGATCCACAAAGTTCGTTGAAAGACGTTGTTGATCAAGTGCAGCTGCTCTTAGCTAAGGTGATCTTTGTAAAGTAAATCGTATCCCTTTGTGTGAAACATGAAGTGAGCGGCTTCGCAACCTCTAGCAATCATAGATGGCATGCTCTTTGTTAGCCTCCGTTCGCGTCGGCCTCTTTAATGGTGATTTAACGGATCGGTGCAGCTGTGACTTGCAGTGTTGGGTGGAGAGTGTTTTGTCACTTAATGTTGAGAAGAAGCTGTTCAAAATGTTTTGTTTTGTTGTGCTCTCTTCTTTGTTCCATTTATATCTATTATTGGGATGCAACTAAGTGATTGCGCTGCTTTGGCATCGCCAATATTTATGTTCTTATAATGTGTGCATGATGATACAGGCTATCGTTTATTTCAGATAGACGATAGTGAACATAACAGGGTTGTGGCTTTACTCAAATTGGTAACTGAGCAGACTAGCAAGCCGGAAGTGCGTGATATTCGTGGCATCAACCTGCGTCTCATGCAACTCGATTCTCATCTGCGCTCTCTTGAACGTGTGTTTTAACTTATTCTGCTCCAAGAATGCTTTTTTGCACATAGCGACGCATTGGCGTTTTGCTGTCGGACCAGGTTGGATAGAGATAGCAACGATTTGTTTTTGATTTCAATCTAAAAGTCCGGCTTTGTTGATAAAAAGATGATGCCTCCTCCGCACCTTCTTCGTTCCAACATACGAAAAGTTTTGAGTATTTTATTTCGTTTGTCGTAATAGGTATACGTGTTGATGCACAGTATAAACACATTTTCTTATAACAAATAAGTTTCCAAGCGATGCCTTCGACTGCCACTCTGTTTCTGTAAAAGAACGGAGTAAGCAACGAAAATGTGGATTTTATTGATTCTTTTGAATTTAGAACAAGAAAGGCGCTTGAACGAGATATGTGCCGTCGTCACGCAAGGGGTTCCTCATGACCCATCTCATATAAAGGTTTCTTTTTGTGATATCAGTTTGCCCGTTCTGCATAGGTTAGGTACATCTCTTTCGGCCTTTTTTTAGGATTCATCATCTGAAACATCATGTTTAACAATAGGGACTTTGACGATAACCATGTTTTGGTGAAAATAGGAATTGAGGCCAGAAATGAGAAAAGTGAAAGAATTTCGAGAGGAAAAATCCACAGCTGTAATTAATGAATGAAAATCAGGATGATCTATACAATAATGATTGGGAAATTCGTAGTGATAAATGAGCTTTGAGTGTTTAATAGCTAAGGAAATTTGCACATAATAGGTGGGATGGAGTAGCTGTTTTCGTTGCGAGACAACTTTGCTTACAATTCTGTTATTTTCAGTCATTGTTTGCACAGATTGCAATTCATTTCTCTTTTAGTGTACTATATGCAATTGACAATTATTGATAATGAAAATAAATGATGCATCAATAGTAATAATTAAACTGCATTTGCATCATTGCTCAGGACGTTGTTTTCAAACAGCGCGAACAAATGGAGGAAGTGAAGAAAATAATGGAGCAACTGCAGAAGACGGCGAAAGCGTTCTCGCAATCGAAGCACGAATTGCTCAACAACATTAGAACACGTCTTTCTGGCTGGATTCTGCAGGTTCATTTAAGTGATTTTTGTTGTGTGCAGGTTGAGTTACAAAAAGTACATGTCATTGCGTTATGCGCAAGCATGTTGTGCACACGCATCCTTCGCTGCTCTTACTTTTTGGAAAGCTTCTGTAGATGAACGTGTAGCAGAAAGCTAGTTTTTAGTTGCCAATTATTAACTCCAATAGTTTTAAGAGTAAAAGGGATAGCGTTTTTGCTTGATGGCGAGTTGGTTGATTTTGAATCAACCATTCACCGGCGCTCGCAACTCACTCTTCTCCGTATTTTCGAGCGGTCAAAAGTTTGCTTTGATGTTTGCAAACATTGCTGGAACAATTTTGCTCAGTAAGATGGAAATTAGAAAAATGTTCCAAGGAAAATTAGTTATTTTTGACTCCGTCAAGTTTTCTTTGAGGCTCTTTTGAAGTGTTCTTTTCTTTCTTTGAAGACTGATTAAGTTTGCATTTGTCTTTTCATCCTTCCTTCAGCTATCCCTCCACCTCCTTTCTCTTCCCTTCCTTTTCTTCCGACGTTAAGGAAAGGTGAGGATTTCGAGGTGGATCATTTCTCGAAATCTGATGCTGTGTCGCTTCACGCTGCTGCGTGAGTCAGTCATTCTAATTAACTTTCCATCAAGTCCCCTGTGTTTATTCAGGCGTACGAACGTCTACACACAGTAAATAGTTCGATAATAATCTTCGAGGAGAAGTTTTTGGCCTTGCGAAATCGATTGGATATTATACGTCAAGTGAAGGAGTCACCGGTTATGTATGTAACGGCCATTACGGAAGCGATTAGACGAAATGCTTTGTATCCGGTATGCCAAAATGTTTTGTTTATTTTATTTTACTCATTTTTTTATTTATTTGTTTGCTCGTTTGACGTGTGATATTTGACATCGATGTGTGTTGAATAATTACTTGGCCAAAGCGTTCATAAGCAAACGCATTCGTTAATAATGACTTTTGGATCGTAAACCTTACATTAACGCTCAACGGAACTTAACATAAAAGCAGTACAAGAGAAACTGAAATTAAAATTACAAAGAACGGAGACAATCGAAATCCCGATATATCACTATCCGGGTCAATGCTGTTATCCATTAGGATATTGCTCCTCTGCATTCTCGCGTTCTGAAACTTTGTGAGCTGTTGTGGCTTTCTTGTATATATCGTCGAAGTGCTCTTCACTTCCTAGCTCATTTGTCGAATGAAGCTGTTATGTAACTGCAAGGAGTATTAGCTGTTTGGTTTTTTTTAAATATTTTTTTTTTCAGTCTCGTTCATATGCTTTCTTTTGAATGCCCACTACTGTTCTTTGTTGTTGTCATTTAGAGACCAGTTCAGTTATTGCTCAAACATCAAGGTTTCTTTAAAGGATAAAAGATGGAAGGGAATCAGAAATTAGTACGCAATAAAAATTCATCTTCAACTTGCCATTCTTTCGATATTTTCTGTTGTAATCTAAAGCTCCTGCAGTTGATTCGTCTGAAGAGAGTGAGCCAGGGTTCGTGATGTTGGTACCTCTTTACGTTGATGACTGCTATAAATGTACAGAAGTGTCTTTCCGAAAAAAAACTTTCCGGTGTTTCGCAGTCCCACAGAAGTTGACAGTCGATTCGTTGCCATAAACAGTTCCACACTAAGTTTTCCTTAACGTTTGATCACTTCTGTTGTGGCCAGGAATATTTCGTCCATTATACGTGGAATAGGTCAACCACTTCCCCTGCATTCTTTTTCATAGTCGTTTTCTAGGTAATCTGCAATGGCCAGCAGCTTTTTTCGTTAAAGCTTATTGAGATTTCGGCAAGTTCTGTCTATAAAAAGAGCATGCATGTTACTAGTTAGAGGCCTGCCTTACGAACTCGAATCTGTTGAAGTCGATTGTGGTTGAGGTGAAATTCGGAATCAGTATGTGCGTCTTGCGCAGTTACATGTAAGGTAAATTGTAACTTCAGTATCCTTCGCCCCTCCTCACACGTTTCCACCCTCTCTCCGCCTTCTTCAGTGAGCTTTTTCAAAATTGCTGGTAGAGAACTTCCTTCATAATGCTGTGCCATGTTTTCACAGGTACCAGAAAGATTGAAAATTGCTTTGGTATATGGTCAAAGCGCGCAATAGGGCACATCACAAAAACCATTCTGCATTTTACCGCAGTTCGCAAACTCTTTATCAGAAATACTCATTCGTGTTGGGTCATCATCGAGCGCACTTTCGCATACTTTTTTATATTTTAGAAGACGAGTCTTTATTCATTAACAAATAAAGTTATGAAGCAGAGATCAGTTTTAATTATGAATAAATGAATTTAGGCATAAAATTACATTCGCCACGGTATACAACAATATGGAATGAATATTACACAGGTGGTATTTCAAGGTATAATATGACAATTATTCCCAACAACATTTTTACATGTAATGCGGTAACTTGACCAGCTAAATTCATCAAAAATTTAGATATACTGCTTTTAATTCATTCTTCTTAACGATATTTAAGCACTTGTTTACTGATGTTGTTCTTAAGGAATTCCAATCGTGGTTTGCATCTTTCTCGGAGAAGAGCAAAGAACTGGTACGGGAAGAGTGTTCGATACGTGAAGCTTTCAACTCGAAGCTGGATCGTCATTTTTTGAAGCAACTTTTTCCGGGCATGTTTGACCAATTCCCTGATTTTGCACCGGGAGAATTACCCTCCTTCGATCAAAATCTACCTCCCGTTGATTTCGCTCATCTCAGGGCTTTAAGACAAGTGAGTGCATTATATTTTCCTCCTTTAAAAATTGAAATTTAAAAAAAAAAATTGCAAAATTACTCAAAAATCAGAAGTTCATTGGTTATAATCCTCAAAAAATTATCCATACCTTGTGTCCATTTCATTTATGCTTATTGAAGAGAGCATGAAGTTTCT
The DNA here is from genome assembly GCA_037389465.1 of Baylisascaris procyonis. Taxonomy (NCBI): domain Eukaryota; kingdom Metazoa; phylum Nematoda; class Chromadorea; order Rhabditida; family Ascarididae; genus Baylisascaris; species Baylisascaris procyonis. The sequence goes on from JAZARR010000059.1 coordinate 2,693,535, forward strand.
GTGCGGCCTCAGTAGATGAAGCCGAGGTGAAATTTGCGGGCGGAATAGGTTTTTATGCGTATAAATTTGTTAATAATACAGTGGAGTTATTTTATTAAGAAGTTTGTCCGCGCATAGTGTTTATTTGATTTTAAAAGGACTAAAATGAGGGGTGATAAAGTGCTATATATTTTATTCGAGCTTGCGAGGAGAGGAGGGACGAGCTGGAATGCTGTCACTTCTCACTGATCTAAATTCCACCAAGTTATATCATTTCTCAAGCACGAACCAGTATTTCTTGATCACAACGATGAGAGTTGGTAGATGATCTCGTTTTATGAATGTATGTGGTGCTTGCGATTGGTGGCGTTATTCATCGGTGATTGCCTTGGAGAGGGGGAAGGGCGGGCGAATTCATAGCAAATCACTCTGCAGAGGAAGAGTCATAACTGTGAGCAGATGAATGCAGAATCGCGTTTGCAAGCTGTTTTGTTGGGAATAGTGTGTCCAAGAAGACTGGTCGACGGGTCTTTAGCGGTTTCGTTCTCACTGATTTTTGCTCTTGAGAATTCACCAAATCGCATGCAAAAATATTCTGTTTTGAAAGCATGTTATGTAAAAAATTGCAGACTCTGCCACAATTGGCGCATCTTCTAAAAGTAAGCGAGCCGGCAGTTTATCAGCGTTTGGCCGTTCGTGATCCGCGAACCGCATCAGTAATCCATTCAGGTGGAGTTCCGGCTATCAGAAGGGAGGAGTCGTTCTTCACTTCGGATGCAACGATCAATATCGCAACTCTCAACAAGAACTTCCCCTCCACTAATTGGCTTAGGTACGCCTCGATTACTGTCTGTGTTTAGTGAATCCTCTTTTTCATGAATCCGTGTTGCCTTATTCAGGTTATTATTTGTTTAGTTTCGAAACTCGATTCGGTTGGGGAAAGAAATTAGGGTATTTCGATGTTCCAGTAGCATATTTACTTTCTGCTATTTCCCTACTTATTATTGCATAGTCTTGGTGGCAGGCACTCGGGCTTGAGAATCTCGCTGCAAACGGAACCCGATGGAAACGAAATAATAGAAAGCATATCCGCTAAGGCATCTTGAGCTCGCTTTGCCCTCTTTATTTATGTGATTTGATCATCAAATTTGATCCAGCTTAGACCGAATTTGAGACATATTGAAAACGTAGAAGAGGGATTTTATTGAGCATTGCATGATGACTTATCGTAACGGCGATCTAATTTCTAGTTTTTTCTTATTCCTTCGATGAGGTGAACCTATATGTGTCGTTGACGCTCACTGTTATCACTGTGCTTGAAATAAGTTGCGATCTTTGTTGAACCGATAGCAGATCTTAGTGAGCTGCCAGTGAGACAGTAACGGTCAAGAAAGGCATTGTTACCAAGGGCAGTTGCTTGTAGTGCAGCTTGCAAGCAGATATTGCGGGTGAATTGGAGAGATACCGATAGAGTCGTTTTCCTTGTAGTCACTGAGGTGGGTGATTACAGTGGTGATGAGAACATGGACATGTCACCGTCGAATGCACTGCTTTTAACGAAGTCACCGCCGCGCTTCAGCTCAACATTGAGTCTGGATAATACTGACGCGTCATCAAAGCCGTTGAACCCACTGGCACCGCTCTTCGACACTCCTCATCAGGTGAATACCTTGCTGAAACTTTTTGAAATGTTAGAATTGCTTGCATCCTTTGCTTAAACACTCTCTGAAACTAAAAGAAATGTGTTTTGAGTTACTATTCGCCCCAAATGTTGCATGAAAAGAGTAAAGGTTGCAAGTGTATTCTATGTGAGAAATGTTATTGAGGCAGCATTTATCGAAGTTTTGACTTAATATTTTATGTCGCAAATGAAAGTGCACACGTACCCATTAATACATTTCGACTAGTATAATTTTGATGCGTTTCATGCATTTTACATTCCTAACACCGTTGACGTGGTGGAGGGGGGGGCGGAGAAGAGTGATGTTTCTTTTATATCCACTAAATCATTGTCTGCCTTGAAGCAGAAACTGGATGCAAAAGTTTATCCATGTTGTTTCTTGGATGTAGTTCTCGAAGGAAGGGGTTCTAGAGTATGCGTTTCAATTTTCTAGACGACGGTTAGTTTTATGCATACCTTTTTTAGGAATGCGATACACCAACGGCATCGAGTGCGGTGATTAGTCAATCTGTTAAAAGCGCTCCGATCCGAATTCCTCACAGAGCCGACTCCAGCCGTCAGGTACATGCGAATTAACAAATGAATAGTGGTCGTTGAAGTGCATTGAATCCGTATTCAGAAATGCATAATCGCTGAATAGAGTTAGTTGCTGTACTGTGGGTCATTCGGCAAATCGTTAGCTCTTATTTCATTCTGAGGCGATAAAGTCTTTGTAAAATGACTTTATCAGACGCCATTCGTTTGCTTTTCATTGCATGGTTATAGATCTTGAAATAGAGAATCGAGCTACTTTGTATTGCTCGAATAGTGATTTCATTCCGAGTAGGGATCGAAAGTTTTCATTTTCCAATCATCATTGAGGTCTGAACACTCAACGACTTGACGAAATCATTCAAATACGGCACTTTTAAGGTTGGTTTGGTTTCGGAAAATTGCTTTATGTGCACTTTATGTAATGATGACTTTATGTTTCATATGTAAAAAAAAGATTATATATATATATATATATATATATATATATATATATATAAATTGCAAATTTGCGCCTGCAAGTTGAATTACGGTAATTTTATATCTGTTATGTATGTGTGTGTGTGTCTGTGTTTTGCTTGTCGAGTAGTTTCAAGTGGGGGACGATAACGCTGAAGTAACAGAACTTGGTGGTTGTAATCCGTTCACAAGATGACCTCCTTTGTTCGCATACATCAGTTAGTCATGAAAGGAGTTTTAGACATTCAAATTTCATGGGTTTTGCACCTGTCCATCAGAGAAAGGCCGACTTTTTGCGCGAAATTATTATAAGTGGTCAGTTCAATTAAATTTTAAGTTATGAAGACATCATTACGTACGTTTTATTATCTCTTGATAATATATGAAATTGACCGCTGAGGTGAACGGAATTACAAAAATGAACGACGTGCCATATACTTTTTGACTTCTTTTTCATTAGTATACTTCATTATCCTGTTCACAAATCCTCATTTAATATCCTTTCTCAAATTCACATAACTTTGCTTTGGGGAACTGTTAATGCTTCGAGGATTTAGGAATGGGAAGGTATGATATTTGTTTCATTCTCATCACTGCCTTGTTTGCCACTGTTTTTTTTTTTTTTTTTTGTTGTTGTAATAAATTAATGCAATGGAATTTTTTTTTTCGGTGTGGAGGAATGTTTTTGATGCCTTGAATGTGTTCACTGATCTGCTGGCATTTATTGGTTGGTATTGTCGATCCATTATGCCAATACATTGCGATATTTGGGTAGCTATCTTCTTGAGCTAGCTCAATGTAGAATAGGAAGCAGAGAATGATATGTTGAATTAGGAGATTTATTTCAGATGTCGGAAAAGTCTAGTCAGTTCAGTACTCCAGAGGATCACTTCGCCTCATGTCAATACAGGGTGAGTTCACATTCCTTGCCTTCACAAGGGGATTATGCTTTAATGTTAGATGGCCGAATTTCTAATGCAGCTTTCCATGACATTGCTCTTCAAGCCTGCTTATTAGAGGGAGATAGGGCGAGCGATCACAGAAAACGAGTTAAATTCTACTCAACCATTGCGGTGCCTTCCTTTTAGCGATATGATAGTTGGTGATCGTTCCATATCTGCTGATCTAGCATTTTTGAAATGACACTTGTTTGTGTCAAATGTTTCATTTAGGGTACCAATAATTGCAAATAAGCGCGTTTACATAACGCCCAAAAAGGTAAATTTTACTGTACTTGAGCACTTATTTATTAACACTATTAACGAGTGAATTATAAAATTATAAAATCGTTCGCATTTGAGAATAAAAGTGCAGACGGGAATATTAAGGTATTGCTGACCCGTGGTTAATTATAAAGAGTATATATTTTTACTGAATTATAATGTGTGTTTGGTGAAGAATGTTTTGGGAAAACGACTCTGGGAAACAGCAGAGCAAAGAATTCGCATTTTCGCTGAAACATTGTTTCTTTCTGTTTGTAGCCCATAGCGTGCACTCTTTCAGCAACCAGCATCAACAATTATACTATGTCGTTCCATCTTTTGGCAACTTTTGCACTGAATTTTAGTGCGAGATATGCGTTTATGCGTTTAACGAATGATATGCGTATCTCTTTTTTCCTCCTCATTTCTTCTCCACTTCATCCTCTCCCTTACCGTCATATTCTGGCTTCTCTTCCTTCAGTTTACGAAATTTTTTTTTTTCTTGAAAGGCGTTGCTGACATATCAGAACCACCGAATTGATATGGGGTGAGTGCATAAGTTTGGAATTTGAAGGGTGGCGAAATTTCCGGACCGGGGACCGGAAGGGTCTGTGATGGGAGGGGAACGGCTGGGAATAAAGGACTTGAGATTTTACTACTAGTGGTACAATTTCATCACTTTATGCTGCGGAACAGTTTCCCTCCCTCACACTTTCGATAGACTAATAAATGTTGCGCATAATCAGGTAAGCGGAGTATTTGTAATTTATTTTTGCGAACGAAAGTGGGATGCTTCCCTTGAGATGCTGTTTTATTATCACGTTTTGATCGATAGCAAGTACTGATTTTAAATTGTAGTTAAACAGAGGTTTACCTTTGCGGTTCTCAGAACTTCTTATTCATTTTTTAGCAGTTCGATATGGATCGACGCTCAAATCAAATGACATTCAGCGATGCGATGGAGCATTTGAAACCGATTTTGTCGGGACTGCATTCAGTTTTATTGGTGCGTCTTTAGTTTCCGCTTTTCAACATTTTTCCTAAAAGGACCGAACATTAAAAGTTTTTCTCATCAGATATTTGAGTTCTTATTAAATATCAGCTGGGAAGAAGTGACAGTTCTTTCGCACAATGTTTTTTTTTCAATTCCTGACAATTTAAGGATTTCTTATTTGCTTCTCGTAGATGTTAAGTATTTCTATAAGAAAAAATTGATGGCGGATATTAAATACTTTCATTTTTTCGGAATAAGGATAGTTCATCAGCAATGACTTGGGAGGAGTTGATTTGTTGTAACCGTAGAGGAACTGACTCTGGTTAATCATTTCTATCTCCGCTGTATTTTCGCAAAGTAATCGCGCTTATCTTAGCTTATTTTCTAGCGATTTCAATTCCGATTGGAGTGAATGAGCAGAGTAGAGGTTGTAGCCATGAAGGGGGATAATTCATACGGTTACCCATTGGTGTGTGCCTGAGACAACACATTCTAGTGAAACTCGAAACTAAAAACATCGCTATGTGCTGTGCTGCAAGCTTATGTCTGTGTTTGTCTGCGAGTGCATTTGTGTGTCTTTTAGTGAGCTGTATTCTCCAAAAAGAGTCTGAATTGTTTTAGGAAATGAACGAGACAAAGGAAATGATCTCGACCCATAAAGGCAGTGTGGAGAAGGATGTAAAAGCAGCGTTGAAGTGTGCCGAACGGATTATCGATGAATGCGATCGTTTACGACGAGAGTCGATCAAAATGGAAGTGGAGGAGGCTCGTAATCTCGCGAAGGAGGAATGTGTTGCTCACTATGAAAGCATTGTCGGGAAACTGAAGGTTTGTTTGAGGGTCGGTTTTGAGTAAACGCTAGAGGAAGGAGCAGGCGAATACATTTCGACTATACTAGATGTGAATGTCCCGGTAATATGTTGTCCTCACCCCTCTCATCGTTCTCGCTTCTCCATCTCCCTCGTCAGATGTTGTAGTGTTGCAGTACTTTTAAAGAAGAGTTAACAAGGGATGCTATTATGTCACTTGCAAATGTACCGCATTGCTTTGCGTCTTTGTTGAAGCGAACATTTCGTCAGATGATTTCTAATGATAAAAAAGCGGTATAAAGTTCCGTTTTGCCGGGACTAGAGTTGTCCGACGAACTTGTAAAAATCTAAATGGTTGGGTCTAGTTTGATGAGGTCACCTCTTTTCCATATAATTTTATGTAATGCTTTTGTAAGCATTGACAGCCACCAGCATTTAATCAAATCCTCGCAGCCTTCGTAGTCTATCTTGATTGATTGCTCATTTTCCTATCTTTATTAAAAGGACTTTCTTTGCCGCCATTGGTGCCAAACTCAGAAAAAGTAGAGCACATTTAAAGCATTTTTCGGTCATCATGGGCTTTCGATCATTCTTCCTTCCCACCACCATGCTTGTTGTAGCGATAGGACCGCTTTCATTTCTTTCCATATGTATGAGTGGTCTTGTTATTTTACATTGATAATGCTTTTACGAAAATAGATAGGTCTTTGCCACAAAAGAATAGGCAGATAGGCGAACTGCAGATCGAACTGGAAGAGGGCACGAAGCGTGATCGTGAGTTGGAGGATCTGAAGGAAGTGCTCGAGGAACAACAAGCCGAGATTAATGCGTTGCGACTGTATAAGGAGAATACTGAAAATGCTATTGCAAAGTGAGTCTTTTGTTCAGTGTATTAAAAGTTGTTGTGGTGATTATGTGCTTAAGTGTAGAAGGGCTTCTAATCTGTCTCTGTTTCACGGCTTAAAGCTGTGAAGTGGGATGAAGTCCATTAGTTATTATTGTTCTGAGCTTTCGAAGACAGCATGAAACTCATCATGCTTTCGGTGCTCTGAGGAGCTTACTTGTCGCTTGTATTCTGGAGATTCCACCTCTTCCTCGTCCTTGAGGAAGGCCTGGAGCTCTTTTTTCTTTTTCGGGGAGAGGTAGAGAGAGGAAGTGCTGAAAACTTTTAATTTTCTCTGGCGGGCTTCCAGACAGTCTGCTTTTCCAGTTTCTAAGGATGATTTGCAAATTCTTGCTGTTCAGTTGTAAAATTTTAAAAGATATCTAAGAACCGTTTTTTAGCAGATAACCTAACATCCATTTCTATGGGAAGAGATGCACGAGGATGAAGACTTTTGTTGTCGATATTTCTGCAGAATCTGATATCGAAATTGAATCGTTTTCTAAAAGTTTGCTTTCATGTTGATATGTTGTTATATCGGTTGTTGCGGACACTGTTTGTGCACCATTAACCAACTCTTTTATAATAATTTGCTCCTACTTAGTGACAGTCGGCCTTTTGGCCGAACATGTTCTGTATAGATGAACTGATGTTTTGCAGATTGGAAAGTGAGAAAGCCGAGCTCTTCAAGACGTTCACCATTGAGCACGAAGTAGAGATGGACAGAATGGCTTCGCTTCACAGCGACGAGATGAAGGTTAGTTTTATGCTTCCCCCAGCTCTGCAGCGCTTTCTTTGCGGCGCTGCAGAGTTGGGGAATGAGGAGGAGAGGGGGAGGGGGGGGGGGAGGTGCAAAAACTTCGTTCTTTCTAGCTACCTACCTCTGAGAAGAATATTTTGTGCCTCATTTTCATCGCCGTTTGCATTTAAATAATATCAGGCGCTGAATGCATGGTATTTTCGATTCGGAACGTTCGTCCCAAGCGATGGTGGATTTGAAGAATAAAGCAGATCACCAAAAATGACGGGGATCCTCAGAGTTTGGCATATAAGAAAAGAATGATGGATAAGCCAAAAAGAGTTACGAATACTTTGTTATGTGCAGTGCTTGAGATCGTCACTTTTAGGATCGCTTTTTTCAATTGTTTCTGAGGCCTTTCGGAATAGTTGATTCATTAAACTGCTTCATTATTTAATTGCTTTCATATTGGCAGTTTGGTATGCTGAATTTTCAGAGGAAGGAAAAGGAGATCGATTCGCTGAAGGTGGCGTTGCATAAGGCCCGTGAAACACGAACACATGCACAGGGCTCCGAACTGGAAGACAGTGCTTCTAGAAATGAGGAAATCAGAGCCACTTTCGAAAAAGAATATAAGGTGACGGCTTCACTCAGCGCCACTTTCGCACTTCTCCTACTTCTCAAGTCTAGCCAGTGGTAGTTATTGAGGAAAACATTTGCTATGCACATCAAGTAGTGCAAAGCTTCTTAACGTGCTGTTCTGTTCTTAAGCGACGAACATTTACGCATTTACCATCAATGTTGAGTAAAGTTTTGTGTGAGATGGGCTAATCTCTTTGGCATTGGGTTTTTGCGCGACTATCTTTTTCAACCTGTTGATTAGAAAGTTGATTACTGAGGAAGCAAAAAATTCGTCGCATCTTATCTCACCGATCGACATTCGCACAGATACAATAAAGAGGGGCCTGCGCGATTATTTCAGCTCACACTGCATGCAACGAGCCCAAGCTTTAATTGAATACCAAAGAAACTTTAGGAAGTTTTTGCTAGGTCACCCAGAATTATCCAAACGTTTTTAATGATGTTTCTGTTGGGAAGAATTTTTTTGTGTCGAAGTAATTTTCGGAGTAGGATATGATTTGGCGTCGAATATGAACGCCATATTGTCATTCACGGATTCTGAACGCAGTTTGCCACCTTGTGACAGGAGTCAAAAACTTTGTGAGATAAGGCGAGCGAAGTGAAGCGGGATGCTCCGTGTAGCTTTTACAAGCTGAATTCTGCTGCGGTTTTGACCTTGAACAGGCAGCTTCTGCTGCTTCTGCTGCTCAAACAGGCAGAGTTTGGCCTTGATTTCAGTAGCACTAATGTTTTTGTAAGGTAGGCACACAGTCGGCGCGTTTTTTCTAGTTCATGTCCCCATACGCATGCGAGTCTTTTTTGAATAGAGACGCTAAATTTCTAAATAAAACATGCGCAGGCCACTTTTCTAAGACTTGCGTAATTTGTGCTACTCTAGCTTATGTTTTCTCTTTTGAGTTCTCTCTCTCCCCTTCTCCCAATTTTGCGCTTTTTTCCAGGTCTCTGTGAGAGTCACCTTGAGATCTACAGCCCCTCATTGGGATAGTTTTTCATCTATGATCCTGCAGTGCCAGCAGTGGTCGTGTGGTTTTATTTGAATAGATATGTGGTACCACTACTTTAGCAGTTACATCTACGGGTACTTTGACGTGATTAAGAGAAGGAAGGGGCGGAGTATGAGCTTCTAGTGGGTAGATTCAGTTTGTTAAATTGTACTTGCGACCAGTGAAAACAAATTAGCAACTTCACTAGAAGAGCCAGCTAGCAGCGTAAGAAATAACATCCTTAGAAAGTGTTTCAAAAATGGCTGATGTGATCTCTTGGAAGTGAACAAAATAAATGGAAGTTGATATTTTCACAGCAAAATTGAAAAGCAGAAGTAACTGTCGTCGTGCTGCAGACTAGTATCGTTGGATTATGAGAATTAGTGGAGGAAGGAGGCAGGGCTGCAGTGCATCAACCAGCGATTGCTTTATGATGGTTACTAGATGTGATGCAATTTTCTGTAATGTTTCATTGCTTCATATCTTGGGTGTAAAAGTCATCTGCAGTAATATTTAGAGCAAGATGCAGTTCCTCGTAAAGGGGCTCGAGGAGAAGAAGGCTGACGAAATCGCTCGGATAAAAAAAGAAGCCGAATTCGATTTGCGGATGAAATCAAAGGAATATGTGCGTTTGTTTGTTGCAGATGTTGATGCTAGATAGGCGTAAATTTTTTTTAAAAATATTTTGTTCAGATATGGGATTCTTTTCCGATTCGCTATTTATGAGAGCATTCAAAGGTATCGGGTGATCGATATAAGAAGTTTTCTTTCGTCTGCAAATATTAGAGTTCACTCTTCTAAGTATTTTTATTTGAGATTCACCGATGACAAGAGAAACTTTCTGTAAGGTGATCGTAGCGACATCTACGCTAAAGGCAGGCTGTTGTGATAGATTTGCTTGCCCAATCTTTGTTGGTTTTTTCAAGCATAGTGGGGTCCGATTTCTTTTGTCGTTTTGCCTAACGGTGTCCTTCCTATTTTGCTTGCTTGGAATGATTTCTTGCGACAGTACTCTTTGCGTTGTTTGGAATTTCATGTATGTTGATGCGAGTACGAACTTTCATTGCGTCATTTTAGGAGGAAAAGATCCGTGAATTAGAACAACTCTTGCAACGAGAGGAAAGTGCCATTTGTCAAGCACTTGATCGGTAACATTTCATTCGTAATATTTTATTGTTTTTTTCTTTATGTGAACCTCTTTTTTTTGCTTAACGAAGATCACGTATGGTGGGGGCTGCCTGCTCGTTTGTCGATCGAAGCATTTCAACTCAAGTTCCGCTTTACTGGTTGGAATGAAGTTTGAGGGCCGATGTTGCGGCTCATTATGGACTTGAGTTCCTGAAGTCATATACAAGCTCCCACTCCCTCCGTCTAATTCTCAGAATTTCCTCTCAACATAGCTCACAAATTCGAATATTCTTTAGAATGAAGGTTTTCTGCTTAACATATTAACTGCACTAAATAAAGCAAGCTTCAAAAATGAGAAGTGCTTTCTGCTAAAGATCCCGCTTCTACGTAGTGACCCCGTTGCCGTTGATTCCGCAACATCTGCCGCAAATGCGCTACTTTTTTATATTCCTAAAAATGCCAGGTGATTAGGAATTTTTTGTAATGCGGGGATGGTAAGGAAACTTAGTCTTACAAAGTTAGTTTGGAAGTATTTTTACCGATGTGCTCTGATACCCTTGTTTTTGAAGTTTTTTCTAAAACAGCGTCTCGTAGCTGGTACTCCAATAAAGGGAAGATCACAAGACAAAACATCACAAGGTAAGTTGGGCAAGATGAGAGATGCTGTAGTTGGCGGGAAGAAGCAGCGCCCTCAGAGGTGACTCCAAGCATCACTTTAGACGCCCTTTGAGCTACTTTGCAGAAAACGTGCTGTGCAATGTACCCTTCCATCTAAAGCATACGATTTGCATTGTTCCCTGAAAGATGCCATTTGGGTCAGACAGAGCCATACGGAAGTGGGGAAGGGTGTATGACATGTAACGAACTGCGTGAATGCTTGATTTATAGCGCTAGGTTTCATAGGTGGCGCGATTTGAGTAAAGTGCTCTCTGTAGACCGACAAACCGAACGAAGAAAACTGTGAATCGAATTTTCGGGCCACACACGATGAAAAATTCTTTTAATACCGCTAAATGCCTAAGTTGGTTTATGCTGACTTTGAGATTAGTTTTTTATGCGTATCGTTTTGAAATAGTCTTTGGTAGCTATTTCGGCGACTCCCTTCAATCGTCCCGATGAAAATATACCCCAAAATCTGTTCAAGCCTTAGCGTTCCTAGCTCAGCTACTTTGCTTTATTTGTTCTAGTTCTTTAGTCGTTCATTTGAAATTCCGGACGAATGAATATGATTGCTGTTAATTGTTAATCAGTTTATTATGTCAGGTTCCAGATCAGTTTTAGCTTCATTGTGAGGGGTCAGGCTATAGCTTCGAGATCTGTAGCTCAAGTACTTAGAGGTGCAGTGTTGCGTACAATTCAGGGAAGAACGTGAAGCAACAGAAGATGTACCTGAAGAAACTTGTTCGTCGCTGAATAATCCGAACGCGAAATTATTGCTTCAGGAAAGCATCATGCCACTTACTGAATCCGGTGAGTTTTGGGGATTTAATCATCCTCCTAAAGCATTGCCAGTCTTAGAGCCATTTTAATATATTGGGAACATCCTTGTCATATCTTCTTGTCTCAATGCTAATTTCATAGTTGGTTCACTTATTGAATTAATTTTGTGCTTAAGCAAACTCATCGAAGGATGCGTGTGAGAGAATGAAGCGCACTTTATCACGAGGTTGGGTACTTGTGTTTATGGATTTTATAAACCAGTGTTTGTTTACGTCTTTTTTTTCGTTAAGAAACCTTTCTATTCTTGTATTATTGTTCTTATTGCCCTTTCAGAAGTATTTGTTTTAATTTGGCTGACTTAAAGCCAGTTATTATTTCAGCGATCGGAGCGATGGGAGCTTCTCATTCAAGAGATACTAGCGAAAGCGGTGATGCAAAAGAGGCAGCCAATAGAGGTGATGAGAAATCGGATGATGAAGAAAAGGTATGCTAGAACGGGATAGGTTGTTCCTAGTTTTTCAATGAGAAATTTTTGCCATTGTTCATCAAACCTTCCTCTTACGATATCTAGGTGAGATGATGCAGGGTATGGGGGCGCGAAAGACGGCAGAGCATTGGGTGACGAAAGGGGGAGGAATGCATAGAATAGTAACTCCTGGGTACCTTCTTCCTCCTGGCAGGTCAGTTGCGGGCTTTATACTTTCGTGTTCCAAGAATCGTTTGCTCACATCAGAATATTTCGAGCCACTGAATGACTACGAAATTCTTAGTTTAATTTGATTTACCTACCTTGTTTTACCTTACTTTAATCGACAAAGCATTCATTACGAAAAATGTCGCTTCATTTCGCTTTCATTCCACTTAAAAGATCTTGTAAGATCTCGTGAAAGTTAAGGCTCAGGCTTATCTTCAACCCATCGGATGCTGGTGAGTCTCGTCACCGCTGTTATGCTTGAGGAGAGGGTCGGGACTCACCCCACCACTCACAATTGACCGTACAGTAACCAATGTGAAGCGATGGATGATGCAGTTGAATGATGTCGTGGGCAGCAGTGTTTTTGTTCAATGCATGCAAACTTATTCCTGCGATTTTTAAATGTATGCGCTTAGATTTTAGAAAATATCGTAGGATCACGCTGACGGATTGATTCGCACTCTGAGCTGGCAGTCTGGCAACCGTTCAAATTTCCGAAGAATCGGGCAGCTTGAATTTTCAGGATTCGGAAGAAGACATTGCAGCAGTCAGTGTGAACTCGGCAACTACGCAAACGCGGATTCGATTGAAGGACATAAGAGTTATGATCACAATTCAGGACATCCATGAAGCTTGCGCCGTGCTAGTCGTTTGGAGTGAACCACACAACTCCTACATCCTCTTTTGGTAATGTTTCTCTGTCTTAACGCACATTGGCCTGGTGTGTAATGCAGCGGTTGACTTCTGAAGGGACTAAACCTTTTTTGTGATTTGATCCGACCTTTCAGTTCTGCCTGTCCTGCCCACATTTTCTGTTGATCTTCTTTGCAGCTATCTTTCCAGCTGCAGCCAATACCTGCTAATTCGAAATTGGAAATTTATTCCCTTATGAGATGTCACGATTATAGTTAGAGCCTTTTCGTAGTTGGTCAAGCGTTTTATCCCGTGTGCAGCACAGGAATTCGTTCTGCGGAGGTGGTCACCTCCCTTAAACTTGATATAATAAACCTGAGCAGCCTAATTCGTTTCATTTGTTGATCATCTGTTGGCCATGGTTGTAAAGAATTGCATATTTTGTCTTGAGCGATTTTCGGGCAAAATTGATCCCTTCATCTCTTTTCGTTTTCGGAATTGGCAAGCCTTATGCCTAACAAGTTTTGTAAATAGGGCGAATTAAGGGGAAATTTTTTTCCATAGGCCGAACCGATGCATTTCCGCGTTTGTTGAGGTGGATGGACTTACTGATTTTCCTACTTGTTCCGTAAACGATAAAAGCTTAGGAGACTCTCTTTTAAAGAATACAGTATATGCGTTCTAGTACATCACCAGTGATGCACTTCGTGAAAGAGAGCTGCCTAAGGCGGATGGGTGTTAGACCAGATGCACAGATGTCATCTCGCCGTCCAAATTGGTTGCTTGCGACGACTACTCGCCTTGAGTTTTGTCAGATACGCAAAGCTGACAACAGGTCACTTTCATTCTATGTTCTTTATCTTATTGTTTGTTCTTGTCGGAAATAACACATCAACATTTTTCAATAAAATTACCGCAAACAGCAATCGGCTCAGAGAGGAGGGTTGCAAGGAATTTGGAAGAGGAAGGCGGACTAGAATGCAACACAAAGTGGAACATGTCTGAGGTTCCGCATGGTGAGAGGAAAGCGAGGGGGTTTTCTTGCTCGCAACCCTGTCTTCATATCTGTTCTCCAGTTGCTTTAATCAGAATGCTTAGTTATCATTGACGATCAATGAAAGAAATGCCCTTCCTCATTATTGGAATCGTTTTTAGAGGTTGTAAAAAGATTTTGATTTAGCTTTGGAGTTTCTTTTGTTCTTTTAACTCGCCTGAAAAGTGGCAGACTGATGTGGTCAAAGGAGGGAATCCTCCCACTCTTAACCCGTAATCTGAAGGTCGATGTTTGGACGCATTCTTTTTTTTGTGCAGATACAACCTCACCATCGGAACGAGATTCTATCGTGTGGAAGTGGAACCGCTGCCGCTGGACTCTTCGAGCATGCGTAGGCGTCGCAGTGACGATTAATTGTCGATGTCAATCGCGATTGCGGGATTTTAATGGGCGTAGAATTTCTCCGAAACGCTTTCAACCTCAAAGTTGGGGTCTGAGTTAGATGCAGTCCAGTCCGACTGCATTTAATCCATGCCCTTGGTTTGTGCTCATTGTTGAGGAATAGCCGCTGTCTTATTGTATTCAAGATTTTATCATCACTTCTCGTTTCGGCGCAGTTTCGCAACTCAAAGTTTTGACTTTCCTCATATCCGTCATTCGTGAGTTGCGTCGATTTCCTCTGCCTTCCCCATCCGATTAACCACTAGACGATTGAAGGATGGTTTTTACGATGTTGAACTCTTGAATTTGGGCTGTTAATTCTCAAACATGTCGAGAAAATTGCCTTCCATATTTCAAGTTACGCCTATAATTTTTATTGATGAATAGAATTTTCAAAAACTGAAAATGTTCCGAGTTAACTTTTTTTGAATTGCGCGGTAAGCGTTCTGAGCTGAAATGCGTAAGTTTTATGAACAGTTGATTTGTATGTTATCTCACTTTATGGTAGCTCACCGAGGGGTTTTCTTTATTTATTTTTTTTTTTTCTGATTGTGAGGTACGCAACGCACTGTGATATTGCCTTGAAATATGTACAGTTTTCTGCTTATTTCTTTATCTCTTCTTTTTTTCTCATTGGGGTTTTAGCCTTGAGTGTTTGCTTCGCTTCTTATGCTCACTCTTTAAATCTGACATGTTTTATGTCGTTCAATTTTCCTTTTGCTCCATATTCCATCAGCAGATATTGTGTTGTATTAGCTGATGTTGCACGCATAGTTGATTTAAGTGCTTCGTTGGCATCTTGGGCGATCCAAGCATCGGCTATTACATTTCTCTGCTGTTGAGTTCCTCCTCGAATATTGTGTTTGTGTTGATCGTTTCCTCTGCTCAGCTGTTGTCTGCAGTCAGTTGAATGTTTTCATATTTTGCTTGCCATACTATATGAATCGCCCTATCCGCGGAGTCATATCCAGATAATGCTCGCCGTTTGCGTTTTTAAATGTTTCATATGCCCTCGCGAGTAGTAAATGGCGCTTACGGGTATCGAAAATTAGATGTTGCAGCTCCTCCCCCCCCCCTCCTATCTTACCTGATGAAAGACGAATGCTAGATCGAACGGTCCATATAAAAGTTTTGTCGTTCGTCCATATGTGCACATACTTACGCATTTAATTAGCATTCGAGAGTGAGAATTCGGCAGCTGACAGTAGTAATGCTCGTCCACACAACCCTCTTTAAAGCTGTCATTTCTGATGGGGTCCAACAAGTGCAGTATAGCAGAAATTGGGTTTTCTCGTTCTTATGTACACCAACTTTTAAAAGTTAGCATTCAAAAATTGTGCCGCCTTCAGGATTGCGGTGAGAGTTGCCGATGGTGAAATATCCCATCTATGGACATTTTTGTACCATATTTCCGACTTTCAGAGAGGCCTACGAACGATACGCGCGTCCAGAGAAGGGCGACCGTTACCATTTGATGATTTCATTGTAATAGAATTTAACCATGAGCTTGTTTATGACGTGACAGTGCTTTACTGATCAGATGGCCAAGTTCAGCGTATCATATGTGCAGGCTTTTGCGCAGTCCATCAACTTTGTACCGTTTGATTCCAGGTGTTGTATGTGAGTATGTGGGCGTTCAATTGAAGTTGTACTTTAGTTGTTTTTATTGCTGGATGTTGCATGTGCTTGTGTGCCGTTACAGGTTCTCTCTATATTGTTCAATGCAAAAGCCTTCTCTTATAAGAGGGGATGTGGAAACGCCTTCATTCACGCACCTTCTTTAGACCTGTTTTGCAAAAATGTTGGGCAGTTCGCTGGCTATTATTGTCGGCCGCCGTAATGTGTAAACCGGAAAGCAAACGCGGCTGCTTCTGACACACCGTTGAATGACAGCAGGCGGAACGATTTCTAATTGTTGAAGCGTGATGAATAAAGGGGAAGAGTTCATTTGTGTACGTCTGACAAGTGGTAGCTGTCTGTGGCTGTTGTCGCTCTTATACGACATCGGGTAATAAGCTGTCGGCCTGTGGTTGTTGAAGAAAGGTTTCCACCGTTGTTGAGCACGCAGTGGTTACATTTATGTGGCTCGTTTGCTTGAGAAATACGGCTGAAAAGGAGCTCACGTCATTCCATTATTACTCGGAGCAGACAAACCACTAGTGCTGTGCGGGGATAAAGGGAAGGAACGATAGTCATAAGTTTCGGGTCTTGAGGAGCTGGCACGCAATCATGCGCTTACAATTACGAAGAAACGACTTTTCAATAAGTGCTGGATGAAATTGAAAAGTTGAAATTTTTTTCAAAGTCATTTTGCTGGGAGTTTTTCATGCGCCTGGAAATATTGACATTCGAGAAACTTCCAGAGAGGTCTGGGCATATATGTCTACGACAAACGCACAATGTGCACAGAGCTTTGATTTGTTGCACCTTAGAAAGGTTTTTGAAGATGCGCATAAAAATGAAATGTACATACGGCGATCACGGTTGCATCTTGCTTGATTCTATTATCCTTTAGCGCGTTTCACCGACATTTTCACCCATTGTGTTCGTATCTGCGAAATTTGCGCATTTAGCGGATTGATGAGGCAGGACAGATTGCGTATGCGTTATTTTCGCTCACAGTGGAAATTTTTTCTTTCTTTTTGTTTCAAACAATAGGTTTCGCTAGGGCAGGGAGTGGTTCTTGAGTTTTTATTTGAGAGCTAGAACAAGTCAACTGATATACTGGTAAGATCTAATTCTGAAGCATTGAGTGGTTTCTGTTCAAGAATATTAGCTACCAGGTTTTACGATTCTTACTTTCCTGAGTGATTCATGAAATGGATTGGACAGAGAAATGCTAAAATGCATGAAAATGATCACGCATGGCAGATCACTTCCATAAAATGGGGTCTTTCGAAATCCTGGGGGTTCATCTCGTTTCTTGTAGATTAACAGTGCTCCTTATATATGGCCTCCGATTACAAAAATTAGTGCATAGGACATGAGCAGTGGATCGTTTCAGTTGTACCAGAATAAGACGTACGGTAGCTCCATTACTGAGGATGCTGGGTAGCTGTGACAAACTCATCAAATCATACTTCAAAATGCAGTTTCTTTGTGGGTTACTGTGATCTGTACAAAAGGTGTTTGTTACATCTATATTCGAGACAAGCATCATCTTTACCCTATCACAGTCGAGGGTTGCCCCATTCCTTTCCTGTGTCAACAATCGCTGACCATCAATATTTTATATTGTGTATTGTTTTTGATTCTAAAAGAAGTTCAAATTTTGAAGGAAGAATTGCTGACTGGATTGGCCATATGTAAGGATGGTTGTAAACCGAGGTGAACCTGTCAAAAAGGGATGAACAAAAAAACCATCGAACAAGGTTGATGTGGAGATTTTATGCGTAGCTTATTACTAATATCGAATGCTCCGAGCAGCTTCAGTTTTTTGCAGAATTCTACAATACCGCAGATAATGGATTGTCGGAGGAAATCGTTAGGAAACACTGACATAACAAAAATCATACCTCTTAGTTTTCAGAGCGCATTTGATGTGATGTCCAATGCCGCATTCCTTGCTGTCGTTAGGTAATAAAGGGACTCGCAACCAACTGCTAAACTCAAAAGGGCTGGTGGGCATTAAAAAATTTGCATATGTTTCGCACAGGTCAAACTTTTTTCACCAATCGCATGTTTATTTTACATCGATCGATTTTTTGTTTCATCGAGTTTTCACTTTACACCAGTCGAGTGTTTATCTCACACCAGCCAAATTTTCACTCCATAACGGTCACGTCATCAAAAACGGATACGTTGTAGCTTGTATGAGCGATCGGATGGATAATTTCAGACGTTAGTGCAATCTTATAAATGTTGTGCTGTTTGTCGGCACTTTGCCAGACGCCTTAGCGTGCCGAACGCAATTGCAAGCTTAGAAAAACGCACATCACATCATGTTTTTTAAACCTATTCCTTTAAAATAAAGCATTCAAACAAATATGAAGCGAGCGGAGAAGCATACTGCAGGAGTTGCCACGATGTGCATTCTGGAATCCTGCTCATTTGAGCGACCGCTTTCATAAATTACCAACGAGAAAGAAAATATGCAAATTGATGTCTCTTCATCGTAAATGGCTCGAATGCTTCCGTAACACTCCTGCAACAGATTGTATTTTTGTGACCTAACAAGTGCAACATAGAAACCCGACAGGTATAAATTTTGTGCAAGTTTTGTCCACATCTTTGAATGTCTATGGCCTTTTTCGAAGTCGGTGGATCGACGTGGACAATGGTTTAGGGCATCAACCTGTAGAGTACATTATAGTAAACCAAATTTTTTGTGTCTATTCTTACTGACTGGTAGGTTGAAACTATCTAGCAGGCAGACGGACACATACACCTAGATATACGCAGACATGAAATAGTCTTAATTCGTTTTTCGAAAGGGAACTTGCAAAAGCACGTGAGAAGCTGCTTCCAATAACCGTCAGTATGAAAACATGAGTGAGCATGCAAGGACTGTGTAAGCTTTAATCAACAGTAATTTCCGATCCATGCTATAAGAAGGAGAACCACGTTGGCCTAACTGAATGAAAATACTTGCTCTAGTGTTGGTCGTCGATAGAAGTGGAGTACTTGCGTTTCCTCATGTGTTGAGATGTTTTCCATCTCATCAATCTAAGGCTGCAAACAATTCAAATGTTCTTACGATGATTTTAAACGTAAATGATTCACCTAATGTGCTCTACACGCCGACAAGAAAGCGCTAATTGCGCTTTTATTTGTTTGAGTGATGGTGGATACAGAACGTCAGACGGGTGAGCGTGGGACGAATGCTAGCATGGCTTATATGTGCAGTCGTTGCGGTCGTCATGGATACATTGATGCGAGAATAGGCCACGAGGTGAAGCTAACATAGGAAAGCGTCGAAGAAAGCCGACCCTCCTCAACCACCCGGCTTCCACCTCATGGTAATGATTTCGTCTGTTCCACTTCACTGTTACGCCTTTTATTCTATTAAATAACTCGGAGATTCCACTATTTTATATTTTGCACTAAATGTTTTTATATATATTGAATCGCAATCGAGCAATCGCCACTTAGCGGTACCTATGATGATCAATCCAGCACAAAATTCTGGTCGCCCACATTTTGTTTTGAAATAAGTGGTTAGCAGTACAGATCTCTTAGGTGTTTGTCTTCAGTCATATATGAACACCGAGTTACTTGCATCTAGGTGGTATCACTTTGCATACTTGCTTGCGCACATTTTGAAATGCTATAATCTAATAGATTCCCGGAAAGACGCGTAAAGATTTTTGAAAAAGTTTGCAACGCAGTGGTCCTAAATCTCTTAATGAATATTTTTGCTTCAATTCTAAACATATTCTTTATGATGGCTGGTGCACATGTAACATATAAAGTCAAAATCTATGTTCTAGCATCCGCTATACTTTCATCAATTTAATACTGACAACGTTCACTTTCCAACCGTTCGACCGTCATCTCTAGGGGTCTAACGTTATTGAATGGCAAAATATTTAATGAACTTCTGACCATAACTCACATTTATTGAACTTATCTGAATCTAATCTATAGAGGGTGGCATCTATGAGCCGGAAAGATCGAACAGTTAATATAGCGTTAATGTTTCCTTCTTGACATACGCATTCAGCAGCATTGTTTTAGTTGATTGCTAATTCATCTTTGATGTGTTATTATTGAATTCTTGAGGTTAGCATAATTTTGTGCATGAGTAAAGATATGCTTGTTTGCTTATCATATCTTTTGTTGTATTTAGGGGAGAGCGTGTAAGGCTGTTTGTGTGGATGCTGATCAAAGTTTCAGGAAAGGAAATGGGCCATGTATTACAGTCTTCTAAGGCCGAAAAGAAAAGAATTTGAAGGTGTAAGAAAGTTTCAGGGATTCAGAAACAGAAGATATAAGGCTTTAAGAAGAACTGTGTAATATATGCTCATGAAAGCGCTATTTTTAGGGTCTTTTGGGAATTCTGCGTAAATTCAAGAGTCAACCGGGTAAGGAACTAAGGATACTTCTATTGGGTGAGTCACGATTTCCATTCATTAAATATGTCTGTCTCAATTATTCGAGTTCATGATGTTATACCGATGTTCTGTGCTTGAATTATTCCTTAGATCTCTTCGAATGCTATTCAGAGCTTAGTTGCTACATAAAGAAAGCGTCCACTTTTAAAATTTATGTAGATGCGCTTCGTGTAAATGCAAACGGATTTATTCATTTCCGTTCATCGAAGCAAAACAATTTCACTGCCTGACAACAGACGTTTCCACTTCAAGGATTGGTTTCATTTTAAGTGCTCCGTGCTAATTTTTTTTTTTTTTTTTAAATTCTAACTTCAAAGTTCAGTAGGGAATGCTGTTGATAGATTGCCCATTAATCTGTGAAAATATCTCTCCCCAAACATTACCTCTCTCGTCCTTATGCACTTTTGAGAACTATTTTTGATGGATTTTTTAGTACGATTACACCGTGTGTGGTCTTCTCTATCGAAAAAGAATACTTCTATGATCAGAACATTGGCTTCACGTTTAAAGAATATCAATCACTAGATTGGTGATCGATTTATATCATTTTTCATACATTTGTAATTTGGGAATTTCGTAAAGCAACTCTGAAAAACGCATAAACTTTTTTGGAAGCGAAACGCAACTAGGCGATGTTTCATGTTGATTCATTAATTTCCAAAGAAAACATGCGCATTTAAAGGTGAAAAAATATTTGAAATAGATCGGGTGATATAAAAAAAATTTCTTATAGATAATTTTAAAAGTGGCCGAATCAGTTAAAGCATGAAAGCATTATTCTGTTCATACTACTTTTTATCGCTAAATTTTGAAGCTGATTGGTAGGAGAACAGAGAGGAAAGGCGCATATCGTGTCAACTGCTCTAGTACGCTTTTCCACTTATGCGACTCGACCTTTTAGAGGCAGGTTTAGGTAAATAGAACGTGGAGATTTGCTATAACTACGTCAAATGAAGAAAAATGCCGCAGGAACTGATACTATATACACTTTTGCATCTCTCTCACTTGAGTGACCGTTTTCACAAGTTGCCAACAAAAAATTAAAAATTTGAACTAATATTTTCATACGCTAACTAACTCGACTGTTCACACAACTGATCTACAGTAAATTTGCTAATTTCTACCCTGAGTGGTGTCAAATGAAAACTGAATCGTTGCGAAATGAGTCCTAGTTTTTTAGCACTTCCTAATGTTCACAATTCTTTTCGAAGCTGATGGATCACCGTCAAATATGACAAATGAAGTTCCTCCACAACGTACATTTTACCCACTAAATTTCTCAACTCTAATTTCAATGTCTTTCGAGTTGGAACGACCGGACAGACGAACAGACAAATGAACAGACAGGCAGACGCATACATGTAATTACACATAGGCAAGGCGTCGAGCTAATGCACTTTTCGAATGCAAACTTGACAAGCGCGTAAAAAAGAATTCCATATTTGTAAACTGACGGCTGCAGCATCAAAAACACAAAAACTAGGAACAAAAGTTTCCTACACAGGGATGTGCAGTGATTCGATGACGCGAATAGCGATAGGAATCTTAGGAAGCGATAAGAAGAGGAACCTTATCGCTCTCTGATAAAGCCCAAATTAATCGCAATTTGCATTTTTTTTTGAGCAGTGTTAGTTTTTCTTTCTCTTGACTGATCGACTTTACTGATTAAAGTTCATTGTGATAGCAACTCTCTGTCTTTTAAAATCCTTTGCGTCATTTTGTCTGTTTGCCTCCTACAGGTTCAACTAAGCGTTCATGGTTTAAAAGCACGTAAATCAGTGCTGTGTTTAACTGACTAGTCTATATCGATGCTAGCGTATGCATTGTTCAAAATTTCAACAAATATCCTTTTTTTGGCCGAGTTTCAACCTTAATTTCATATGTGAATTTCTGGATGAGTTATGAACTTAAAGAGAAAATTTTAGAAATTTGGAATCGAGTGCAAGTGCAATTTCATCTTCACTGCGCAATTTCATCTTCTGTTAAATGAGTTTTTACAATCGGCCAATTTTTTTGGTTCAATCTCGCAAACGACAAGAAATTTTTGTTATCTATTAACAAATTTTTCAATCATTGTTAGGAGGATCTATATACCATCGTGTAAATTTTTTTCGACTTTCGTCTAATCGACGAAATCCACGGCGAAAAGCAGTGCAATAATCGATCCTCTGCTTTTATATTTTCTAATCATTTTCATTTGTTTACTCTGAAATTCACTGCAGTTCGAATTCATCCGTTGTTGATAGAAGCACAACTTTCAGAATTGATGAAATTTTATTTTAAAAGTATTATCCTCTGTCTTTAATCCGTTTTTCTAAACACATTTTTCATCACGCCCGATTTGCTATTTTGATCTTTTCGTTTTCCTGACTGAAATCATTTTTATATTCTATATGCGTTTGATTTTTTTTGTGCAACTTCGAAAATATTTTTGTGGTGATTTTGATTTTTACTCAACTTTGTCGTTTCCGCTGCCAAAGACTTAGCTAATTAACATAAATTTCAAGCAATAGCTCAGTGTTCTGTCATCAGCGAGTGTTCTTTTTGTAAAATTTTCTCTAACTTCCATCTGTCTATTAGTTTGATATGAGTGCAGTTGCATGAAAGTAAGCCAGATAGTGTCCAACTCAAACAGGGTAACAGTACTTATCGATGTTGGTTGTAATTAAGGTTTGGATAATGCGGGCAAAACGACAATTCTGAAGAATCTTGCCTCGGAAGATATTGCGCATATAACACCAACACAGGTTTCATTTTCTTTTTCTTCTACGTTTACTTGTGGCTGCCGGAAGACTGACTTTTTTACAAGACACGATAGATTCTCACAATAGCACCTTTTTACACGTTTGAATTTGTCTTTATTTCTCTTTTTGAATGCTTTGTATATGAATCACATTTAAGTTCAGATCGATTCTCGTGGTTGCAATATTGTTTGCAATGAAGGTGCTTTAACTTCACTGCTTTTCTGATCAATATGGGATCATTATACCACTGTCATTTTATACTCAAAGAGAGACAGCATTAATAACTTCGTTGTGCTCTTAATTTTAGGGCTTCAACATTAAAAGTGTTGTATCAGATGACGTGAAACTGAATGTTTGGGACATTGGTGGACAACGAAAAATACGGCCATACTGGAAAAATTACTTCGAGAATACGGATGTGCTGGTATGTCATTTTCAGGCTTTATTCTAACTTGCTCATTCATTATAATTCAAGCTTTTGGCAAAACTTTTCAAAATATGAACGGTACAAGCAGCTCCACTGAAAGCGGATATTTATGTCTGCTAACTTTGAACTCCAAATATAAACACTCAAATGTCACTAATATAGAAATTAATAAGCGCGCATAAATCCTTCTTTGTAAGCTCAAATGATCAGAACCATAGTTGTACTATTTTCGCGAAATCGATGAGTTCTGTTTTAGGCAAAAGGTGAATGAATAGGGCTGGCTGACTTATAGCAAATTAAATGATTTTTAAAATGAGAAGCGTCTCATTTTCTGCTTCTTATTCCCACTACTTCTTGAATTTCCATGTCGTTTGTATAAAACGGATGAAACTTTGACTTACTTTTGCATTATTATCTGGCTGAATAACGAAACCACTTTGCAGATCTACGTTATTGATAGCAGCGATCGCAAACGCTTCGACGAGACTGGACTGGTAACCTGAATTGGTTTTTAAAGGATCTGCAGTCATATTTCGGCCCAAATAATTGCTTTAAAGCAAAATTTGTTATTTTGATAAGGTCTTGATCGAACAAATCCCTTGCTGATTTTTGATTGGTCCTTGGGCCAAAAGTTTCAGAAATGAGGTGAGGCCCATTGATTTTACGAGTCCCTTCCTTCGTCTACTCCCCTCTCCCCTTTGACCCTTACCCCTTACAACTGAGCACTGTTAGTTACGACGATGATCAGTTAGCAGTACGGAGTAAACGCTGTTGTTAAGCAGTCGCTTAGCAAGCTGTTTAAATGTGTGATTATTCGCAAAGCGAGATTGCATCGTTATTGTGCAAATGTGCGAAAATGGTTGATGAGTAACTAGCTACTATCAAGATTACTTATGAAATTCAATTCGTAGATTGCACGTTATGATCGAGATTTTTAAGATTCTGTACATACGGGCTTCAGGAGGTTTAAAGAGCTCAGGTATATCATGTCAACTACTTGTTTACAGGAGCTACTTGAGTTGCTGGAGGAAGAAAAGCTGAAAAGTGTTCCAGTATTAATATACGCTAATAAACAGGTACGGAGCACTTTATGTATCCTTTTTTCTCACTCATTTCAAGTTCAGATTTGGAAGAGATACGATGATGAAATGTGAATATGCAAAATGCTTGGGATGGGAATTACAACGAACTCAAATTTCATCTCTGCCGAGCAATTTTTTAAACTCAATTGCGAAAACCATCTCTCAAAAACTTCAGCGGTTTGACACCTTGAGGGGACCACTTTTTAGAAGCAAAAGTGAACTACAAAATTTCCTGTCAATTATCTCAATAACCGTTTTGGCTGCTGAAATCTTATGAAGACTGCATCAAATTGCGCTTTCATGAATAAATCGCTTCAAGATTCACTTTCGGGTCCCTTCTCCGCGGGCGCCACTGTGGTAGGTATCACTTGGGCGCGTGATTAGCTGGTCAGCTGATCGCATGTCTAAGTATCACTTTCTGACTTATTCTATATATATGACTAGGCATAATGTGAGCGCATATTAGGGCATTTCTTGGCAGCAAACAGTCGCTTTTGTTGCTATAAGATATGCTAGCATAAGTGGCACCTTTTAAGCCGAACAGAGGTTGTTGAAGATCATTTTCACTGCAATGTAGGATGCTCATGCATATCCCTGCTGGTATAGCCTCATTTCCTTCCATCTAACTCACTCAGCTAATCCAGCCTGGTCAATCAAACTTCACCATGACCAGGTTTGCGCTGAAGCACGACAGTGATCACCACCAAAACACATATCTGAATGGCCAACTGAAAACGCGATCGCAAAAACTAATTAATGAATGATCAGGAGGCAGTTCACAGGGACCAAAGTTTTCATTCCAAGTACCGCTTGCAGAGTGTCACAAATCAAATTTGCGTATTTGCATACGCTCATCTTTTCTAATTTCCTTATTTGAGGATCTTGTAACGGCTGCGAAAGCTAGCGAAATTGCCGAAGGTCTCCAATTACTTTCGATTCGAGACAGGTCATGGCAAATTCAGGCGTGTTCAGCGGTCACCGGTGAAGGCATTAGGGTATGTAAAATTGCATGAAATATTCCTTCTGTCATTGCGGGAGAATTCCGCTAAGGACTGACTAGGCAACAGTGATTCACTGATTCAGTCGGTGTCCAAGAGCGCTGCTGCCTCTACCCCCCCTCCCCCTCCCGTCCATCGCATCTTCTACCAGCGTTGTTCCAGCCTTCAAGAAACTACTCGATCAGCCGCATCATCATTAACAATTGAGTGAATGTCCCGTAGTGATGAAGGAGGAGAAGGAGGCGGCAGGTGAAGATACTGTAATAGTGGCAAAACAAAACAGATGGCAGTCACGCTAGCAAACCAAGGAAAAATAATGGAGATAAAAAAACATGGGTATGTGAAAGGTTTCCAATTATGAAGATGTGTGAAGGCGATTAAAAAATAAGTTTAATAATCGTATTAAAAGATGCAATTTTTACTCTGAAATTGTTCAGCCGAATGTGATAGATTCTGTTGCAGATGGGGTACCTTTGACAAAAAGTTTTCCGGCTAGGAATTAAGCTTTCTTCACTTGATAGCATTAATAGGCGTCCATTGCTAATTTGAAGTGATAATTGTGCAAGAAACTTGTTCTTGAAAAAAAAAGGTCCTTTCGAACTGCTTTTGTGTTAGATCAACGGCAATTAAAATAAAACTCCTTGTAATTATATTTATTATTTGTAATTCGAGTTGAAAAACCAATGAAACCTTTTGCGCTTGATGAGGCGGTCATTTTGAAACTTCTGTGCGGGATTTGTTGTATTGGAAAATGCAAGCCAAATCTACGTTAATTGATGGCTATCTGGGAATTATTGGCTAGTGCAAAAATTTGTGAAATTTGGACGCGTTTACCGAAAGTGTCAATTTTGAGCGGAACGCTCGAACAATTTGCTAGTCTTTGAAGAAACGAAGGAACGTTTTAACAGATTGCAATTCTTTTTTTAATAATGATGCTCATCAGAAACAGATTTTTCCATTAAAATCTCCTTGAGTATCATTTTATAAATCTCTCCTCTTAAAATGGGTTAAAGAGGCAATCATTCAACAATCGACGAAATTTTATCGGAAGTTGTTGGCTTTATTTAGTAATAAATGTCTATTGCATAAACGAAGCGCTTGCGTAAAAAGACGCTCTATCACTTCATTTTGCGTTAGAAATTTTTTTTAGTATAAAGCTATAAGTTCAACACTGATCAGCGCTAGGCAACAAACTCTCAGGTTTCCACTCAAAAGAAAATCCTTTCATCCAAAAGATACCTTACAAAATTCAGCCAGTCATCAGCTGAACTCAGTCGGTTGGTTTTCGTCAGGTCAAAGTTCACTAGATGCCTTCTTAAGGGATTTCTTAGACAAGATAGTAAATTTCTTAGACACCAAACGCTTTTGAAGGGAATCTTGTGAATAACACAAATAATATCAAAAAGCTTCCTTTGAATGTGTTATGCTCAAAAAAAGTTCTTCTTCGACCAATGAACATCACTAGATCAGTTCGATCGATCGATTGGTCGATGGATCAATTTTACAGCTGATTCATTAATTTAAACACGTCTGCCAGATCAAATGCATGATATCTTAGTGCTGCTTTTTAGAGCATTCAGTAAAATTTGCCTTGCAATTGTACTGAACTACTGGGAGTGTTGTGCTTTAGCAGATCTACGCTTGCAAGGTGCACTAATAGTTCGTGTCTGCGGGAACGTATATGTGTGAATGTATCTGTGTGCCGGTCTGCATGCGCTGTTGTTCCAGCTTGGAAGCTACCGAAGCTATAACAATGATTAGATTTATATAGCCTGATGACTCATTGCAACATCTAAGTCGATCGATCAATTTATGAACTTATGTGCGCTTAAATGTGCGGAAGAGCTTACGAGCATTTTGTGATGAGGCGGATGGGATTTTGCACTGGCCAAAAGGGGGAGGGATATGAGGCGGCTTAAAAGCACACGGATTGGAAATACAAATGAATGCCTACTGCACCAGTGTTTTTACTTGTTAATGCTCATGAAGCTGGCTGGATGGGTGAGCAGGACAGCAAAAAGTGCATACCTTGCCGGGCCCTATGGCATGCTTTTGCACTTACTCGCTCGAATTATTTATGAAAGCGGTAGCCCCAATTTTTATGATATATACTAGTACCGCAAGACTAAAAGATTACGCAGAGTGCATTATTTCTAAGAAATACGCAGAACACCTCTCAAAAGTCATTCAATTCTACGACAGTGAAGAAAGAGTAATGAGGGATTATTCCTGACAAATCATGGGGTTTATAAGATGTGTACTATCGCTAGAACATATCAGAGCAATCACAGATTTCCCTGAAAAAAAAAGCCGGTTAAAACTCGATGTTTTCTATCAAAGAAACAGGAAGAATGTACGTAGCTACTCCAGCCGTAATAGCAATAATTATCTTGCTGACTGTTTCTTACTATTTCAGGATGGAATGGACTGGATTTCGAAGAATTTGCGGGGTCCACCAACAAAACCCCCTAAATGAACAATTTTTCGAGTATGTAACCATTTATTTCTTTTGTGTGATCGGTAAACGTTTCCAACAAAAATGTAAACAATGGAAAATGAATTTCACCGAAAAAAAACGTTTTTTAATTTCCCTGAAATTATTGCGGACATTCCATTTGACTTAAACCGACAAATTATCTCGCTATGAATGGAGCACATTATAAAATAGGTGCATACCTAAGAACGCAGTTGTGATGGGTCGATTGACAATTCCAGAACTATTTGTTGCATTTTGCGGTCGTTAAGAATTGAGTGGCGCAATCGGTTCGAACGATTGAAATTTATATGTTAATAGCCGTAGATGTTTCTGGTTTTCCGTTCACCTATTTCATCAGACGTTCTTTAGGGGTATAAGTGCTGTATTCAAATCCACCACTTTAACTGTAACACAAAGGACTTGAAAATACGGTGAAATGGGTTGTACGGTAGAGATAGATGTACGTCAAACATGTAAACTTATTGTATCTTTCCCCTTCATTTAGAGACCCACGATTAAACGTATGGGATTAAGTCAGTTTTATAGTTAGCAGCATTCTTTACGAGAATACGCGTAATTGTTGAGTGTTACCGCAATGAACATTTGAGAGACGTAGCTAAACCACACATGCACACTCTCCCTCTCTTTATCTCCCCTCCCCGAATTAGCTCGATATTTTGGAAAGTTTATGAAGTGAGCCGCGTTTAGATGCCTAATCAGCATTGGACGGAATTAAAAGTCCTGTGGATAAGCGCTGGAACGAACTAAAAACCAAAGATATTTCGCAAAAAAACCATCCGAAAGCGCTAAAATTTTTGGTGTCTTCTCCAGTTCTAGTCATTGAGTAAAGGTGCAGGTCGTTGAGGGGTGATCATTCAGTGCAATCTTATCCATCGAATTTCTGTTTCTTTATCATTAAAAGCCTGCTAATTAGTAAGCCGCAAAATTTGCCCAGTAATGAGGTGAAAAATTCCTCTCAATTGCGAGAACGTAGTATGTGTCTGCGTGCGTGCTGATTTCTTACGGTAACCACAACGGATTTTGCGCGGCGATAGATTGCTTTGGATGGCACACTGTATGTCGCATTCAATATTGAGATATATAAGCTTACATACCACACACCACATGCAGTATCGACGGTCTCCTACCAAACCCACGGAACGGGTTGTCCAGGCGCAAAACTGATGCAGTAAATAACCGGCAACGGAATGACAATGGTATGCCCATGTGTGTTTTGAACGAAGCAGCCCTCTAAGAAGTATTAGAAGGCGGAAAAAACATTAACAATAAAAGGCTCATTTTAGAGTAACGTATAACGTAAGAACCACTTCGAAATGGTTCACTATTGATCCTTCGTATCTATGTCGTTTGTGTCAGGTGTTCACCTCGAAACCGGCCTGCTGAGAATGGAAAGAAAACCTTCGACTTTGATCGTTTGATCATTGAAGAAACTCCTAATGGGATCTGCACCTCTATGTGGCAATTGCTCCACTTCGTTAATTTCGAGTTGTGAAAACTTTGCATGGTCTCCATATAAACCTATTCTGCCTAGGCTGCAAAGTTTGGGCATGATAAGAGAACCACAATAACTTGCAGAGCGATATGCCTGACATGCTATGGCTGATAGCTGGCATTTTTCGGCAACAGTTAACACTGCATACTAGCCATACATTGAAGTGATGCCTATCCAATATTTTTTGAGCTATGTACTAATATTTAGGAAAAGCTTCTAGCATCTCCAGGGTGTCACATTCAAATAATATCGCTCATACCGACTTAATAACATAATTTGCCCAACTTTCATGCATCTTATGCCGCTTGCTGCAGTCGTTCTTTGGCCGAATAGAAAGTTAAGCAGAGTGCTGCACTGTAGCATAGAAATTATTAATCTGTTGAAGTGAATTTATTCGCAAACGTAAACGTAATATACACATGTCATAAAGCGAAATCGCGAATATACCGCTCAACGGATGAACTGAAGGGGGAGAATAAGAGGAGAAAATAGAGAAAACAAATCTACGAACAAAAATACAGTGAGCAACATGTCATAATATTTAACACTCAAGAGACAATGTATATTTAACATGGATGGCAAGTTAAGTGAGAACACATGAAAAACAGAATAAGGGTGAAGGAGGTGGGGAGCATAATCTTTATTCTCTTATACAAGATGCGAACCCGAGTAGTTCTGGTGATGGCGATGTGATCTTCTTTTTAAAAATTTGCAGTGACTTCGCTTTCGCGATTTCATCCGGGACAGAGTTCCGCACACTTATTAATCACCTTGTTTGAAAAAAGTATTTGAATATATTCAGTTTGCACCTGTTAACAGTGGGCTTGAAGGAGTTCCCCAAACGAGTCCAGCAATTTGTGGAAGATAATGCGAAGTTGAAGAATCATCAGCGAATAAGCAGAAAGAAAAACGAACAACAATTAAAAACGTGGAAAGAAAACGTTGAAAAGACGAATAAATAACAACGAGCAGATTATGACTGAAGAATGAAACACATGATGAGAAAGCACAGAACCGGAAAAACATTCGACGAGGAGATTCCATCGGTGGGTGGTGGTTGTGTAACATGATGCTGATCAAGGCACGACCAATAGGCATCATAATCCAAATATTCCAATGCACACAGATGTGCATCTTTCCACTGTCCTTTGAACGACGTTGAAGAAGTAGCAACTGAGTTATAGAACGAATACTGAAACGTGCAAAAATTACGTAAATCCCGCCGGTCTGTGTGCTATCTATCAAAGATGTCAAGAATCTTGCATGTTGAAACCTTCAGATTGTAGGTGTGGTTTTTTATGTTCACCTGAATATGCGGGTCGCACTGTAAACGTATGCAAAATTAGTGATTCTATCATAATAGAGACCAAAAAATGTGATTTAACTGAGTGCGCCAAGCTAGAACAAGTGAATAACATGTGTAAAGATCGTTCCTCCGTTTGTCGAATATCTCGTGGCACTTTAAAGAAACATTTCTGAAGCATTTAACTCAAAAAAACAGAGCACACAGTCCAACATCATCACTCAGATTCTTAATTTACCACAGTAAAATTTTGACAATGTAGCAAAAATGAGGAAAATTTTGTCAATCAAAAATCTCGTTAGCTATTCGGTGATGTATTTTCGCCGACCATTTCTCTGTGCTCTTCTTCAATTACGTTTTTATCTCACAGCGACATGAGTTCAGTAAATATACGTGCATTGATCAAACGTCTGAAAGCCAATTTTAGGTCCCGAGAGTACTTTTGATGGAAATACGATGAGAAAAAACGCGATAAAAATAGAATGTTTTACCCAACATACTACATTAATATGAAAGACTGGGGCATAATAATGCCAGCGAAGTCAATGGCATCAATTTCTTAATAGTAGTAGGCCTAAAACAGAAGACCGAAAGTTTCTTTTGAAATGTAAACAAACTAAAAGAAATATCCAGGAATATAAAAATAAAATATTTAACACTATATGTGCACGATGAAATGCACAATACAAAATCTAAGGAATGAAATAGACTTTAAAACACTAGTAACATAAAAAATAATATGAGAAGAAAGCCGGATGACATAAAATACAGTGATTAACCCTTATTTTAATGCCAACTTTTAGCCCGACTCGAATCTGGAACATAGTCACTGCTCCATGATCAGTACCCGCGTATGAGTGCGAAGCACTCTAGAAGTGATCTGGCCTAAGCGAGAAACCATGTCGGGTTAGAGTGATGTTCGTGATAGCTTGGTGATGTGGCCGGTTCGCCCCGCAAGCTGGATATTATGAGGTCGCGCCCGCCCAGACAAGTGCGTCGATAATATTTAGAAAACATCAAAAACAGGCATTTGAATGGAAACATTGGAAGCAACCCTTTCGAAGAGTCGGTCGTCGCTTTTGAGTCTCTGAATAAGATTGTTTATGTCGGCTGCACTGATATATTTAGATTCAATGCCATAGGTATGTCTGAATGAATACTCCAACTCGGCACTCGTGCTTGGATCCTTGTTCAGCTCTGATAGGTTGACATAATACTGCCTGTAACTATTATGTTAGTGTGTTGTAAGCATCAAATAACACACGCCCTCAGATGAAGAACGCTATCTAAAGATCACTTAATTTTATAACTTCATAACCGCCTCGTTAATGTGAGCACCAGTCCAAAAAGGCGCCAGACCGATTTCTTGGCATAACAGCTGAGCTTCAACATGCAGACATAGCACGATTCACGACAAGGAGAACGCAGTGACCACCATTGAACACCTCAACTGGTAAACCGCTGTCAAGACGCTTCGAATTTAAGTGGAAAGGGTGACCGGCAACAAGAGTGAACTTTTTTCCCCTACATAATCGAGGAGAAAGAAATGGAGAATTGCGGTTTCAAATGTATTAACTGTTGCCCAATCGCATATACATACCAGCAATTCTACAGGTTAGATCAGTAGGGTTAGCAGCGTGCGTAGTGGATAATTTACTAAGGTTTAGATAAGAGCGCATTGAACGAGGCAAGTGGTGATGCATTACGACAACACACAAAACAGTGAACTAACACACAAGTCACACTTTCGTAGAATGCCTGCGCTTCATCTCTAAGCTGTTCTTATTAATAAATGTGAGTGCAAGTAACGAGTGGTACCAACCTAATATCAGTGATATGCCACTGCTCATCGTAGTCGATGATTCTGAATGACGGATTGTTGGCTGTTGAACCACGGGAATTAAATCGAGCTGGAGAAACTGCTGGTGCAATAAACAATGCCGCCAGAGATGAGTCGTTTTCTCCCTATGAAAGCAACACATAAGCTGCTACTGACCGATCGGCTCAGTTCCCAAGCAACAATGCCTAGGAGATAAACAATACACTAGCATCATTGGCAAAGCATGAACGCAATATCGACTTTCCATATTATCTTTCATCTTTTAGTAGCCAGTTATCTGTTCCTTCGATCGAAAAGAGATGGTCTCAGGTTTCTAAATTCCCAATGTCTCTCACTGCGTATCAACCAACTTCCTTTACAGCAGCAGTGACTCTATTTCACGGGCTAACAAGAAAAACAAAAGCGCTCTAAAATCGATTTTTTGTACGACCAATGTTGGAATCCTCTAGCAGAAGAAAGGTTTTAAGCTTCAATGCAGTAAAAAATAAAACTTGATATAACGAGATCTGCGGGAAAAGGGATGATGAAGGATTTCTTAAGATGTTTCATTTGCTATCTGAAAATGCCCTCAACTAATAATTTATTTGGTAATCTTTGCTCGTGGTTTTCATGCGGTGTATACAATCAATAAGTAAACTTTTATATCTCACGAACAACTGAAGAAGAAGAACAAATGTTTCGATCAAAGTGAGTTGCGTTCCTTAGCACATCATAAGAATGAGAATATCCCATAACACTTTCAACTCTTATTAGATGGTATGTTATTAGTACGCATACTTTTGCTAGTCTATAAAACACGGAAATGTGTGCTAAAATGCAAACTACCTTAAGCAATCGAAAACTGTCGCGATGGTTATGACCGAATAGCAATGAGCGTATCACATCGCTATACTCACGAAGGATTTGAAGAAATTCCTTGTTAAACTTATCTTGTAGCCATGTAACGTTAGATGATTGCTCAAATGCTGAAATTCTAGTCGACAATACATGCAACATTTCACTTGCTAATGTAACCAGCTCTTCTGTTCTATGTATTACATTCAACATCGTTGATTGCTGACTGTATTTTTTAGAGAACTGCAATTCACTCGCATATTAGACAATTTGCTCTGATTGGACATGGTTTTATTATCAAAATTTGATGTATAGCGATGATGGTCCTACTAGCCAAAACTGATAGAGTAAATCACTTAAAGCTTTCAGTGATAGGTATACATTGTTCACAACTGCACATCTATATACCTCAATCGGAAAGGTTGTATTACTATTACTATTTCAAAGGAAAAATGCAACAATGAACGTCTATCACAAAACGTCCTATTACGCTTTCGTTGAAACACTTCGGTTATTCATTTCTTGGCACGAAATCTCTAATGTATCAACATCTTTATGTACTTCCTCCCGCATCTTGACGGTGAACGACTCACCTCCTGGTGGAATATGGGCGATAATATGCGCAGTTTTGTTATTATCACGAGCAGCGTCCAATTCTTTACGCATAAATGCGAATTGCTCGGCCGGATCGTTTGCAATGTTCATCTTGTAATGGTTGTTGCGATAATAAAGAACCGTATTCAGACCAAGAAGTATCGTCTTACTGTTTACATCGCTTACATAATAGCCGCCCGTTCGGAACGTTTTCATTGCCTGAGGATATCATTCTCAATGAATTTCAATAGTATTATTTAACAATACATTTGCAAATCAAACAGTGCACATAAATGATACAATAAACGTGCCAGTTCAAACTTAGACAGGATCAAATTTAAGAGAAAGATCGAAACTTGTTAGGAAGCAGACCATTTGGATCAAAGCCCATGATCAAGCTCAGTAGGGCTTGAAAATATAGATGGCGCTACCATAATTATATAAGATGTTTTAATTGGGCTTTAAAGCGACCTATTTGCTTATGTTCGTATTTTCGCCTTATGAGTTCTGCACTGCATTATTGGTATTTTTGTGACTTGAAAAAAATCTGTCACAACAACGTCGAACCCTATTTTACCGCATAAGACCAGGTAATTACGAGACAGACTGATCTGCAAAAGGCAACCACAGAGTGCTCGAAAACAGGGATCAATATGCTTTCCAGATGCACCATGGGATATCAGGTGTTAGCATAATGGTTGCCATATAGCGAATATTCTATAATAACTGAAAACTTCACATATTTACAAAAGCACTTCTATGAAATCAGTTCATTTCAATATAGCTTTAAAACTTGAAATGGAAGCTTAAAACCTACTTCTTTACCTATCCAGTCCTCCCAGTGCTTGAACATGACACGATATAAAGTATTGTCAACGTCGGGAAGCTGGTCTGAAGGCGAATAGTCGTGGTTGCCGAACACAGGGAACACACGAACATTGGGAAATGCTTTTCTCAAGTAGAGTGTTGTCTGGTACATAAGATTTTCCACATCTGCAAGTAGAACAATAGGCATTTGAAAATATATAAAAAATGATGGACTTTACTATATAACACGCATGCCAGCTTACCTTGAAATCTACTTGTTTCGAAGCTAAAGCTGCCGTTTGAGGCGAATGGATAAAGAACAAAAAAAAGAGGCGACCACAGCAAATATATGAGGCATAATACCACGAAATTCCAGTCAAAAATACATTGCTAAAATAAATGAAATCTATGGTTCACAGATGTATGGAGACTTCCAAAGGAAGATAAAATTGTTCGGTGATTTGAAAAAATCACTGCATACGTTCTACTTTCTTGCCAAAGCATTTTGGCAACGGCAGTTGGTGATAATCGACTATAACGCTTTGGCTTGTCGGCTTATCAGTAAATAAACGACATAGATCACAAAGATGAAACACGTTATCATTTTTTTTTATCAGCAGATTGTGATTTTGCAGTGAACTCTTTGCTTACATGTATGAGTATGCATTTCAGAAATGGATGCAAATCCATTACGATCTTTTTTTGTTTTCTCTACCTGTAATACATTGCTAACAGCTATCTTCAGCAAATTTACAAGCGTGAAATTGATGAAAGATAAGTTCTTGATCCGCCTCCTCTCTTTAAAACCCGCCCGAATTTTAACTTAAATCTTGTTTGAAGTACAAATAGTGGGACATTTATTAATTGAAGAAGCGATGAAAAACGATACTCAGGCGCTCGTTACCAACGTATCACAGTGAATAGCCAGACCGTGGGTATTGCATCATCATTACTGGTAGCTAAGTTTATAATAAAATAGCAGGGCAATTTCATTTCACATTACATGTAGCACTGTGTTTACGAATAATCATCTCACGAATATTTTAGAGATACGAACGCGATTAAATATTATACGGAGAACTAAGCACCTTAAAGAACATTATGAATCACCGCAATCAGATAATATTAACGGTGTCCTTTAATAAAACCTCATTTACAGATTGCTTATATTTAGAGTTGCTGGATGTACATTAAGGAGCAACGCATGCGCGCAGAGGCGCACTATTTAGGGAGAATGTACTTTAGAGTTGCTGAAACCTATGGAGGGGTTTTAGCGAGGTGTTCGCATGTAACAGTCTCATCGATGAAATCCTGCTCCTCAGTTTGAGATTGTCTGAAATTATAATAATTTCTAAATGCGGTCGTCCATGTGCCTTCCTCTTAGGACAGAAGAGTGTATGTTACATTAAATTCGCTCACCAGTTATCTACTTATAAGAAAAAAATCGATACAGTAAAAGTGAGTAACCCTTTTCACTGTAGTCTGATATGTGCGGAAACGTATCACCCGTCCAGATAATGAAATCAGGTTGGCGCAACGTCATACTAGCCATAGTAAGGATATATTTCACAAGTGCCTGGAAATAAATCTTTGTTTTGCGTGCACTTCTTTGAAGACTGTTCAAACTACTGAAATAGTGATAGCAGATGGAAAGGCTAATGAACCTTTGGTGAATCGCAGTCGTAATTGCCAAAATCACCGACTGTTCGATTTTTTGTGGCTTGTCCGTCGAGATGGCACATTCGCTTAGGATCACCTCCAAATGCTCGATAACCTTTGTCCAGGTGAAAATCCGTAAATTGAATAACGGATGTACTCAGCGTCAATTTCACCAATTGAAGAAGTAATAGAATTTGTGGAATTCGCATTCTGAACACCTCAATCAGGTCAATGTATGGAAATTTCTAATCATCACAATAAATCCAAATTTTTATTGCACTATATTGTCATCATTCGAGCAGAAAAAAATTGCCATTTTTTCAGGAAAACAGTGACGAAGACGGAAGGAGAGGTGTTCTTTTTTTTCTACTGAATAGTGGCGTACTCGTAATGAAAATCGGACATAGAAGTCCGTAGCAGATGGGCACACACCAACTTCGATGTATATTTTAAATAAAACACCTAGTGAAAACTGGTAATCAGTAGGTAGTTGTGCACAAATATTTTCAAATAAAAAAAAAGAAATTTCGGCCTGATTTTCAAGTTTAACAACCGCATTTTACTGCAATGGTCAAAAACATGTGAGATGGGTAATATTTCACCATTAGTTGCCAAATTTTATATCAAAACTCGATATATATATATATATATATATATATATATATATATATATATATATATATATATATATATATATATATATATATATATATATATATATATATATATATATATATATATAGAGCACTTATAGGATGAATTTTCTACAAATTAAAACAAATTTCTAAAGAGCGAAATGCACCACGTTCGAATGACTTTTATATGAGCCATGAATAATCAAAAAGCTGAAAAAGTTCGCGTGGGAGTGATAAACAATTTAAAGTGGCTGAACGCTGCATATGATGATAACGACACTTGCAAGCGGTGGCTCATCGAGCTACAAAAACGTCAAACAACGAATAGCTTACAAAAGTCTAATCATCACTCGGTTTGCAATATTCCATCTATACAAGCTGAAAACAACTGTAATGCGCTTATGATATCGGTATAGTTGTGAAATGCAAGGATGGTGGAAAATGAGATTTTTGGAGGGGTGCAGGAAACAGTGGAAAACCTTTTAGGATAACGGCGTGCAAATTAGAGAAGAGAATGGGGGTTATATTATCTAGGCATCAGTACTGTAAAAGAAACTCTTTCATTGCAGAACCAGGTTGTAAAAGACCAAACACCTTTCCCATCCCAGTGATAATCTGAAACTACGCGATTAGAAAACCCACGCATTAAACACAGCTTGTGTGTACGCTATAAATATGCGTTAGATTCGCAGCACATGGAATCACCACTTAAAACATTACCTATACAAAAATGAGCAAATGATTCGCACTCAGAATCCTCTCCTATAATCAGCTGGAAATGGCTTCGTGCAAAATATACACTTTTCAAGACTTTTGTCTCATTGCGAGTTTTCGAATCACTAAAAAGAGAGGAACTCTTATAAAAACCTGGAAATATGAAGAGCGAATTCTGATGAAAAATTATTTAAAAACTTTTTTCTGCGTCATTGATGTGTGAATA
This sequence comes from Baylisascaris procyonis, assembly GCA_037389465.1. Classification (NCBI taxonomy): domain Eukaryota; kingdom Metazoa; phylum Nematoda; class Chromadorea; order Rhabditida; family Ascarididae; genus Baylisascaris; species Baylisascaris procyonis. The sequence goes on from JAZARR010000059.1 coordinate 2,731,672, forward strand.
CAGGAAAAATACCGGCAAAAATAATTTTCAAAAAAAGCTGGTTTTCATATCCCTCTCAGAATTGAATAAAACGAAACTCACAGGAAATTAGAGAGACGCATATGTCTCTCAAGTACATGGGCAAAAAATGCTCCAGTTGAGTGGCAACAGTTTGTGCATATAACGAAAAATGCGTTCTACTTCTTCAGCTTTATATAATCTGCTTGAAGTCCAAAGATCCTCTTAGATTTTATTACATCCAGGTCATTATCGAATTTGGAACTATCATAAAACTATTGCAAAATGCACTGTAAACTCCATTCAAAATTTCAGGCTAAGAAAAATAGCAGAAAAGAGTTCTGTATGGGTGGAAACAAGTTTTTTTACGTCCAAAAGAATAAACAAGCTTTATTGCCAAATTCAGTTGGCAGCAGCCAGACAACATATCCAACTGCAACCAGTTTGCAGTGATGGTATCATCGATGAAACAAAGTACTTATCGGCACACCGACGAAATTCCTTTCACAATTGTTTTTCCACAGAGCGCCAGCTCATATTTAAGCACTAACCTCTGATAGCTTGCTAGACAGCGTTTCCAGCTGATGATTCAGCATTACATCAATAGTAATAATCATCAGCAAAAAGTTCTCACCTATTGCACATGAAAACGGCAACAACGATTAATATATGGATGCAAATTACTTTACACATTCCTGCTCCAGTATTTCCATTATAAAATAAAAGTTCGGATACCCATCCGCCTCGCATCTCCTATTCCCGAACGTATCTCCTCCGAAATATGGGGAAAATAATTCTTTTTTCACTACTATCTCTCTTCAATAAACTCCGACAGTTTAAAGCTCCTGTGCCGTACTTGAAGGTTATATGGTTTGCATTCAACATGTGAAGAAAGCAACGAGCGGTTTGCATATTCTGTCGGCACTGTTAGATGATATTTATGAAAAAAGCCCCACAAAATAAACAACACCTTGTGAAGATGAAGACTATCAGCAAGAGGGAGTATCGTTTATGAAGAAATTACAAATCTCAACTTGTATGGTACTCGTTGGCTTATTGCTATAATCTTCCCAACATATTCTTCGTTCCTTCCAAAGAAATCCACAAAAACAAGTTCTGCACCTAGCAGCGCTGGCCTATGTAAGCGCAGTCATCTCAACGAAAACAGCTGCAAAATAACGCGAGCAAAAGTCAATTGTCATTTTGATGGAAACGCCGCCGGCCAACAGCTTGCACTTTACAAATGGCTAAACGCGAAAACACTGCGCAACAACACATTTGCATTTGAGGTATGCAAACAGTCAATGATCTTTCAAACGAAGCAGTGGGCAGCTAGCTTGTCCAGCATTACGGAGATGATATTTGCTACTTCACTTAAAAAGTAGTTGTGGCAAGGATATGTCTGGTTTCAGGTGCAGCTATTTCCTACGATTCGTGCGAATTGAGCGTGGATCAGTAGCAATCGCATGGCAGCAATCGACTTAATAAGCGTTTACGTGTGTTATGACATAATGAAGATTTTCGGGAAAAAAAGGAATTGCTCGAGTGAAAAAAGCAAACATAATGAAAAATTTTGCAAAGTGAACAGTAACGGACCCGAAAGGTGCACAAAAAAAGGAGATTGCTGGACGACCATCCAGAGCTCCCGATGACAAAGAAATGTGGTACTGATCAGATCCGCAAACTGCAAAACCAGCAGCGCGAGCAGCAACTCTAAAGTCATGATAGCGGGATGCCACTGGCTTTGAGATAGCCCGCAGAAGGAACAAAGAGGTGCGCTTCCATCTCAGCGCACAAAGAAGACGAAAAGGTGCGCTTTTATATTAGCGCACAAAGGAGAAGGATACTGCTCAATTCAGTGGGTGGCTATATAACTTTGAAACAGTTAGCAAAGTTATCTAAAGACTCCCCCTATACGAGACGTCATTTACTAATTTCTTTTTTAGACTCCTAGGAATTGATGCGTCACCATACTCAGCTCTCTTAAAATTTATTATTTGCTTGAGCACGTCATTCCTCAGACATGTTCTTTGTTGTATTTCTATTTGAAGACTCGCAATAATCTAAATCAGTTAGAAGTCACAAAGATTTGTATAGATAGGATGCAAGAGGAAAAACTATAACAAATCGTCATCAAATTCTTAGCAGCAAGAAGTCTTTAAAAGTTCTGAATGGAGTACGTCCGCGAAAGGCCTACTCGCCTCGATGCTATTGTGAATGAGTTATAATTATAACCCATTGTTTTCGCCTTACCGTCTTTATGTGTTTTATGCTTTAGTTGTACGCGTCATAATTAGTGCGTATATTGAGTGCGATTACTGTTACTTCATGTGTTAACAAAGGTTTAATTATCTAAGTTTGAGGTTTTGTGAGACAGCTGGTAATTGAGAGGCGAATTGTGTGGAGATGGTAGTCGCGATACAATGATAGTGGTTGCGCTTGCGGCCGGTCTCAGGACGGGTCAACCGGAGGTGGTTGAGCAGTTAGTGGCCGCTCACAGAGAAAGCGACCTGGTAGACAGACAGTTGGGGGGGTCCAGTGTATGCGACAGCCGTTTTGCGTCAGTCGAATTATCCCAATCCTGACTATTTAATTATCGACGTGGTTTGCAAAGAAGGAATGAGAAGAGTCGCGTTCGGATTGACGAAAGAGGGGCTCAATTTTGATCAGCGCATGCAGTCCACGGCAGGTGTCTAAGAATCGGTAACCGGATATTGTGACTAGGAAGCGATTCGGCTTTTTTTTGTGCAGTGTATTTTTATTTCCGTTGCTGACCTTTGAAGATTCAGTAACTTGTTGATCTCCCAAAATACACGTCGTGAGTTGACAGTATTCACCATTTTCGTGTCGCTTGTGTCGTTTATACGGAATGTAGTACGAGACAGTAATCATCTAAGCTCAAAGTTGAGTACAAACGCGGCTGTTACATGAGTGTAGAATCTTCATGTGCACAATAAACTTGACAGTAGATAAGCTGCATAGGAAATCCAGAAATGCAGTATTTCGAAGATATACTTTGTGACTTAAAAGGGTCCAACAGACCTGGATTTAGGTTTACCATCATACCAGTTTGTTGGCTGACAAGTTGAGCATGAAATCCGAAAGCACGAAATCGAGAAATCTTTGTCTCTAACCAATGACAGTGAAGAACCCATTCAAGTTATTACTTGGTGAGTCACTTAAGAAATGTAGTCACATGGAACTTGGCAAATGTGGTCTTTGAACAAATTCACCTTCCGACCCTCCCTCCCTCTTCACCCCTTTCCATGTGTAAACTAATGCTTGTCAACTATTGGTTGAAAAATTGCAGAGAACTCTCAAGCATTAAACTTAATAGGTTTAAACCTTGCATTAAAGCATTAAACCTTGGCCGGCACAAGTATACGTCTACTGAAAGGGTAGCGTTTCATCTAATCTATAGTTAATTGCCCGATAATTGTGTTTTCAGTAGTGACAGGAGATTTTTAGGTGAATGCGAAGCTTTTACCTCATCAGCCTTCTTGATGCACTTTCCTATTAGTCGTATTGGAAAGAACTCACTGGAATTGGGATCATCTACACAGCGGGGCAGGGAAATTTGGGAATTATTCCTGGCAATATGGGAATGAAATTGAACTGGAATACGAAATGATGTTACCGGTATTAGAGGGCAAGAGACGCCCATTGGAAAGATACGGTCTCTGTTAAACTGTAGATCCGACTGGCTTGAGATGAGAAGAGCAACTAACGTTGATGATACCGACAATCCAACAAAAATGAGTAAGAATGTGCGCACTGAATCTCTCAAAAGCGTGCAAAGCGGTTAGGTAATGGGAACGTCGTTCCTGCCATCAGTGACGGGGAATCTAATCTCGCGAATCTTCGCGGACAGGCAATGATTCACCACGCCAAACCAAATCGAAGGCAGACAGAGACGAGCATCGCCGGAGACTCCATTCACGGCACACCTTGCGGCCATCGCCTCTAGCCGTAAACGGCGTTACGCCGTCCCTTGACATCGAGCACTGAGCTCGCGAACCGCCTTATCCCTCTGAATACATGACAAATAAGCGATGTGCTCTCTGCATCGTTCCTTATCCCACCGACATTCCGATTATGGGCTTGCAGCCCAAGATATTCAAGAAACCAACGCAAAAATGTCGCATACAGATACAGGATGTGAAAGAGCATTGCTATGTTTCGACATTTTCTTGCTTCATAACGACAACTATGTCATTGGCGAAGACGAACCAACGATCTGGAGAAAAGAAGCAGGGATTTCAATCATAATATAAATCCTCGCCTTCCCCATATTTTTTTCGCTTTTGATACATCTAGCGAAATGGGGGAATAAGGCTCCGATGAGGCTTAAAACTTCCCGGTCCTGGCCTCAACTTTGCAAAAAAGTAATCACTTAAGCTCCAGAAAGATGGTTAACCCCTTGATTTATTCATAGCAACCATCGGAGGAAACGTCAGAGGCATTCTGGATGCATGCAGCAAATGCGTTGATAGAGTAGAATACAACATCGTCCCTCTGGGAGCCAAAAATGGCAAGAACCAAAATGACGGATTTATTTCCCGCAGCATTATTATGCCATTTCACCCTCATAATGTTCATTTCGAATAATAAATGGGAAAGTTCGTACAGCACGATGAAATTCATCTGAAACTTTAGTGAAAAGAGGTAATCAAGTGTCAAAAATCAAGGATAATGCTCTGTCGAATGTTTCATTTTTAGTGCTTCCTAGTTTGATGTTCATTGAGACATATGATCTTGCTTACTGTCATTGTTTCCACGTTCGCTTATCACTTCTTGGGGTTTATATATTGACGAGGGCGTAAAGTTGTTGTGATTTGTTATAGCGAATATTTGGGGAAGGGTTTCTGTTAGGGTTGTGTCCTTGGCTGGTCTGGTTGCAGTCATTGTCAGGATCTGCAATTCCTGTCCAGGCATGATCGGATAACCTGCTAGCCGGCACATATATCAAGGCAATAGTTTATCACATTAATGCAATACTGTGTGCAAACAAAAGGAGCCTGTTCACTAGAGCAGCTGCTATCGTCGTCTCGACCTAACCATAGGCGCACCTTGCGAGCTCCACGCTATCGTCTGATCTCTCCGCGCTTCCGACGACCTCACACAGCCCCGTTCGACCCTGCGAAATCTCTAGAATCTGTAATCTGGAAACAGAAATAAATGTATGAGAATATTAACTCCTTCTATAGCTTCCTCGATACTGCCTGAGGATAACCTTGCCGGGTAGTCTTTGAGCTTTTGACCTACCTTGCAAGGCACCTGATCAACTGTGATCTGGGATCGACTGGTCTGCTTTACATTTCCTCGCCCCTTGACATTTCACGACGTACGATGCGATACATATTTGGTAACGATGGCAGCGAGCGAACTTTGAAGACTTGTTGATCTTGGTGTCCACCCGTAGGGATGACAGACTCGCGAAACGTATAAGTTATCGAAGCAGCGACCAATAGGGCTGTCAACACGAGCACAAAAGTTCATCGATGAGAGCGATTTCATTGTCGATGGAAGCGAATGTTTTGATGCTGTGACCTTCGTTGGAGGCTAAAACATACAGAGGACTTTGGTCTGTCGAACTGCTGATAGATTCAACCGTCGCTGATGTACATAGCAGTGACTACGATATGCGTGAGCTGGAGACCGTCAGGTTGTGTGATTGCCATCGTTGGAGTGGAATTTGCAGCCTTGTATGCTGTCGTCGATTCAAGTATTCGTTGATAGGAGCAGTATTGAACGGCTGGAGGCAAACGTTTGTCCGGTTGTGTTAATAACTCGAAAATCCGAAGTTCTTTGCTGCCAGGTAATCGTCATTGCTAGACTGCGTATTTATAGTAGTGAGATTTTACAATATAAGCTTCTTGTATGTTGATATTCTTGTTCCTATAAACATGGCAGCATTTCTAGCGAATTTGCTGTGGTCTGTGTGATTGTCGATGTTGCGTTTGGATGTGTGCATGCTAGGTTACTTGCCACTGTATGGTAGGATTGCAGTGGATCGCACACAAAGTTTGCAGCTGAAAAGTGTATGGTAACGCGATTAAAAGGTGAGAAGGTTACCATATGTCGCAATTCCGCTTGTGTGCGCTTCCTTCATCGTGGGCAACGTTCATACTACCATAACCTAGCAGTCTGCTACTCGTCATTGCGCTATAACGAATGGTTCCTTTTGCTTACTGTAACAAATTTTTTGTGTGTGCAACCTCCCAAAAGAGGGAGCAGGACATTGAATCTGTCATTTCTAAACTGTACTTCCAAAAAATTCTAAAATTCCAAGGCTTTAGTGTAGCAAAAATGACATCATTCTCATACATATGATGTATGTTCTCCGCATATGTGATGTTGCACCTTCCTCTATCGCATATTGCTTTTATTTATGACAGAAGAAGACACCAAGTAGTGCTATGTCCTCCGCTTTCTCATCTGATAACACCGTTGTTACTGTCGCTTCTGCTTCTGAAAGAAGGTGCGCATATCCGGTTAGTGTTTCTCTCCAGTTCTCACCTGTGCAGTATTCATGCTCATGTTCTGAACTGAGCTGAAAAAACCTGCTCATTGTTTTCATGCCTCGATCCTTCCACATCTATTTGCATATATTCCAACTTTCTTCTTTCGCACTTGTTTCATTTCTTTTGCTCTGTCTCGTTTCTTTTTCGATGCCGGACAAGCGCACGAACATTATATTACGCTTCAGAGGTACATTAAATAAAATTATACAAAAATGCGCTTGTTGTCGCAAAATATTTGCTTTTCATTCCGAATGTCTAATGCACCGGCATATCCTCTTATTATACCGCGGTACCATATTTGTTTAAATGTCCCTGTCCCATTCACCAATTGATCATGGCAAAGACTGGCATGTAAGGGTACTTAATTGACGTAGTGTTGCGTGCCCTATAATCCCTACCCTTACTTTTTATTGGAATGTGCTTCACTTTCGGAAAACGGCTGGCCTTGCAGACTTGGAGTGAAATCCGCAAAACTCAGGCCGCGACTGGGGCAAAAAACCAGATTGAACACAATCAAAACGTTATAAATCCTAAGGAACTAAAATCTGTTTGTTTCGATATTATGGACAGGCAGGAAAAATTTTCACTGCAATACGGCAGGCAGGAAACTTGAAAAAATGAAGCCATATATGTAAGTAAAGTAAATGTCGAGGCAGAAGGAACGTTGAAGCATATTCGTAGAAAGCAATCATTGAGTGAGACTGAAAGTGCGTACAGTTGAATAAAATAAGCTGCAAATGGAAAGTAAGTCAAAGGATACAAGACGCTCGATGGCTTCTCGGCCTTACGGTTATTGCCGACAGTCGACCCTATATTCAGCACTTTTCTAGAGGCGGTCTCAAATTCGACTACTTCGGACAGCCGATTGTAAATTTCGATAGCTCTGAACTGAAAATTGTTGAACAAGCTATTTAGAGTGCATAAGTTCATATTTTCCAACGGCTATCAAGCAAACATCCTATAATTTATCTTATAGTCTAGACTGTGACGCCTTGTTAAAGGTTTTCGAAAGAAGAAACGTACATATTTGAGGCACCTATTTACACTAATTTTACCCCCAAAAAAAACAGGGAGAGGAGCAGAAAGGAAAACGGGTAAACGTGACGTTCAGTAGACTGGGTCAGAGGGGACTCTTTAATCGAATGATAAAGGCAACTTTCAAATATCGGAACACGTTGTCCCACGATTACCTTTCGAGGAAGCCTATTCCATAAACGACAACCCAGAATTGAAACCTGTGAATAAATATGTTATCGCGGAGTACGTTTTGAGTTTGTGGAGCTCTTCAATTGTAAATTTTTGCTCTTCAGTTGTAAGCTACGAGCTCTACGCTCAATTTCTCAGCGAACGAAAAAGTGCTTTCAAAAGGTATATCCGAAAATTATTTCATGATTTTCTGCCACGTTATTTTCGATGCGCATTGACGCTAGTGTTTCTCTGTATGCATTTTTTCACAGTTTCTGACGTTTCGCAAATTGTTTCTTGCGCTTCAAATTGCACTCTACTTTAATAATAATCTTTATTCGTACGGTAAAGAAAGTATGGAATTACGTGTCCAATATATATATATATATATATACAGGCAAACAGAGCATATGTAACATCAGGATTGCACATAACCATGCGTTAAAAAATCCAAAAAGATAGTTAGTGGAAACAAATATTGGAGACCAGTTGTTCAGCTCATATTTAACGATATATTTTTAATGAAATTTCCAGCAAGTAAGGATTAAAAAACACAAATGTTGCATGTATGTACGTTAAATTCTGCCTGATGAGTGTTTGTTATGAGAGAGTTTTACTGTCTAGGCGCTCTCTACCTTGAGGTTCATTTTCCCCATAGGGAACACTACCTATTCTGATTGAGATGTGTTGTCTTTCTACTCCCCACCGCCTCATAGAAGAAGCGTACTCGAAGCAGAGATTCAAACCTTCGTTTCTTAGACATGTTTTGTGCTGAAAATTTCTCGCTGCTTTGAGGGTGTTGCTGTTCGCGAAGGTCGATGGCCGACCAATAAATTCAATCGTCTTGCTCAACTTCACTTACATTGCTATCTGTGAGCAAGTCGGCGGAAGTATTGCACTTTTTGTCTAATCACTTCCAGAATATAGCACTTTCTTATTCAAGTTGTAGTAGTTTATATTCAGGTTACTATTATTATGTTGGAGTTGCAGACCGATTATGTTTAATTGAAAAGTTTATTTGGATCGTTTTCGTCCGAGTTATGTCAATTTATATTAATATTATAATAGTTCGTGTTCAGGTCCAGCTTTTGATTCTCACTCTTCTTCGACGTTCCATTTAACGATGACATCTGTCGACAGCAGGTTTTGATAACTATTGCCAATTGCTGCTTTTAATAGCTCGTTCCTCTATAATTCTGCTTTTAGATGGATATTTTTTTTGTATGGCCATCTTGTGAGGATTTTAACTGAATCCTAAGTTGACGGCCAGGAAGATATGAAAGTTAATTATTTAAGGAGGTAAGGACCAAGGAGATTATTGGGGTGGGATTATTTGTCACCGAAAAGGTTTCGAGGAGAGTTCTTCAAGCTGCGGGAGGGGAAGGGAGTGCGATAAGGAGGAGGATTTATTCATCTTTTAGCGACATGTGCACGCATTCACTTGCGCCAATAGCAATAGCTTATGTAAGCTTGCAACGTGCACAAGTGTGCGCGTTCCTGTGGAGCTCTTAGCTGAACCACAACCGTTGTGATGCATCAGTGTTTGTTCGACACACTTTATCGTCTCTTATCCTTGTTGCTCTCTTTGAGATCTATAGTTTTCCTGCCATTACTGCATTTAGACCGTGAACAGCTTTCAGTACCTTTGTGTTTTGCCGCTTCAAACGCTTACCAGCCTTCAGCGTCTTCGGACCATATTGTTTAAAGCGTTCATTTTTGAGAACCATGTTTTATAATTCCAGATCTACTTCATATATATTACAGCTCAATTTCAAAATAAAGAGCACCATGTTCGATCATTATTGAGTTTCTATATCTGCAAGTGCTTAAGTCGCAGTCAGACCTGATCACTTAGGATGTTTCGTTGTTTTTGAAACAGGTAATTTTTACTTTACTGGTAGGACAGGATATGTGCTCCTTTATAAGTATTCTGATTGCCGTCGAACCCAAGAAATGAGCGATGTTCATTGTGCTTTGTAAGAAGAGTCATAATTGTAGTTTTTTGTTTTGATGCATGAGGAAATTAGAAGGGAGGATTAGAGTTGAAAATTTTTTTTTTTGATTTTCTACTTTTCAAGAATATTTTTTGTCATTTGCAATCTGCAAGCCTTCAGCGATGAAGTAGGGCAGTAGTCTGAAGTCAGATTCTATCCCCAGAACGTTATTGTGATTGCTGTCGTCCCCATCAATGTTGACGGAGTCATCTATGAACATTAATATTCACTAAGTTTCCATGAAAATGACAATTAAGGACGAATAATGCCATCAAAAAGCAGGCTTATTCTGTTTACAACTGTCGAAAGAGACAATTTGCCCGCAAATGTGTATAATGGAGTCGCTTTGATGGACTGAATTAATGTGCTGCAGAGGCCGGACTTTCCGAAGAGATCGTCTCGGAGAACCCCAACAAGGAGGAATTTCTCGACCTTCTTGTACCTCCTTCCTCTCCGTGGCTGAATTGCCGCTCGACTTAGCAGCCGCCTCCTTTCCTCCCCTTCTCCGAAAAATCGCCCAATGAACTTTGCTTTGCACCCAAACTAAATGATCTCTCGGCCTGGCCGTCTTCCGAACGAAAGTTTGGAGCAGCGCTATGATAATCTGAATGCAAAGTGTCTTGTGAAAGCTAGTTCACGCGTTCAGGAAATGTCCAATGAATTCTCGGCCAAGATGTCAAAACAATTTTTTGTTGGTAGCGGCGGAAGAGCAGGCATTTTTTCTCGTTATTCTATTTTTTGAGTCGTTTTTTTTTCTACTTAAGCCGCTTTGTATCATACGTTTTGTAGCACTGGAAAACTGTAATTGTATTCAAGATGCATAACACACTTTTTAGTTGCAATCGGGAAAGCGTAAAAGTGGGTGACCCTGGTAGCCCTAAAGGCATATTAGGCCTTAAGTCATTGCAGATGCTCACCTTTACAGTTCTATGCTTATATCATCAATGAAGCAAGCAGGATTAAGAAGTGAGTAGATGCAGAAGAAAACCCAAAGAAGGAGCAACGACATATCACAATTGTTTGTTTTTTTGGAGACTGAACAGTTGTTAGAGCAGGAAGTGATCTGATGCGTTCTCGCGTCAACGACTTTCATTATGCCTTCGGCCGTTCATTTTTGCCGAAATGAAATACTTTTGTTTGTATTCTTAAAATCGAAATTGAAATTAAAATTGAAATCGAACTTACAAGAGAAAAGATGCGGCGAAAGAGTTAAAAGTTGTAGTGAATACTTCCTTAGGAATAAACCACTGGGACTGAATGAATACCAATAAAGTGATATATAAAGGGATGAATATGACCATTGAAAATGTTCATATTTCAGCCTCTAGTCAATGACTTGAACACATCGTCTATCATCTGTTTAGAAGAGGCATTTTTGCTTGTGAACGACTATGTGTAGGATGTTGAGTTGGTGTTAACTTGTAGATCTTTTCAAGTAAGCGTATCACCAAAGTTAATGCGATTTGGGGCTTTACATTTCGATTTGAACAACGCAGTATTTCGTAAGTTGCCTATGAAGGACAAAACATGCTGCATAATGAGCTCATATTTTTGTCGACGAGACCGTTTGTACGAATTATTTTTGAAAGATCCGTTGTTTGTTTCTGTTTTTTTTTCTTTTTTTTTTTTGACAGCGCAACGGGCGCGAAGGTGGGAATCCAGTTGAATTAAAATGTATGCAAATTTTTTTGACAACTTAAAATGTCTGCAACCTGTTTCGAACTTGGCGGATCATTGTGAATTTGTGGAAAAAGTGCTTATTAAGTTTGTTGAGTTGAATTAGCCAGATAAACAGACAGACACACATATAAACAAGCACAGACACGATGTTGCGGTAATGGACTTTTGCGAAGGAAACTTGCAAGAATGTGCGAAAACAAAGGATTTGATTTTTAAAACCTTACTTTATTAGATAAACTGCGGTACCGCAATGATTTTGTTAGGTTGTATCTCTCTTAATTCTTATCGTCTTAGTACACGTTACCCCTAACGTGCCTTCCCAGTAACCGTGCCATGTCTGTGGGCTGTGCATGTGGACAACCGTATTCGTCTTTTCCGCCCAAGGCCCTACTTTTGCTTAATCTGGACGTTAGATTAGTTACTATGTCCAGGTCTTGGTGGATGGGAGGAGACGTAATATTGCATCAATCATCTTGGTATGATCCTGCACTAGATTCTTGATAGCTTATTCGTCATGCAAGATATTAAAGGATATGTGGAGTTGACACAATGTGCAGATTTGCATGCAGACCACCCGCAAACAGATTTCACAATTTATCAGCAGACCGAAGGCGAGCATAATGACACTTTTGTTTTTTAACTAACTCAACATCTGTAGGAATGTTCCGGAAACACAAAATATTTTTAAGTATCTTTGAATCTTTCTAGCTGTTTTCAAGTTTGAGCCGTCCATGTGAAACATTAGACCTTATCCACTAATGTGTACCACCTCATTGAATTTCACAACGCCGATTTCAGTGGTGGTTCCTCAGCTAAAACTATGGAGAAGACATAGGCAACGGCGAGATATTTTAAACTGTCACTACAGCAAATACCGCCGGGACGATCACTAGGATGTACTGCCCTAAAACTAATGCTGATCATATGTTTAACATCTTATTGAGCTAATACCGTTAATTTGAAGCATATTCGGGTTTAGTTCGCCTAATGCATTTGAGTGCGGAAAGAAATCCTTTGATTGTAGGAGTTTATAACTAATTGGAGGAGATTATCACAAAATCCAACGAAGTTGTTTGCGAAAATGGTCTGAAAAGTTGAATAAATTTGCAAATATGATTGGAGAAGAGTTACGACAGTAAACAGTGCATGCTGAAATATCGTATTCTCTCGAAAAACCTCCATTAATGAGCCCAAATTTTGTCAAGTGAGGCCGCATCCCCTGTAAGCTTTTGAAAAATGTAACTAAATCTTTTACTTTAACCTCATCACTTCGATAGACCGTACTCCTCTTTCTATCCCTCATCACTTTGATAGACCGTACTCCTCTTTCTATCATCAAACATGAAAAATTAGGTGTTGTGAGGTGTTGCAAATTTGCTTCCGAGACCAATGAAATCCTTTACGACTCAGAGTTACGAACTTTGGCGCTAACAATGCGCCATAGGTGGATCTCGCCAAATTCGAACAGAATTACAGAAATCTGAAGCAGCCAGAAATTTGTACATGGTCGGATTTTCATTTTATGTCAACACATCCACATAAAAGCGAATCTCTTGTAGAAGAATTGCCTGAAAGGCCAGATCACATAAAACTTGAAAACATTTTTCGTATATTATATTGACTGTTGGTAATTTATAAAAGCTGTTTCTTAGGCGGCCTAAATGCAAAAGCACGTACCGTGCCTCTTTCTCTGGCAAACTGCTTCACATACCTCAAGTATTCCAAAAGTTGTGCGCCGTTGATATGGCCTGTGAAAGTTTTCGTAAAAATACTCCCTTCATCTTCTCAGTAAAACCTTCGCTTAATAAATGCCATCCTTGAAATTTTAGGAAATCTGTAACTTATGGGATTTCGTTAGACGTGTTACGGTGTTTATGCAATTTCAGATCTAACGGAAAAGTGGACGATTTGCAGCTTAGAAGCTGTTGAACGAATGGCGAGGTGTACGTAATGCTGGAGCGGAGATTCTGCAGTTGGGTAATCCCGCTTGTAGGCAATCGGGTGAACACAGAATAATGTTTGCGATCACTCCACTTCGCGCTCGAGACGGCTAGCTGTTTGCAAAGCAAATCAATCACTCGTAATGTTGTGCACACCTCACTTAACTTTTCCACTCATATAGGTCCATCCGCCACTTCTATCTTCATCATTCATTTCCTCTCCTTCAAAAAAATATTTCCTCAATATTTCCTCAAGATTACGACATTCTATGCTGCAACAATTTGATTTTGTATAAATCACCTGCATAAAAAACAAGGTGAACACTTCGAAATACTGTATGATTGTGATGATTGTAGGAAGGCGAATGTTCGATAACGTCATCTGAGCGCTCATTACATTGGATAAATCGTTTAAATTCTCATCTTACTAATTTAGTAGTAAGATGAAAGCAGCAAACGATAGGATCGGCATTGCCTTGCATCAAGTCATATGGCCTTTTTTATGGCGTTATGATGAAATATGTAGCTGCACCTCATCAACATTGCACTTGCAGTATGCAATCCGAGAGCCTTACGCTTAACTGGCCTTCGCTTCAAGATACTGTTGTTTAGACGTAAGTAGGACTAAAAAACGGTGGTTTGGGAGACGTCAGGCACATTCGATGGATAACAGCTGTGCTTGTGCTGTGCCATATGCTCATTTTAGCCCATCAGCTTTGCTCGCGAACTCATTCGCCGTTTCGTCCATCTGGTGACCCTTCGACTACATTTTTATTCTCTTTTTGAGAATAAAATATTCTGTTTTCTGCTGGTGTTTTTATATGTTCCTTCTTATAGTCCGAAGAGAACTCTTTCAAGAAAAGGAAACATCAGAATTTACCTACTCATTTACGTATTCATTCACATTTTTATTTGTATTCATATTCACATCTATAAATTTGTATATATGAGAAGGAATCCAGTAAAAGTCATCAAAATTATTTTTTGTCGCAATTACGAGAAGAAACAACATGCACCCGATAAAAGTTTAGTAGCGTTATCAGTGCAACCATTTACCTCGGATCGCAGCACATAAACCCTAGTTTTCCACCATGCAGGCCTTAAAACGTTTGCAGAGGCTGTTCAGGGGTGCGCGAAGTCATTTGTCGCCGACTTCGCCCCAAACTTTAACCGGCAACTTCTTTAGCAAGACATAGTGATATAAGAAGTAAAGCTATATGGCAAAACAGATTTGGACTGTAGGGGCAACGCTAGGAACCTATGAAGTCCAGCAGCTTATTTTGGACCACGTGGCGACCTCATTCGCGCTATGACCTGAAAACCTGCAGAATAATTAAACCGTGACTTCAGAGGTGGGCACACATCCAACGAATTGGCCCTTTTCCAAAACACATCGCTTTAAATGCTTGGACAGTGCAGATTTTTTTATCGACAGCACGATCATCGCAGAGTGCCGACCGAATCGTTTATCAGAGTACGACATTTCGTCATCTGTATTTTTCCCATTTCGATCTCCCTGTTATTCCGCGGTGATTGACCATCCTCGCACGATCTTTCTAGGGGGAGAGCAAGATTAAAAGCCTTCTCCCAACGACGCAACAAATAAACGCGATGGTTAAAACGCATGATACACAGCCCGCATCGTAGACGCGTTTGAGGGGCAACATCATAGACGCGTTACATACATTTGTATCAACACTTTGTCACAACGTTATGGAAGCGTCTGTTCTTCAAGGATCTCATACATTGAAATTCGCGATTGTATGAAGTTTCTTTCATTTTACTGGAATCATATTTGCTTCCGCTGAAGTATTTTAGCTTGTGAATAGTGGTTTAAAATGTTCAAACTAGGCTTCGTTCCGCTGCAGCTATGAGCATTAAGCACGTATACATTCCATAGCTTTTTTTTCACCGCCATTTCGAACGTAAGTCTTGCCACCTGTTGCTATGTGCAATAATCTATGGTAGAAGTTTCTCGGGTCTTCTATCGAGTGAATGAAGAACTTTTAGTTGTTGAGCAATATGACAACATTTTGTAATACTCGAATGCCATTATTATTTGTTAGTCCAATGTTCTATTATTATTCATTTCTATCATTTATTTTGGCTATTCCCGTATAGCATTGTGCTCCACACATTGAGTGCGCAGTTTTCCACCTTACCGTGTATCAAGCTATCAGCGCACCGAGTACATCCTTCGACAACATTACTGCATATCTAGGCCACAGTTTACCATACCACCCTTAGATGAGTCTCAGTGCCCTTTTAATGCATCTACTGCCTTGGACTTCGTTTCGTTCTAAAACCTGCAAAAAGAACCTTTTTTTGCAGTTTATAGCTGACTTCAATCTCTAAAAACTGTCCCAAAGGATCACATAAATTTTCCCACAACTTTTGTTTAAATTGAAATACGCTATGAATAGTAGATGTCCATAAATTGCGATTGCAGAAATTCGCAAACTGAAAGCATCGCCCGGTGCATAAAAAGCATTCCTAGAAAGGAAAACTGCAGGCTTTCAGCAATTAGTGGATCGAATCTCTATTCATAGCATTCACCGTTTCTTGTAGAATAATATGTGCCATAATGAATGAGATCAAGCGTTGTCAATAGGCATTATCAGAAGAGGCATTCTCTTTCGAATGACTAAGAAATTTACATATAATTCCCAAAATTTGTCAGCGTTGACTTCGATAAATGCACGCTTCGATTTTTGTGGACCTAATCTCTAGACTGATAGATGTAGAAAGCACAAAAATATCATCGCCAGAGGTTTGCACAAAAATGCGCCAAAACAAGTGCACTGTGTAATATTATCGGATTGCACAGTTTCACGTTGTGCTAATGTTTGGCGAGCTTTCAAACATGGCTTCACAATATTACACACAGTCGGTTGAGTTTAGTGCTGTCAGTTTGCGGGGTGCGCGTATTTCGACAGCAGCTATTCGCTTCTTTCTTTGATCCCCATATGCAAGACGATTCTCATTGTGTTCGTTGTGTTCGCCTACATTGCATCAAATCGTCTACGCTTCGTTCTTAAGGTGAATGTTCTCAACAAATCCCATAATGATGTATTTAATACAAATGTGCAAATGGAGCTTATCGCAACACTGTTTAACTCAAAATTTTAAAAAGTCTTTAATTGTTGGTCTAGGTTGATGAAACACATGCAGTGCTTATTCGAATGTTCCTACGCATTCATCTGTTCAATTTGAACACATCTAACATGCCTCTTTCCTGTCTTCAATAAAATATTTGCTTTTCAGCTGGCGTCGAATTAAGTTGCGGTGTTGTGCGAACTGGCTGCCCTGGAGTAGGATTTCTACTGGTGGTGGTTTACGTCTATATAAAAGTAGTGCTCATGAGAGATTGCGTGAATTAAGTCTTTGTTCTTCATCTTCCGTTCAGTGCATCGTCTGCGATATTGAATAATAAGCACTGCGGTGTGGAATCGTATAGAAATCGTTGCGGAATAAGCTTCAACGATGCGGTCCACTTCTTACAAATATACCTCTCACAGCAATTCGTACGCAAGCTCATCATATACGAGCCAGTCATCGTCCGGGCTGCCCTCTTATTCTAGTCGTTCCTCAGCTGTTGGTATTCATTCGGCTACAGACTATGGAACAAAGCGTTTTCCATCTTCTACCTCAGCTACTAGTTCTTCAACGGATCAAAATGTTGCCTCTTTTGATTACGGTCACCTTGGCTCGAAAACTTCAAATGCAGCCAACCGTAGCAGCATTGCTAACCGATCCCTTTCACTGACCACTTCAGCTCGTGAACATAGAGGTACCGAAATTACTGTGGACAGGAGTGTGCAACGATCATTAAAAAAAGAGAAAGACAGTGGCAGCTTGGTAACTGTTTCCCAGCTCCTCAGTGGGCGCAGTATGAAGGCTACTGCAGGAAGCAACAAAAGCGCTCGACAAAATTCCATATTCGGTGTTGGGGACGATCAGAATAAAATGCAAGGTAGCGACCGGAACGCTGTTGGCGCGTATAGTAGGACATCTGTGGATTCTGATTCTTCGATAACTCGCAATATGAAACCGTCTTCCGACGACTACAGAAGGGCGCCTTTGCGTCGGCAGTCGGCTGTTTCGACTGAATCGTATGAGGCAATGCCAAATGCAGCTGCAACTCCACAGCGGGATGCACCAGTCCAGCGTGCCAATTCAGTCTCTCATGCGTCGATAGTGGAGCAACAACTATTTTTGAAGCGTCTTTTACAAGCACATAATCTTGTCGACGATATGTTGCGATCGCGCGGTATGAATCCTGACGATGAACGCAATTATCTACGATTTCTCCAACAAGTGCCTGAAGGTCGTGAAGAAGAACAAAGATGTAGCCAAGTGACCCGCTCACCGAGCGCTTCAGGCTCCGATTCAGGCTTATCACTGGACAATGAATCAGATCAGTCAATCGATGTTGAATATACTCCACCTGGAATGCCATCGGAAGAAAACATCGATGTGGAGGAAGCTTTTGTGAGCGATCCTCAAAAGCAACTAGCTGAGTCGATTTTGCTCTGTAAAAAGCTTTTTTATGGATCAAGTAGCCTGACGGCAAAGCTTCCAAAGAAGTCGGGAATAAAATATTCGAAAGTGAACCTCGAGAAGAGCAAGCTCAACGATCAACAAAGCTCTAACAGTGACGAAGGGGATGAACCAACGATTACTGACAAAAGACCGTCAAAAAAGACGATTCCACAGCGTACAATGGAGGCACTTTTTCAGCGCAGAAGAAAGGCGCGGTGCTCCGCAGAAATCTCCATACAACATGTTAGTTTCTATCAGGTGGCGCAGTCAGTTGCTGAACAAAAGCCAGTTGTTGAGAAAATGGTGAGAATCCACTTTCGTCTAACGCAACGTCATCATGCCACGTCAAAAACGACAGTGATACTACCACAGGTGAATCGGACTCTCCATGTAGCACTGGATGTAAAGTTGCCGGAAAATCGAACCCGAAAATATCGCGTCAAAACTCTCAGTATTTCGCAGTTGGAAAGCGTAAATTCGCCCGCACCGCTGCGTAAAACGATTCCAGCGCATGTACGTAAGAAGAGTACAAGCAGCCGTGTTCGCATCCCGGAAAATTTCCTGAAAACCTTGAACCCAACTAGTGAAGCGACAAGAACAAGACAATCCCACGATTCGGACGATGCATTGCGTCATGCACGTGACAATCTTAAGCGCGTTGCTTTTAATCATACAATAAGTACTGTAGCCGTTGATAACTGCGAAGTGATGAAAGCACCGAAGTCGCTGAATAATACCGTAAGGGTGAGTGATAAGCAATTCACCGAAATAGCATCGTCCAGAACCAAATCCAGTATTGTCAGTATACAACCGAAAGAGTTTGATGTGAAAAAAAGCAAACAAACAGCCGCAGATACGTCATTAAGAACCAAAAGCTCATACATGCATAATTCAAAAGAAGGTGAAAAGAAACCATGCAATCCTCCAAAGACAACAACAGCCTACAAAATACCTCAAGAAGTAGGCGCTTGCAATGGAAGCAGAATGCAAGGTGATACAACTATTAGCACAAAGACGAAGAAAGCACTGGAAAAAAGTAGTAGCGAAAATAAAAACACATGCAAAAATGAGAAACACATGGTGAGGCGTGCATTAACATGCATCAGTGAGAATGAAGTGCGCAAAGCGCTTCAAAAAGCGAAAACGAACGAAGCAACAGATGTAACATTAGTAAACGAGTTCCGTCGGAACAAGATGATCCCTGCACCACAGGCAATCATCCGTGCCGAAATGCCACAAATTGTCGCTGCACCAACTCGTATCCTAAACGTTAAACCAGTGCGAGATTTTGTTGAGCCACTCCCGCCACCCAAGTTTCTACGACGCCGCACTCCTGAGCGTTTCCTTCTTGAGACCACGTTGCGTAATCAGAGCGTTTCAAATAAGTGCGAGAGCAACGAGGTTGTGCTAAGGCCCGTCAAACAAATCCTCAAAGCGAACTCGACGTTAAACTCAACAAGACTGGTCGTGCCGCAGCTGCAGCTGCAGCAAGTGCAACCACAATCATGTAGCACTACTAAAAACCCGTTCGGAGTGCATCTGAAACGTGTCGACCGGCATGCCATTGAGAACAGACCTCGGGGTGCCATCACGCAGTCGACAGCTAAGAAGCCATGGATTCCGAAGTGGCGACGAGTCGAGCGGTAATTTTTCTCATAAAGTACAGTTGATTGCAACAGCGAATGAATTTCAAGGCTTAAAAAAAGAGGCATACTCAAGTGAAACAACCTTTCTAACGAAAACGCATTATTATATTTCGTTGACTGTCTAAAAACGGGGGGAATTTTTCTAGAGACAAAGGGAAACCATGAAAAATTGTCATATTTCTAAAGTGATCTTCATATACTTCCCCATGTTCCTTCACATTCCTTGTTATTGTTTCAGTTCCGAGGAAGAAGACGTTGAAGAAGAGGAGCAAGCTGAAGTGCACGAAGAGCCGCGCATATACAACGGACGAGGCAGCAGTTTCGGGCAAGTGGTTTAAAATCTTTCAGTTTTTTTTTATATTCATCAAAATCGATGAAACATCCTTAAAGACATAACTGCATGGAGACCAGTTGCTGTGCGAGAGTACGATTCATAAATTTTGGTGGTTTTCCACTGCACGCGATGTCCTTTAACTGCAGGATTTTTTTAGGAAGATGTTCTGAAGTGTCGAGCTTCTGTTAGCTACAGACCATTAGATAAGAAGGTTCAGTCTATAGTTTATGGTAATACTTCAAGAGCGAAAGGTAGTACCAGAAGGTTACTTCTGCAGGTTTAGCATATTTGAAGTGATACATGAAAACGTTCCAACTAGCCTGTCCTCTGTCTTCAGCAAGCGACAAGATTTGGATTTACTTTTAGGCTTACACAATTAACCACTATCATTAAGGCGATTATAGAGTAAGTTATACAGATTAGTGGCAGTTGAGACGCTGAGCTCAAAACCTCTAATTAACCAATCGTCTATCTTCGACAGATTCTAAGGTATTATGGTTTCTTCTTTGTTTTGAGTGGGAGATGGGTGCGAGGCCTCTGGACCTCCCTTCCTCTTTCCAGGTATCGCCATGCAAAAGTATTGCATTAGAGAAGACGATTCTTTGATACAAGACGAATCGAGCTAAACCTAGCGTTGCCCCGGCGTGCCAATAAATAAAAACGCCGTCCCGCATACATCTATGCGCCACACACACAAGCCCAAATACACACCTCTACACATAGGCATGTGGATGGGATTTGTAAACCAAAAATCTTCCCCTCATGATCAAACGAATGCTTGGTTTTCTAAGTGGCCAAGTTGATTCAGTTTTTTGTATATGCATGCAAGAAGTCAGAAGAGGGTGTTCAGAGCTGTCGCATCGAAGGCCAACAAATGCAAAACCATGCAGCCGATCTGAAATCACGATCGAACTATCGAATGAGAAAAGAAACCCACACTGATTGGTTGCAATCCTTTCGTAACGATTATGCAGTTTTCGTTTTTTTCTGCATCATGGATTTTGATGATCGATTCCTTCTCTTACTGATGATGCATTAAAAAACTTTAGAAGTGGGGATGGAAAAGTAACTGAAAGGATTCGGGTATTGCCGAGCACAACTTCAATAGCTGTATTTTGCCATTACAAAGGCAAGTTCTGCAGTCTAAGGGTTGTTCATGTTTGGCATTATGAATGCTGTGTTCTCGCCGTCTGACAACGTAGCCATAAAGCCACTAAACAGTACTGAAATGATATCAGATAATGAAACCTTTTGAAAAAAAAGTTTGGTGACTTCAGCATATTTGCACACAAAATTGAGAGTATGTGACGTGGCTAGACACGTTCAATCCTCGCGCATTTTTCCTGAGTAATTTTATATTATTTCTTCTAGAAATTCAGAAAACGTTCCAACTTCACTCCTTAACTTTTCCTCCAATTTAAACGAGAGTGAATTTGAATTTCTCATAATGCTTCACTCGACTATCATTACTGCAGGCGTCGTCAGTCTCAACAACAAAAAGGGAACGAGAAGGAGAACGCAACGATGAGCGAGGCAGAAAAAGCAAGGCTTGTGAGTTGAATGACGCATTCGATTCAGCTCTGTGTCCTAAACTTAACCTTCGTTTATTTACCTGCTTGAGCACCAATTTTGCCATGAGCGTCATTAAATTAGATAATTTTTTGCCCCTAACTAAATCCATAGTGCATGCTAAGGCACTATGGGGCATCCTGCGACAGCAGAATTTTTGAGCAACGCACCCCTCCTCCCTCCCCCTTCTTTAACATTCTGCAAGATATAAAACCTCATTCTCTATATCAAGGCATTTAGGGAGAGCATGGAATGCTAAGAGAAAGCTGTTTATACGTAAAATGTTATAAGGAGATTGCTCTATTTCCTCAGTAGGTCGTGAGATAACAGGGTTTGTTTGTTTTGTTTTGTTTTGTTTTGTTTTTTTTCTTGATAAGAGGCAGGAGGAAACTTGAAATCCACCTGGAAGTTTCAGGTTCTTCTCTGACCGAAATGTGATATTAGAGATGGCATTCTATGTAACAGAGGAATCCAACGCATCCTTACTTGTCCTAGAGGTTGAAAACTGTTCTTATATTTTATAAAACACGTTTTGTTGGCCTTTTTTTTTTCTGGACTAGTAGAAACAAGTGGAAAAGTGTTTCAAAGAGCAATGAACAATGCGTTTTTTTTTTTTTTTTTTTTGCAGAGTAGTTCAGAGCTTAAAGAATCACCCATGTAGAATCAGCGACCAGTTCATCCGCTATATTGTTTGCTAAATTACAACGAGATTCTGGCATTTTGCTCAATGTTTCAAGGGGGGTGCCGTTTAATGCCGTCGATGAAAGCCCCTGCTGGTCCACCTCTTAGTCTCAGGTTTGGTGATGTGCCGCTACTACATTCCAAAAAAGGATTCTGAAGTTTTTGCTGAGGCTTTAAAGGTGGAATGTTGCTGACTCCGCGAACAAAGGCACCCTCCCCTCCTTCCCGCCTCCACAATGGCATCCCGGAACAAGTTCGCACAAACACAGTTTATCACAGTAAAAATTGCATGTAGACGCTCTATGACGATTGCTGCTTCATTTGAGAATTTATACAATAAGAGAAGTAAAATTACTGTGGCCGGCATACGAGATGCTAAATCTACAGCTTCCTCCCCAACAACCTAAATTCACCTGAATCCTCACTTTTATCCTTCCCATCTCGGAAACAGTTATTGAAGCATGATGCAACTTCAGTCATCTCCTGGTGACCTTATATCATAAGAGATGGAGGTTAATTTTGATAGTGTTAAAAATCATTCACAGACAGATGACATCACTGCCTCGCTCTGGGAGCGGTTGTCCTGATTTAGTTCAATTCTAACTTGTGAATTATTCGTTTTGCATTAATTTCACCCTCTATTCACTAACAAACATGATTGTCTTGTAGACAAGAATTGCTGACAGCTGGAGTTGTTGACCTGATCCTATTTTCGAGACCAACTTTTAGTGATTCGCAAACGCAATTCTAGATTATCTCTTCGGATTATCATCATTATCAGAGCACATCATCATTTACATTTTGAAAGTTTGATTTTGAATGAACACATGTTTCACCTACAAATTGCACTATCTGAGGTTTTGAAATGCGCTTCCTCTCCACTCTCATTTTACTCTTTTGCGTTACTGAATTGTTTTTTTTTTTGTTGTTGTATTAGTTATTTATTTTTCACACTTTTGCTGTTAGAACGCTGAGTACAGATTTTTCAGCCGACACGACGACAGCTTCAATGCGTGGGAACTTAGAATTTTAACATAGAATTTCCATACGATGATTGCTTCCGGCAGTTTGACGATATCTATAATTAGCGATGTGGTCGGAAGTGAATTGTATTATATACTTTTGAGTTAAGTTCAGTTATATCGACGAAAAATGAACGATTTGGAGCAGAGAAGAGGTCACATCAGTGACGCACGTATGAGTATGTTTTGGTTCTGCTCGTTGTATGGATGCGCTCTAACTCTTTTTGTACAGTTAGCGATTATAATCTCTGCTTTATTTATATGCAAATAAATGGCTTAACGAACCGATTGGTCCTTCACTGAAGAAGATCGTTTAAAACAGATGGGAATTAATCGAAACATAAATAGAAGCAATCATAACTGTCGATGACCTTATTATGGTCGATGAATCAATCCATATCACTAACTAAATGGAAATGGTAGTAGCGGAAACTGGAGTAGTCCATAGCAACCACGATATTTTACTGTCGGGATCAGAGCATTAACTATTCTTTCAGCCCATAGTGTCACATACGACTTGTTTCCATTTTTCAAGATAAGCCAACTCTATGAGAGTTTTTCCCATACAAATGAAGAAACAGTTTCCACATGCAATTATAGGCAGCTGAAATGTGGCAACTGGAAGGGGATGCTACTATATTACTGAGTTGCAAGGAACAACTTCGATTCGAAAAAGGAAAGGAGATGAAGGAATTGAGGGTATTAAAGGAGGAAGAAGAGTGCAGCAAACAACCGTGTGAAAAGGAGGAGGGATAATTTTATAAGAAAATGAAACAGGAACAAGGCAGCAGAGGACAAGAGGAAGCGTATGATCAGACTAACATTTTGGGGACGAGTGCATATAACATCACGGCATTGTAATATCCACCCAAACACGAACATTTCAATTGCTTCGATTATTCCACTTCGCTAGAAATTCTTTGATGTGCAATTTTTGATACGTGCCAGTGAGCAACACTACTGAGAAATGGAATAATGCGATGAGTCACTACTGTAATTAGTCATTCGGCGAGAATTCTTTTTACAAAAAGTATCACTCGAACGAATCAAACCAGCAGTTGTATTGAATCGTTTTCGTTCACTGGAATGAAAAAAAACTGCATGCAGCAGCCCTTACCTCTACTCAAACAACGATTATATCTGATTTTGTTAAAATAACTGCCTCAAAATGAATAATGAACTCTCCAACTGTTGGGCGCATTGTTGCATTGTTTATTTTCACCGATTGCATTCAGTCAACAAGGATGATTCAGCCAACCAAAAGAAAACGGGAATGATATGACTTCCACGATAGTGAGCAGGATAATGTGGTGAATTGGGAAACGAAACTGCAAGATTAAACTCAGCCAGAACAGTTGCTTTCTCATTGCTACGTAATACCTCCCTGGCGTAAATGAGACAGGTTTATCGCTGCCATCTTTTGAAATATCGCTGTATTTCATCCTTTTCATCTCCTTCAACTGATAATCTCTTCCGATCTCGTTTACTTCGCTAATATTTCTGCTCCCAAGCTCCAGAGTTGCTCCGCAGTAGCTTCAAAGACGCCTGAAATGCAGAAGTGTTAGCAGAGGAAGAAGGTTGCAAGCTATTCTCGAGCCCCGTTCGAAGAAGAAAACGCTCAAACGACATAATGACTTTCGCGGCGGCTATTACAACAGCTTATTGACATGACATATTTGTTCTATTTCCTTTTTTTCACAAGACACATCGGATAAAATGAAGTTGTTTAAGCCGATAAGAAGCACACCTCGCTAGCTTTTCTTATTCGCAGTGCAAGACATTTATTTGCGTGTGTGCACGGCACCACATTCTCGCACTTGCCGACCACACTTTAAAAACATGCAATATGCCAAGCGAATCCTTGTTTTTTATTTTATTTTTTGCACTGCTTGTACAAGCAATTGCTAGAGTGCATTCATTTATACTGATCGAAGTTGAAGACAATGAGATGACATAGGTGAAAAGTTGCATGTTGTACAGGTGATGCAGATGGATGGCTGTGGTGCGCAAAGATGATCTTTGTACGCATTGGTGAGCGAGAAATCCCGCAAAATTTGCAGCGCTGTACTTGTACTGCAAACTTTACAAAACTGAAACTACACACCAAACTAATGATCTAATTTAGAGTCAAATGTTCCGATCAGAGGAATAATTAAATTCATTGTTTAGATATGAAGCATCTTCTTTCAAGTTCTATCGTTAAGATGTTTAAAAAGCATAGAAATGATTAGGTTATTAATTAAAGGTGCACAACATCATACAGTGATTGAGTCATCTATGTTAGCACATCTCTTGAACATAATTTTCTTGTTATTTGCATGAGTCATACCATTGCTATTCTCAAGAAACGATCTGTCGGAAGGTGGCACTAAAGTCTTCTATGATGGCAACAAGGTTTTCTCAAAATAAACGAGGAAATCGCTTCGGAAGTAAGATGTCAGTATTTGCAACATTCACATCCAAAATTAAATCCCATTTATTCTACAGTACTCCAATCAGCAATTGTTATTTCGGAATCCTTTCACTAATTCGGAGTTAAATGGGCACATTGCGAACACCTCTGATGAGATAGGAAATTCCCTTTCCGTATGCAATGCAGATAACTTTTCATTTTCCTTGCCCACAGAACAAAGCACTTTTTGCGAGCATGCTCGCTTCCAGACTATTTTCAAAACTGCTGACTGAGCATAATACAATGGCATAGCTTTTATCAGAAGCTTTAATTCAGTGATAGATTCTAGGATTCCGTTTGCTGATTTCCGACTGTATAATCCTATTTTGAACGATTCGTCGAGATAGGAAAGATTTCCATAGGACAACCGCTTGTCGAAAATCTGTTCGAGGCAGCCTCCCAAATATCACAATTGTTATTTTATGGTTTGCTTTTCAGCTGTTACTACATATTTGACGAGCGGTTATTGTTAGGATAATAGCAAAAGTAAAACTCGTAAATGAAGTAGAACGGTACAAAAAATTGATCTCCTGAACATAAAACAGAGATGTGCTTAATGGTTTGTAGTACGTTAGAGGACGTTCTGCGTTCAAATTTTTTTTGGTGGGAGAAGGTAATACTGCACCTGATGACCGATAGAACTATCACCGTTGTAACTAAGCAAGCTCAGCAAAGTGTCCAATAAGCAAACAATGCAAGTTAAGTTTCGTTAAATGAATCGACAAGGTGAACAAACGTTGCCCATCGATGCACAAAAATTTGCCCTCTTAGGGCCCATTTTTTCTGAATGCTTTCACCGAGGATCCAATCTTACAATAAACATCTCATTGAGCCTCTTCACTTATTAATTCATTTTCGGCGAGTTTTTTTCTTCATCGAAAGCATAAATATACGAATTTTTTTCCCATAAGAGATTATATTAAACATTTTCATATAGTTTGTCACCATTTAGACCAACAAACTGACGAATCAATGAATAAAATATAATTTCTCTGATCAGTAATGTGACTGAGTTAAGGAAGAATGAAAATTGAAAGTGGAATCCGTAACGCTTCAAAAAAAAGACGAAAAAAAACGCAAAAAGGAGCAGCTTATGTGTCATTTCCAAGCAAATCTTAGTTTGGCGTAATTTCGTGATTTCTTGGAAGAACGGTTACGCCGACAAATTCGGCAGTATCCTTCAGGTAGTGGTCTCCATGATATTTTATTGCTATTTTCCAGGCTGATATCCAGCGTGTTCTCCGTAAGTCTGGAACATAACCTATTTTCGAACTGCCGTGGAAAAAAAAAACCCTTGAACTCGAAAAAACTCGACGAGTCTACCTATTCTTACGGTATTATGACTATAGATAAGACATTCTCGGTCAGTAGTGAATTTCCAATGTTGAAGGTGGTTGAGCTTGAACTGTTCACAGTGCCAGTTAATCTTCAGAAAGAGGGATGAGGCGGTATTCTGTGGCACTTAGTAGAAAGAAAACCGAGATCTACCCGTACGCTTATGCCAATTAGAATGCTTGAAGCTTATGACGATATCATCGACAAAGAGATTAAAAAGAGGTGACCCAAGGATAAAACCCTGAAAGCCCGCCGGAATACACTATTTCACAAGAGATCGCAATCCATCAATTCCGGCAACTTGAGAGCTGTTGGATGAGTAGTCAGTGATCCACGCTAACTGATTACCGTGGATGTCATTTCAATCTAATAAAGATAGGAACTTAGATTCAATAACGTTGTCAAATAATTTTAGAAAATCAAAAAAGCGATATTTGTGATAATTTAGTTCAGAAACATTCATTAGTAAACGCTTTGGTTCACACATTCATGTGCTCTGGTTACTGAATGATCCCTGATCCTCTACGCAAAAACCTGCATTCGCTTTGGCTTAGAGTTTCATAACTACAAGAGAAGCGTACTATATTCATAAAAATTGTCCGCTACAATACTTTGATGACTGCACAAGTAAGACTAATTGAGCTGTATTTTCTGACGTCGTCCTTGAGTCCCACAAGAAGGGTGACTTCTTTTCGGACTTCGAGGACAGCAGCGGTCTCACTGCTTTCTTTAAAGATGAGGAAAATAGGATAAGCAGGAACAGATGTGATATTCGAACAAAGTTTTCTCTACTCCATGACTTAACTTACCGACATCAAGCTTATTTCTGTTTTACTGGATAGCTTTCAGTAGACGACTAACCATGCATGTTATGAGTAAGTGGCATTTTTGGCAGAATGATGGTTAAGACGTAAAACATTTAACACAATTGGTCTGCATATCGTTGGTATCTTTTAAAGTGCAACAGTGCTATACAGTTGCTATTTTCTCTATTCCCGTTTACTGCATAGGAGTGTATTTGGTGTGATCAGCAGTCGAGCGGTGTGATTGAGGAAGAATCTCAACCGCAATTTTGTCCCGTATACTACCTCACACTAAAACATTTTAGGTATTCAGAGGCTCCGCACATTTTAGTATTTTCAGCTGAATTTTATTAAATTGAAATTTATCGTTCTACCTGTTGGAAATGGAATTGACTTGATTTATCCTCTTCAAATGAGACCGAGTGATTTACTTTTAATTCAAAAATTGCTTGCAGAAAGTGGCGATTGCAAACGAATGTCATCGACAAATCGACTGTCGTAATTTTTCAGAGCGAAGTACCATTTTCTAGAACGTGAGTGAATGCACCTCTTTATGCATCTACTCTATATAACGAGGCTACTAAATAATCAAATGAAGCAGTAAAATGCGAAGATGAATTGATTTTATAAGTTTTGATTATTAAAACTTTGATTTAAAAGCTGGTTTTTTAGAATCTATCTTCGCCATGTGCATTTAAGATATTGTAATAGGTAAATACCGGAAAGAATATAGCACTTTCAGTTTCAACACAAATATCTGATTTCGCTAGGTTCATTGCTGTCAAAAATTTCTATAAATGAAAGAATCAATTTTGCACTCATGCTCACATGGCGGAGTATGACCATCCATCCATACTGCGCAACAAAACTGGGAGAGCAGTAGGCCTGTCATGTGAAGCTGTAACAAATCCTTGAACAAGTAAATGAATGGTCCCTAATGAGCATGAGTAATGGCACCTTCAGATCAAGGAACGATTTTGTCCGTTTATCTTCCGTGCCACCATACACTGCACACCTAAGAACGGCCTGGATGGTCTAGAAGTAGCGTAATCTCTTACTGTTTTATATCATCCAATTTTTATTACTCATTCAAGTGGTATATCTTATTCATTGCATCGTTAATTGCTGAGGGAGCATTGCTGTTTTGCAATGGTATAATTTCAAAAGTGATTTCATCCTCGTTTTCTATTTTTAAACTAATGCGCATCCCTCTCTTATATTTCACTTCAAGCTTACAAGCAAACATGCTTTGTAGTTGAGCAAATTCAGTAAATTTGTGGAAGTTGCATTCAGTGTGGCAATCTCAAGCATTTGGGTGTTCCGAAAATGCTAAGACTATAAGCCAGAGACGAACTGGTGGATCGACATAGACGAAGTAGCCAGAAACGAAGTTTGCTCTTTCCGTACGGATTTGATAATGGAACTTTCAAAGCAAATTTTTCCACCTTTTAGGAAAATGCAAATCTGCTGTTCAAACATGTCTTCCCCATCACTTATTCTTTGCAAGATTATCCTCAGTTTCGATAGCGACCGTTATCAGGATTTTTCCAACATATGTGTTCATTTTGGATTTCTAGGGACCTAGACTAATATCATGATTCAAGCACAAACTCATGGAATATTCCTGCTTTAGAGCTCATTTGATGATGTCTTGGTCGATTTCTAAGCTGCTATTTTTATCCCACATTAGTTCACACTAATTTCATCCTCTGATGAACGTATCTAACTTAAGAAAAGATGGTAAGGAGATTATCAAGCCACATGCATTTTGGTTCTGTTGTTGGACGCTTCAGTGCATATCTTTTCGTTTCATTTGTCACATAGCAGTGTAGTATTAGCGTGTTTCTTTCAGAACCTACATATGTAAGTCATTCATTTCCTTTCTGAACAACGAATCCTTCATTCTTCCTTGTATACCTGCTCATCAAAATCACAGACTCATGTTTTGGATCGCCAATGATATTTGTAGCCGAATGGAATTTTATTAACCGCTTTCAGCTACTATACGAATAGTAAACCTTAAAAGGGGCAATGAGATTGGATCATGCCTGTTTTGATCCTCACTTTTATGTGTTTGAATAGGTTTCGACAAAGAAATACAGAAACTTCCGTTTCCGAGTTTCTTGTATAGAGTGCTCCTTAAAGTTACAAGCAGAGATCTCTCCAAGTGCAGAAGACAAGAAATCGAATGAGAAGTAATAACAATATGAAGACTAAGCAAGGGAAGTGTAAACCTCGTCTCTGAATTCCGTTTACACCGATAGTACTTTTACTGCTTAATGGCCGCCTGTTGATTTGGCTTTCTCTTTAAATAGCTATTTCTTTTCAATTCTGACCGACTATCTAAAATAGAAGTCGTTCGTAGTTGAATGCAAATTAAAGCGACGGTTGCATTACAGTATGATAATGCTATTCTATAACATATGAAGATACATGCACTCACGATACAAAATATTCGAAATATTCTGTTGGTATTGTGATCGATCGAATACTTTCATATGCAGACCTTCACGAATTCTTAGCTCTAATGGTCCCTCGCGCTGAAATATGCTGTCTCATAATTATGCGAAAATATGCAATTTTTTAATGGTAATTAGCTTCATGTGATTTTTATTATTTTGTTGTTTTAAATATGCCACATACTTTCCATTTCGTCCGTGTTTTCGATATGATCGTTTCGAAACAAGCACTCGCAGTAGAAACAGTCCCTGCGTATCAGGTAACGAAAAAAGTCCGATTAGAGAATGAAATAAGGCGTTTTTTTTTTCAAATAGGAGTTTTCAAATATTGAAAAAACTCGGAACAGATTGCTTACTTATTCTATTTGCGT
This sequence comes from Baylisascaris procyonis, assembly GCA_037389465.1. Taxonomy (NCBI): domain Eukaryota; kingdom Metazoa; phylum Nematoda; class Chromadorea; order Rhabditida; family Ascarididae; genus Baylisascaris; species Baylisascaris procyonis. Next base: position 2,762,206 of record JAZARR010000059.1, read on the forward strand.
TTGAGGACTAAACACGATCACCTCTTGCCGTGACCCAATCGACGCATTTGCATTGACCTTTGTTTATTCTGTGATGACTTCATCAATACTTCAGTGGTACAATTACCAAGAATTTGTAATATTTGATCTTCACCTAAACAACACAAGTAGCGTTGCATATCTTTGAAAGTTTTATTATGTTTCTCATATTGAATGTTTGCAGCATATTTATTGCATCGCAACACTTCCAAAAGTGAGTTGTTCTCTATATATTCACGTCTAATTCTCGAAAAATATTTTCAAACGATTAATGATGAAATAATCAATTTTATTATCACTAATTCAGATAAAGAAGTGAAATTGCTGATTTTAATTTTTGTTGTGACACTAGAGTAAGTTTCCAGTGCAGTCAATTTACCCTCATATCGGCTATTTTGAATGCATCTCCGAAAGTCTATTAAAACTTCCTCGAATGAGTTTAAATGAAACTTCAAATGGCAGTTATTCAGCCACTCCATGACAGCTTCTTTGTCAAGTCAATCGTAATAATGCTGTTGTTAAAGCAAATCGAATATTCTGTTGCATTCTGCATGTCAAGCAGCCCTTCACATGCGACTTTCTAGTCTTTGTTATTTCTTTAGCAGTTGTCGTGTTTTCATCATCGTGGGGATTGCGGCTTACTTTTACGACAAACCTTCGAGACTGTCGACGGCCGCTGTAATTTGCAAGTGGTGTGGCAACGAAGTACAATCACGCTATCGTACATTCGCCATCCATATTTATGAAAATAGCTCATCATTAAACTTTTAGAAACTTCATTAATGAAAGAAATGAACTCTTGAGTCACTTGAATGAAAGGCAGCTGATATGGAAAGTAAGGAGACAAAATCAGCCACTTCCGAACTTCTTACTAAACGCTCTTGCTCTTTCATAAATACTCTTTCTCTTTCATCTCTATTAAGATAATGACGAGATATTGCTTAATTTTAGAGCATTTTGAGTCGAAATACCTTTAACAGTAAAAGTTGCCGAAGTAAGTAATTATAATAGATAACTGGAAAAAATACAATGCATATGGAAGTAAAATTTTATGTCGTAGTATAATTAGGAGAGGAGGGAAATTTTATAGTAGGAAATTTTATCAAAAATTTTCTTTCTATCAAAAACGCTTTTGTCCCATAGAGGAAACTCTCTTAAAATGCTGCTTGCTCAGCGATTAGTGTTCATGAATACCTCACGGTGACCTTCTGCCCTATATTGGCTTCACTAAATGGCTTCACGACTGTCGGCTTATGGCTATGCTTCAAGCCTCACAAGGTTGACGAACCAATTACACAACACTATGAATGAAAGTGGATAAAAAAGAGCGCAGGACCACAGATTCTCCACCGTTCCAGTCTTATAAAGCGTCTTGCGTCTAGTTTTTTGAGTGAAGATTGAGAATGCAATCATATGCCTGTCCCGTTTCGCAAATTGGTGGAAGCTGGACGTTTCTAATGAAAGCAGGTGTTAAAGAGATTGCACGCATTTTTGACAGAACGAAGCAATGGCCTTCATCTTCTCTCAGCTGACGGAGCGAAACGATCCAATCCCCACCGTGCGCTTGTGAGGTTGAAACTAGGTGACTATTACTGTCCGTTTGGCCGCTGAACCCGTAGGCTCCCTGAATTTAGAGCGGCGCAAATATTTCTTGGAGGTTTCTGGCGCAACCGAAATTCATGGAGATTCGGGAGCGCCACCAAATCGCTTTGCAGGCGCTAGAGATGGCCGAAAGCTATGGACCCGCAGAATGCAATATTCGCACTAAACTTCGATTTCCCTGGAAATCTTACAGATAATACATGAGCATCTGTGAAGTACGGAGCCAGATACTTAGACTGGCCAAATGATTTATTACTACGGAAATAATGAGCCTAGCTTGGGCAAAAAGACGAGTTTCAGCAGATAAGTTTTAATTCAGGTAAGTCTAGGTCAAAGGTTCTTTGCTTTCGACGATAGGAAAATGTGTTTAGAAAGAGGGAAATTCTCAGTCAGGCCATTTCTGACAAATGAAAATAAAAGTGCTCACAACACAAAAATATTTGAAGCTGAATGATGCCTTGATGGTAGATCGAAACAAGTATAAAACGGCGTGTATAACCCTAACCTGGAAATGTTCATCTACTGATTTTAGCGCAAAGTGCACTGTGAAATTGAAAGGTCGGTGTTTTTATTTTACATACAAAAACTCAACTATTCAGACAGTCTAAAATGAGGTTTGGCTCAAATTAGTAAACAATTTTGATTAAATAACGTTCCCACTAAATTTCAAAATTCAAATTGATTGCTTTAGAAGTAATCGTCCTCTGACGAACGCTAGCATAATTAGAATAGACAGACCTACGGCTCAGTGAAATGCCTTCGTACCCAATTTCCTATCAGGAAATATGCTATGTGAACAACTTCTTAGGTGGTGTCCGAAAAAGACAAGTTACCTCCAAAGTCGAGATTCTGACGTGTCCAGTGGTGATGGCGAGAGGGTTAATGGCACAATAGAATACCGCAGTTGGGGAATAGCTTAGAGAAGGGCGTAGTGGAATACCGGCATCGAGAATAGGGCCGGTGGGTGCGCAAGTGAAAGACGAAGAGGGAGTGAGCCTGGGCAGCGGGAGTCCGCTGGAATAGCAGGAGTGCCATGAAATTGCGGTGACGGCCCTTTTATTCGTTCATCCGACGATTCAGTTTCACGTGAATCTCTTACTATAGTTTCATCCGTTGTTGTCGTTAACCCTGCTGTTCCCACAGTGTTAACATTCCTTTGTGGACGTTATTCTTGCCAGTGCGATTCGAGACACCGATAGGATCGGGAAAAAATGCAGGGCCTCTACTCCTTGTAACCGACGTTCCCTTATGTTTACATCGAGCGACCTCAACAATTTCTGCAGCGATGATTTTCTTCATAATCCACTCTTCATAATATTTGAAGGGATATATTTCGGCTCGCGATTCCGCGACAGGTGGATTCAAAACAACTACTTTTTGCTGAAGCGGGATCAATCGACGTTCGTCGAAGAACTTAATCCCCAAAAGGTTTTGGTTGTTTTCCATACATAGCGTTGGCTTTGAGGCTAGCGAAAAGTATCAATTAAACATCCACATATCAAATACCTCCAGCTGAGATATCGCTATACGAATACGTATGTCAATTCAGAATGCTATGTACTCAGATTTCGCCCATTCTGTGATAAAGCGCTTGCGATGTTGAAGCAGACAAAGCAATATTTTGCTAGAAATTTATTGCAACGCTCGTTTATTCAACCAAATGCAGGGAAGCAATACCATTTCAAATCACGAACAGAGAGAAAAGCGAAATAAGAAAAAGATTGACGAATGGATTGGTTTATACCTGGAAAAACTTCATCTAAACGCTTCTAATGGCGCTGTTGTTACGCCACAGGGGCTCAAAATGTTCGTCACCGTCCACATACATAAACAGTGATACCCGTGCGAGAAAGAACACGAGACCTACAAAGTGCTATCATTATATGACATTTAACGCCTTACGGTTAGCCATACCAAAGCAGCGTGAATAACGTGCAGCTAAAAAGCTAGCAAAAACAGCGCTTTCTATTAAGCTATCGTTGAGGGCATAAAAATTCTTTATTGTAGAAATCAAGTCTTTCAAGAAAATTGAGTCCACAATTTGTTCCTCCCCTCCCTCCCCCTCCCTTCCCCCCAAAAAAAAGCTTCATAAAATAATGCCTGGTTCAAATTCACCTTAGAAATGTAAACTTTTTGTTGTAACGCTAACTGATTCAGAAGCAAAAATGATTGTATGGTTGGTTAAAAGCAAAGCGTTGAATCGTTCATAAAAAGCCAACACCGCGCATCACAACACTACACCATCATCAAACGTCAATATTTCTGCTCTGTGCACATCACTTAATAACGCCTAAGTAATCATTGAAGCTTTCATTTATCACTACCAAAACACCTTTATTATTTACTTCTCATCCGATAACAGAGCTCTGCCAATAATACACAGCTTAGCAAACAATCTGCGCGCCCTAGTCATACTAAACGGCAAGAGCTGCTAACGAGGTCAGCCAATAAGACCAAAAATGTTGCATTTTCAAAAATTCCGTTTCAAATTTAGCAAATCAGATAAACTAAGCCTAAAGTATCAGTCTGCATCAAATAACACTCGGGAGTGAAAATTCTCTAAAAATTCTGGGAGGTTACTTCAGAAAGGCGACATTGCAAGTTTTTCTGTCTAACATGTCCTCAAGTGTTACGCACAAAAATCACGAATTAACTGTTAAAGAGATCCAAAGATCGTCACAGAGAGTTAAAGTGAGAGCAAAGTGTTGCTGATATAAGGGAAGGAATTGGCTTGTGGTAAAATATGTCCTCTTAGATGATCGCTCTAATTAGTTGTCCATCTATTCCTTCCGCGCTTTGCTACTGATGCAGCCGTACTAAGGGCACAATTGCTTTAGTTCACTATGGAAAAAATGCATGGTTTTTTATGACCTTTCGAAGGGATAAATGGACTTATCATGTTGTCTCAAATATATATCCTAACTCTTATCAAGTCTTTCCGTTATTCAAGGACAGATTGAAATACGTTAACTCAGTGACTACTTTAGGTTAAAATGTCTGCGTAAAGAAACAACAGCAAACTCAAAAATAGAATGCTTGCTTATACAATATTGTTTGCCATATCCGAACCATCTTGTTCATATAAATCTCGCGACGTTCAGGCGAAAGGTTGCTAGGTTGCTAAACAGCAAAATTAGCTCGTCTGTGCTCGGAACTATATAACTGGTTAATTTTTGATGCATCACTACCAACGCAATGCTGGTATCTATTGTTTCGAAGCTCACATCATTGATGTGATATAGGTGTCCCATTATTATTACTATTTTTACATTCATTTGCTGTGATTTAACATTTGTGATCGGAGGTCATGTTGTTAAAAATGCCTCGACAAAACTTGCTGCAAATTTTCACTGACAGCTGCTATTTTCATACATTCATAGAATACCTCAACGGTGATACACAAAATTCTTCGGGTTTTTTGTAAAGTGCACTAAGTAAGCATTTGAAACATTCCGATGCGCTCAGTCATCGTAAAATAGTTATCTCGCTCGTAACCATTATAGTCTAACAATCACAATGTTGGCTAAATTTTAAATTAGAAATTTTACGAAAACGCTCAGAAATTTTCACATATTTTAAATGATACGCATGCAGAATAATTTCCGAATATTAAACAGATCACAGGAAATGCGCTAATAAGCGCAGAATATCTATAGGACTTAGCAGTCATATGAGATCTCTTTGTAGGAGTTTGTGTGCACGCATCCGCGTTGGCGATCCTGCAAAAAAGCAACAACCACAGTTCGATTTAAAGAAGTCGAAAAACTGCTCAGAAATTGAGAAAAAATTGGCCGCTCGATCGTCGACCCTATAATTTTATCAGAACGATCAATTTTTAAAAAGCAGCGCTTTTCTCCAGATTTTCGGTTTCTCTCATATGACATGCCGAAAGAATTCACCCTGAAATGAAAAACCTTAGAAAAATTAATTCTTTAAAGGTTTTAAATGAATTTTGAAAGTTTCTTCTGGGAATTCTTCAAACAAAAGACAAATTTTTACAACATATGCATTATTTATGGCAAAGCGGTCACCTTTCTAAGGCTCAGTCGGATAGAAAAATGTGGAGACACGATCTTCGCCGTACTGATTGCTTGCCACACAACTATAGCCACCCATATCATCCCATTGGGCGTTGCGAATTAGGAGATCACCATTTTCAAGTACCTTAAATAACCAATTTCGCATTTACAGAATTACTTTAGTTGGAAATGCTATTCGAATGTTATTTGCAACAATTGAATTAATTGCCGCGATGCATTTGTAGCAACGAAATTATTTGTAACAAAATGTTATTTGCGCCAAATTGTTATTCAGAGCTATAAGCTTAAATCGATAAGAAATCATCGGTTAAAAGAATGATCAGCCCTCAATTTTATTGCTAATTTCCCACTTCCATCAAAATAGGAGATTAGCAACAAAAAATTGCACAGTAGAGAAGCGATTCGCTCTTTAATCGAAGGCAGAAGGACGTTGTCCCTGTAGAGACCTTCATGCCCCATCATCGACTAGGAATTGCAGCAAGAACACCTGACCCCGACAACGCCGATTGCGTGACGTCACGTGGTCGGAGATCCTGCAGTGTTGAGTGTGGGTGGGTACTTGTTTGATGCAATTTGGCCGCGCGCCTCAGCGGTGATGCAACAGGACACCTGGGGATTTGCTCCGAGTTAAGAGTCGTAAACACTTGCGAATTTCGCGCCCTTCTCTGCTTTTTGAATCGGCACCTACTTCAATTTCAGAAAAAACCCATACAGAATTAAATCTGAAAAAATATGACGGAGGGGTTGTCACAAAAGTGAATTTGCATTTAGGTTCGTCAGACCAACCGGTTTCATCAATCGGCGGTGATCGCTATTAAATCGATTTTCAAATAACCATCAACCAGCAAATGTTTTAGTACTTTATAATTCTTTCCGAAGTTGATGAAGGTTGCCATGCGATTTCGTGGTGCAGATCGCAAATACAGAACTTTGCAATAGTATCCTCCATGGCTTCCGAATTAAAGCTAGTAATCAAGGGGACAGACATACACGGAAATATGAACAAACAAAAATTGTAAAACAGATAAAACGTATGTTCTCTCGATTGAAGGTTAAGTGGTTGTGATAAAGATGTCTAAACGCATCATCATGTCTTTAGCAAACAAGTGAAGAAGTATGGTGGAGCAGCTGGTAGGATATGCGTTCTTGCATTCGCCTAACCTGAGCAACCACCTTCTAAGTTATCAGCAAATAATACACCTTCTTTCAATTTTGCTGCAAAAAGCGCATTGTAGAAGAGTCATTTTTGTGCATATGCACCTATGTGAGACTGTCTGTCAGTTAGATCCAACTTGAGGATACTGGAGCTAGAGTTATGAAATTGAGTGAGCAAAAAATACACCATAGTGTGAGTGTAACAGGTTTGAAACAATCTTATAGACATTCAAACGTGGGGAAAAATTCGTGTACATTTTACACCAATATGTTTTCGTTTACATCGAACGAGTCGCATATAAAAACACCTTTTTGGAAGGTTTATGGAACTGACCAGGCTAACTAATATATTTCTTAAAGTCGATGGATGGATGTGAAATGTGGTATAGGATGCCATCTTATGACATATTTCATACTTATCAACTTTTGAAGCTTAAGCTTAGTGCTTGCTGAGTTGAAATTACTAGGCAAACATATAAACATACACATGGTCTTTCTAAAGCAATTTTGCGAAGAGCATAATAATAGTTTTTTGTTAAGAAGTCATCAGAAAACAATATTGGATTACGTAATCATATTTATCTAGAATCATATAGTGTGATGAACAGCGCTCCACTTTCTTTCAAGCTTTCCAGTGAAGAACGAAACTCACGCTTGTAGAAACAATATGTGAAAAAGGATTTATTTTTGAGAGAGAGAGAAAAAACAGCGCTGTGTTATGAATGCCTCATTTTCGATAAAAGAGAGTGTCATTTGAGGTGTTCCTTACAGTTATTTCGAATAAAACAAATTGCTTCAAGTGCATTTACAACATTAACCTTTTATCTATCTTGCTTAGCACACGAATCGTCCTAATCCATTGAACAAAAACTTGAACAAGATCGTGAAGAAGTGATGAATGCAGGCATACCTCATATTTGCTATTATGATTGAGCAGTCGGTGTTCTTCGTCATACCAAGAGATCTGCGTATCCGGCATACCTGATGCACGACAAAATAATTGTACCGCCAAACCAGAATTCTCGAATCGACCGTCCGACCACATTGTTATTATTGGTGATGAAGGTGGCTTACGTGAACAACTCTTCGGTCGCCCTTCTGAAAGCACATGAGGCATATTTCTGAAAAAAACTCACTCTGCTTGACTATTGCATATTCGACTGGATTTAATGATCGCAAAATGATAATTAAGTCTAATTATTTTTCGATATGGCTCTTTATCTTTGGAGAAAATTTCAACCAAAAAGAATTTAGAGTGCTTTGTCATTAATTTCGATTCTTATACGTTCATCGAATTGAGAGCATTTGACAAAATTTGGGCTATACTAACAAAAAGGAAACTGTTGTTAAGCTTCGCACAGAACGCACACTAATACAACAATCTTTTTGCATTATTCTCTCCTGTTAATCATTCGAATGAGTATACAATATCTGCTATGGCCAATCAATAGCTTTCGATTATATCAACGCTTTTCTGTTCACATGGGTATTGAAATTATAAATATCACCAATACAGAAGCTTTATGGAAGTGTATGATCTTGATGAACAATAAGCGATCATTGAACTTGGCACACAAAGACGATGCGAAAAAGATTCAGTCATTGATCATCAAATCATTTTGTACTTCCGCCAACATGAAAAGAAGAAAGATGGCTTCACGTAATAGATAAAAGCCAAGAAATTATACCCTTCCTTAAATAGATGCTCACAAAACTGATAATAAATATCGTTATTCGTGGCCAGTGTTTTGGAATTGTACAATTTTTGAAGCTCAGTAATAATGCATACACGAACAATAAGACGAACGCATTTAAGAGATATTAGCGTCATAAATAAATCCCTGAAGAAGATAAAATATGAAATGTGAATAAAATTAGTGGTAACATAAAGCGCTACTCAATAATGCATTGGATATAAGTGGATAGAATATATTTTTAGATTCGATCGCATCCTCTCAATGGTTTCACGTTCACACTTAGAGGATTAATGAGCAAGCACCTTATGAGTGATGCAAACGTTGTTACATGTCAGGAATGCGCGCTTCTAAATACATTCGTAAATTATTAATAAACATCAAATCTAAGATGCAGAATGAAATTTATTCGCAATCAAACTCAACATGACGTCATCGTTTGCTGTCATGTGTTTATTGATGAATGGTAATAGAATTATTCATCATAAATTGATTAATACAATATGTGCTATCTCAAAGAAATATTTCAGTGAAAAGACAGAGAGAGAGAGAAAGAGAGAGAGAGTATTGCGCATTTTGTTACCCTTTGCCTGGTATAGCAAGATAATGACTAAACTGTTATCGCACATAGATTACTGCGTGATTTAAAGGTAATATAATTTCTTAGTCCTCAGTAAACAACAGAAGCAGCTTCAAAATATTGCTCTATAGCACTAATGATATTTTATTTAGCGAGGAATAAAAATAATTTTTGAGGTATATAAATTCCTGTAAAGTGAGATTATTAAATTCATTTCCTTAAGACTTATGAAGCGAGTTCATTAAATTATCGAAGTGCACATTACGGTGCACATAAACATCACATTAGCTTAAGCTGAGAAGGGACTCTGATCGACGAGTTGTAATCTTTATATGGAAATCTCACAAACATTCTCTCAATTTGATGAAATCGTTGCCGAAGATTTGCGTTGTCAAAAGGCAAAATAGTTTTCCCCGATGAAATACAGTTGAATCATTTCATTCTTTTTACTTACTTTCGAATAGCAAGGTGAGGATTGATGCTCAAAATTTATCACTGAATGAATCAGTTGATGGCAGAGAGCATATATATTCAAAGCATTTCTTTGCAATAGAAAATATTCACATTTATGAACGCCAATGAAATCGTTCATCAAAAAATCATAAATTTTAGAAACTCTTGACACCAACTACCAGTCTCTGATACTGAAGTATAAAAAGCATCGCCTCACTTTATCACTGAATTAATGAATCTTTCAAAACGATCGCCAAGGATCTTTTTGTTGTACTACTTTCTCACGTTTCCCCTAACTTCTTTAAAGTATCTAAATGATCTCGTTCACTTCATCCATTTATTTTTACTGTTACCTAAGTGAACTGATGAGAAAATATATAAATCTAACCGACGGCTACTGTAGCATTCGCTTCAACACTTTCGTGACCATTTGTAGCATGACAACTGTATACACCATGATGTCGCTTTGTAGCACACGGCACGCGCAACTTTGTAGCCGTGACACCGTTCTGGATAGTTTTGTGCCCAATATTGTGCAACTTCTCGATGATATTGTTGTCATAATTCATCAACAGCGGCTTGCCATTTATTGACCTTCAAGAAGACTATTCCTCTATATTTAAATAAATAATTAAAAATTGACCTTATGGCAGCAAAGTGCGCATTTCTAAAACACCAGACATCCTGGTTGTATAAATCTAAAGGCAGAGGACAAAGGAAGAACTCATCTTGCTTCTAACAATTGAGCTTGTCCACTGATAAGTTTCATTGACAGGCTGTTGTTTGTTCACAGGATCTTCACCAGGACAATTTTCTAAACGCCGGCCTGGATGAGATTTGATTCGGGTCGCGTACCGATTACGGTGATAACTGCAGCATCTCGACTAGTACCAGGACTTGGACCCCAGCTTACCTATGTCCAAATATGACTGGATAATCCACGACCTTTGTCTCGGTCTCAGCTTCAGGTAGACTATGATTGGAAGCGAGATCTGATTCTGTCCAGATCGTGAACCAGTGTAGTAAGAATTGAATTTGCGAGTAAATATGCTATAAATGTAGATCGCTTTAAACAAATGAATAAAAAACTTTGTTTCTTGTTCATGCTTTTCGTTCTCATTTCGTACTAATCTTCTGTGCGACAAATGTAATTAAACAGTGAACTGCTGCAATTAAAATTCCGTTTTATTCCTTATTCCCATTGATTCGTATAACGAAATGGTTTGTTTTTTTTTTAATTCATTGCAACTCATCAGAGATTAATTGTTTAAAATTTGACCAATGAGAAATATATTTCATAAATGGGTTAGCTTCGTCGTTACTATAGATATCGGTAATACTTGATTACTAAATGATTTATTGAAGAAATAAAATTATGCTGGAATTGTTAAAATGGAATTGTTAAAGTCCAGGCATTGAAAGGAGCAAAACAATACTTCAGTCATCTCCTGAATCAAAAAACACAATTGAACTGGATTTTCGAGGGCATATTAGCTTTACTTCAGGATGCTTGCATAGTTTCCCACTGCACTAGGAATCTAATATGAATTTACTCAAGGAAGAGTTTCGATAAGAATTCATGCAGTTGCAAAAACATACTCACATCGATGAAGTAGTTATGAATTTTCAAGTGAGAATGTAGAAAATGTTTGATGCAACTTAAAAAGGTGTTGGGCAGGGAGAATGCTATTATGAAGACAGCGAGTGAACATGGTGAAGAAACGTTTATGGGCACTCTCTGTGAAATCAAGGAGAGGAGGAAAGGCTTCTTTGCAACGAGCTTCATCCAAATTTTGCATTAAATATTTGGTAAAAAAAGATGCATTGGCTATGAGCAATTTCATGTTGATCTTGTCATTTAAAAACTCCGAATTCGTGGAAGTTAAGAACACCTGAGGTGGACAGCAAATATAGCTTAGCGCGAGGCTTCTTACCCACCCCGTTCAATCAAGTAAGCCCCTTAATGAGATTCATTAGCAGTTCAATGTGATTGCTGATTGCTATAAACGGGCTAACAAAACTGCGCTCCAACTTCAAATATGCGTTCGATCCAGCTTTTGAACCAAAAGGTAAAACTCTGTGGAACCAACCATGAAATAATGGGTGGTGGCACTCCAATTGCTTCACAACGTAATTCGAATGATTCGCCTCTGGACACGAGGACTGTTTCGGGGTTCTTCGTGATCCTCACGTACGCCTTTTCAAGTAATTGTTCTGAAATTACGTTCCCTTCAGGCAGTGAATGTAATTCATTCCCACAAAATTCTTAACAGAACGCAGTACTGTTACAGTGTTTGTTTCGTGTTTTCTCTCCGACCCTGCTCCCTTCTAGTTCCTTCTCTTCAGTTCCTTGCTAAGATGAAACGTCTTTCAGTGATGCAACCAATTGTATGGGAACAATTTTTAAAGTAAAGTAATTGCCAATAGCTTGGCACCAATAAAGCAAATTGCAATAACAGTAAATTGCACTTATGAACTATTGAAATTTTGTGACGATAAGCGGGGCACTTTCGAACAACAGGTTGATAATAGCTGAGAGAGGAAGCTCTCAATCTAACGTAGAACGGTCATCAGCAATTAAATTCTTACAAAAGAAGCAAACTGAGTGAAATACCTTTATCCAGATTTGCATTCAGTCGGGCGAATTCATCACGGGGGTGAACCTTAAAATATAACTATTCATGCTATTTCAGAGCATCGTTGTGCTGCTGTCAATCAGTCGACCACCAGTTCGCCATAAATAGTCATTACTATCATGTACCCTCGAAATCATTTGCTTTTCATTATTCTTTTTGACTGGAGTCTCTGTGATATGGCATATGAAAGTGTTATAAATTATTGAGCATTATCTTCTTCAAAAACAGTGGACAAGAGAATGATGGTCAATTTTCTTGCTCTAATGACGGAACTTTTGTGAATTTTCGAATATTTTCAGGAAGAAGTTTCTGGTATTTTACAATTGAATTTTTTGGCAAGATTTTTTAGTATATATGAGATTCCTTTGAGAGTTTCAAAGAACTCGTTTAAATTGCTCCAATTCTCTGCTACGATTATTTGGTGACAACGAATAAACTTCTTCATCAGTTACCAAATTCTCACTTTAAACTGATTAATTCGTCGTTATGAATATGAAATCACTCATTGTTGATTCTCTTCACTTCAATTGGCCAAATATTGTTGGCTTTTTGGTTCAACGTTTCTTGCAGTCTCTTTCAACGATTGCACCTATCAAAAATCAGTTTTCATTTGACAACAGCTGTTGCCGTAAAGACTACTGGCAGCAATGAGTCCACGATGGCATGTGTTCTCGTATGGAGGCGTGCGTATATGTATGTCTGTGTATGTACGTGAGCGCATATGTATGCGTGAGTGTTCATGTATGTGCATGTATGTGTGTCTATATACGTGTGAGTGCGACGTTGAAGCCATTTTGGCAAAACAAGCAGGAAGTTAATAAGGTGAGGTAGAGATATTGAAACGAATGAATACCGTTGAAGCGGGTCTTTGTACGAGCGATAGCGAGGCACACAACGGTCGACCAAGCAGTGCGATCCACGTAAACACGCGAAGCACTCGTTTCAGGAGCATGCACGGAGACAGAAACTGCATCTCGTTGTCGAATATTAAACAAACCTAATAACCAGCAGCAGTCTTCGGCGACCACACCGTTGATTGTGTCAACGTACGCTAAATGATGAGTGCCGTTATAAAGTGCCGCTCTAAATGTTCGGGGCGTGGCCAAGGCAGGACGAACGCAGCCAGGCGACAGGCGTGCCTCGATCCCGAATGCATTCCTTTGTCTTATTGCATCTCCTTTATTGAATCTACAATCATGATCAATACCTATTCATGAAATACTCTTTAAATTACAGTGAACTTAGGACAATGTGCAACTAGCACAACAAGTTCCCTAACATTCAAGAAAGTACAAGGCTTTATGCCATTTCTGAGCAGTTAAAGGAACGGACATCTCTTTTTTGCGATTGGGAATTTGAAATCCACAACATGCATTTCGTGAGCGAAATTTCTAGCAGGACTTTGTTCGCGATTTATTGTCCATATTTCATCTGCGGTAGTTTACAAAAACGAGAACTATACACTTCCGTCGTACTATCTTTTTAAAGGTACATCAAGCTTACGATGACATTTTCCGTTCTTAATCTTCGGTTTCAAAGGTAACAATGCCATCATTTGCTAAGGTGAGAAGATCGGATCTAACCACACATGCAGGGTTCTTTCGGATCAAATCCTATATCAACCAAACTTGAAAGTTTATTTGCTGTGATTAGAGAACCGAAATAAAACACTCAGGTAATGGCTGGGGCTCACGTAGAAATGTTCATCCGTGATCGCTTTGGTCTTATTTTTCCTACTCGCGCTTTCCCGCTTCGATCGAAGCATTTGGATAAGCAGAATTTTTACCACATATTGTTTTTACATACCGATAATAGCATATCAGCGAGGGTGTGCTATAATTATTTTCTGTTTAAATGACAAGAAAGGTGAGCGCGAAATAATGGCAGAGCTGACGACCTCGTTCTCCCTCGTTTTTTCCTGAACAAGTAAAGAAGAGTTACCGATGAAGATGAGCAACTTTAGTGTTCTTTAAGAGAGCTCAATTGAAACGGATATCTCTGCCCAAAATTCGTATTATTAGAAGAAAAATTTCTTGATTAGTGAATGGACCCTCTTCCTTCTCCCCGTCTTATTTTTCCATTGTTTTCTAGATCTGCGAGATATTTCATAAAATTCTCTTGTGAACTGCCGACAGGTTACTGCAAGATCTTCATTTTATGAAATTTTATAAAATATTGCTCCTCTGATATCATTGCAAATCACCAGAATTACTCAACTCTCTTCACATATCATCGCAACATAATTAGAGAGGCAAAAGATAATTGCTTTCTTGCTTAGACTGAGGAATGCCTCACCACTTGCAATTATTGCATAAAATTCCCGCTCGCAGAAAAGCTTGAATACTTTGTTGTTAATGAAAGCGATGCAAACAATTTTTGAAGTAATTTCGGCAACTTCCTGTTGTATTTCTTTCTGCAGTACTGCGCTGCTATTCTATCGGTTTTTCTGAATGCCCCGATCACAAATTGCGCGAAGTGGAGAAAGACTTGAAGATCGACTCGATTGCAATGCATAGTAGAAACTTGTATCTCTTATGCAATAGTTCGATTTCAGATAGCTTATGTACACGGCAGATGCATTTGCCTCTCGTATAAAGCTGCTTCATTATTTTCTCTTTTAGACAAAACACCTCGTTGCAACTTTAAGTGACATTCGGCCCACAGATTTCTCTCGATATGCCGACGACCATGCCACTTTTGAGCGTATGTATATTTAACTGAGTCATCTATCATTACTGGTCCATCAAAGAAATACGTTCTCAAATAACACGTTCTCCTGTTAGGCATAACACTCTTTATGTGTCCTTCTATCGCTTGCACTCATATGGAAGGAATTACAGTAGGATTGCCTATATTTTGTTTGTTTTGAAATCGTTTTAGAGACAAGACTGACGATAGGAATTACATGTTACCTCATGCTCTGCGTCAATTTAGCTGATTTGCACATGAGCTACATATAACTAACATACTTTGATCTTAATTCACCCAAAAACGTCTGTATATAATAACTGAAGAGGTTACATTTCGAAGAGGAGAATAGTTGTTATGATCAGTAAAGGCGATAAATGTTTAGGCAATCAAAACAGTTATTGCTAGCGAACTTCATGCAGTAAAACCAGAGCCATATGACCAAGTTGATCTCCTCGTAAAATCTCTTCCGAGAAATCACAAAGATAAAAACTCCTCAAATATGTTACAAAAATCGTTGTGAACCACTATAAACAAAGGCAGATGCCTTATTGCCATGATAGGCATTTCGTTTGCCGTACAAAACTTTTCATTATTCAATAAAGTTTTTTCTTGTGCTCTTCGAAATTAATCTCTGTTCTGCAGTTAAAAAGAGGAATTAAATAATAGCTGCCAGTGATACCAGTGATTTCTTCGATATAAACATCTATACTTTTTGCACTTGATAACCATTCTAATATAGGAAAGTGGGAAAAAAATTCAAGATATGAAGGATGGAGATCTTAATACCTATGATTCAATAGCAATTTTCGGCATCAATTTCAATAAAGGTGCTTGCCGTCTGCAATTCATTTGTTTTCATATTTACGCATACAGTGCAACTATCCAAATGCACCTCACCACCCTTTCCATACAATTTTTTTAGGCATTTTGATGCTCCTATTCGCCTATACGATGAAAGGTATTTGCTTAGATCGTTTATTGACAGCATTACGTAAGTGTGGATTGTTAAGAAGTACATAATAATTGTGTGAACTCGGTCTGGAAACTAGCATGAAATGCTATTGTTTTGGATCGTTAGTGAATCGAAATTCACTTTCTTACAAATCTCTCTTTTCCGTATATGCTTTATATGACCTGTTTGTCAGTATACTGAAAGGCACCAAATTAGACTAAATTGTAGTCAGCTTGTGGCTTTACAAATTTTTTGAAATGACTATTTCTTAGATTCATTTTTGAACGTAAAATAACTTAGTTTGCTAATAGCCGAACGATGATTTTGATTCGACGAAACTTTCCACCTAATTACCGTTGCATTTTTAGAAAGCTTTCCTCACTTACATGACACATATTTAAGGACGCAATTGTGCACAGCAATTGTTATGAGACCTACAGTAGATTGCGCAACGGATTGCGCGCCTAAATGACGATTGTTCGCGTCCGTTTTGGATACGGCAAAAATTTGGTGATACGGTCGCAAGCGAGAATAGGACAGTGGACCCGTTGCGCAAGCGCAACAATGTAGTATGACCTGAGCGGCTTGAATAATTCTTATGGACCAAAAAGTGCAAATGAAGGAAAATATTGGGGTTAAAATATGGGAGTAGTATGGAGGCATGAACAACGAAGAGCGCATACTCGCAAACTTTTTCACTTGTCAATTACTTTATTGCAATGAAGGCGCGAAAAATAAAAAACGAAATGTAAATTTCACAGTGGTGTTTAGTGTGCTTGGTTGCTTGGCGCCATCGATGTTTTTCTGGCATTTGCAAAGTGGAATTGCTCCAAAAAAAATGATGAAAGAAGTGGAAATTCATAGTCCTTTCTCTAAGCAACCTCTGTCAACATATTCAAGTTTTCATCAAGAAGGTTGTTGCAACTTGTAGCGCTTGATGAGGAATTTTTTGGCTCCTTTTTGATTCAAAAAAACCATAAAATGAAGATTTTGAACATGACTTATTTATCGTTCTGCCCTGTCTATTGCGCGGTCGGTTGTGAAGCTCCGACCAGAGTGTTGGCTCCGCTCAGCCGAGCCACCCCGTCCAACACCCTCATCGGGACAAGTGTGGCGGAACAAGTCCCGACAGTCATAAGAGGAACGACGGTGAATCGGCTCGTCAGCATCCGACGGGCAGGAGACGAGCCTAAGCCCTAACCTTCACGCGACTGACCTGATAGAGGTAGAGGCCGACCTAACGACCACAGGACCAAAGTGTACCAGAGAGGCATTGAGTCAGAGCAGGCGGAAGCGATATGAAGAGACATGTGTTCGTAATGAATGCTGTGTTCATTGAAATAAATAAATAAATAATTTATTTTCAATCTGAATTTTGAGCTCTTCAAAATCCATTGCTTGCAAGACGCCTCACTTAATGTGAATGTTGCTTTTGTATTCATCGCAGGCTATTTATCGCAAAATTGTATTTTAGCATTTGCATTTGCAAAGAGACGTAAACCGCTATATTTTTAGAAAAATTACCTGAAAAGGAAATGAAAGAGATGCTCCACACTGAGGATAGGCCATTAAAGCTCAAAAAATCCATAACTAAACATCGAAAATAGAATTATACGAAGAATATCAAATGTCTCAAGACATTATGTGAAATAGTGTATGCTGCTTCTTCTAAAATGAAACAAAGTACTCACAAAACTGTCAAATAAAAGCGAGTTGCTTGAAGTGGCTCAGTATGTAAAGCGGTGCTGTACAAGTTGGGTGGAAGCAGGTTCGAACATTTTTACAATAAAAGTTTTCGATTGTCTCCATACAATGGTTTCTTTGGTTTCTGTATGGCGACATGATTTTCTTTATCATTAACTCAGATACGATCCATTTATGGCAACTTTTCAAAGCTAGGTTCGGTCATCGGCTTACATCGTTGAACGATATCATTAAGAAGCAGTTTAGTCCTTTATGAACACTAAATACGAAGCAAGAAATATGGACCAGTTTATAAAAATTCACTGATCCGAAAAATTATGAAAGAATATCGAATACATGGATTTGCGCTAAAGAGGTTCAGTGTGCAGGAAAAATTATGCAGGAACAGTTGAAAGTGGAACCGGCAACCATCTGCCGCCAAGCGATCACCGGCTCTCCTTGGCTGCATTTCCGATCTGTGAAGGTTTGTCTTTCGTCGGCGGCATGCCAACTCTGCAAACTTGGAGCTTTTTCCGTTGCACATAGTAAAATCGGCGCCGTGGACTCGTGCGATCCTGCGGCTGCCGCAAAAAACAGCAAAAAGCAGTGCGCGGCTTTGATATAACTTACGACTGATGCAGTTCATATACGCCATCAACATGGTTCCTCTTTCCCTTCCTCCCTCCTTTCCCTTCAGCTCGATATCATTTCGTTCTGTTGGGGCGGTAACTGTATAATTTATTCAAAGGCCTTCCCTTATAGAGAATCGCTGAGCCGGTTTGTAAATTGCATAACGAATAAGTTGATTATGACATAATTTCGTATTGTAAAGTTATCGCCTCAAAAAACCGCACGTTCAGTCACCAAGGAAACGTCAGAAATTTCGCACGCACATAACTGTCACATTTTCATAGATGTTATTGAGATGGGGTGCGAATTTTTCGATATGAGAAACTACAAATTATAGAAATGGGCGCGATAATCGAATTCTTTCAAAGCAAGATAAAATTAAGAATAAATTATTAAATTCTCGTTTTCACCTCTGTGTACTCGAACATTTAAAGATTGCCCAAAAATAAAAATAAGCTTAAGTAAATCACCAAGGCTGTTGCACATATTAATTTTTTCAATTCCAATCTTCATGAAAAACAAACTGAATTTATTCAAACTCTCGGAAATGAATTTAGGTTGTAATTATTCAACATTCGAATCTTTCAAATGCTAATTCAGCTAGAATCTCGAATTTGCGATATATATGAAGATATCGTTTTGCAGCATTCGATAAATTGAAAGACACAACTTCTGTCAAAAATTCTAACTTTCACAATTCATCTCAAAATCTGATTACTCACAGCAAATTATTGAAATCGACCTGTCCCCAAACCTAGCTCATTTTCATATCAAACAGAAATATGTGCACACACCGACCGTAGTGATTCCCGCACTGACCAAAATGCAGTACCGTCAACAGCTACTGTCTGCTACAATCGCAAACTGGCTGGTGTATATCCAGGCCATGTTTTGCATTGATTGATTGCTCAATTAAGCTCAATGGCAATAGAATCTTGCTGAAATCTGCATACGCGGTTGAAGATGTCGTTGAGTACGTAAGTGATCAGAGATAAGATATAAGTTAATTTTTTGTAGTCCCTTGCGATTGAGTAACGCAGAGTACTCCTACGATTACTTTTTTCAGACATTCATTGACTCGGTTGCCCTGTCAAGACTGACGTATCTGTTGCCACAGACAAATATAAAGGTAGCATTTTGCCACTGAGTGAACGGAATAAATAGTGGAGGAGGGCATGCCAACTGCCTTGCGCGCTTCTCTATATATTTCGACTCTTTAATATATCATGTAAACGAGACCAAATTGTGCAAATTCGAACGCCTGTTTTAGTGTTTCATGAAGACAATTGGAGCAGTATGCATTCAAACCACTTCAGGTGGAGCACTTCGGCCAAACAAAGATATTCTAGGTCCAACCCAGGTGGACATCAAAGTTCAGCCTATTTCTCTCGGCTTTGTGTGTGTGTTCTTTGCGTTGTTTCTGAACAGCTAAGTTAAATAAAGCAATAAAGCATCATTAAATTCCTTACACTTACCATGGCTTCTTCACAGCAGTCCTCGCATATGTGAAATAAGTTGCCTTGTTCGCAGACTCCATTTTTTTCTTTAGCATAAACTTTCGAAGATCAGTTTCGTCATTAACTGTTCGATGAACTCTAAAAAGACAAAAGTTGAACATCTGAGAGATATTCAGAGATCTGCAGACACAATTCAAACAATCGTCCGATTTCCGACGCTGAAGGCCGACTAAGTTCGTGAAACAAACGGCGGATCCATTTTTCGCCTTAATCTAAGACATGCGTGCTCGCCCGTCTCTATGCATAAAAATATCCATAAAAGCGTCAACATAAAGATGAGTGCAATTTTCTTTATTAATCCATCTCATCTACATTTCTCATATCCAACTAATTACTTTAAATATTAGATGGCGCCATCTAACGGCCTTTTCTTCGAATAATGTACGCCATATGCAAACACTTCTTGGCATCACTTTTTATAACTCGACCATTGTCATTTGAACAATTTTCGTCGATAAATTCAAAAAATGTAAATTGCAGACTCATTTAATATTCACTGTCGCGTGAACTGGATGCAAATCTAGATCAAATCAGCGGGTTGTTAAATGAACCAACTCATTAATAAAACCAAGTTTGAAACTCATACGCACAGTTAGACAATTTTCTGCTTGATATTTTCAAATGCGAAAAGTTGAAAATTTCACTCGTTGCTTCCTAGAATCTAATACCCATACCATTCTTTATTTAGCATTCACTTAAGCTTGAAAAGATTTAAAAGTGTATCGAGAAAATGGAACGTAAATGATGAACTTTCTAGAACACACTTCCGTAGTTTTAGAAATTTCATTAGAAACGAAGCAAACCGTAAAATACATTGAGCAAGCTGATACAATACTCGTTCTTTCGAAAAGAAAGAGTGCCAAATATGAACCTTTTCACAAGGCGAGCCATTTTGGCAAACTCCACCAAAAAAAAAAAATTCACCTGGCACCAAGTTTACGCATTCTACGGCACCAATCATACTTCATAAATATGATCAAGATGAATGAAATTGGATCTAGATGATCGCATAGTGCAGATCGTGTACCTAACAAATTCCACCACCGTATCTCCCATGAGAAGCGACTCAAAACAACTGCTGCATATAATGATGACAAGCAACTAAAGCAACGGCCCCACCCGACGTACTTCTTGCAGGGATTTGGAAAATCATATAAAAATAAAATTATTTTACATAGCTTCAAAAATGAATGAAAACAACTGATAAAAGAAGCTTTAGCGGCAACATTACCAAAGTGCCACCAGAGCAGAGAATGCATTTCCTACCATAGTGCTAGAATGTCTACATTAATATGTACATGCTCGATAAAGCTGCCCTCAAATAGCCCTAAATGCACTATTCCCACCTTTAACCGCTCTAGTCCTTCCCTCTCTCCTCTCAAAACCCATTTTTTATTCTCGCTGGATTTTGCTTTCACATAGAAAAAAAATTAGCTGTTTGGGAAGACCACCAGCTGAAGGCCCGTTAGATCAGAGACTACCTTAACAGTTTACGTACCACAACATTATATATATATATATATATATATATATAAACTTCGCGTTCTAAGCATAAATAATTACATCTTAGGTATACTATGAAATGGTACGAAAAAATTAATCTGACCACCACGATCTACTTGTCATATATTTACAGGTGGAACTTTCAAACCTCAATATTCATTAGTAGATATTGCTTTAGTTCTTTGTTATCATGGATGCATCTGACTGCGGCTCACCTTGCTGGTTTGCTAATAAGCTTTTTCAATTGTTTTCATTCATTAAAATGAAACGTGCCCACGAGAAATCGTAATTTACTACTTACCCATCCTGCACGAGAAGCCTCAGGGTTAGAGAATTATTGCTACAATCTATGTCACATTTCACCTTCACAGCTTCCGCCGATCATCCGTTTGAAGTGTTGAAACAGACACCAACTCAACTACAGTACATATTCGCGTACACCACACCCCACATTGCGCTTGGCTTCAGCCTTTTCTGCCAAAGAAATCGATTAATGGTGAATGTTTCAAGTGAAACAGCTTGCTCCCTTTGCGGTTTCTGATGCACCCCTGTCATCCCTGAGGTAGCCAAACTTGACCTCGTCCTCGGGATGTGCATTCTGCAACATGACGCTCTCGACAGCCATTTGGTACAAGAGATCTATCATGTCAAAAACTTCCGCCCCCTGTAGCACCCATAACGACCACGCTGTTAACATTACGTTCGTTCAGCTATACACCGTCGTGTTGTGCATAAAACTGCTGTGTTAAGAGCACTTACTATTGATAAAGAATAGATCGAATTAACTGAGTGTTCTTCGAAAACAAACAAAAGAGGAGTACATCGTATAGAAAAGGCACAATACAAAAAGAACACGAGGAGTTTTCTTTCGAATATTATACAAAAAAAGAGAGAAGGTAAAGTATGTCGATGACATTCAAATACCGATATCACAAAAAAAACGACTGAGGAGAAAAAACTGCTCGAAGAGAAATTTAAAACAACAAAATAAATAGTGCTGTGCACATGAAACCAACCCTATATCGGCACAAAGACTTTCGCATACAACAAACACATATAACCATGAAAACAATATATGCGCCAGGAAGTCAATAGGCCAACACATTCGGCAAGAATCCAACAAATTCCATTTGGCTGTCCCATCGAAAGAACTGCATTCAGCAATACATCAAGAGCACATACGCATCAATAGTCATTTCAACAAATTACTGCTTAGTACGTGTCAGATCGACGATCGCCGGCCACAAAAATTCTCCCTCTCCACCTGTGAGAAAGTAACGGTAGAAATAACGAAGGCTTCAAAAAAAAAAAATTTCTGCACCACATTTAGAATATGTAACCATAAACAACAAACCGTAAAAAGCATACACCCATATGAAACACCGCCTCATCTTACCAATCCCAAGCTACAATAAGAAGAAATTTAGTTGTCGTCTGTTGCTGAAACGAGAAAAAATTCAATTCGATTTCAATTTTACTGTAACAAATGCTCCCCGTAAATGACAAACACAGAATAATTATATCACAGTGTTAACAATCTGTTTAATGGGCACATAGTCCATAACAAATACCTTCCAAAACATAGAGTGCACAGTGCACATCACAGCGCTATGATAGGAAAAGAAGGTTGATAACTGGTGAACACATATACGCAGATATATAACAAAAAGGGTAAACATTGGTTGCGCGAGAAGTGAGAGATGAAGGTTGAAGAAAGGATGGCGATGCTAAAACGGCATGACGAAACCTTCTCGATTAGAGGGAAGCAATGACGCTCTGAACGGCGAGAACATCTTAGCAAGGTCGGAAGTCGGCTAATAAAATCCAAGCACTATAAAACTATTGCGGTTTCAGCTACTTGACCTTCCCGCTCCTTCCCTACTCTCACCAGTCAACTGCTAAGTCGGATCACCTCTTTACACCCTCTTTAAATGAATAACTTAAGCAATATTTGTCAAAAGTTTACAGACCGAGATGCATGGCCAACATCTCATAACTCTAGATGGTACGAATCGCTGGAAGCCGTCAGCCAACTTACTGAACAATACCGACTGCCGCAGCAAAAACAACACGCAATGATTCTCTTACTTCAATGCAAGGGCTCTGAAACTCCGAGTTCTATGATGCAGCTCCCCTAAGAAGTGATGCGAAGGGCATTTTCTAGCGCATGCGCCACCACAAGCACTAAGCAATTTGTGCATGAACTGCAATAATCGCGCCAAACCAAGGAAAAATTCAAAAGGCAATAGATGGTGTTACTTCGATAAGGAAAAGAAGTACACGAATGAGCACAAAGAAAGGTGTATGGTACGAGCACTGGCATGTTACGCGTGACTCGGCTGTTCTTTTCTAATCGCTAAAAACAGCGACATCTTCCTACAATTTTTTTTACTCTATAGCGCGTCAACCACAGACTTTAAAAACTTGCTGTGAGAACAAAAAATGTCCTTCATTGAAATCACTTACATACAGGTAGACACCTCGGTGGACTACGATCATATCCAAATGAAACAATTCAAAAAAAGATATCAATTAGGATGCCGAACAACCTAAACTAAAACCACCGGGATTTAACTAGGATTCTAGAGGATATTTGAAAAGGGGCGTATTGTTTTCGCTCCCAAAATTCTGCAACGGCGCAACAAGTGCAGATAGCGTCACAAACGCATGAAACTAGTCACTTTTCTCGGCTTCCGTGTCAGAGAAAAGTGCTGGAGAAATGATATTAACAAAGGCAGCGCTACCTTCTCCTTAAAAGTTTAAAAAGGAATGGGAAACAGAACGAGTTAGTTGATTCATTTGAGACCCAAAGTACTTCGAAATCAAGAAACTTTTAAACACAAAGGATGCCCTGAACAGTTCAAAATTGCTTCCCGGCCACGCAGTACTCTAGGCATACAAACAAAAAAGGCCACAAATTGAAAAACCGGAAAAAAAAAATAAACTCACAGCACAATGGGTTCTAGTTCCAATTATGCTGTTTCTTACAAAAAAGAGCAAATAAAAGCCGAAACGATCCGAAAGAGAAAAAAGCTTCGCTCTAGCGCACCCACAACTTCAACAACGTCAAATGCGCCGCTCACAAGAAGCTTCAGAGATGCGTTCCTACATTGCAAATAAGTTTTACAGCAAACAGCAATCGGTTCATGTCGAATACGTAATATCGATGAAGCATAACACTCTGGTGAAACTGTGAGGAAACTCTTGATTTGCCTGCATCCCCTTGACAAAACAGTTTGCTGTTCTATTTCGTACATCAAAAGTTATTACCACGAAGGAGAATTCAGTTACTGCAGCGATCTGCCAAATGGCTTGAAAGCAGACTGAATAAAGACATTTGACATTAAGTTGATGCATGGTATCCAGAAAATATGCCCATCCCATCATAAAAGCACTAAAGATTAATCCATGCTCTGCGGCACCTACAAAAAGACAGCTACAAAAAAAAGAAGATTCCCCTCCTTCCCCTTTGCTACTAAATGAAGAAAGTTCAGGCAACCCAGCTTACACAGATATGAATTACCAGTAGACAGCTTCATGATATTTGTTCCATCCACCAAACACCAGCTCTGACAAGGCTCTCTCTACATAAACAAATCCTGCATGTCACTTAGCGCACCCGACGATGGCTTGGGATGCGTCGGCACGAAACCCATCGACTGTGACGATGCTATTCCCTGACCTGAAAAACATCATAGTCTTGAAAGAAGAACATCAAAGGTCACAGACACGTTCATTTTTAGGACATATTACCCCATGTCAGCGACTACGTGCACTTGAAAGACGTAAATCAGATCTCCCCTCACAAAACTTTCTTATGAAACCAACACCTCGAAAAGGCATTGCTGCTCCTTTTTCCAGCTTCGGTTATATGGGAGAGTATTTACGAAAAATCCATGAAAAAGTTCTGCAGAACCACCTTAATAAACATACGACATTCTATGGAAATAAGTATGCTGGCTCCGGTTTCCAGTTGGGAAACTCGTTGACAGTAAGAAAACCAGAAACTCATTACACCAATAACAAGTCCCAAATGGAGGTTTTAGAATAACACAACCAATCTCCTATAAAAACTTGAAGGTGAATATCACGAAAATCAATTTTTTGATAAAGAACCAGTTCCCATTTCCTATAGGTGCCATAAACGCGAACAATTCTTCAATTATTCTAGAAGAGATATGGAATCATTTGAGGAAAAAATCCTATAGCCTTCAAAGAAAACCACAGTTCGAAAATAGGATCAGCCAATGATAAGAATAATGCAGTAGAAATTTTACTTGAATGCTCAGTATCGACGCTAAAATATTAACCAACATTTGGTGTGCTGACCGATATTTGGTGTACTCGATGCACTCATTTTTGCCATTTGACTCATTGGAATACTTTGTTTGACGGGCGCCTTCTTCATGCCTAGATTGTCCAGATCAATGTTCACTTTGTCCGACGCATCCGACCAAGTCGATGGGATCCTCTTGAAATACATCTCATTGCAATTCATTTAAAAACCAACATCTCCGACCCCTCTGCACAACCTTCCACTCCTCCTCGTACCACAAACGTTCTAGCAGCAGTCGTTGGAAAAACGAATGCTTCTGGCTTTGGTTATTATAGCGAATCTCTATGCGAAATCCCTCAACACGACTGACACCTTGTGCAAAGTTGTACTACGATTTGTATCCATAAATTCTTGGAGCCAATTTTCCCAAGAGGGAATCTCACCCCAATTTCTTAATGAGGTTAGGATAAGAAGCTCCACTTTTCATTATAACACTCAAAAAAGTAGCCGAAGTTAGAAAAAGTTGAACTTACGACTGCTTGCTTGTTCTGCTCAGTTGCCGCTGCACTTGGATTTTTTGTTTGGCGCCCCACAGGAGTGCTTGGCACCGAGACCGGACGCGCTGATACCGCTTTCTAAAACAGACGAACGTGAATAGCATTCAACAAGATTAAAAAACGCGGGGACCTCTTAAACAGAAAGGAAGAATAGTACGACTTCGTTAATGTTTTTCCTCCTTCTCCCAAAAGAATCAAATCTCCTTCGCATACCACTCAGTTATTTCTCGTAAAAAAACTTCACCAATTTTTTATCAGATCAGATTGAATTTGCATAGACTACAGAACATCGAAATGAAACCGACATCATTGAGTAATCTCGCACTGCTAGAAGGCTTTTCTTGGATGTTTTGTTGAATTCTTGATCATTTCCTTAAAAATGCTGCTTTTTGGCATTTTTGTCTTTTGCTTCAGCTAACTATTGAGTAATTCCCTATGGGATAAAATTGCCTTAACAAAATGAATTTGGCTCCCTCTCTAATTCCTCTCATTGCCGATTATGTGCGCATGAATCCTAGCTTAAGTTACTATCACACCACTCTCCAACACTATTTCTGACGAAGCATTCATTGTTCATTAATAAGTTTATTTCTTTTGACTCACATTTTCAACGGTCAATGCGCCCTCAAACATATTGTAGCAACTTTTCGGAAACACTGTGGTTTGATAGCATATTAAAAATTACACATACAAAGCTCTCCGCTCTCCTCTCCACCCCGCAAATCACTCTGATGAATTTTCCGAGTCCAACTCCGTTACATGGCAATTTAAAAACTTCATTAAATTAATGAAATCTTTCTTATTCTCCGCACTTGCCAATTCTACTATTTAAGAGAGCTCCAAAAACTCGTCACGCTCATAGCAAGTACCGTTCTATGTCTACACATAAATGAAGTGACCGTCGCATTTGCTCGAATAGGAGCTCTTGAGGTATCATCTTACATACCATTCGAGAACTACGGCCTTGAAAGGAAACCTTGTGCAGAGGCGCCATTTTTGCTGGAATAAATTGAAGGAAGAGGGACTCAAACAAGGACACCTATTTAGAAACACCAAAACCCAAATATGACATGTTATCTCGTTGTAAATAAATCAGACTGCTTGAGTTAGCAGTGTTATCTGTAGAACTACCTGCACAAACTGGTCATATGCATTAGACTGCTTGCTCTTCAGCTCAGACAGGTTGTCTCGAAGCACTTCAGACGTGTACCTGATACTGTGTTTGCTAATCGACAAACAACAGCTGTAAGTGAACGCCCAGTTGTTTGAGAAACACTCATCTCGTACGTGGGTGCACATCTTCACAGACCAAAACAAACGCGCTCCCAACAACCAACCCCTAAAGGTCACCCGAGTGTGTACACAATCCCACCCAAACAACTCCACTTCTCTTAGCAATAAAATGCCATAGACCCAAATCGGGAGCGACGAATCAACCCCTTGCACCCCTTCCTTCCAAAGCAATCATTTCAATTTCAGCCTTAACTAAGTGTCGGTAGACAGGGGCGAGTTACTACGCAAACAGAGAGTAAATTGAGCATACTTGGAATAACAGTTACATTTTCTGGCAGACTGATCATTTTCGCGTGACATGCGCACATTTCCTAACATGCCTCGCAGTGCGCAATCACGAGCAACAAAGCAAATATCCGCACAGATAAGAGGTACACTGTTCACGAGAATTCCACTCCCTTCCCAAGACACATTTATGCAAGGTGATGAATCAAACTGTGTGGCAGTAGAATACCACGAAAATGAAGCATGTCATTCCCTGATGAATGAATTTCATTCTCTGCTAGAATATTTCACCGCTGAATGTTATTATTTGAAAAGTGCATCCCATATCAACATCACATGAAACGTCTCACCCTAACAATTCCCGCACATCTGAGCCAATCATTTCCCTTATCACGGTTTCAAACACAAAACGTACTGACATCTTGCGCGGAGCAATTGGGCAATTTGTCCTTCGGCTTTCTTTCACTGCGGTTTATTCCCAGTTAAAGCTAATGGAAAGACAGCGGCGGTCCGTACACGAACGGTAACTTTCCCCTTGCCCACCTAGATCAGTCACTGGAGTGAAGTGCACGCAGAGACTGGGAAAAGAAGTTTTACATGAAGCAAGTGGGGAAAATAAAGATACAATTGGAACCACACGGAACAAAGAAAGCAATTTCGCTTAAAACATGCGAAGATATTCCTGAAAAAGTAGCTGCTCAAGGATTTGATGGCAATTCTGTTTAAAAAATAAGTACCAAAGCAAAGAATTTTCAGAAGACTGGGAATGCGATGCCAAATACGCATTGGACTATGTCCACAGCACTCACATGCAAAAAAAAAATTGAAAAGGAAGTACGAAATTCGCATAAAATCAAACAAAAATGCACTCATTCAGACGCTCCGTTGCCCAGATACATCCTCAGAACCGATCTCAGGCATAACTAAAATTCACTGAATTCTGGAGAACAGGAAGAGTACAATGCCGATATACCTCGGAACTAATATGTCCGCTTCTCTCTAAGAACACCGTCCACAATAAGCCATATAAAAAATCGTGAATAAAACGTACTACACATAACATAACAGTGTTTAGATCGTGAAGAAATGTATGAGATATAAATAGAAACTAATGACATAATCGGAAATTAAAACTAAGATTTGAAAAGATTATCAAATGGTAGGAAACAAATGGCAATTATACGGCACATATGTTCAAGGAGTTTATTACAGAAGGATTAGGCTGCTGAGCTTGTTCATGACGAGAAAATGGAAAAAAAATATCACTGACACTATTTTGCGAAGCAAAATATGCCGTCTTTAAAGAGGCCTATTATTCTACTCCTTCTTTCTGAAAATCAGTATTTCGCGCAAGTGTAGTGCATCGAACGAAACGCCATTGAGTGCAAGTGGTGCGCAATGGCACTCATGAACAGCATGATGGAATTGCTAGGGCTAAGAAGCAGTCTAAAGGTGACCAACCAGAGGTTCCGACTGAGTGAACAAGTTGTTTGACATAGTAGCAGCAAACGAGTTCGAGACTGGTGGCGAAAAAGCTGCGAAGTCCTGCGGCGTCACAGCGCGTGCTGTCTGAGGACGATTTATTCCAGCCGTATTAATTTGTGGATTTGGTGATGTTTGAAGATTGCCTCCCATAAGTTCGCCACCCATAAAAGCTGTTGATATTCCGAGCGGGGGCAGCAAAGTTGCATCGCGATTGCTGAAGAAAGGCAACAATCTAACATTGGATACGCTTGTAATCCGACAACAGCAAACATCCTTAAATAATTCAAAATCACCACTCAAATATTTGAAATCGACCAAGTGAACCTCAACGAAATGAATTTAAAACTGCAACTAGCTACAGCAGAGCCGTTTTAATTTGCAAAATTGTGCACTTGGAAGATTTCAGATATCTTTATGTCACATCAAATGCAAACGAAAGAAGCTCATTTAAGACAAGAATGATAACCATGAAACTTCAGTGCAGAGAGATTACATATTGAAAGCCTTCTTATTCTTTTATAAAGTCTGCGATGAAGTAGAGAAAAACTTGAATCGTCCTTTCCGCACTTAGATGCGATTATCAATTCCCACCGCATTCCAACGACGACCAAAAGATTTGATTTTTCAATGAAAAACCTCAGAAATTCTAAAATTCAATAGCCAACATAAACTCTCAAGACCGCTTCTATAAAAAAGCGGTGGCAAGATCACCTGGCTGGCAAGTTCGTGGGAGGAGACGCAAACAGTGACGCCGAAGAAGGCTGTATTACCGGTGGCATATCGTTCAAAGCAAACGGGTCAGTGGCTACGGGAGCTACATTCGGCTGCGTGGTCGATTGTGGTGCCGCACCAAACACGGCATCCAAACCCAGCAAGTCAGCTCCTGAAAACATCGTCAGGCTCCCTATAAAAGCTTATGCACTGTTGCAATAGTTCACAAAAAATATCCTAGAGTATAATATTCTGAAGCACATATAAAGCCTCTGCAAGCCACCGAAACAGCTATCACAATTCTTTGCAATTAAACTCAACTAAGTATGGAAGCAAACACTCAGTACTGCAAATGGATGCAGGGAAAGGTATGCAGAGAACAGGAGAAAGGAAGAGAAAATGGAACAGTTTTCGGAGTCAGCCTCTCCATACAAATGACTCATTGATTTTGGATCCTCGGGCCCTCGTGCCCCTTGGATCCTCTCGTCTTTGTGAGGCGTAGTTAAAAGAGCAAGTCTTGTCTTCACGGGTTGAAAAAATTCTCCCTCGAGTCAGGCAATCTGTTCGAAGAAGATACGCTGAAAAGAAGCTTGACGCATAGTGTTAGTGGAGAAATAACAGTCTGTTACGAAAGAGGATAATGGACGTAATAAGAAACTGTAGCGGATAACGAGACAGGCTCCAATTGGACGAGCTCAACATCGAAACTTTGTAAAAAAAAAATCCGCCCATATGTAGTCAAACAATGTAATAGAGTTTGATGGGATTACAAATAAAACGCTGAATGTGAAAAAAATCGAGTTGATCCAGAACTGTGCTCTCTTTTTAAATGCATCGCTTCAACCGGAAAACACTTTGAGAAATGGAAACTTCCAATTGCGACCGTCAAATACAAAGACAACAGCGTCACGAATAATGCGTCAAATTATAGGCCTATTATATTGCAACTGCCTTGCGTGTTGAAATTCTTTGAACATTGTGTTTGCATATGACCTTATATTACAGTGGAAAACGCCACGTTCTCAACATGCTTTCCTCAGAAATATTCCTGCACGAACTCGTTTAATCGAAGTCGTAAACAAAAGAAATCTCAGAAAACAAAAAGGTCGTTCAACCTGACATCAAGAAAACTTGCAACGCCATCAAGCTACACATAGTATTTGAGCTGATGGAAGACACCTTTCGAATGAACGAAAACATCTCACGACAAGCAGTCATTTGACGCGGTACAAAACCGCAACTTGTATAAGTCACACATTACCTCAAGGAAGACCCATACTGATATACCCGAAGCTATGTTAAACGACTCAAAATTTCTGAAACAGGCAAAGTTGGAATGCAGATAAAACAAAAAGACAGCCGTCATGAAGCGAATAGATACACCTTGCCTGAATCCGTGAGAGGAATGAAGCAATCCGTGATACTACTCATCGAACTTTGAAATCCTGCACAAGACAAACTTAACATTAACTAAAGAACGCAATGCCCTCATAAAGAAACGATGTGGTCTCAACATGCAAGTGCCCGTGAACTAAGGAATGTCTTCGCGAGGACGAACAAGGTAAAGTGCTGGAGTAAAAAGGGTTGTTTTAAAAGCCCAGTTGAGTTTTTAAAAAAAGGAGAAGAACATGTGACGTAAAAGTACCCGCAGTCACCGGCTTCGTGGTGTGATGTGCGACGGGCGGTGCGCAATGGATAGCATTGCTGAGTTTTGGCGCTGGAATAGGCGGTGGGACGACGCTGTCGAAGGAGGGGCGCCTCGTTGTAGCTGGCAAAGTGTTGCGCGCCTGCGCAAAATCTCCAAACTCATCATCGTTTTCCGACGTTGGCTCCGGAGTTTTCTAAAAAGAAACGTTCGATTTTTTTATGTCTTTGAAAATTTAAGAAACAAAATTCGCCTAAAACTTCAGCGTTTTTTCAAACTTCTTCTGGACAGTTCTTTGTTTACTTCACAGAATGAAGAGAAATTGCATACGGAAACTAGTACTCATCAAGTAAGTGCAGATAACTAGCTCTGCCACTAGGTATAACCCCATAAGGTTATCATCGTCCGCTATCAAAAACGTCCTCATACACTTCGAGCTCAAAGGTTTCGGCTACCGAATTGCCATCAATTCGAGATATGATTTGAAGTTTGAAAAAGAATTTTCATGATCGCCAGATCAACAGCAGCACATGCAGTAGCTGTGGTATCGCTTTACAGATGCCACAATTGCAGCGAGCATTAACCAATTCAATATGTCGTGAACTGGTACAAATACAAGCAATCTGAGAGACATTCGTTGAATTGGAAGAGATCTCACGGCATTCGCTTTCACTTTCACTCATTCGCTTTCAAATTCCTTTCTTCCCTTATGTTCTCCCTCATTCATTCCCTCCAAACAAAGTAAAACATCGACGCAGCAATAGTAATAAGACTCGGATTATACAATGTAACAGGAAAAACGAACCTCACGAATGCCCAGCTCAGGGCTATCACGCGTATTGCGGCCCTCCTCATCCGGGAACTGGAAAGAATTCACTTCGCGATCTCGATACGATTCCCTAAACGACCCAATTACATGGGACAAACTATAGATGTTCCGTTATTAAAAACCCATGAATATGTGCATTTTAAAAATACTTCAAGTACGACCATACATTAGCACAAATTAATAAACACTCGTCTTATGATAAGGTCTAACATTACCACAGTCAGTACAGATGGCATTTTCCTCGAGGACATCAATCCAACTTTGGAAACAGAAAGACTAACACAACAAGATGCAATTCAAAGCACTGCAATATTCATCAACAAAGGAGAGCTGTTATGAGTTGGAGCTGGCATCCCCTCAAACGAGGCGAATTCTCTCCCCTCCCCGCATCGAATCGGACCTCCCACCAAACGATTCTCTCTCCTGCGCTATCCTCTACACTTCCTTCACCTCCCTATCAAACCAACACCTCATTGAAAACACGAGCAAGTGCGGAGAATCTAAGAGTGAAAGATATCTTACTCAGCATTCTCTTAATTACTCCACGGACTTAAACACACCCTTCAGAGTTTCAATTTTTAGTGCAAACAAAACACGCACACTAAGTGATATGTACGATCAATGGTTTCGATAGCTTTGGAGTGTGCAACTTGAAGCGTGGAAGGACGAACGAGAGGGAACAGCCTTCCGTTCCGTTATACGTAACGGAAGAAAATGTCACCCTTTGCTCATCACCGTATCCTATTATAATCCAACCAATCTGTTGCACTTTCTCGAAGTGGTAGCAAGCTGAGGCCCCTCAAGTCTTTAATAAATCAAGAGGTGGATGAGCACGCCATCAGTTTTAGTACTTCTCGCAAAACGCGCTTTTTCAGTTTTCGAGAAAAACTAGTTTTAAAAAGCATGCGATGCTGATATGGCCCGATTAAATGCTACCTTCATCGATGATTATGTTTCAAATTTGGCTATGATGACTCTGCTTTAGGATACTTTTGGGTTATGGCTGCGATGTATGTGGAAAGTCCCATAATTCGAGGGGTATCTAGTGAGTAAGAAAAAAAAATGCTAATACGTCGAAAAAAGCGAGGAAATAGGCGAATAAATACTGAAGAAAGGCTAAAAACAACAGGAAATAGACAGGCAACTGATAACAAGGTTCAAATAATATAATGGATATGTAGGCAGATCAAACTGCGAAAGAACGTATCCTTGAACGTTTAATTCTTGGCCGCAGTGGCTTAAAGAAGAATGAAATGGGGGCGGAGTAGGAGGAGCGGAAGAGACGAAATTATGAAACAAAACAAACGACGTTTTATTATACTAGTAAACATATAATTATCCCTCATTGAAATGCTTTTGTCGCATTTGCTGGTTCTTCGTAAGTTCTTTACAAAAGATTTTCATAAGCAAACAACTGAATGAAGGTGGCAGGATCTGACCCAAGTGACTACTTGTTAACGTTCTTGACACTACTGAAACGAGGGGGATGGAGGGTGAGAGGTTTCGAACCGCGTTATCTGCTGTAGCAGGCTTGCGCATCAACAAAGAACAGTAGTCGCTTATCAAAGAAAGATATCCCATCACCCATTCTTTTACAACCTTTTTGTAAGTTTCTAAACGGTAGCATTTCTCAGATAACAAACTCGCAGATCTTGCTCTCAATCAATTTTTTCTTAACATTCCATCACCCTCATATGTGTCATTTTCCTCTTTGATCAAGTGATAGCACGAACCGATAACATCGCGCAACGCCAAAATTAGCGATCTCATCCTGCAAAGTTAAGAGTTAATTTGGTGTATGTGGCACGCAGTTCGAAGAGGGAGCGTAACGTGCACGTCTTCCCTGAACTCGGCAGACCCGTAAGGAATTTCATCACAACCCTCGCTGACTTCTACCCACAAAGGAAAAGAAGGTTCGGAACGAGCTAAGCCATCGCCACTGATGGGATGCCCAACTCCGCAGGAAAAGAAAGCGATCGATGTTTATATACGCTGCTCTCAGTATACAGCACTTCGACAGAAATGTTTATTAGCTCTAAAGCTAAGAAGTACGAGAGATGCAGCAATTTAAAAAAATTGCAGTTCTGAATGGAAACGAATATTCTTTCAAAAGAGTAAAACAAGACGATTACGTGCAAATATTCAATGAAAAAAAAAATCGGATGATTCAAAGAAACTGCAGCCGTCTTGTTCCAAATCAAACAAAAAACGGGGGTGAGGCTGGTTATTAACGTTGAACACTCTTCTCCCAACAACACTTCAAATGAGTGTAAGAACAGTCTAAACGATACAATAATAAAGGAAAAAGGTATAGCATCGTTAAAATTAATTTCATTAAGACAATGCAAGATCAATACTAAAGTATTACTTTCGATTTAGTCAAAATTTTAGCTAGCCACTGATAAGCGAATGCAAATCAACGATACCACCGAACTATTTAACTCCCATAACAAATTTTTTTCTTGTTCTCGTCTATGAAGTCGGCGAATTTTAAAAAAAAAACAATCTCCAAAAAAGTGAACAACTAGGAAGCAAAACGATAGGCAGCTAAAAAACAGCATGCATAACGTGGCGCATTTGATGCAAAGTCTTCAATTTCGACAAACATGAAAATAAACGAACCAATCTTAAACATACTTTCGCTTACAAATTAAAAGTGAGAATAATCGTGAACATTGACATGGAAGGCATAATTTACTACAGACATTCACATACACAAAATATTAAGTCTTTTCCAGCACAAAACTTCAAGGTACCTGTTATCGTCATCGAAAGAGCTGCGTCGAGCAGACGAGTTACTACCCCAATCATCGAAACTGCTCTTGCCATGACTTCCTTAATACAATTTAGACATTGATGCATACATTCCATTTCTAATTATCGAAAACCACAATCGTGAAAAAGTAGAGGGAGATTTTCTCTTCGATAGCCTAGATTATCTGAAGAAAAACTTCGTCTCACCGTTAAAAACGAATGCTTTGCTCAAACTTTTCGTCGATTATTTGCACACGTGATTATGCTACGCCGATGTGAATGCAACTGTTTCCTCCATTTGATGTTTTTTCGATATATTGTGCTGGAATTTTTCTCTCTATTCTCCAAGTTGAAATCTTTGCTCCGCTACTTCTTACAGTGAACGAGTGAGTCATCAAAAAAGGTAATATATTCAGGTAATCAAAGAATATAGAATAAAAAGTAACGAGAAGAAGCAAATAGCCTGTTTTCTTGTATGACTGAATATGTCAATGCAGACTGGGTTCAGTGGAAGGAGCAAAGAAAGAAGGAATACTTCACTAAACGTCCGGAAACAGGTTCTACAAGAACATGCACATCTGTTAGCAAATCTTAACAACGGTACTGGAATAAAGTGTAGTATAATTTTATTTGAATAGTAGGCATGAACAGCAAAAGTCCCACATTACCTGAAAAATTAGTTCGTATGCGCAAAATTTATATTGACGGTTATTTAAACATTGAAATATTGAGCTCACCGAATGAACCACTGCCAATAGCCATTCTCATTTCATCCTTGGAGAAACCCTGATATTTCTCTTTGCCCTCCATTTTGGCCTTCTTGCGCGCCATTCGCAGCTGTTCCTCATCTTGGATCAACTCGATTAGCAGCTTCGCACGATGGCGCACTAAACAACAGGAATTCAGCTATGATGCTTATGTATACTTTGAAAGACGGTAAAATATGCGCTCCTTCATTCGAGAAGCCCAAAATATGAAGTAAAAAATGTAGTGCTGCTGCTATTTTTCTTCCCTCCCCCCCCCCTTCTCCAAGTTGTAAAATATTTCTGAATGTGGAAGGAAAAGCCAGCACGATCAAATGTGTTACCGTTGAGACCCTGATCCTTGCCCCTCTCGTCAGTGTACCTGTAGTTCTCGAGGGCTCGCATTTCAAAGAGATGGTCGCGTGCGCTGCCTACAACGCGCTCGCTGCCGTTCTTTAATAAGTAGTTGAGCAGTGTAAGCGACTGAAAACATTTATATTCACTTCATTAGATCTTCATGATTAGGTATCTCTATGTCCATTAAAGGGGAAATTCGACAGTGCCATACGTTAAAAGACGACTAAGACTCCCATCCACATAGCGATACTCAATTCCATAATATTAAGGATTACCTTTCCGATGAAATTCAAGCTAGATCACTGCCGATGCCTCACGGCTCGAAGGACCAATTAAGAAAACCTGCTGAAACCTATGACACGTCTTTCTACAGCAAAATTAATTCACACATTGAATGGCAACGAATCGTTACTTGTGGCATCATAGAAAGATCTCATTAAAGCCAAACAACTGCACCATCACCTAATGTATCAGTTATGACTATAACAGCACATTTATCTCAAAATGAAATTCGTCACCAAATCCAGCACTAACATCACTCAATCTTAGAATGCAACCCACATAGCACCACTAATGCGAAAGTGGAATCCACCTTATAAACACGCCTCCATGCGTATTTATTCTCTTGCAACATTCGCTTCCACAGCATGCCCATAATTTCCGGAAACGCATCGTACTGGAATGTCATATGCGCTATTTCGGCCATTTGTGGTCCAGTCGGTCCCCATGGATCTTCGTTTGTAGCTTCGCGAACCTTCGTCTCGGCTTCCGTGTAATTCATCACCATTCCCTGCCTTAAATTATTAACTCCACATTCTTTTCGAAATCCATTTTTCTATCCCTCGAATAATAAACCAGCCACAAAACACTGGCTGGAAAAACAATGAACTTAAAGCTTGTTTATCCTTTAATGTGACCAATGCCGTTCAAAAAGTTTAACGAGTGACCAATTGTGACTAGATGAGTTCTTGTGATCTCGGTCATCCTCACTTTGACAGCAAATTGTTTTGCTCACATTTGTGTTGATCTGTCCCCATCCACAGCCAAAAACATACACATAGGCAGCGGTCTTGCTTATTAAACAGTGTGTGCCTTGTTATCGTTTCGTGGTTGTTGCTCGTAATAAACGAGCTTCATCACCTCGGGGAGGTCCTTCACACGCCAGAAACGGTCGCAAGAAGGTACGCATTATTTTATTGATTTTGTTGGTGGGACGTATGCGTGGTGTGACGGTTGGTGAGGCAGGACTTAGAGCGGTTCCCAATTTCTTCGAATGACGAACAACTGCGGGAAAAAAAAGATTGTTTTCCGCAATAAACATTTATATGCGCTCATGGAAATTCGCCTTTGCAACAAATGTGGTAATGTGTTATTCGTGCTCATTTATGGGTGCATATGCGTGCAACTGTCTGTGCGATAGTTTCAACTTAGAAGAATTAAGAAGAACTGAAAAACCAGATAAATCTGGTCGTTATTTCAATGTCAAAGGGCACCTATATCACCTTTCAAGTTGATCCACTTGCTTCTTTGAAGCTACGGACTTAAAAAAGCCTAAAATTCTTATGCTCTTACAAACAGTTAAGCCCCATCTTACTTGATTATCAAGCCAGAGGAAGTGCATTTTTCACAGATTAGAAAGGAATGATGGTACGGTTGAAATATAAAAGCATTGTTCATTGTTTCGTGGCAATTTACGAAAACGGTTGCTCTGATCAGTAGAAGGGAAAATTGCACATCGTTGCAGTTTTTCGATATGGTTTCCATTTTCTTCTAGAACGAACAAACTCAAATTTACTACGTTGAATTGAAGCGTGATTCGAGATTCTAAATTGTTAAGTTTAAACGGAACAGTGTGGCATCGTATAATATATATCACATTTGTCATGCTGGGAGTGGAATTCACCTCAGAACGAAATTGCTCATAAATGAGCAGAGGTAAAGGAAAGAGGCGGCAAGTATTACATTGACTAATTTAAGTGGTAAACATAAATGGAGATGATTACAATGGGTGATACGAACGTTTCGACAGGATAATCTCGATAAATAAAAAGCATTGTCCGATTTGTTGGAATATAAATAAGTAATTAGCTTTTCATCGAATTTTTGAAGAAGAGGTCACTGAAATCGAAAAAGAAAGAAAGTAGATTAAAATGATAGAAGCGAACGGATAGTTGTTGGATAGTGTTCAATTTTGCAGTTTTGAAGCAGCATCACAAACTTTTTATTCAAGCAGTCAACATAACGAACTAGTGTAAACAATAAATCTATGAAACCGTAAATTAAAAAAAAAAAAGTTAAAAACAAATCAAAGAAAGATCAAGTGAACAGAGGAATGGAAGAGTAGATGTCGAAAAAGCAGATGCCTATAACAAAACAGTCATTGACGAGCACTCGCATACCTCAGCACCTCTATTCCGGCTTTCCAGTTGGAAGCCTCTTGTGAGCAAATGGAAGAGGGTGGCAATTAACCACTATTATCTATAAATGGTGAGCAAATAAACGCACACTTTATCGCCGAGTTTGCGTATTTCGTAGGTGTTGAATGTGTCTGTGACTGATTTTGTGAAATTGGCGAGTCCACTGAGAAGATCCGACATCCTGATGAACCACTGCAATCACAGACCTCTAATTTATTTTTGCTTTCTTTGCAGAATGTATTCATACGACACGACACGGCACGACACAACACAACACGACAGTTGTGGGCAACAAGATAAGCCTAAAGCACGTTTTAAAAGACCATTAAATTGGCCCATCCTGATACCGACTCACTGCTATTCACATTACTCTGGTGACGTGATGATGGCAACTAGCCGTATTTGGCTATCTATAGTTTTGTAATGGGTGATCGGTTTTGCCCATCAGTTTATAAAATCATGGGCAACAACATCAACGTCCCTCCAGCTTAAGCAATTAACAATTAATACTACCCTCGCCATTCCCGTACATTGTTATTCTGCCCTCTCTCTTCCCTCCCAAAACCGCGGGATGGCGCGAGAATAGTGCAATGCATCCGCATGACAGACACCCAAGTTTCAGAAGACGAAGGAATCCACTAGTCCGTCTACATCTGCACACTACTTAGTGGACTTGATGCACTTCACGCGTCAACAGCATAAGCACGACCATTATTACACATGTCGTTCGGAAGGAAATTTTCTCATATGCAAATGTACGATATCAACAACTTTCCTGTCTGTGCACTGCAAGGTGTGCATGGAGACGGCAAAAACGAATTCAAAAATGATGACAATCTCGCTTTCGTGAGATATATGAGGTGAGACTCTTCCCAATGGGCATTAGCTACAGAGGCAAACCAATACGAGCTGATAGTGTGTGGAGTGGGGAGAGCAGCCCTAGCTACATGCAGGTCGAAGGCTAGTTTCTTTTGGGATACTTGTCACTGCAAACCTCTCCTCCTCACCTCCACTTCCTCTTCCGATCTACAAAAGTGCTCGTCAACGAAATATCGGCTTGTCTTTACGTCATCAATCCATGGACTTCTGCGAGACAACAGTTAAGCTAATTGTCAATTCACCGAATCAGTGATACGCGCTTGATTAGCTGCGATTTACATACAGAACCCTCCCCTTACGAGAATTAAATTTTAAGGTGATCCCATGTCAATAAACAGTTCCGTACCGTTGAACAGCCCATAATTTGCCAAGCGAGCGTGCTACTATTTTGCGCTACTTGAAATACGTCTACCTCACTCAGAATCGC
The DNA here is from genome assembly GCA_037389465.1 of Baylisascaris procyonis. NCBI lineage: Eukaryota > Metazoa > Nematoda > Chromadorea > Rhabditida > Ascarididae > Baylisascaris > Baylisascaris procyonis. The sequence goes on from JAZARR010000059.1 coordinate 2,801,958, forward strand.
CAATCCTACCCAATAAAAATATGCCGTTCTTACAACCAGTCGGATTTACCTCACGCCGAGATGAAAAGCGCAGCTGAGTCCAGCGAGCCATTACAAGATGAGCGGCTAAACCCTGTTCCGGGCGGGCCGTCGACTTGAACTCACCTAAGATGTGAAACGGGTTTAACCGGTCTTCATATGATCACGGGGTATACCTAGTCGCCGACAGCGATCGGGCTTAAATTTGACTCTGACCTACTTGTAATTTCAAGTGGTGCAGAAGGAAGATAACTTACAAATATTGCGTTTGACTTCTCTTTAATCAAAGTGATTTGCCTAATCGATCACTCACGATTTCAACAGTGAACAGATGAAAAGTGGGAACCGCAAATGAAATTGAGGCCTCTCTTCGAGGAAAAGCAGATATTAAAGAAGAATTCACAGGTTCCACAGTGATTTCGGGATGATTCATTCTGCTGGAGTTTATCCTCAGCAAAGACGACTTGTCACTTCAAAGAATACAACTCCTCAATTAACATCCGCATTCATCCAGTTGCAGGAGAATGAATGTCGAAATCATCGATAAAGAGCAAGAAACTAACCGACAACCTTGCGTAAATAAAAAATTACACTCGGGTCAGATCGACATCAAGCATGATGCTACCTTTACGCAGTAACCTTCCTGATGTTGAAAACAGAAGACAACGGAAACACTAAATTCAAATTGTACCCATTACTCAAAGTCGATTCAAAACTCCAACACGTTTCAAAAAAAAGAAAACCAACTCGTTACCTCAACTATATCGTCACAACATTCACCAGTTAATGCAACACCCACCTCACGCAATACGGAATTACTATCACAGGTGTCGCAATCCTTTCTCCATAAACAAGCTGGACACAACGTGCTTGCTCGGAAGTGAAAATGTTCAATTTGCTGCCGCTCATATGTTTTCGTTGCAAGACCTTATCGAATTCAAAAACTGCTTTAAATAACGTCGATGATGTGTTACTGTTGGCAAATAATACTAATGCGAGTTATTGTAAAGGCGAGGAAAATGAAGGTTTTGGAGACGTATCAGCATCTAAGTCATTACCAGTCACAGCAATTGGACGTTCAAGTTGTGAAATAAATGAGAAAGGGCATCAACGATTAATATCTAAGCACTTACATGCATATTAAAGCTTTAATGAATACAGGCGCATAGTTGTCTTTTCAGCACGTTAAGTAAAGGTGAGTTCTCATTCGTTTTCCACTTTTATTCTTTTCACAACTCATATTTACCGTCGGTTTTATTAGACAATCCTCTATATGTAGATACAACACCTCGGGAACATCCGCAGATATAAATTGCCCGAGGATTGAACTGGAGAACAATTTGCATATCACTACTCGGAAATGTTCAGTGAATCGAGATATGTTACAGACACTCATACGAATCTTGGAAAAAGTGTATTTTCAATGTCGTATGGAATAATTGAAGACAATCAGCCTGCATTATTACATATTTATGCAAGATTAGAAGTTATTGATGAATTGATACAAGAATAATAAAACAATGAAAGAGCAAAAAAAAAAAAACAAAAACAAAAACAATCAATAGGCTCATATGTGAGGAATTTAAAGCAATGATCAGATTCAGAATTAAAAAGAGGAAATAAAATGAGAAAATATGTTAGAATATCAACAAATTTAAAATGAATTGAAAGTGAAAAAGACTATCGCAAAATATTTTTTGAATCATTTTTAGGGCTAAAAATGGGAACATATACAAAACAAATCGAAACAATATGGAAATAAATATTCTCCATTCATGTTCATTTTATTATATAACCGTTATAGACATTTTATTATATAACCGTTATAGACGATCAGACAGTCGGCTAATTTCAAAATGATTTCAGTGAGCAGATGTAACCGTGATCGTTGAGGTTTTTCCTATATCGATTCGACTGGTTGAAATGTGTGTAGCAGATTGATTCTCACTTCGTAGTTTTGATGTTATTTGTATCATTTGTTAAACATTTTGCATCATTGTTATGCAGATTTATTCTTCACTTCATTTTACGAATTTCAGTGAATTATTTTAGAGATCCTAATTCACCTGATGATTGTTCTCGAAAACGACGATAATATTTTGATAACGTTTAGCCATCAGAAAGGCTCAATAAGGCGATTTGTACAACCAACAACGCTTAAATGGTCGTTAGGAAATTCTGGTAAGGCAGCTCAGAATAGCGTAGAAAAGGAACTCTGCGTAAGAGCTCTCCAGAAGCTGCTAGCGCTTCCAAATGTATCTTTAAGCGTCTTCATGAGTATTGGGTATGGCACCGAAGAGCCAAACCAAAATATCAATCTACTTGTGGTTTAACACTGCAGTGATCACATTTACTCGTATAGACGATTGTTCTTCACGTAATGTCACTGATCGACTTATTTGCTCTTGTACCGCCCCAGGCGATCTCTTGGGTCTAAATGGAGTTCAACCCACATATATGTTTTGGTGCGAGTCCTGTTTAGCGGCCGTGGCGCTCTCCCATAAACCATTTCTATCTCATTTGCACTATCACATATCGGCATCGACAAACGGTTATCGGCTCCAACCTTCTGCGTGCATCGGTCCCCTATATGCCGTGGCTGCCAGTCACAACACTTAGCCACGAGTTTTGCGAGCATTTGGCAGGTTTCAATCGCGGTTCATTCTCCCAAACTCTCGAGGAGTCATCTCTGTTGAAATGACTATTGAAGAAGATCAAAGAGACGATTGTAGCAGCGATGAAAAAGCTGGTTGGCGCAAAGATCACTGTTGACACTTGCAGCGGAAAGTGTATGAAAGATTCGTTCATTACGGAATTACATTCGTTTCCATCTCGAACATAATGAAGGGTTCTATTAGGTTCGAGATGATTTCTCAAAAATACATTCTTCAGTTTGAAGAAAATACATGAAAATCAGGATGCGCAGAGAGTTAAAAGACCTAACTGAAAATGTTGAGCAGCCCAGGCATCGACGAATCATCGTTATAGAGAATGGTAGACGATTCAGGAGTAAACACAGTGTGACCTACCGGAAAAGAATGCGAGGTGCTCCGCATCCCTAAAGAAAATTCAGATGCGAAGAGAAAACGGCTGTAACCAGTTCATATAATGATGATGAGGGCAGGTCTATCGGCTTGGATGGCGGTACGTTTAAGTCCGATGAGCACGAAGATTCGGAAGATACGGATGAAATTATGATGTTTGATGTGCGGTTCTCGAAGAAGTTCATATAAATAGCTCATATACTGCAATTGGCGTCGGCAGATGGTCTGAAGGCAGCCTGATGCCGGTTGGATGGTCACATAGAACGTACATTGTCCACATCCGCTTCTTTCAAGAGAATTAGCGAAATAGAAAAAGCAGAAGGAAGATTGGAGTGCTTTAACAGCGATTGCTCGATTACAGTGTACCGTTAAAAATCATTAAGGCTGCAAGCAGCTCGTGCCCAAAACAATATGTGCTGGAAAGGATGGAAGCATCCACTCCCCACCCCATGGCACCCTCCTCCCCTCCCTTTAATAAAGGAATGTGGTTCACACAAGCGCTTGCTGGGATGGAGGATGTATAGCTGTTGCAAAAAAATTATTTTATTCGCTATTTTTCGGTTCATCTATTTTAATCTTACTTTTTTGTTGCGTAGTACATCTCCCAACTATTGTATTCTATATTTGCTTGCATACGTTCGTTTCAATCTCACAATCAAGCGATACTTTGACTATTTTCGTTATCCACCTCACATATCACGTTACATCCCTGTACTCATTTTGTATTGCCGGAGAAAAGAAGCCCTTTTTCAAGTGCAAATTGTGTGTATGCATGAATGCGACGGTGACTGCCAGTTAACCCTGTGGAAGATATGAAATAAGGCTAAAAGACGTTGATGGATGTGCGATGGCTTGAAGAATCTCTCTTAGAAATCTCATTCCGTTGACAGTTGGGTTAGTTGTGTTTTTAATGGAGAAAATGATGACTTGTTTCTGAGACCTCCTTTTATTGTTTTCATGAATATCATACTCAGTGTTCAACTCCTCGGTCACCTTTGCCTCAATAAATTAAACTTACTGTTTTCTTAAGGAGTATTTAAAACAAACGGGGTGCGGAAGATACAGTATAAGTATAAGTATTTTGCTTTTTTGTCCAAAACACTCGGTACAGCACCATAGCATAATTTAACCACAAGTACAGTATAAATTTGGACGATCGGCTTTTAAAAAGTGGTATAAGTGCAGTAATTTGGAGAGAAGTAAAGGTACACTACCGTATTAAAAATCTCGATATTCTGATGTCAGTGATGGAGAATATTTGCAAGCAGAGATCAAGTCACGTTAAGAAATATACCAAGAATATGACATAAAAGCAGTGAATTCATCAGTTGAATAGCACTCGTTAATTCAATAAATTAGCGGTATTCAAAAACGACGTTAGTTGTGATGTTCATAAAAAGAACCTGTTCCGAGCAATTTTATGTGCATTATGAGAAATGCTCAACTAAGCCGATAACTGCTGTCCGCAATCGTTTATGATAACTATGTCAACAATGGAATCGTTCAACTGCAAAATCCCTCTTTAGAGAGTATAAATGTGATGAGACCTTATCATCAATTGAATAGTCTCTTTTCGAAGTGATGTGATTGGTTGCTGTGATATTTTCATTCTTTTTAGTTGTTTTATTGCTTTCTGATCATCTCATCAAATTTGCGAAAAACCTGCAAAATTCGTCAATGAACTCTGTTAAACGATCGATGGGCTTAATTCCACATTAGTTAAAAGTTGTTTCTTTTTACTTCAAACATTAAATGTTTCTGATCTCGAAATATGGGAACTTTTCTCGAGTCAGGACGTGTATTCTCATCGGTGTTTCAATATACAAGCTGGGGAAACTATTACGGTAATGATTGGTGAGTACAATTACTCCTTTACTTAGATTACTTAGAAGTCGTTAATCAACGAGCTTTCCCTGTCGCAGCAGACAGTCCCGTGACGACGTTTCGCACGATTCCCTTTCACAACGATCTGTCTATTGCTTTTCTTCTCCACGTTGTTCCTACGTTTGTCTTGAGAAAGTCTTCCCATCTGCGTGGTGGCCTTCCTCTGGGTCTTTTGCGATCTCTTGGACACCAGTGCAGTATTCTGGCGCTCCACCTATTGTCATCTTTGCGTGCAATATGGCCGGCCCAGCGTAATTTGTTTAACTTGTATTCAATTACTACGTCCTTCAGCAACGTTCTTTGCCTTATCACTTCGCTTTTCACTTTATCGCGGAGCGATATCCCGAGCGTTGATCTCTCCATTGCTCGTTGTGTTGTTTTTAGTTTTTTCTCTTCTGCGGCTGTTAGCGACAGTTACTCCTTTACAGCCGTTATGTCAAATGCGTGAACACTCATCGAATCCTCGACCATTTTTCTGCTTATGATCGAAACAAATCCATTGAAAAACGCCGTTTATGAGATCAGCTATGCAACGAAATTCGCAATGCGCTCCTTGCACTTACGACATTTGCACCCGCTTCATTAACACTTCCGGGTAGCCAAAGTGGTTGCAAAATTGTCGCTGTCTGACGCTGGCTGAAGTGCTGAAATTTACGCTTCTGATATTTGAGCCGCAGAAATTCCCACGTTAACATTTCCGACAGCATTTGCGCAATTCTTTCAACTTTTTTTCCACCAATGAAGTCATTTTCCAGTGGAATGCATTCTCAGCGTAGTACATTTTTGCAATATTAGGCCAGAACATACGAAGTCCACCTCTCGTGCAGTGGATGCCTAATTGAATAAAGCACACCTTGCTGCTCCCTTATTTGTGACCACCGTGCATTCATTCAATCGTCTGTCTCTAAAAGCCCGCTAAGTCGCAAATGAAACATGTGAAAGAGCGCATCAGCAATGCAAGCCCTTGCACTTCGGTTCACCAGGCGAATTGACAAAATGTCTAATAACTGCCATTTTTAAACACTTATTGCTCATCTAGGCGACGATCGGTGAAAGTGAGGAAATGAAATGGTCCTATCATGCAAAGGAGGCAGAAGCCTAAGCAAAAGTGAATCGGCATTACCTTTGTCCTTTCTTACAACACTTCATAGAAACGTGATCCAAGGGAATGCTGGAAAGCTTTCATAAAAGGCGTTGTACCTATTTTGGTCTAGCGAGGCTAGCGGAGGTTGCCGGATTCTTAGCTGCTTTGCTTAGAAATGGAACGGCTGGTGCGTAGTGCAGGGCGCTAACATTTGCCCTTATGGTACCTGTAGGTAGTGACCGCAATACCCACTAGGCCGCTTGTCGTGCACCAGTTGAAGCTAACCAAGATAACTGAACAAACGCTCAGAACACACTAAAAGCACTTATTTGCTTCTTTGTCGACCTCCTTCCCTTCTTACCATCATTGCAAGTGAAGTTGTTCGTTTTATTCATTCAATTTGCGGATATTGCGTTAAATTGCTGCTCAGTAACGCTTCCTATATAGGATATTCCATTTGAGAGTTCTTAAATGTGACCTCCTATACAGCACATGTGGCGACAATTTGATCGCAAACAAAAAAATCGTGTATAAGCGTTTCTTCCACTGACACATTTATTTCTAACCTTTCCATAACGCCTTTCATATTTCACTTTAATCGTGCAAAATTTTTCACAAACAACTATAGGCAGTAAGCATTCATCCCACTTGTTAGCTATCTGTGGTATCGAAAAACTCTGTCGGCACAAATGAATGAAATGACGACCGTGACATGCTCTCACAATCCGTTCACTTTTTTCGCAGCTTTTTATTCCTTCGCCTTGACATCCACTGCCAGATGGACAGTTTTTGATTTCTTTTTAACCACCATAAGATAAGAATATGGCCATTTCCGACCGTTTTCCGGATCTCCGTTTTTCTAATTTTTTTTTTTCAAAAACACACTTTTTTTGTTCTATCGCTATCAAAAACGAAGATAAAAAGATGGGACAGGGTGGAATCTCAAAAAAAGCGAATACGCAAACGTGGAGGTGCAGTTGTCAGAAGTGCGGATATCAGACTTGCGAACATCGGAAGCGGAAACGCTGTAGACGCAAATATCATAACCGTTCAAGATTTCGTTCAAGTCATATATTGTGTCGGTTTTGCTGTTTGTTTTTTTCTGGAGGAACGAGTACCTGCAATCTTGAAAATCCACTGAATATGTGCCACATAAAGACCAGCGCATGTAGTGTGCCCTCGTCTTTTCCTTTTTTTCCTTTAGCTTTCCTTTTCCTTTTTTCCTCTTTCCAAAGGCATTTTTCCTTTTTTGGCCAATATACTTTTATGGTTTCTTTCCCCTAACCAAGCAATTAAAAATGAAGATGATATAAGCATATATTCGGGTTTTTTCCTTCAGTATGCCGTTATTTGCCTGTGGTTAGCCAATATGCCACCGAAACCGATGGGAAATATTTTTGCTACTTTCCGAACCTTCAAATGAGGGTGAGGATACTTTTAGAAGTAAAGGTTCCCATTTTTTGGCAGCGTTGTGCCTATTCCAGGCTTCGGCTCTTTTTTGCCTCACTTCCACTACACGCTGGAGAATTCCTTCCCGAAGGATTCGGCTGTGAATATATCATCCCCTAGGTTAAACGGCTTTAAAAAATAGGAAGGAGCGGATACGGGCGTTTGGCCTTTGGTCATTGATTTACAACCTAAAAGTTATCTGTACTAGGGCGATACTAAACATTATGAAAGAGGGACGTCGGCAGTACTGGTCGCTTAATGTTGTGTCGATGATTTCAATTTGTGCCATCGCCGATGCATTCATCATGTAAGAGACTATCGTTCTCATTTATACTATACCTTTCTCTGACCAGAACAAGACTGTAACCATAGTACGGTATCGTATACTAATATAAGATAATAGAATAAAATTTTTAGAGAGTATTCATTTTGGTTGCAATTGGATCTTCTAGAGTTTTTATTTCCTAATTGTTTACCATCAACGAAGAAATAATATTCGGTCGATATGAAAAAGTTTTCACTTTCTAAATATACGTTCATAGAAAACTTGTTTCCTTATATAAGCATGCACAAATACATATTTATTATAAAACTATTGTGAATCCATCAAAACTGATGAGTTTTACGAATGCTTTAATCAAGCATTTAATCATTTAAATACTTTCGATTCCACCGATTGGTATAGAAACTAAGCAAGCAATCAGTCACTCCGATTCTAATTCAGTGCAAGTACTTGAATGATTAAATAGGTGTTTTAGTATTATTATTCAATAACAACGACACTCTTCCTACAAATGGAAGTGGTAACAATTTGCAGGAGTGAGATCTTCAAAAGAGGGCACAACCATGGACGATATAGCGTGAAAGGAATTGCGCAATATCTCAGCCGAAAGTACACTCGCCAGCAAGCTTTCTGCAGTGAATTTTTTGCTGAGCGCCTATCCGACTATTCAGACACGGAATATTATGGAGCAATTAGCATCGGAACTCCACCTCAAGATTTTTTGGTAGCAAAAAATGTTTTGTTCATTGGAAGTTGTTTTCTTCAAAAGCAAATCCTACCTTTGCAACATATGTTCTTCCGGTTTTCTCCACTGATTTTATCCTTTGCAAACTATCCATCGAGTGCTTCCTATTGGAGAAGTAGTATCTAAATGATATTAACCTCGTCGAGTAGGAACTCTTCTTATTTTAGGTTTTATTCGATACAGGTTCCTCTAATCTATGGATTCCCAGTATCAACTGTTTATCATGCGGTATTCATAAGCGATTCGATTGTGCAGCATCTTCAACATGTCAACAAACAAACGAACCCTTTCAAATACGATACGGCTCTGGCGCAGCTGCGGGATATATCGTTTCCGACTCTGTTTGTGTCGGTTTTGCTATTGACTGCAAATCAAGAACATGTCCCATCACTTCATTTTCACATCCACAATTAATCACCTAATTATCAAATACCCTGAATACAACTCCTTCGGGACCACGCGAAAACTGAGCTCTCTTTCTAATAAACCCTCTCGCTCCCCCCCCCCCCGGCCTTCCTAGTTGAAGTGGATTTAAGCGTATTTTTCCTTTTAGCTAAAGAAATGCATTAAACATTCCCTTTTCTTCTAGTTGACAAAGCTATCTTATTTGCCTTCAAAATTTCACCTTTAAAATTGCCTGTCACTAAGTCATAACTAAAGTTATGGCCAACAACTGCCGCACGCGGAAACCCCTATTGTTCATCAATAAAGTGGACAATGTGGGCAAGCGTACTATGCGTTCTTTTCCTGAATAGCATCTTACTTACACACTGGCAACGGATTGCAGCATTCCAGTGATAGCAGATGGGGAGTAGCGTGTCTTTAACGTATTAGCTAAGCTGATTGAGACCAAGTTCTTCTTCATTTCTTCGTCATTGAAAAGCTTTTTGAGATGTCACAGATTCTATGACAAGTAATCGGCCGAAATCTAGCTGCATAGGAAGATTCATAATTCTTCGCAAAGATATTCGGCGAAAAGAGAATATGATTATGAAGAGTATGAGTTGATTGGAAGGTTGAACAGAAAGCGTCAACATGAATACAATCAATACCAACTAAATAATTGCTGATCCCCTATTTGTTTGTTTGCTTTTCATTTCACTCGACACCACTTCCACATCATTTCAATTTTACTTATTTTTTATTGCTCTATCAACTCTATCAGCTAAAATTTGTGGATGAACTAAGTTCGTATACGTTTAGGAAATGCTACGGGATAAATTTTCCGTGGGTATACAGCTCAAGGCTATATTCGCCGTAATTAGTACAGCCGACTTCGAATAGTTCCTTTTCTCTTTTCCCTTCGAATCGGATCCTCTTTGGCACTTCGCAAAATATAGAGATTCTAAGCTAAATGTTGAGCAGGAAAAGTGACCTTTCAGGCAGTTGAGAAGTGTGTTTCGACTGTCACTCAAATGAAGCTTTCATTCCATTTCGAGAAATTTTCACTGAGTTAAGTCATGAGGCATTCCATAAAAATAATGCTCTTGAAGCGCTCAAAACCCATTGTTTTCTTCATAACTGCCTCAAAGATTCACGAACCACTCTCCACTCAATTCCTTATTAGCCAATTGCTTAAAATGTTTTTGTTAAATGAGAACAACTATACACGATGGAAATTTATAGCATTCATAATTGTTTTTTTAGTGAAATTCGCTTGAAAGGAACGGATAAGTGGTGAATAAAAAAATCAAGAAGAAAAATCCTCTTTCTTTAGATTGCACTATGGGATGGTGTTTTAGTATATTCTTGAACCGACGGATCCCTTTCAAATGCTATGAAAGGATATCATCGGAACATCTCATCGTTCGTCAATCAGTACCCAATATTTATTTAATCGGAAGAAAGTACCCTTTATGCGGATATTTCAGTTTGGCGATGCATCGAATTCGCTATGTACAAACAGTTCACAGAAGTTTGCTTGTGTAACCGATCAGCCTGGAGCAGTATTCACGGTAAGACCTCAGCTAACTGATGACGCAAATCCACGAGCATACAGCCGAAGACAGATATCCAGCAGCTATTATAATGTTGAAAGAAGTGCTCGTTACGTATTGTTTAGCAACGCAGGCTTCGCTTAAAACTGTTCTTTCAAGTAGCGGAATAAATGTGCTACTTATGTAGCATCGCGACTAAATCCGGCAAGGACCTCCGAGGCAACCGGAACGGGAGGTGGGTTTAACTTATGATCATGGTAAAACCCTGCTTTGATTCCGAACGCAGCTGGAAACGCTTTCATATTTAATGCAGACCATTAAATGCCACCCTTCTTTATAGTATATTATGAAGTTAGTTCCAGTCAGTGCGGTCGATCAGAAGAAATTACCGCTTATGTCAACTTAACAGTGTGAACATGAGGCTGCTGATTTGATATTCCCATGAAATCTACATAAAGATGCGCCTATTGCGCATTTCAGTCTTACTTTCATGGAAATTTGCTAGATCGGAATGATATTCAAAAAAGTTCAGCTGTTTGCTTGAAGGCAGACAAATTTGACGGTATTCTGGGAATGGGATGGGATTCAATTTCCGTCGACTCAATTCCACAGCCACTCGATCAAATCTTCGCGAATCCCAGCTGCGAGCAAAAATTGTTCGCTTTTTGGCTCAACAGGAAACTGGGATCGACGATAGGCGGTCAGCTGACGATCTGTGGCGTCGACCCTTCTCATTACACGGTAGCAGGTTGCGCCATCTCTGTTGCACTTCATCAGATCAAGTCGCAAGACGCACTGCAAGACATTCAAAGCCGACTTTTCAATCCTCATATATCCAATAGGTTGCTTACCTCAACGATATGCCGTATCCTCTCAAAAAACCCTCAAGGCTCTGTGCAAATTAAATTCCGCGGTAGTCATGACCAGACGGTAAGGAATTCTGAAGAAGAAATGCATAAGTTTAAGAATAAACTAAGGAAATTCATTCTATCAGTGAGGATAAAGAAAGCGTCTTCTTCACTTCCTCAATGGGAAGGATAGGTCACGGACAATCCATAATAACGACGGGTATGGCCCTATTCGACAAGCCAGATCAATTTTTCACGTGGTCTTGAGAAAGGCCTCACTCTAGTGAGCTCTATTCAAGTAATACGGTAGATGTTGATTAGTGGGTCAATTAAACATTCCGCTTCCTATAAACTGGCAAGCAGAATTTATTAAAATCGAAAAAAAACTTGTATATGAGTGGAGGACACTTGAAAGTAAGAGTTACGTAATTGTTGGACACAAGGCCAGCTGGTTGAAGCTGTTTGAAACTTAGTTGCGTCAGTTAAGCACTAAACGCACACATGAAGACAACTGGGCACAGATTGCGAAGTCGGCCTTCACCGGTGGGATCGTTGCAAAATAGCGTGAAAATACCTGGGTTGTGCCAAACCCTTTCTTACCAATGTTGCGGTGAAGGTAACAACAACAGAGGCGCCCACTGGTAAAATTTACGTCTTTATGAAATTGTTTTGCGGACCATATGGGTTTGTTACTATCGGTCAACGGCGGTTCAGTGCCTATTTTTCGATTGTCCAGTATTAATTTCTTTTTTATCTCAACATTAATGATCTATGCGCCACAAATGCTTCAGAATATCCTTCTACACCTCCTACAAAGCACACTATAAGGATATCGGTGGACGCCTTTGCCATGTAATGCTGTCGTAGTCCACCCTTCCTGCCAATTCCTCCTTTTATCCTTCTCTTTTCCCTCACCGGTCCTTGCCTCAGCACACCAACCCGCAATGATCATTGAATGAGAAGCCCTGCAGTTGCAGACGCCTTGTTGATAGTCATAAGGGTTTGAGGAAGCAAAAATGGCGCTCTGCGTTTGCAATTCGTTTCAAATCCATCAGGTTTGTCAATGGCACTTATGAACCGTAAGCAGTACAAACTTTATAATGAGGCAATTTCAGGGCAACATTGTGTGGGTGCCTTTAATTGCTGAAAGCTACTGGAAGGTGCAAGTGGATGCAATATCGGTTGGCGATTACCAGTTAGCATCGTCATTGTGGGCGATTGTCGACACCGGCACGTCGCTCATTGCGGGACCTGTTCAGCAAATTGCTCAAGTGAAATTTGCTTTCATTATGAATAAAAATTTTATCAGAAACATTTGCTAGTGCATAGCACATCTCTTAATTCAGTGCCTCGTAGGCCAAACTGAATTTCGGCTGCAAGGAAAGCAATTCAACTGAAAGCTGCACAGCACAATGATTTACTTAATGCTTCATTTTCAGATCAAGCAGTTCTTTTCCGTCTTTAGGACAACACCCAATGAGAACTCTGTTGACTGCGCTCTCATTGGGATGCTTCCTCCAGTTACTTTCTGGCTTGGTGGTCAGAGCTTCACTCTTCAACCACAAGACTACCTTCTACAGGTAAAGATACGATTAGCACTCACATGGTTGACTTTATCGTTGTTGATGTCACCCGAAAGCCGTCATTTTCTGTAGAGCTCAGATGAAGTTGAAACAGGTAGAAATTGACTAAAACTAGAAGTAACAAATTGTAAATTCTACTGAAGGTGAGAAATTTTACGAGAAGCCATATAGTATATTATCGCTTCAAGCATCTCCTGGCCTCCTATGCGATTGTGCGCCAAATACAAGAAAGCGTAGCTCACAACGAAACCCCGTTGTTCATTGTGCACTAGTCAGAGGCACCAAACATTTCTAGCGGTACTCAGCAATCACCTGAAAAGAAGAACGTAAAAGATAGAAACCATCCAATATATAAAATATAAAATATTTGTACTATTTAAAGTGTTTCGAATCAGTCTTCCGATTGCAGGATAGCACTGGATGGGCACCGATTTGCACGCTTGGATTTATGGCGCTGGATATTCCACCACCTATAGGACCACTCTGGATTCTTGGTGACGTTTTTATTGGCAAATTTTTCACTATTTTCGATCACGGAAATAGACGCGTTGGTTTTGCCGAGTCGACAAGTACGCAATGAATGATCTCTGAGAACTTGGAGACGCTTACGTGGGCAGATGGCTATAAGTAGATCGAACTGTTAGTAGTAGTAATATAAACATGAAATAGATGAATAAATGCGTCACACATCTTTTCACCGAATTCTTTGCCACGAACAAACTGAGCTATTTAAAAAATACTTTAAAAGGGAAGCAAAACTTCAAATCAGGCCTATTCATGTAAGCAGGGATTATTCAGCTTCAGCGGAAGGAGAGACGTCAGTCCTTAATGAAAAGGACAAGAACGAACTCCCCCTAGTCAACTTCCTTTCTTTTACTTTTCAGGCCAACTTCCTCCCTTTTGGCTCTTACCGCAATTCCAAACACTACCCACAGCGTAAACGACCAAAATATTTACCTACCTGCCACTGCTGCTCCACTGGCTTGCCCGCTCAACGTCTCTCTCCAATTTCCACTCGGTGGCTTTCCCCAATCTTGATTCCTTTATCGTGACCTCTTCAGTCTTGAAATTTGATTCCTTTATCACATAGGCAGTATATCTAGCCACATTGCGACCGTTGTGATGTTGATTCCGTTCACGCGAACGAAAACGAAAGGGCATGAAACAATATGCACAACAAGAAATAATAGACGGCAAAGGTATGCTTCTGTGCAAAAGGTGACCATGCAAACTTTTAAAAACAGAGACAGCAAATCAATAACATACACCATCTTTAGTAACATCCATTCATCGCAAATATGGGTCCAACTTGGGTCTTACTCCGACGATTCAGGTTGAGCATTTTGCTGCCAACTCACATTACTGACTGCGTCCACAATCAACCCCGCATTAATGCATCCACGAGTGACTTCGAAAGTCCTCCCGCAAGGCGCTGCTTTCACGACTTCTGAGCTTCCTCCGTGATACGTAGAAATTAATAATGCTATCCAAAGAATCATTAATACTATGTGAGGTTATCACCTACGTCAACTTGTGGATGAAGCAAGGAGATGAGAGGATAATACTATACCAGTATTGGCAGCAGACATCAGTGAGATACACTTTTGATGAGCGGTTTCGGTTTAGACGATATAAGGACGAACAGTGGTGGCATTAAACTAGCCGAGAACAAGAACAAGCTCACAAGGCACTGAGATATATGCATGCCCACTTGCGAAGCCGCTAACAAGAAACAGCAGAAATGCCAACTTCGAACAGCCACTGTCATGCTAAACATTCAAATCACTGGACGCTATAACTTGCTCTGCAGCATACGCTGTAAGCTGATTATCATCGAAGGTGAGAAAGCTGCAAACTAGAACCAAAGTAATCTTACGATGGGAAGCCGAAGCACCTACTACGGTCTCATATCCTTACAATATACCGTGCATCATGCCTGTAGCTGTAGGTTACACACTGGCTGCGATGTCTTTCGAAATGTCCCATCGTCGATTTAACTAACGACTGTCGTCGTCATGTCTACGACCTACCTACCTGTTAGGAATGTTCATAGCCATCTGTGCCACGTGTACAGCTCAACGCTCGCATTAAATAACCAATTTCCGCTTGGAATTATAGCTAACGCTAACAGGAATCAGTATTCTAAACAGTGCTGCCAGAAATTTTCTAAGATTCACAATGAATTCGAGATGAAAATTACCGGCCAGGTGGAGCATCGAATCGAATGTTTTATCGGAGTTCTCACGTTTGTGTTTGTTTGTTTTTTCACTAAGATGTACAATAGTTTTCGGTCTGTGCCCGCCATTACTTGATGAATATCAATGCCTCAGCTAGCTCATCAATCGTGGTATAATTAACACATCAAAAAGCATTGAGGTAACTCAAGAAATAGGAGTGCAGAATACCAGCCATCAATCAGAGTAATACAGCTTATTCAATCAAACGACATGAAGACAGAAACATCGAAAACATGAAATGGTAAAAAAAATACAATAGAGTATAAAATACCGATCATCAATTAAAATAACACAGCTTATTCAATCAAAAGATATGAAGAAAAAATATCGAAAATATGAGAATAGAAGAGTAAGCCAAAGGATGGATTTTAAACATGCACTATTATAACAATACGAGTATTCAACTCTAGATAAGCAACAAACTTACGCTCGCAAGCTTGGAAAATTTTGAAACAACGCGGTGGAAATCTAGCAAATTCGCTCAGACGAACGATTTTAAAAGTTCCGCCTTTCTGCACAGTTGGTAGTCCAAGGTAACAACTGTAACCCTCCCGGCGTAGACAAGCAACAAATCCATCTCTTCATATCGAAAGGTCAATTGATTTGTTGCAAAGATAAGAAAAGTTTTTGAAAAATATGCATTATATTTTAAACGGAAGACCTTCACCTTCTATAAAGATGCCAAAAATAAAAGATTTCAGGCGGCAGTGCCTATGAAAGTTTTGTTCTAGCATCTCATCTTCTAAAGCATCACGTTGAGTGGGATGAAAGCATAGTGCGACGTATAGAAACTTGTCGAAAACACATGTGCTTGAGACTAAACCTAAAAAAGTTAAAGTTTCTCAATTTAATCTTCATACGGAAACATTTTCATTACACTGCCATTTGGCTATAGGATTGCCGAATGCAATCGAGGTGCTTTTTGTGGATAAATTATAGAAAAGAGTATACTGCAAGAGAGAGACGATATACTAACGCATTTATGAACACATCAATACTCACAATCAATATTGCTGCTGATATTGCTGTTGGCTGAACTGCATTTGTTGCTGCTGATGACCCATCATGCTGAAACTCAAAGATATAATCGCTTGCACCATTTGCAGATGACCATAGAAGTGATCATTAAATGTTGTGCACTTCCATAACAAAAAGCACAACGCGACTTATACAGAGACCGAGTAGGAAAATTTCCCTTGAGAAAAAACTTCATAAACACCAATTAATTACTCGCAGGAAAACTAAAAATAAAACAAACAATAAACAAGCCGTAAAGCAAAAGCATTCACTGAAAATAAAGACATTCAAAAATGTTCATTCTCATGGAGATGATCCAAGTGAACAGTTCTTTGCTGTGGTGAATTCACCATCAAACAAGCAATCGTCAGTCGAACTTCTCACACTGTTTATCAAAGACTAGAGAAGGTTTGGTGAACAGTGCATGAACAAGCTATTAATATCGATCTTTGATGCTTAGTTATTGTCACTTCAAGAATCTAGAGGCAGTCTTCGTTCATTATTCGACAAATCACGATCAGTTGATAAACATTTCTTTTTAATACAGAATTAAAAACATCTCCACCCCTCTTCACTCTGAAATTTAAAACCATATAGAGTATCATAAGCAGCAATGTAAAATAAAAGCAAACCGAGTGTCAAAGACATTGCCAGCGTTTGTTTGCGGTTGTTGACTGTTATAGTTTCGTTGTTGTGCACCAAATTGAGGTCCTTGATCTAAACAAATAGTTTTAGATTTTCATCGAACGCTTCTTCAGAAAGAATATTCAAACGAAGAGAACACTTCTGACAACGAGAAAACTACACAGAGCGATGCACATCTCACAGACAACTGTTTTTCAACGAATGAATTCTAACCACACCTAAGCGGCTGCATCCGCTCTCTTCAACTATAGTTTCTCGAAAACACGAACTGTTGCTGATTGTTGATAACGGATAATATCAGCAAACCACTGAATAAGACTCTTTCTTCTCCAATTCCAGTATTAAGAAAAGCGTGTCAACGAACATTACTTGGAATGGAGCAGAAAACGTCATCCATTAAAGCCAATGCGCTTTAACAACCTAAAAGACACCTCAAATAAAAAATGCAAGTGAACAAATTGCAAGGCAACAATTAAGGAAGCACTTTTCCACAAAAAATGTTCACCTTGTGACATTGACATTTGCGCCGCTGCAGATGAATAGGATTGCTGCTGATCCATTGACATCGATGCACTCTCCATTTTCATCATAATCTGACCGTACTGCCCTCCTGAAGCGGATGCCATTCCTTGGAAACCTCGAATACGAACACATCAACATTCGAAGCACCTTTATCTTGTTTTAAAACGTTCACAGCAATTGCAATTAATGCTAGTTGAAAGTGTCCCAACAATTCGCTACTCATCACTTTCTATTACTCGAGGTTTACCTTTCCAGAGGTTGGCAGGGAGGCCCTCATAGACTTTTTCCAGAACCTGCTGAAGTTAAACACTCGCCGGCTGCACTTTTTCACAAGTTTAGGATTGAAACAGCTTCCTAATCTTTCACCATAACACATTTACTATAAACGAAGATCTAAGCATGAGAAATACATACCAAGGATTTTTATCTTCCTAACACTTTTGAGGAGAACTAGCAGAAGACTAATGGTGTAGATTTGAAACAAAAAAAAAAAACCGAGGCACAGAAACGAAAAAAGAGGCGCAGAGTTTCGACTTATAGATAATAGGCGATCTCAAACTTCACAATACTTTGTGATGAAGTGCCCGAAGCAGCCTGTGCTTGACGTTTCTGCAAAATCATCGAATGGATTTTCATCTTTGAATCCTCGGGTTGATTCATCCCTCCTGAAAAAGAGTGCTTTCACAGCAATGAAACTGCCTCATTTTTGATAAAAATATTTAGTGCAAAGCAAGCGGAAACTGTAACGGTGAAAGTTGATATTTTTTTCGAAATAAAAGCTCTCTTCAAAGTATATTCTTTCCTAGTAAAACGAAAACCTGTCTATTTTTGGAAGTTGTGAAATAGGCAAACGCTACCTGCCGCTAAAAAAACCTCTTTTCAGATTCCTTCTCAAACCCGTCAACGCTGTAATGCGCCAGACTGCATAATGAATGTGCTCTTGAATATGAAAGTACTGAAGCTGGTCATATTCGGTAAATTATAAGATTAAAATTCTTTAGGTCATGAACGCTACAATTCAAAAAATGTAATTATTTAATGAAATTATAAATAAAATAATGCTTTTCACTTTAAGCTTTCAAAGATCACTTAATGAATAGGGCTACTCTAGTTGCAAAATAATCGAATCATCAACTCCTTTTAAAAACGACTATCAACAAACGGTGAACTGCAGTCTTTTGCGTAGACTCAAAAGATGCCTTACCTGGTTGCGCGTTTGGAGGAAACTGCTGCATTTGAGCAGCCTGGGGTGTCGGCTGCGGAGCCCAACCGTACGCCGACGCTGCAGCATTGCCAGGAGGCGCCATTGATTGTGGCCCCATCTGTGGGGTCGAGGATGGTGGCGGAAGCTGATCGGCCGTTTGTCGTTGTTGCTTTTTTCGCGTCGTTCCCTGGGAACGGCTCGACGGACCCGCAGCATTTTTCCGACGGCCACCTTAAATTTATGATGCTGTTGAGCAGAAGCACCATCGATCCAGGCAGCAGAAATCTCCATTTCCATGGAATACGAGTATCACTTTTGAACTCGAAGGACAAATCAGAACATCGGCGGTGACTACCAGACTATAAAAGGCGTGATGAATAAGGTCCTACTCTTTTCCTAAATAAGGACAAACAAAAGGGACAAGACTTTCATTTCCCCTCTAAGCTGGACGCACCAGAGATATAGCGACCTCATGGAACGCCGTTAGTTTACAATACTAGATTATCGCTTTTTGACTGTCCGTCAGAGGGCAAAGAATACAAACATTCCAAAGCTATGTTGAATCGATGCCATAACGATGAGAAGAAAAAGAAAAAACCTCTGGTTCCTCGAGGTGAAGTGGATGCCTGTGCTCGGGTCATATCAGGTAGTTGTTGCAAAGATCCAACTTGACCGGGAAATATCATCGGCTCTCCAGAAGGTGCCTGTGAAACAGACATCTGCCCAGCAGTCTGCAATAAACCTTTATCGTTCCAACTGAACCTAGAAGTCGAGCGTAGAGGTTCGAGAAAAGCATAAACACGAGGTGAAAGATTCGCTGTTACTTCACCAATGCGAATGAACATACAGAAGGTCAATAGCTTCAAAAAATTTTCTCAACGAGTGAAAATGATATTTACGTTCCGAAAGTGAGATGCTACAGCTGCAACATTTTTACTCGACGCTAACGTATACTACGAACAAACAGTGTAGGAAACTCACATTCGCAGCAGTGGACGTCGATGTGGTTGTGGTGGCAGTAGTGCTCGAGGAAACATGATGAACACTAACTGGTGCCTCCGAAACATCCATCGTTGGTGGGGATAGATAAATGTCGAGATTCGGAGGCCTATAAATCAGTTAATAATTTATAAATAAAGCGTAAACTTGTCCCGGGCATGGTTCGCGTTTAACCGACGAGCATATGGGGTTGAACTCAACCTGCTCCAAGTCCGGCTAAAGTCACTCATCTCAACGAGAGTGGAACTGAACTTAAACCAGATTCAATATGGCGACCCACGTAAAAACCGATTTCTAAATTCATAGTTACCTAAGACGACAGCGAAGTGCTTAAAAATAAAATAAAACCTCATTTAACCGACACTTTGTGCACAGAAACAAATACATTATGCTTGGAAGGTGGAGTAATGCAATAAAGAGGATTTGCTAGAAACAACAATAAGCAATACCTGTCCATGCCGCAAATGGTCGGTCGAACGAATTCATTATAGTGTGCGTGCTGAATGAGCCGTTGGATGTGTTTTTGAATAGGCACCGGTGAACGATCCAATTTCACTGCCTTAAACCTTATGATGCTACAATCTGAATCACAGAAAACCGAGCACAATTAGGAACTCACTGAAGCCAAGATAAAACCGTCTTTCAGACCGCAGATTTCTATGACTTTACCCACAACTTGCCTCGTATATCAAATGCCACCACCATAAAACAGTTCACACAAATCTTGAGGTCAGCATGTATTGAAGCTCAGTCACAATATGTCACAGCATGAACGCAAACCAACGAATCAAAAAATCCCATAGATATGGACGTTCTAGATGCTGTGCTCATAGCTTTCGCTTGCATACCTATATGCGCTACTGGAAAAGCGCTGCCATCGCTTACAGCTCGTGACAATGCGAACTCTGTACCAAAGTAATCCGACAGTTTTCCTAAGTCGAATGCTTCCACGCTATCTATACAGACCATGAATGGCTGAATGAAGCAATATCATGTGAGCTAAAAAGTTAGTCAGCAATATACTCTAATGTCAGCACACAGAAAACCACTTAAGTCACAACTCTTCTTGTTTATAGACACACCTGAAACATTGCCCAAGTCCAAGTTCGCTTCATCGAGCTTTCTGAATTGAAGTTCTGCACCATGTCGTATGCCGATATCTTCACTTTTTCACCAAACTGAAGTATCAAATCATGTTATGCCCACATAAGAGCATCAAATCGAAGCACATCCAAAAATCTAAACGCAACGACCACTACCTAACTGACGCATATTTCCGGATAGACAAACATCGATTTGCACTGTAACAGTTATATAGGCTGTCACAGATGTATGAGCTTTCCTCAAACACCCTAATTATTCACATCCGTGTGTGCAAGAGCGAAATCCTCGAAGAGCTCCACCATAATACTCACGTGCTCTTCGATTCCTGCTAATGACAACCATATTTATGCGACACTGCTTTGTAGAAACTCAAAAACAGCAACATTGTGACAGTACAGTAAATGACAAAAAGACACCAAATATGACAATAACTACGATCAGTAAACCTTAACCGCAAGAAAACCCCTTAGCGCTTGAGTTAACTGAATCGAAATTTCCCAGGAAGTGTAAACGGTACAGCTCATAACAGCAAATTTCATGAACTTGAAGCCTAAATTTCATGAGAGTTTTCAGTAAGTCACTGTCGGAAGTACTAGAAAGAGATGCGCGACTTCGCCTTCATTAAGCATATGAGAAAAAACTACCCTACCACCTTTGGAGAAATAGTGAAAGATAGGAAGTAAGCAGCATGTGCAAGAGGGATACCTGTAGCCCTTGCTTGGTGGCCTTGACAGGTGAAGATCCGATCTGACCCTTCGACAGTTTCTGTGGGGACATCGGCACAGTTCCGTATGGCTCACACGTAATCAACTCGAAGGCCGGTTTCGGTATCGGCAAGAACTGCATTAGGCAGCGAAGCTCCGGAATAAGTGCCCGCTCATTCAACTCTTTCTGAAAGTGAACAAGCCTCAGGTTGCATTAATGCAATAGGGATCACCAGCCCTTAGATGTTCCACACTCATTGCATTAGCAAAGGCTAAATCCAAAAGACTGAGGATCCATAGAAGAGCACGGTACCAAAATGCCGAAAAAGTTTCTAAGAAGTCATTTCACATTAAAAAGTCATATCATTTACGAACATGCGGGGCAAGACGAATATATAACGAGTTGAGCTAATAAAAACAATAGTGGTATTCGATTCCCACCTTCCAAAGGCCCATTTATTGTCTTGATGATTTATTTTGGCTCAGATGGATCACCCTCATTAAAAATATCCAGGAAATTATTGAACAAAATGGAAATCACCCTCAATTTCTTGATGATAACACTGTAATTGGCGAAACGATATTTGGTATCTGGATCTTGCGAGTTGACGGGCACAGCATTCATCGGATCCGTTATCGACCACACGAGCAGTGTAGACAACATATCAAAACATGATTCAAACAAAAATCTGAAAAAAAGACATTTAGCTTCTTCACTGACATGCTAATCACATATGAACGAAGGAAATAATAAGCTCTGAGGTCTGTGATTTTAAGGAGTCGGGGCGAAATCGCCGAAATATCACACAGTTTCACAATCAAAACGTCATGAACATCCACCTCAGCAATAGGGTTTCCTCAATAAGAGATCAACAACGACATTACCCTTCAGCAGCGTTTCATTATCTCTTATTTTATAATCTCGCTGAGCTTTGGGACTTGGTTAAGTCTTATTTTTGGCGCATTTTTTCATCCCGAGTTTTACGTCATACCGTTTGAGTGCTCCCTCAGTCTCCACTAGCATGTCTGGCGGGGATATGCTCGCCATTCCCTTTCAAATTGTTCACTCTGCATGCACAAAGTTGTGAATGAATATTTCCTCTAGAAATGGGACTAGTAAGCATCAATTAAATCAAGCATAGAATGTATACTAAAAGAAATGCACATTGTGGACAAACATGTACTACGCATTAAAAAATCTTCATGTGTGGATGGAAAACAAGCGATAGCAGCATCGAGATAAACTATAGCACAACATATACCTATCTCGTTCCCGCGATACAACACCATAGAGCATGAGCTGGAAGAATAGCAAAGCCCATGCATCGCAATTGCTTGGATGGCACACCGAATCGAACATCCCTCCCACCAGCGACAGCCGTAAAAGCAAGCCCTCACGTTCCAGTGCGAACTTCCGTAGATACGGTAGTGTTGGGTTCTAGAATAAGTTTCCATTGCATCCTAAAACTACTTACAGATACAACAGTTCATACTGAAAGTTGTCATAGCAACAACAGTCTCTCTTTCAACGCTGAAAACAAAATTCCGCGACAAACAACTCGTATTTCTTGCCTCCAACAATGCTACAGAGTTCCTCACGCACCTCTTTTCCTCTTCTATATTCCCGCAATGCATCCCTCTAGCCGAAAACCGCCTCTTCATATCATGAAGTTATCTCCCCCCCCCTCGGCCTCTAACCTTTTCCACCTAAAATCCTTTTATACTCACCAAACGACAAACCACTTTTGTCACGAAGAACTTTCAGAAGCACAGCATATTCCGGAATCAAATCATTCCATAATAAAAACTCCTATTTGTAACACCATAAATCAATTCCGAACAATGTTTGCCGAATATTACGGAAACAATGACATATGTGAAGGAATTTTGTTTGTAATAAGTTAACTGACATCTTTGGTCTTCGTTGCAAGATCCTGCAGCTGCTTCAGTAGTGAACCTACAAGCCCATCTCGCTGCTGCTCTTCTCCTTTTAAGCATGTAAGCACGAGGTTCAGAAACGGTTCCTGACTTAGAAGCCAAGCGCTGAAAAGAGTTCATAAGCAGCTTCCGAATTTGCGTTATCCAAAAAACCAATAGTCATTCTTTCAAAGCTTTCCTTTGAGATTTAAAATTTCACTTCATTTTCCGGTTATAATAAATACTAAAAACAAAACCTAATTCGCAAAAAACAATATCTTAAAAAATGCTTTCTAAAATGCTGGATAGTGCATAAGAGTGCAGACCACCTCTTCTAAAAAATAAATAAACATCCTCTTATTGGACCAACAGCTTCAACGCTGCCACTCATTGAAGAATGCCTAATGAATTGCAAAAAAAGTTTCCAATGGCCAGCGCAAAACATCGCTCAGATGCTTCAAATTCGATAAGTTGCTGGCTCATCTACACCACTGTTCGCGGGAGAAAATTTGTGAAAAGTCTCACCTCTGTTGTATCCTTTCCTTGCTGCTATCGTTCGCCGTATCAAGCATCGATGCCGCTTCTTTGAGGAATTTTGCTTGAACAGTTACGGCAGGAAAAGAAGCTGGCAGATTACCTGGCTTGGGACAGAGGCGAACTAGTGGCGAAATCAGCCAATAGTTTGTTATATGCTTCAGTCTGCAAGACATCAAACCTCATCTTCACAGCAACGACAACTAGGACTTTGCCTAAACCCATATGGAATTTTCACCGTTTCCCTTCTTGCAAATGGAAGAGATGGAAAGGAGCTCGTCAACAAGTTGCCTCCCGCAAGCAAACTCGCGCGAGAAAGGTATGTGTGCAAGATTCCCAAACAAGGAAATTTCTTAAAAGGAAAGAAATGTCTCGTGAACTAGAAACCATAAAAAGACAAGGTAGATCTTCTCACGAAAGAAATTACATAAAATTTAATGGATGAAAAATACAAGCCGATCTCCAGTAGCAAAGATATAATACGTGAGAACTAACCTGAATGCCTTGCCTGTTGCCGCATCGGGCAGCTTCTTCTCGCTTTTGTGTGAGGATGTGAACAGATCGCGACAGCACTTCCCAATCTCACCAATTAGCGCATCAGCCGCTATCGCACCCTGCTGAGCATGCTTGCTACTCGATCCTTCCGGTGAAATCTATAAGCCATACTTCAGCCGTTCAATACGGACGCATGGTTAATAAATTACGGGAGATAGATGAAGGACGGATAGTGGTGGTGAAGGAAGGGTATGATAGATAAGATTGCAACATACAACATTGTTCACAATGAAACTGCCTATCTTAGATTGCGCACCTTCTGCTCATGACCGTAAACGAGAAGGCAATCAAGGCAGCTTGAAACTGCTTAAATTGCCCTCAAACATGGATGTCAAAATATGAAACCTTACCGACTAAAACTACAAACGCTCCTATCTAATAAAAATGTTTCAAATCATCCTTTTCCACACCGCCATATCAAGTGGGATTATATCACGCAAGAGGTACCAAATTATGAGCTCCCTTTCATCAGGTCTTCAAAGCAGAACAGCAAGAGGTCTTATGAACAACGGCTTATAACCGTGCAATAAATGAGATTTCTTTGTGCACAAGCTGCGTTTTTCTCCCGTTCATTTCTTCATTTCTCTTGTTAAGGAATCACAATCGCTTAACTATTCAGTTATGTGACCCACTTCATCCAATGCCAAGAATTCTTTCCTCTCTCCTCGTGCAGATGTGCCAGATTATGTAAATTTTAAATTTGCTTTCCGTTACGATGAACGACCGCGCTACGACTCATTTTGCATACATCGACCTCAGTGATATCTGTTCCTCTCTGCTCTATTATATTCCGCCCTTCCTCTAGTTGTCTAGCTGCGTGTTTCAAACCCGTTTGCTGTTACATGGGTTGACTTGGGCATTTTGATGTTTTTCGTCTCATTCAGTTCAGCCGATCAGTTCGGTTCAATGCGCCCGTCCAGTAAACTGCTATTCCAGACTCGTCTCGCCTCGTCCACACGGCGGCGACATCACACTTTCGATGCATTCTATGCATTTGTTGCGAAGTGACTTGAGCATATCTTATTTTCTCTTCTTTTAAATCTTACACTTTTCAAGTTCTCAACATAAAGAAATGAATTTGGAAACATCTAGTGCAAAACTTACAATGCTGCTGTTCTGGCCAAGTTTAATAGAAAGTGGATAATAAACGAACGAGAAGGCGAAGGAAAGGATCAGTTTCATGGTGACTGCTGACGTTTCAACATCAACACGGAGAAAGAGTTAAGAACTGACCGACGAGGAGGAAATGATGACATCTTGTTCTAGTTTTTAACAAAACAAGCTCGCAGAGCGTTCAAATACCAACATTCAGACTAGCACAGGAAACCAACCTCTTTGATCATGAGCTTCAAGTCGAAATAGGTGGCACGGATATTCCATATATTGAGCACAGCAAGCAGTTTATCAATTAACGACTTCTTTGAATTACCATTGCACACTGTCAACTCCTGCACAATGCTTCTTTCACATTTCCGCCTCAACGCCATCCGAAGTAGTTGCTGCCCCTAAATATTAAAGTATTTATCTCAGAGCAAAAATGCGATAAGTATTGAAATAAAATGGCTGATGGGGAGCGGGTGGAGGCCAACTGTCACAAGAAACAACTTGATATGGTATCAAGAATGGATATTTGAAATGACATGCAGCTTTTAAACCTACCATCAAACAATTCATTAATAAGTAGTTTGTTAGAAGTTCATACTTGCAAATGCATTTTCTGCAGAAAAAATTGTTCATAAATACGACTCAGCATGCAAAATTTTACGGAAACCAGGCGGCGTAAATGACCGTAAATAACGGCCTCTCGAGTAATATATGCTGCAATTACGCGAAGTGAGAAAGTGCAAATACTACGAAGCAAAGGGTTTTGCATATGCTGGTAAACGTAGTCACATCCAGGCTAGAGACCATCCTTAAACGGCAAAAACATCACACGAATATCTCTGCCAACGACTAAAAAAGGCACGAGAAAACGTTGCAATAAAATAATACCAAGCAATTCTTTTTGAGACGATGTGAGTTAAAAACGTCCATATTAGTCTGCTCGCAAACACGGTAAACACGTTGTGTGACCCAGTCCTGTTCACACATCGCCATCAGCACCGCCTTCGAAATTTGAGATATATACTCACGGCGGAAATTGTGATCATTCTTGCTGAAAAGAAATTACGGCCATTCTTATGTCCAGTTAATATAAATCTAAAATGCTGCGTAATCCAGTGGGATACCGAAAAGAAACATCACCTCCATCTCCGCTCCACTGAGCTGGAAAAAGAATCCCCCAAATTAATAGTTCATTTTTAAAGTCATTTTCGGCTTAGTTAAGATGAGAAAATTAATTGGGCGCTGTTTTGCCTCTATTAGTAAATCCTCTTACTTACCTCCTTTCTGCTTTTTGCCTAATGAGAACAAAGGCCTTTATTTAGAAACCTTGGGGAAATTAAAGGTTTTACCGGATGAACCCCATCCAGCATAAAGCATGAGCCGAAATTATATTAAGTCAAAGGTGTCAACAAACGCATGATTTCGAAAACTGCTGCAATTTACATTTCTGGACAGAAGGAAATCAGAACACCCAAGCAAACCATTACAGCATTCAAGCACGCCTCCCCCCTCTTCTAAATACGGCTGCCACATATTAGATTGCCAATTATCTACACTACGAAACAAACCACCCAGGATTTATAGCGCGCCAAAATTTTTGGGTCTAAAGTGAAGAACAAAATTTTTTAACTCCTCTGAGAGTTCGGGAGAAGAACACGCCACAATGCATGCATATTAAACAAGAAGTAATAAATGGAATTTGAAATATCATTATGAAGTGCCTCACGCCGATCGAATGGACAGCTGGATGGTCGTGAGGGAACATATAACCGTGCGAGGACCAAAATTATAGATGGAAATTACACTTAAACGGTTGGGGAACTGCGAATTTTCAAATGATGTAGTTAACACAAAGGGAAGCTAGTGTTTCCCAATACACGAGTGAATATTACGGGAAACACATCAGAGATAGACCTCCTCAAAAGATAACAAAAACCAACAATAACTGTTTTACGCAGCATGAACAGTACGACCCAACATAGTGGAATGATGATGAATTAGTGATAAACAACTTCATTAACGAACCAACGAAACATAAAGTCAAAATGAAACAACAGTACTCCTCAATACGGTCCCTGAGTTTGTTTTTAGTGTAATCGGCAATGATGCAAATCGTGAAGAGCAACTCGAAGATCGCCTCTCCGATGTCATGCAAATGTCCTGCAGACAATGCCCACTTATCGGCCATTCCTGACACATATTTCCGTGGCTCCCTTTCACCGGTATATATCGGAGACACTAAAAAGAAACAATACGACACAATGCTGTATTTAATTCAATCAAAAACCGGGTAAAAAAGTTACAAAGGGTCACCCTGACTGGATATAGAATAGTAGATAACAAAATAATGTCCCAACGAAACAAACCTTACATCAAAAAAACGTAGCAATCTAAGTTGTAAATTTCCTGCATAAATACTCAAATATGAATCCTAGTACCTATAGATCTCCCAAGTTTTTGGCTGACAAATACTCGAGAATATTTATACACAAACTGCTCGGAATGCTAATTTCCTAATGAAAAGTTCAACCTTGTTGCCGATTTCAATAAAAATCAGTGGAAAACAAAACAAGGTAAGAAAAAGAAGCGTTGAAGAATGTAGAACTAGCAGGAAAACGTACATACGATAGGCTCATCACTTTGACAAATCATATCTGCCAAAACAAGCAGAGCCAAACAAACACCCGCTTCAGCATCGACATCAGTTTTAGCTGAAAGCATCGCGAGATTAAACTAGAAAATAAAACATGAAACAGAAAAAACACGCTCAGAACGCTGCAAA
The DNA here is from genome assembly GCA_037389465.1 of Baylisascaris procyonis. Taxonomy (NCBI): domain Eukaryota; kingdom Metazoa; phylum Nematoda; class Chromadorea; order Rhabditida; family Ascarididae; genus Baylisascaris; species Baylisascaris procyonis. The sequence goes on from JAZARR010000059.1 coordinate 2,830,157, forward strand.
ATAAAACACAAAACATTTGAAAAGTATGAGATTTCTAAAGTAAGGTTTGCTTTAGGATGGTAAACAATTATACTGCTTGAAATGAGATTTCCAATTAAAACAAAAGCATGACTTTCGCATTAAAACCTCACCAATAGGAGCAAGATTTCATCGCAGAACCTTTTAAAAATAATGCAACAACGTATGTTTGTAGGTAGTAAAGGTACGAAAAACACTGCTGCTGAAATTATCGAAAAGCTAAAAACATTGAAATCCTCTTTCAAAAAGCACACTTGGGGAAGCAAACGCCGTTTTACCGGCCTGTTCTACTGATAGAATTGCAGTCTGATGATAATGCTCTTCAAAATGAACACATAACAGCATGCTTTCATGCATACCACTGGAAACGTTCAAACGGGAAATGGACTGAAGTTAAACTTTGTGTGCCACAATCAGACACTTCAACAACATCGAAAATATTTGTGATGTTGTAGGCGCCTTCATGAAAACTGACAAGGAAATATTGGAAACGTACATGAGTCCGACTTGAGTAGCGAAGATAACGCCGACTGTAGCAGCTGATGAAAGAGCGCATTCATACTGAAACAGTTACGCGAGGCGAGCAACATATAAAATGTTGCAATGCTATAGTGGCACTTCGAATCCTCTACCTAAAAGCAATACATTTAAATGTCTATAAAACATGGTACGGTCCAGTGGGGGAAAGATAGCGTAATGCTACTGCATCCGCGAGAAAATCAATGACTGTGGATTGAGGGGACACAATGTAAATTCCATCCTTTGTTTTTGTCTAGTGTATACCATACACGCTAACCAAGATGAGCGCATCACTCGTACCGAGCGCTTCTCTCTCGACTCCGACTGCACTATTTTCTGAAGATTCATTCAAACTAAAAACGCCCACGACCAAATGATTTGCCCAGACAAGTTTACATCGAATCCATGTCGAAGACTGATCAGTCAAACAGACCCCTCTCTGGCTGTTATACAAACAGAAAACGTTTCGGTGCTTATCTTGCATTTGCCTTTTCTCTGTCACATTTGCACTCCATTCCCACGCTTTTCTACTTTACCGTTCTTATGCATCTTCATCATTGCTTAAAGAAATTGTCGTCTGAGTTGTTTCAGAATGCCACAGTGAAACTGGGTCCATTTTTTCTTCTTACCTTCCTCCTGCATCTGTACATAACAATCACTCTCACGGCGGACAGTTATCCACATGTACAACGCCTAACATTCCTCCTGCACCACAAACAACACACTGCGCAAGTCTATTCTGCACTAATCAACGGCCTATCCCATGCCCTGGAACAGATTCCACATAAGCAAATGATAACAATTCAAGAAGGCTAAAAATTTCAAAATTCCTCGAAAAGTTTTTCCCTCACATTAATGACTAAAAAGAGATCGGTAAATCCATGATTGCCGGCCACGCTTGAGCAGCACAGCGCCTGTAATGCTCCACACCACTCTGCGGATATGCTCGCCTGCGCGGATACATGCCCGCAGATATTGGCCAGCTCAACCAACTTGTCGTAATCGCTGCCACACTGACGTGCCGCTGTCAGTGCACTCACAACAAAACTGTACCGCGCCTCATCATCGTTTATCAATGCGTTTAATCGTCGGTAATCATTAAAGGAAAATATTCGCCTGCAAACAAAGAGAAATCTTACAACTCGAAGACGAAGGCAAACGGTGAAAAATTGGAGAGGAAATTAGGACGGTTACTCCCTCACAGAATTTCAAGACCACGTAAATGCCGATGGTTAGGAAAGGAAAAAGAAAAATTGTGTCCAGCCGCCTTTTTTAGACTTTTCCATCTCCCCTTTCTAAAATTTCTCGGAAAGCTTAATCTCGTGAAGGGTGGATTGGGGTCTCAAAGTGAAGAATTTCCGACCAGCACATTTCGCCGCTCACCCATCAACATCCAAGCAAATATAACCCTGAATATTCTATTTGTTATGGGAAGCTTCCCACTTTTTCTTAACCGAGATTTTCGATGAAGATTATGAGCTTTCCCGGACATCAAACAAATATGAAAGTGAAAACGAGCAATGCCACAGCTGAAATAAACTTTTATGGACCTGGATCACATCCAAAAGTTATCTTTCTCCCTTCTTTCTGCAGAACATCCCTATACCACACTAACCTCAACAATCAATAAATAAAATAAACATTACTTAGGTTCATCGAGGAATTCCTTGAAAAGGTGCGCGTTGTATTTGGCCGAGCTTAGCGCATTCGAAAACTTCCATGGCGGTAACAACCTTTTGAGTAGTTCACGCTTGCCATCCATCTTGCGATGTGTCAATTCCGCCTCTATGAGTTGCTTCTTCGCGTTCAGCACAAATATTCCAATTGATCGACCCCACCCCGTCAAACATGAGTCCGGTGACAATTGCTTTTCGATTAAACGATATAAACTGCAAGAAAGGAATTCACTTATCGGCAAAAAATAGGTATTCAAATTAAAAAGAGTCCACATAGTTACGTCATGCAGATACGGATGTATGGTCCAATGGCTAAGACCGCGCGGTGAAGTGCGAAGAACCCAAGCTTTTTAACGTTGCCAAATTACGCTTCATCGCGAGGAATTTTAAATGGCATACTAAATAAGGGAGAAGGTTCAGAAATAAAACGGAAGAAGTGAAGGTAGTTTACGAAAATAATGGTAGGAAAAATACAACGCCAATCGCACATTTCGTTCGGAAAATAAAATGCTCCTGCACGATTGTAACAGCAGCCGCAAGCTCTTAGCTGTGGTAAGAAGGAGAATGGAAAGAACCATAGAAGGAACCAATTCGGTCAACAGTAAGACCAAAGAAGGCTCCAAGGAGCTACTGTTGTGAAAGATTGGTTGACCAAAGTCGGAATGGGGAAATCTGTACGAGCGGCAAAAAACAGCTGCAGTGCAAAGTGATGAATGAGTGACAGGAATTATAGAATGGGCGCCAGGGACTGGTGAAAGGATGAGATGGAATGACCCTCTACAAAAGATCCAAGAAAACAACTGGATCAACGAAGCAGTGAATCGGGATAAGCGGAAACGACATGAACAGGAACATTCGTGATGAGTCCCTCGTTGATTAAAGTGAAGGAAAGCAATTAAATTAAAGCAAAAGGCTAACTGCAAGGAGGCGGCATTAAGCAAAACGATGTCTGATATTACTGTGCGTACCAAGGAGGCAACGTTGCAGAAATTACAACCTGAAGCGGAATCAGATTCCAAGAGCTCAGAGATAAAAGCTCACTCACTGCTTGAAGCAATATCAGCCTACAGAATTCACCTACACAATACAAAGGCAGTTCACGCAATTATGTTATCAGAACTTATCTTCAACGGCACAAAACATTCACCCGTTGATGATCTCTGGAGCATTTTCGAAGTGAAGGAAGTAGTAGTAATTATGACTGATATATGCGACTAGCACATAGCCGAGATGCGTCGACACAATTGAGGGCACGCAGTCAACTCGCCTCTCCGCGAGTACCTGTTCCACTGACGCTAACAGTGGCAGCAGCTGAAAAAAAATAGGGTATTCAAATTATGCTTAACATTAAGTATGCTTTGCATCTTGCAATAGGCGGCATTAGACAACTGGCTGTTTGGTTTAGTCATACAGCTACGAGCACAGCACCCCAAACACACTGATACGACGATCAGATAGGGGGTTTCCTGACAGCTCTCACTTACCACATGAAAATACTGCCTTTCCCGACCCTAACTGCGTTACCAACTACTTCATCCTACTGGCGCACTTAGCAGAGATCGCACAACCGCTCTGATTTTTTAGGCTTGTGGCGAAATTGGGTTTATAAGCGATCCTTATTTTAGTCGATAATCAGCCTCAACGACTTAAAATAGCTTCGAACCTCCTCGGCCAATTCCATGATGCCGGATATGTTCTTGCAGTGCTCCATCATGCTCAACAACACATCAAAGCCTTCTGCAGCTGGCAAAACAGCGCTGTGTCCATCAACGAAATCCGTTATCATCGAAATAAAATTGTCGCAACACCAACCGCACAGCACTACTTGATCGTAGTAGGTTTGTGATCTGAAAGAAAACCACCTAACAACTGTGGAACTAACAAAGTCTATGATACAAGTTACAATAAACAAACTGAATAAACAAGATAAAACTATTATGAAAGTTAGTCACTGCACTGGACAGAGCCCTCTGTCTTTCCTCCACACCGGACAAAATCTGTTTCTGTGAGCTAATATACGCACACTGAAGACGCCCGCACTGTGCAGATGGCACGAGTACAAGACCGTACAGTAGTGGAATGCAAATAGGGAGACGGCAAAAAAAAACATCGACTTCACAAAAACTGTTTGAAGATAACTAGAGTGGTGATGTTTCGGTATCTCTGCGCAGTGAGGTTGCTGAGATTGCAACCGCCGCATCGTTAAACAGCGTTGTAATAATACTTTCCAACCAAATTGCAATAAATCAGTACGTCGACTTCCTGGTACTCGATGGCCAAGAGCTCATTCAGTGTGTGCAACTGCTGCCGTTGCCCCACGCAGTGGCTTCCTTGGCAAGTCCTTATTCACTCGAACATCCCCGCACCATAATCCTCACCGTACATTTCAAATGATTCTCCAGTATCTACACACCGAACACATAACGAAACCTGGACCCCTCATTATAGGAGAATTAGAACACCTACCAAACACTGATATATAAGCCAGAAAAACAGAGAAAACGATAAAACTCACTTGAACTTCTGCAGAGCCTCATTAATTTGATCCCGATTTGCACGCTTTTTGAAGCGAATTTCGGATGGCTTTGAAAATGAAAACTCGACTACGATCCGTTTTGTCCAAATTTTTGTTATCTCTCGCGCCGCTTTCTTCAGCTCATTCTTCACAGTATCGCGTTGTTCTCCAATTCCATATAGGAGTAAAGCCCTGGACAAACAACAATCTGTTATCAACTACCGTGGTTTCCGACGAAAATATGCTAAGCAAACATCTCAAAATCGCTTCTATATAAAAGGCATCCCACATCAGCCATTCATACTCTTATCTAAAATGTTTATAACATTGAACACTGACATCCGCACAGTGAAAAGAATGATGGAAATAGGAGGGTTTTATTGCTGTGAAATGCAAACCTCATAAAACACGGACGCATTCGAATGGCAAACTGATGACAGACAGGACAGACCTTATATGACATGTTCAGGTGAAAAATCTCTACATTTAAATTACAAACGGTCATAGCCTCAAAAAACAGATGCACAGCCTCATAACCGGTTTCAAAGAAAGCTAACCGAACTTTTGGCCTTAATGGGAGACATAGAAGGAGACTGGATGGAAAGAATGGGAAGAGGAGGAGAGAGGTTATCGACCTTTCCTATGCGGGTGCCAAAACGAAAGGAACCGAACGCTGTGCGGGTCCATAGTTTAATACATCATAAGACGTTCGACTGCAGTCGCCTATCAGCTGACAACCACATTGTTTTGATGGAAATATAGGAGTAAAACAATGCTTACCGTTGATTGCATTCACTGCGATATTCATTGGTTTGTGGGACGGGTAAATGAATGAGAAACCTCTCGTGAGGGCTCACTTCAGAACCCATCAGAGGATGTTCGTCTACCGCATCCGGCGGCATTGATGCCAACGCCGGCATAGAACGCTTCTCCTCTTTCGCGTCGGCCATTCTTACACTTCCGAATACATCCACTGGCTGCACGCACATTCCATTCCGTTGCTTCAATGAATTTTATGCAAATTTGTTTAATACCACTGACATCACTTGAAACACCAATATATTTTCCAGTCTGAATCACATTCAGATGGCAATCATTGTGCGATGATCAGTGTCCACAGATAATGTTTTTACTCTTCAAAAATAACCATCATCACTTGAAATATTACGCAATCCAATATCAGGATAGCACATTTCATAGAATCTTAACCATTACATCCGCAAATATTATGTTTCAAGAGTGGCCACGTTGTCGAATCTGCACCTCCCAATCCCTTACATAATGCAAAGTTTTCAAGTGACAAATGCTTCTTAACCTTTAGGTTACATAAACTCTGATATATGGTAAATAAATAGTCACATGATTACGCCCAATCGATTGGGATGGGATTGATGCTCAGTGAGATGATATGCAAGTAAAATCAAATCTGCAATCTCACAGAATATGGTACGATCTGCTTGATGGAACAAAGCGACTTACCTCGGCAATAGCGTTAACAAATTTCAAGCTTTGGCTGTCAAAAAGCACAAGTAAACACTACAGGCTTTCCTTATTCGCAATCAAATCAGTTTTGCATTAAATGAAACTAGCATACCCTCATTTCATGCTCCTCTCGATTTTTAACCAGCGTCATGATCGGAAGTTGCTCAGACATTTCACCAGTTGTTATCAGTCCTTTCACATAAGAGTCGTGTGAAAAAACACCGGCACTCTGCAGCTCCATAAACAGATGCATCAGGTTCGCGAACTCCACGTGAAAGTATGGATTTCCGCGTTGAGGGCCCTCTGTGTCCAAATATTCTAGTAGTATGTCTTGCAAATGTCGCTCTCCTATAAATCAGAATCTATGTTGAACAAATGTCACGGCGCTTTCAAAATTTTATTAAACCCCAATGACCAATCAAAAAATTTGGGATGAAACGAAGTGGAAGCCTTTTTTTCTACAGAGGATGAATTACCAACAAAACTTCAAACAGCGAGGGAAACTTGTTCAGTTTGTTGAATTGAATTTATCGCCAGGTGCTTGTCATATACAAGAGTACTATCAAAGCATTTTAAAGACGAACAACTCCAAAGCAAGAAAGTAAACAAACCGAATTTGAAGCCTTTGCGGTGATTGATCCTAAGCGCGAGTACACTGGCCACAACCAGTGCCCTATGCGTACCCTCCCTTTCCACGGTGACTGCCCAATGCAGAAGCATCTTGATTCGAATGGCATGTTCGTGCTGCAATGTCGCTTATTTGTCACAAATTTGGCAACATTAGCCACATTCACGCCAATAAAAACGTTCATAAAAATACGCCTCTTAAGGCAGCCATCGAGAGTAGTCAAATACTGCAGCGCTATTTCCACTAATCTTAATAATCAATTCATTATCGATCAGGAATAAGACAGTGAGAATGAAATCAATATTGGCTGAACAAGTAACTACGAGAAACATAAGCACATTTCAACGAGACAATTCTCAGACAAAACCGTGATTCAAAAAATTTCTGTATGAGCTGTTAACTATCGCATAGCCTCGAAATGAGGTCGCGATCTCCACACCAGCGAAAAAGAAGAGTGCAATAAAAAGAGGAGAGAGGCTTCGGCAATCTTGTAATTCAAAGAGTTTAGTGCAAAGGTAAATGACAAACTGGCTTTCAAAAAAGAATAATGTCAGGTATATAAACGTGCAATGCTCGCAGCAGAAACAATACCTCGAACTGTAAAGAGATTCTGGGATGGCATGCAGATAGACATACGATAGTTGTTACGGAACGCTTATAAGGAAGTGTGTTCCTCAAGGTATTGTGAAGACTTGTAACAGCTCTTAATTTCAAAATAGATGGCTTCTATTGAACATGGTCGTATTCATATCGAAACTCAAAGCCTGAACTTAACACATTCAACTTTTTAGTACTGCTGAAGTTTTACCTCAGGCTAACTGCAAAAATAGTTTCATCGTTACGAAACCATCATGAGAATGGAAAAATAGTGTACACAGCCGAATGGGAAGAAGCGAATCAAGGGTTGCGGCATTTATGCTACAAAACAAATCAAACGTCACATTACAGAAGAAAAGAATGCGGCGAAGGGCACTCACCTCAAATTTTTCTTTTTGAGATCCGTTAAAAATAAGATTATATATTTTTTCGATGCATCTCGGCTGGTCGTGCCTGGCGGCATCCAGGGCACCCAAGATCTCCAGGCAAGTGCGCACTGTGAGAGCTGCAAATATTGTGTTCGCTTTTTTCTGATGCTGCCCTCTCGAGCCGTTAGCCCTACTTCAATAAATTTCACAAATATTTATGTACAATCGTCCATAACCGTGGCATTGAAAATGGCGAATTCTCTATCCAAGATAGTTGAGAAAATGTATCATGAAAACTTCATTACGATTTCTTTGCTGTTTACGTCGAAAATCTGAACGAGCATTCATTTTTGTTTCACGAAAGACACATTTGCTGGCTGTTCAGAGAGAGAGGGAGAGAAAGAGAGAGGGGGAGAGAGAGGGGTGGAGGAAGAGTACGATGGGAAAGTTCGTTCCCATTTCTTCCTTCTTTAGCGATGTTTTCCATACAAACTATAGAATTAGAAAAAACAAATTCCACAGTTCAGCCGAAAGACCGACCCAAAACAGTTATGTACTTCATTCAAATATGTGGCTGGAATATTCAATAAAGCAGTGATTTGGCATGAGCCTCGCTTCTCCAAAGTCCTGGAAGCTTTTCACATACATCGGCACGCCCTATCTGAAAAAAAAAAAAAAACATGGACAATAAATAAAATTTAACAGAATTCACTTACCAAATCCGGCCTTCTGAGTCTGATTGAGCGACCATCGATTTTCGACAGCGCGACTTCGTCGCTTAACCTCGAGAACACGCAATTGTACTAGTTCTTGAATCTTATCGCTTCCATGACCAGGAGGCATCGGAAGCGCTTCCACGGCACACGGGAGCAAATCCAATGGCGACCCACATAAATGATGTAATAACGGTGGTGGTCGCCCCTCAGCTACTGAAATCAACACTTGCTACTTTCATCCCCTAATCTGCAACACTTACAACAGCGACAGCTCATTCTGTTTCGAAGTGCAGGATGACAGCCTGGAAGATGAAAGATGACATCATATTTGGAAACGTCACGGCGTCTCAGCAGTGTTACGCAAAGTATTAGCTGCATCAGCTTTAAAGTCGAAACGAAAGAAAATCAACCTTGAAAGTTGTTCCATATGAGTGCACCAGGACAATCGATAAGTATCGCATGCAACAATCCACAGAGTATAAGGATTATGGCTCGCTGGTTCTGACACTGGGTCATGTCTTCGAAAATTTCAGCAACATTCACCGGCCTAAAATCATTGCTGTGCGATCAAAGAGAAAGGAACAATCGAAAAAATTGTGTGGACATCTAAAGCCACTAGAAATTGAGAAATAATAAAACAATTCATACAAAGCAGAAATCAGGACTTTCCTGCTCCAGTAAGAAAGCCAGTTGTATTGAGATGCGAGATTTCTACTGCGCAGCTCCTCTTACAGGGACGGGGGGGAGGAGGGGTGGGGGGGGGGTGGGAGGAACCAACAATTCTTCACCTCTCTCCTCAAAAACAACACTTCAACCTGACGGCATCGGGCATCCATTTTTCTGGTTTCCGATTAATTCATTTAAAGTAAAGTTTCCCGCAAGGCATTTCGCAAGTTTTTAAAAACTTTCACCAACAAGTGACAACAGGACGTCGCTCAAATCAGGTGATTAATTCGTAGCATAAAAAGCCTTTAAACGGTATCTCTCTGATGGCATTTCATCGGAATTAACATATGTAGAATATGACTCCATTCATGTAGTATCAGCATTACTTTTTCTTTGATTGAAGTTTGATGAATTACAAAACTCTCTTCTAAGAATTCGAAGTTGCAGTTATTTTTTGGCATTGCAGTGCTGGAATGTTTTGAATACTTTGAATAAATTGACTCTAATGTATTTTTTCGAAATGAATTTATTTGAATTAGGTTAGTTCAAATTTTGAATGAATTAATTTCAACTAAATTTGCTTTGGACTTTAAACAAATTACATATATAGCATATCCATGCATATCTACACACATGTAGAAGCAGGTAAAGGATTAATATAAACCAAACAAAACCTACCTTCCCAATGACTCCTCTAGTTGCTTCTTATTGAGTGCCAATCTCCGCGCCACTAAAAAGGCACATCGCCGAGATAAAAGTAAATTCTGCGTTATCTGGTCAGTGTATTGTGAGAAGAGTGTTAGAAATAAACGAAATAAGGTTAGAAAATGTGGCTTGTCTGAGCGTTGTACGAAGCGATCCGCAAATATATCACACATATCCATCAAAAACTCTTGTCGCTCAATCATTCCATCCTGAAAGGAATTAAACAACGTAGTAATAATTGCCTCCATCGTTTTTAATCGGTATCTTTATACTGTGGTGCGATCGGGGATTGAAGGAAAATGCATGACAGCTGCGGTGACCACGCTTCGTCTCGTCTATGCTAACTCAGAGACCGTACATTCCCATTCGCTTTTTGGTACACCTGAGCACACTGCCTCCTGATTTTACTAGCCTCGAAAATACCCTAACATATAGCTTTTGAAAGTGCAAAACTTCCACTTCCCCGAAATCATCTTTCGCCAATATTGGTTGTAATTTTATCAGCTCAGAGCAAAATACTTACATCTGCAGCTCACAATAACAGCACAGCCCATATCACGAATAATATCCCTCTAAATACTAGGCATAAACGCGAAAAGAAGGAGAATTCGGCCCCGTGTAGCCTCTGACAAGTACTGTTTCTGGAAACCTACTCATCTTATCATCCCGCTCCTTGTCAATACCTTTTCCCTCTCCTCTCCTCAGTCACTTCGTTCTGGACAAGTCTCATGATCCCTAATTCTAAAGCACGTTCAACAGCAAAATATAAACACCTTTTAGTAAGAAATTAAGCACTAACCTCATATGCATGCTTGCATATGCAAACAAAATGAGGCCAACGTTCCGTATAAACGATATTCGTATCCAACTTTGCACTGTCGCTCATCTGCGATAACATTACTTTGATATACTTAGTGAACAAAGATGCGTGCTCTGCAAAGAAACTACTCACTTCGCAACAACAATGCATAAGCACTGCTTACCATCGAAACAATATGGTTAACCCTTCACGATGAAGCCCACTTCAGCTTAGTCCATACTTTGATTTATAACTATGCGCGAGAGGAGATATTAAACTTCATCTATTTATGAGACCTGAACTTGAAATCTTCTTGCTTTCGGGTAGGTAAATGGTTATGGTTTCAATTTTGAGTGGTTCAGTCTGGTAGAAAATCTCGAGCCTCAAAAGTTGAGGGCTTCGGGTTTTGTAAGCTCGCAAAGCTTTGTTTTGCCGGCTTATTGTCGAAACTGTACTGTATATAGACAGCACTCTGCATAATGAGAAATTTCAGCGAAAAATGCTAAGCAGCAAAACAAACATGCTTATTGGTGATTTCATAACTAGCTCTAATGCTCTGCTCGTCTCAGTGCTTATTTTCCGTTAATTTCGATGCAACTCAATCAGAATGAGCCACATTCGAAGTAAAATTCTGCACATGAGTGTGCAATCCGATGAACGCTGATCGCCAACGTTCTCAACTTAAATTTGGAAAGATTCGAAGATATTGACAAAAAAGCGACCTGATGCCAGCTGGTCGTTAGTTGATTTCTTCTGTTTGTTAACACTGCTCGCGATACCTTGTCCAACAGCAACCAACTTCAAAAACCAGAGTGCACGTGCAACAGGCACTTTGAAATCACAGAGATACTCTAGTGCATCCTCCTGAAGGCAGTTGCATATAACCGTCGATAAATACAGGTTGTGAACTAGAGAGGTGACATTTATTCAACAATATAAAATTATGAGAAAGCATTACAACGATAGAAAAAAAAGACATTCGATAACATGAAATTTGTTAGTAGTAAAATTAACGAATCACTTCAAAAACGCTTCGCGATCGACCAACCTTTTTACGAAAAAATGGAGGCCTTCTAGCCAATGATGCGAGTGACTTGCCACGCGCCAGATCAGTAAACCATTCCTTGCGCTCCTTCGATTTATCTGCCTGTCGCTAAAAATTAGCAACAAATTTCATTCGATGAAAATAACTCCAATACATAAACACGACACAATTTATTCCCTTCAAAAGTTAAGCTACGGCCATGCATAAGAACGATCTGCTTGTAAAATTAAGAAACGAACAACGCACGAGGTTTGAGGAATGGTATATTTCGTTATGCGATGAACGACTGTGGACAGCTACCAGCTCTCCTCTCATATTTCAGCTCCAATCCTTTGCTTAGAATTATTAGTTAGAATAACAGTTAGATAATAAGGGAACGTTCCCGCTGTCTTCAAAGTGAAAAGTAAAATAGAGTGACTGGAAAATTCGGAGAACCAACTTTCCACTTAGTCCAAAATAAGTGAAAGGATTTGAACTGATGGTGGGCTGACATATGCAACCTCAAAATTATGAATCGGAATCCCGTCTGCGGAAAAAAACAAGCCCCCATTCGTTTTTGTCGTCTATACCATCCTCATCCACACCGGACTGCACTCCTACTTGACTGTGTGCACTCACATTTACAAAAAACAAATCTCTCTACCGCAAATGCCGCATCCAGTAAGCAGATTGCTTTGAAGCAATGGCAGAAAACGCGGCGGAGAGCGTGAAATTGGCCTTAGCCTCAACAACTCAACCACGCTTAGTAGAACGTGGCATGACTACACTCAAAAGAAAAGCATCATCTTTGTCGCATATAATAAAACGTGGCCAGGATTGTTTGAAGAGGTCGCGACCATATGCTTGGCCTCGTCTGATTGCTTGGCTTCTCCCCGTCGAGTTGGCCTGGCCACAGTTTTTTTTCATGTGATCGAGGCCGAGTTTAATTTTCAAGCACGTCTTTGTCATCTGCCTCATGTGCGACAGGCCGGACCAAGTTGGGAAATGAAGATTTGTACACAAAGTGGTCAAAGGATCCAGCAAGCAACCTGTTTGTGGCAAGACATTCCCATAATTGCAGTCAGTTAATAAAATGGCGTCGTGCGTCATCCTTAAAATTGAAGGATGAGTCTCCTTCAGCTAAAAAAGGCTCGGAAACGCAACTTACCACAGTGTGTGAAAAGTTCTGGAAGACGCCATCCTTGGTAGCTCGCTTACGTTCTTTATCTAGATTCGCATTCAAGTCGAGTTTCTTGCTCAGCACTTGCATCACAATCTGCGCACCGCGAACCATCGTATCCTCCAGCCTGTCCAACCTTGGCACCTTCAAGTACTCTTTATTACTTCAGGCATCAACCGTTCGTCCCTTCCAAAGCAATGCTTCTTGAAACTATCTATAAATATCATTTTGCTCTATTGTGTGACGTGTGACCGCAATAAATTTATTGTGGAGTACAACTTCTTAATGTCTTTGTAAAAGCCAATCACTGCGGTGAATTGACTCTCTTTCGAAACGTAATGCGATTAGGCGTGGTGATGGATCCATCCACCGAGTTGACATAATCGAATCTTACTGAACACGAGTCGCATAATTCAAGGAAGCGACATATTGGTTCTAAGCAACAGCACATCTGTCCACATTATTCAACAGCTATTATTGAGATAAGACATCCAAATGAACTGCACATAATCCTCGACTGAGATCAAATCTAAACAAACAAAGCAAATCTTTGTTGCTTCGTAATGAGAAATCCCGATTATGGTGGACTTTTTGAAATGGTGAAGACTTGTATGGTGTACGCGATAGTGTGTCCACCCTTACCTCTCCCGCTTCCCCATCTCCGTTATCAGTCTCGATACCCCTTACCCTCTTTTAGTAAGGGCTAGTCGCATTACATTTTGAAGCCTTCATAATTATTGTCTACAATGTCATGGCTAAAACAAACGCCTTAAATGAATAAACTACAAACTGAATGGGAATAATCACCGCTAATTTCGAATAAATCGACCGACCCGTTACATTACTAAAGAATTAATCCCACTCAATCATCAGTGCACGATAGTAAAAACGCAACATAGCTGAAAAAAAGAAATATTAAAAGCAAATGGTATAACGGCAGAAGCTGTTTGATATGCGGAAACCATGAGTCCCTATCTACGAGTGATTTAATCTTCATCAGTAAACTCATTCGGATAGGAAAACAATTAATACCAACGCTCGAAATGCATTAAAATTGCGTTCGTAACGTTCCGTAGAACAGCTGTTGATAGCATCTATTATCGAACTGATGCATAAGAAAAGTGCTCTATCATGCAGGTGAAAGTGTAAGAAAGTTCTACGAAAAGGAAAATATTCAAGAAGGAAAATATTCAAGTCACACCTTTGCATTCCAAACGACGGATTCATGCTCATAAGAGGTGACCGCTACTTGATAGCCTTTCTTAAGCCTATCAGCGCCCAAATTGTCCTCCTCTTGCTTTGCCTGCAAGTATAGTAATGAAGCCATATTATGACACCTTTAACAACTGTCTTTATGACTTTCTAAGCTCAAAATACTAAGCTCATTGCCTGATTATTCTGTAAGCAAATATAGAGTGATCTGGATGAGCAGCATCATTTCAGAATGCTCCAACATTTCAGAAAGTGTGCTAATATAACGTCATTATTAAAACTTCCAAATTCAAACAACTTTTATGAAATATTGATCTCAGATAAACATTCAAGCATTTACTGGGTAGTGGGATTGCCACACATCATAGACAAGGGAAATGGCGCAACCTATTAGCCATCGGCAATCACTTCACCTCAAATACTATAGCCATAACATGAGAGAGAGGAAAAATTTACATCTTGCGGATAGACGTCAGGTGGACCGAGTCGAGTACGTTTCAGATGACGCCTTTCAGGTGTCTGATGATGCCACGAAACAACGCTCAAACTTTTCATTGTTAGTATCAAACCATTGCTGAAAATAGTATTTAAGGTAATGCGGAAACAAAAGGTGACACCATATACACGACAACAAGACGCACACTCAGAGAGATGTCGAGCACCATAGCCACTTATTGACGACAGTAAGCCCTTACTTAATTTGAAGAACGTCATGCAATTTGCTTTTGTTAACGTTTCACTCGTTGCCTCATCATTTCTTTCCTTTTGCTTATGAGAAAATTCGAACGGAAATGAGTTTCTTTGCAAAGTTTTCCCCTCCTTATACACATTTGGGTAGTGTAGACATAAATTGCATTCAGCCGAGGCATAAAAGCAAATAATCACGTATTAATCTTGTAGACATTATTACCAGAATGGCACAACGATTATCGCGCTTAGTTGAATTTTATTTATGCCCTCTCCCTTTCCCTCCATCTCATAATACAGCAATATGGCCAAAGAACGCAAATGTGATACATAGAATAAATGCTCGAACGAGTGTAAAGTATTCCTAGCGTAAAGCTAACACTTCTAACACGCAAGTATAGGCAACACTTCGTTTGATCATCTCACGAACAATTACACACCAACTCTTATAAGTATTCCAGATGTCAGCTATCTGTTACCTTTGGGAGATGTTATTATGCAGAACAATCAACGGTGAGGAATAGGTAATGCGGCCCTAGGTTGCGGCGATCAAATCTCGTTCTTATAGCTTAAAGGTATGATGGAACCTAAAACTAACTTCACTTCAACTCCGCAACTCTATTCTATCAAAAACAATCACAATATTTGCATGAACAAAAGCTCTAGGTTTTGTTTCGTTTGCAGTCCTTGAAGTCTCATTAAAAATGGCCTCATTAAAGCGGTGAAGCTTGCACTATTCAGGGTCTTTCCTCATTTCACTTTCCATGCAAGCTCCTCCTTAAGTAGTTACATACAGTTAAAACACTCTTAAACTGAATAATCGACCATTTTATGTGGGAACACCACGCTTCTTTATTATAAAACTCTTCGAGGAGAGTCTCTATTCAAGGCGAATTAAACCGAAATCCATTCGATGAGGACTATTATCAGGTGCACTATGAGCATACCACCTACATACAGAGTTGCAGTAATGATAGCCTTAGTTTTGACCCTATACAGGTGATGGGAAATTAAATGAAAAGGAATTAAGAAGGCTCATTTCTGGCTCTTCATTGAAACACAAAAGAACAAACAAAAGAGTGACTTGTTTTTATTAGCACTATATGAAAATAACGAATGCACTGAGAGCCTTCTTGGTTTAAACATCATATGTCTGCTATGGGAACTAAAGAAACACGTCAAGATTGCTGGTTTAGATGAAACCCGTGAAATTTGCGAAGAAAAAAGACCACTGCTAAAATAACCAACACTTTCTCGAATACCCTTCGCAAGACTCCCCTCACCTAGAAGCAAATGACGCTGAAATATGAGGGAATTTCATTGGCTAGAGCTCGATCTCGTACTCTAAAAACCCCTCAAGCGAACTATTGAACAGCGGTACTTTCCTAAACATCCCTGACAGTCGACTGCATATTTTGTCACTGCACCGGACTCCAGAAGCACCACTATCGCACTCTTTTTTTTTGCGCCGGAAACTGCAAAAACGCTACTACCATGCCGAACCCGAGCATGTCTAGCAACAAATACGTGTTAGCAACCAGCCGATATCCGAAACGCTACAATATTTACCTTCGTCTGTCTCATTCAACTATTTCCATAAGCGATCGTACCCAGAAGTAGTTCCTTCAAGTCTAGATTACGACAGCGTCGGTAATTCTCCCTACGAAGCAAAGTCGCTTATGATGCAGCACAAAATTTTGCAATCGAAAACCTTTCAACCTGAAGTCTCCAAGTTTGAATAGTTGGGGGGAAAACCTTAGACTTAATCTGTTTCACTCAATAAACGTGTGTTCTATTTTAGTATTGAAATCAAGCAATTATCATTGAAGCATAATTCCTCAAGGAACAACAGTTCATCTTCAACAACCTAGCTTGCTCTAGTTTTTCAGTCTTTAAACAACGGCATTTTCAAGCGATTTAATCCATATTTCCAATCTTTTCAAGCGATTTGAAGAGCTTTAAATAATGCTATCGTTTTTTGCAATCGGGTCTAAAAATGTATTCACCACTTATTCATATCGACATCGACTTCGCCCCCTAGATGAAACTCCTGTGACATGATATCGGTTATGAGCACGCTTAGTAACGGTGTACGTTTGATATGTTCGTTTGAAATTGGTGCATTCGGGAAATGAAAACTGATACACCCCAACAAATACGTACAAATACGTGTTCCTTCGAACGAGAAGTAAAGAAGCTTTAATCTTCAACGAAGCACCACCTACCAACACTCTTGCAGTTGCACTATTTTCAGCCATCCACACAATCCAGAGGATGGTCATCCGCAACATCACAGAAAACACATATTGTGCCAGTCCTCATTGCGCTTTCTCACTTCCTTCTTGCTAACAATCAAGAACTGATACATGCAAACAATATTATGCAAAAGTTTCTGTGGCACATCACTTCGGAGCCTCAAAACTATCCAATCAAGTGAAAGGAACTAATGTTCAAACCGGATCTTTTCAAGTACGGGTCGAAAGTGGACCGATTCGACTTTTCGCAAAAAGTATGGCACTATTGCAGAATAGAGACAACATATGGACCACGTCATGAAATGGTCTAACAGCTGGCTTTGGGACCAAAACTTCTCCACTTTTCGAATTGCTTGAAGCTTATTGCTCCTTAACCATGATGACCCTTGTCGTCGACCACGAGTTTCAGGAAAAAGCTGGAACCTGAGAAGAAAGACTTCTATGCACTTATCACAACTTCTGACCACGTCGATCTCCTTTGATCAGATTTTCAACCGCTCGTCTATGGACGATCGATCTCATATCACTGGACTCTAACCAGAGTCTTAAAAGTGCACACCATGTTCCATCACTCTAATTTTATCGGTATTAGTCCAACTCAAAGAGCGACAGCAGCGAACAGTTCACAATTTCATGAATTCCTATATTCATATTTATAAAACACCTCAACGATTAATTCACTTGGAAAATCAGCGATAACCTCGATGGAAGTTATTCTCTTTGCAAAATTCAATGGAAACATGGGAAATTTCATTTCCAGTTCGTTCGCACTTTTGACTATTTGCACTCTTGTTTGATCAATTGTTTCAGAGCATAATTCAGAAAGGCTGTGAGATGTGGTGCTTTCACCTAGGTAGCTTAGACGATACGGTAGAACACCTGAGGGATGAGACAAAGATTCTAAAATTCACAGGATACTCAAGAGCAGATCAAGCATTTATTGAGCACAACGGAAAGAAGACCGGTTACACGATTCAACTTTGTTCTCAGTCAACACGTTCAAAAATCACAGTGTGTCGCTGAAAGACCAAAATTAAGAGATTTTGTTGATTTAGGTATACTTATTGCTGGAATCGAATAGAACATCACACAAACAAGTTCCCTTTCAAAATCAGATGAACAGCAACTGGGATTCGCAGATGTATAAAAGGTTCGGATTGAACACTCAACGTGGAAAAGCACATGTGTCACGTTTAGGAAATAGATACATTGCATTATAGGAAAAACAGACTTTTGGAAGTGTTTACTATAAGGTGGTACATCGGCCATTCTCAACGAATAGCCATGTACCGCCGGAGAAGCACCCCCTCCCCCCCCCCCCCGCCCCTCCACATCCATTCCCACATCAAGAATATGCGAGTGAGTTAAGAGCGAGCATAACGTCTACTGACATCCTTGGCTACAAGTGCAGTCGGCCGTGGGAGAGATAGCATATATCAATTGTTGAATGTGCAATTCCATCACATACAAACGAATCGTTTCACGCATTTAAACAGCAAATAAATAAATAATTCACTGAGCATAAGTATGCAACTAATTCTCGTCATATGCGTGAAACAAAAAAAAAAAAAAAAAAAAATTGACAAAAGGAAGCATGAGGTTAGGCACATCAATCGAATAATATTGCAGTGGTCATATATTCACTCTGAGGCAATATTGCAATGACGATACACTTATTCGCTAACGAAACGAATGTTCAAACAAAGGCACAAAAGGAAACGAGGTGAAACGTTAATGTCATGAACCAACCACATCACCGCTCCATAAAACCGTCAAAAAAGAGACTCAGCCATCGCAAAAAAAAAAAAAAAAAAATCAGAGGATATCAGCGCCAAATTACTTGAGTTAAAAACGATTCGTAAGGGAATTAATACTTTTATCCCCGAACCAGTATTTGGTTTTTAATCATATTCCAATAAGTGAGTACTCGAGCAACGCTCTGCGAGCGGCATTCGACATAAAAATTTAAAAATCCAGACATTAACACAACAATAAAATCAAAAAATGTGGAATGTATTCGGATCGTTCCGAAAGAAATGAGCCCCTTCACGAAATAAATACCACCTTATCCAATCTAAACAATATACCTAAAAGTATATAGAATTCGCCGGAAAAGAATTGAGAACAAAGCAAAATGATGAACAATTCAATCTTCGTTTCCCTCGTTCGAATGATTCATTTGGTTACCATAACTCCCATGGTGGTTTCCGCGGTATATCACTAAGAAGCATCGAAGTATAATTCAATGGGATCGTTACAGTAATACGCTCGTCACCGTACATCAGATGTTCACGAATCCGTCGCCTATAACAGCAATTCTATGAAAACAAAGTAAGTACTTGTTCAGAACAACAAAATAGCGTCTGTTTTAAGATTCTTCGGATACGCGTAAAGACTAGAGCTAAGAAATGTTGACCTTTTGAAGCCTTGAAGTTGAGTTGAAGTGAGTTGAAAGTTAAATCAATGTATAAAAATGCGAAGCAGATTGCTTTCTGTCGATAATTCTTCATAATGAAAGTGAACATTCACTTCCCATCGCACTCCACCAAATTTAACCAGTACCACATTTGAAATTTTCACAGTAAAAAATGATGAGCGAAGTGATATAAAAAGGGTTTCTTCTGGATTCGACGATGTCTATTGAGACCACTGTGTTTGGGATGACCACGCGGGTGATGGCACCAGTTTTCTACAGCATGAATCCATCCATCAAACGAATGCCGGTGGCATCTTTTATCAGTCGAACGCTACTGCAAAATTGCATTTTGACGGGAATTGCGGTAGTAGGCAATTTTTTTACAAATCCCCAAACAAAAAATTATATTTGTTATTATATTGAGTTTTAAATCATCAGTACAGAATAAAATTTAAAGTGAGAGAGTGCAATGAGAAGGATTAGATGTGATTTTCGATGGTTTTCGCTTCACTGAGTGCATCAAATAAAACTTCTTCCAAGTTATCCATATCCTTATTTTCGAATGTTTATTGCCATTCTCAACTTCACGATTACATCCAACATACAATTACTTCTGTTATAAACACAAATGCAGACTACTCTCAACGGACCTACCCCGAAACACCAGGTAGATACGCGACAGGGATGTCGGATTTCTGAGCGGTTCCATCACCGACCATATCAATCCAATCGTCAGTACCAGCCGCCGAATCGGTGATCAGTGCGAATCGTGCACCGGCCCGACTTGCCATTAAAGCTTTCTTGGCGAAAGAGCATTCCCTGAATGATTATCAAATGACAAAAAAAAGTCGAACATAAGACGCGATCCCCATAAAAAATCGCTTCTCCACCTCGTAGCGATATCAGGTAACAGAAGTTAACCTTTTAAATGCATTGCTAAGATACAACGGGTCACAACTGCACTCATTCGATCAAGCAGCAAAACAGAGGGATCAAGCTAGCGCCACAAGCATCTTTGATAAACATCGTCACCAACACTGTAAATAAGATAAAGTATAGAAAATACAAGGTCAACCGGAATATTTAAAAAAACGATAAACCATAAGTAACATACTATCCATTCTTTGTCCTAAAAAACATCTTTCAAAGCAAAGAAAAGCGCAATGAAAATTTTGTGCACCAAAACTCTTTCGATAAACCACTCTTCCTGCAGGGCGCATCTTTTCCAACTAGCCAGCCAAAGCAGACAAACACAAAGTCAGGAAACATATTCAACAACCGCTTAAATTTTGAAGAGAAAAAGAGCCGATGGCATTTTCTGCGCCGAAAAAATTCAATGCCGTGACTACTCCCTTCTTTTTCCCCTCCAACCTCTCACCAGATTTTTTCTGCGCTCACTATTGGCAGACATCACCAGGCAGGCCACAGCGACCTCCTTGTGTAATTTATGCATACGAAACAAATGTGCTAAAAAAGAAACGCAAGCATACCCCCTTTCGATGAGAACAACGTTGCCATGCGTTGGCTGTATTTTGGTGCAAGCATGCGCCGGGTTTGCGTACTGCAGAGGGATGTTCTTCTGCGGATTCTGTGGAAATGGAGCGCCGATCTCTTCTGATGAACGAACTTCATAGGTGTAGGCGAGTGTCCTCGGTTTTTCTATGTAGAAGAATAGAGCTTTTCCCAAAGATGGTCTGTCTGAAAATTCGATTCAGATGCTGTTTAAACATCTCTTTCTTCACTTACTTAACAAAGAAAACTGCAAGACGAATTAGAAGCCCAATTGAGGCCGTTAAGGTGATCGATGGGTATCTAGAAATGTGGACTAATCAAGCAGCTCGATCAAAGGCAACCAGCAACTCTGCCAACCTTTTTTCACTGCCGCCCGAAATGCTATGAACTAGAACACTAGAACTTTTGCACAATCCGGTAGTTCCAGTTGTCTCGATAGTAAAAGAATTAATGTGTGAAGAAAGGTCGTAGTAGAAAACTGAACTTCGGTGGTTATTGGAGTACTGGTTCTGGATCCAAAAATTTGCTTCTATAAAGATGCCGCTGTAATAATCTGTCGTAGGCTTTACTGTCTTATTTTTTCGATGGCATCGTTTTGCATAATTCCATTGATGCAGTGAGTGGGTAAAATTGGAAAATTCCTTTTTAAATTTTGGGAATAATTTAGTTTTTTAAAGATTTTCTAGTACGAAAACTGGCAGGAGTGGTGGAATATTTACTTTGCACTGTGCTGAAAAGCAATCAATATTCGCTGCAGATTAATTTCTACCTCACCACTTTTAGCATGCAACTAAAAGTCCGGGAACTACAGCAAACAGAAAAAATAAAGCAAGTGTCATATTTATATGACCATAGAAGCAGAAAGGAGAAGCAAGAGGTGAGCAAAGGTAGGACGAGGCATGCTTGAGGCGAAGTTAAACAAAAAGAGCTTATGAAAGATAAACTTACGACGTCATCGATCTTTGTGGATTACTTTAAGCTCTACTCGGAATCCTCTCTTCGACATAACCCTGTGCTCGACATCATCTTAGACGTGTAGTATCAGCTCTTATATGCAGAGGATGTTTTATGCGTTGCGCACGTGTATTTCCGCATGACATATTTTGCACTTACTGTGCTTGGATCATTTTCATTTGACACATGTCCTATGTTTCTAGCGGCTACCGTGTGACGGTTTCTTTTCAAATTCATGGAGATATTCGGAAAAAACGAAGGAGAATTATAAATTCGCATCAGTAAAACAAACACACTTGCTATGAGACCCACAGGACGATAGACTGCCGGCAAAATTTTAGCGAATAAGATAGAGCAAGCGGAGGAAAGTTTGTTTTTTGTTAGATTTTTCCCCGCAAGAATTGTCGCAAAATGGCCAGACTGAGCTAACTGGAAGCGCTTACGACTTTCTGCAGTTTATTAAAAAAATTATATTTACGTATTGGATTCTAAATAAAGCAATGAGCCTTCGAAAGACAGAAGCTGAGACAGAAAAACTTCGTTTCAAGAACGACATAGTTTCAGTGTACGATGTATTGTCCTCGATTATCGACGCTGTGGAAAGAAACTGATTCCTCTTCATAAGCAGTCGGATGGCTCGTAATCGTAAACCCCATGAACACCCAACCAGATTCGGCGTCTACCTACAGGAGTTTCATAATGTGGGTCACAGAGAAACAACAGTTATGAAGTCTTTCAACCAGTCGCAACGATGGCCACGAGAGACGACATTTATAGGATTTGTCTCGACCGAAAAGATTCATCATCCCCAATCTGTGTAGTATCCATCAAAACAAACTTATGGATCTTTCGCAGAGAGCGTTCAGGCTGCAGCTGTTGCAACGTGCTCGCTAACGAATCAAAGGTCTCATGCTTGTCAATGTCTATGAGGTGCTGCAACTCGTTGAGACTGACCTCGGAAGATGGACCTGACTGTGGCTGATCGATGAAGTCATCATTCCGCGAGCGAAGGCCTAACAAGCAACAAATGTTGCGGTGTGAGTCCACCACAGAACGCCCTAATTCGAACTTGCAAAGAAGAGCATGACAAACCTGTATCCATCTATTCCATAAACAGTAGAAGCAAACTTGCTGCCTCAGAATGAAGTGGTCGTGAAGGGAACAGCAGGTTGCCTACCATGTATACTCAAGAGGAAGCACGTATTGCATCTTCGGGGTGGAGTACTGTGTGCATAGAAGGGAATGACTGTAGGATAATAATTCAACAGAAAACATACCACCCACGTCCAATGACGTTATGCAGTCGATAGAGGAGAGCAAAATGAGCAGTAGAAGAGACGTTGCCGTGCGTAGCTTCACGCTGAACCTTAACCTTCTTTCCATACCTCAATATGTACACTCGAGTGCAATAGATTAATCGAAATGATTTTATGGAAGGTGACGACATCACTGAAGGTGATCTTGCTGCGAGAATTGTTATATCCCCTCCAAAAAAATAGGCGTTTGCTGCAGATCTTTTCTCAGAGGTAATTCTGTATGTAAATTTTTGTTAGAATTCCCGAATCATGAGATATATTTCCATTAACTAAGGGAAATAATCGGCAAAAGCGTTAATAGAAAATAGGGTTTTGATGAATCACTATCAAAAAATCATATCACTTCATATATTAACTTTCCCTGCCATAAAAATATTAAATGAAATGTGACGACTATTGATGATTGTCAGTAAACTCAATTTGTGTGCAATGAAACAAAGCACATTTCACATATTACTTTAAAAGTTTTCTTATAAGAACTTTTCGAAAGACCGCAATAAACTTCTTCAATTATAAACTTTTAAAGGCGTGGGACGTATTTCTCCAAAAATTCGCACATCACAGCGTCGGCTCCAAAGATTTTTAAGGCGGTCTTAGTCGCAATAAAACAATTTTTTATAAGCTTTGTGACAGACGGAAGGAGAAATAAATGATAGAAGAGAATTTTCTTATTGAAAGCCCCGAGAGTGGATTTAGTGATGGGAGGCAATGCGTTCTATCGCAATGATGTAATAGGCACCTCTATGCCGCAGTTTCAAAACTGCGGCATAGAGGTGCCTATTATATCATTGCGATAGAATCACAAAACACTTTCATGCCATTCAGGAGTATCTATCACTCTTCAATTTCAAATTCTCGAGGTTTCACCTCACTATATCAATTTTCACAGACACCATAAACTACCATTATTTACTACAGAAGGAATCACACGGACACGAATATACGAAGCAATGTCCGAGCACGATACGCTCAAACTTTTGAAGGTGAATTCAGACCACCGCTAATGACTACAAGAAAAAAATCAAAAAGCCTTAATAAGACTACAAGAACAACGAAGATCCCAACGCTCTCGCACCCCTTCAACTCCCTCCCCCTCTCCTCTCAAATGAAAATAACCGATTGATTTAAGGCTTCAACCGGTGCGCATTAGTGAATGCGTGGTACTTATGACCAAAATATGGCAATCATTTGAGAACAGCTAAAAGCATAGTTTATTTGAAGCGTTTATAAAGCAATTACAGGAAATCGCTGATGAATAATTAAGAACAAGCAAAAGCAACTAAGCAAAATCAAATCATTTGCATGCCGAACGATAAGCGATTAGGAATACGTTGTTCAACACATACCATTTGAAGGCTTGCACACTCTTTCACAGCATTGGCGATATCGGGAATGTGAAATCCGGAATAAATGCAAACACACTCCATCCTGAGGCGATGGACAGCGAAATGCGGAAGATGCAGCAAATTAGATGGGCACGAGGCCAGGAAGCAGGCGGAAAGAGAATTCCCTTCCCCTCTGAATATCAATCCTCACCTACCAACCTTTTAAATCCAGTATTACTCAAGCGCGACCACATATCACCTCGAAACTAATTAGGAATAACTGTACATCAACCACGACAGCACCACTGATTTGAAATAAAATCGCAGCATATTTTCACAGAATTCAGGGATCACGGTGATATTTCACAATCTCACCCAACTAGAATTAATAGTGCTTATCTCTTAAATATAAGAAGCAAGCCTCTTCAAGATTGTAAACTTCTAAGCACTCACACTATCATCTGTCAGCAGCAATCGCAATCATATTTGCATATGGAAGCATTACAATAACTGAAATATATAAGTGGAAGAACTACATCGAAAACAGGTTTTTTTTTTTAAATGGGAATAAATTTCCACAAATATTGAACAGATGCAAGACATAATCAGCAGCTGTTAATTAGTACATCTCAGAGCTCAGGAAAAAGGG